>JAFFSR010000003.1:0-1216981 GCA_017163975.1 Anastatus disparis
CAATAACCTAATAACCCAATAACCCAATAACCTAATAACTCCAATAACACAATAACCTCAATAAACCCAATAACTCCAATAACCTAACCATAACCCAATAACCCAATAACCCAACCTAACAACCAATAACGAATACAACCCAATAAACTCCACAACCTCAATAACTACAACCTACAACCCAATAAATCTGAATCAAATCCAAAACTAACAACCTCCAATAACCTAACAACCTAATAACCAATACCTAATAACATTAACACTGTTAACACCCCAATAACCTAATAAACCCAATAACCTAATAACCTAATAACCTCAATAACCCAATAACCTAATAACCCAATAACTCCAATAACCCAATAACCCAATAAACTCAATAACCCAATAACTCAATAACTCAATAAACCCCAATAACCCAATAACCCAATAACCCAATAACCCAATAACCCAATAACCTAATAACTCAATAACCCAATAACTTAATAACCCAATAACCCAATAACCCAATAACCCAATAACCCAATAACCCAATAACTCAATAACCCAATAAACTCAATAACCCAATAACCCAATAACCCAACAACCCAATAACCCAATAACCTAATAACCCAATAACCCAATAACCTAATAACCTAATAACCTAATAACCCAACAACCCAATAACCCAATAACCCAATAACCCAATAACCTCACAAACCCAATAACCCAATAACCCAATAACCCAATAAATCCAATAACCCAATAACCCAATAACCCAATAACCCAATAACCCAATAAACCCAATAACCTAACAACCTAATAACCCAAATAACCCAATAACCAATAACCCAATAACCCAATAACCCAATAACCCAATAACCAATAACCCAATAACCCAATAACCCAATAACCCAATAACCCAATAACCTAATAACCCAATAACCCAATAACCTAATAACCCAATAACCTATAATACCTCAATAACCCAATATAATACAATACCCAATAACCTAACAACCCAATAACCCAATACAATAACCAATAACCAATAACCCAATAACCCAATAACCTAATACCAATAACCCAATAACCCAATAACCCAATAACCCAATAACCCAATAACCCAATAACCCAATAACCCAATAACCCAATAACCCAATAACCCAATAACCCAATAACCCAATAACCCAATAACCCAATAACCCAATAATAACCAATAACCCAATAACCCAATAACCTAATAATCTAATAACCAATAACCCAATAACCCAATAACCCAATAACCTAATAACCCAATAACCCAATAACCCAATAACCCAATAACTCTAATAACCAATAACCCAATAACCCAATAACCTAATAACCAATAACCTAATAACCAATAACCCAATAACCCAATAACCCAATAACCTAATAACCCAATAACCTAATAACCCAATAACCCAACAAAACCCAATAACCACAACCTAATAACCAATACCAATAACCTAATAACTCAATAACCCAAACCCAATAACCTAATAACCCAATAACCCAATAACCTAATAACCTAATAAATAACCCAATAACCCAATAACCCAATAACCAATAACCTAATAACCCAATAACCCAATAACCCAATAACCTAATAACTCTAATAACCCAATAACTCCAATAAACCTAACAACAATAACCTAAAACCTAATAACCCAATAACCTAATAACCCAATAACCCAATAACCCAATAACCCAATAACCCAATAACCCAATAACCCAATAACCCAATAACCCAATAACCCAATAACAACCCAATAACCTAATAACCCAATAACCTAATAACCCATAATAACCCAATAACCTAATAACCCAATAACCCAATAACCCAATAACCCAATAACCCAATAACCCAATAATAACCCAATAACCCAATAACCCAATAATAACCCAATAACCTAATAACCTAATAACCCAATAATAATAACCCAATAACCCAATAACCTAATAACCCAATAACCCAATAACCCAATAACCCAATAACCTAATAACCCAATAACCCAATAACCAATAACCCAATAACCAATAACCCAATAACCTAATAACCCAATAACCCAATAACCTAATAACCCAATAACCTAATAACCCAATAACCCAATAACCCAATAACCCAATAACCCATAATAACCAAATAACCCAATAACCCAATAACAATAACCCAATAACCCAATAACCTAATAACTAATAACCCAATAATAATTTATCTAATAACCCAATAACCTAATAACCCAATAACCTAATAACCAATAACCCAATAACCCAATAACCCAATAACCCAATAACTATAATAACCCAATAACCCAATAACCTAATAACCCAATAACCCAATAACCCAATAACCTAATAACCCAATAAATCCAATAACCCAATAACCCAATAACCCAATAACCCAATAACCCAATAACCCAATAACCCAATAACCCAATAACCCTAATAACCTAATAACCCAATAACCCAATAACCCAATAACCCAATAACCCAATAACCCAATAAATACTAATAATAACCCAATAACCCAATAACCCAATAACCCAATAACCCAATAACCCAATAACCCAATAACCCAATAACCCAATAACCCAATAACCCAATAACCCAATAACCCAATAACCCAATAACCCAATAACCCAATAACCCAATAACCCAATAACTTAATAACATAATAACCCAATAACCTAATAACCCAATAACCCAATAACCCAATAACCCAATAACCAATAATAACCAATAACCCAATAACCCAATAACCCAATAACCCAATAATAACCCAATAACCTAATAACCCAATAACCTAATAACCTAATAACCCAATAACCCAATAACCCAATAACCTAATAACCCAATAACCCAATAACCTAATAACCCAATAACCCAATAACCCAATAACCCAATAACCCAATAACCCAATAACCCAATAACCTAATAACCCAATAACCCAATAACCCTAATAACCTAATAACCCAATAACCCAATAAATAACCAATAACCTAATATAACCTTTAATAACCCAATAACCCAATAATCTATTAATAATAATCAATAATATAATACCCAATAACCCAATAACTAATAACTTAATTTAACCAATAACCTAATAAATCCAATAACCTAATAATTAATAATAACCCAATAACCCAATAACCCAATAACCCAATAACCCAATAACTAACCCAATAACCCAATAACCCAATAAGCAAACTTGAGTTATTGGGTTAAGGTGGTGGGTGGGTTTGCCTCAAAAATGTGCTTTCTTGAGTTATTGGGTTAATCATTTGAGTTATTGGGTTAGCGTTGTGGGTAAATTTGCATTAAAAATTCATGCTCCTGGGTTATTGGGTTATTATTTATTAGGTTATTAATTATTAAGTTATTTTAAGTTATTGGGTTATTGGGTTATTGGGTTATTGGGTTATTGGGTTATTGGGTAAATTTGCATTAAAAATGCATGCTCTTGAGTTATTGGGTTACAAACTTGAGTTATTGGGTTAAACATTAAATTTGAGTTATTGGGTTAAACATTTGATTTGAGTTATTGGGTTAGCGTTGTGGGTAAATTTATATTAAAAATTCGTTATCTTGGGTTATTGGGTTAAGGGCGGGACTTTTGCTTTGAATTAAAATTTCGGAGCCAGCCCTCATACGCCCCTCATCTTCAAGCCCCTCCCCCTAAAATTTCGGAGCCAGCCCTCATACGCCCCTCATCTTCAAGCCCCTCCCCCTATCTTCACAAGCAACAAACTATTAAAAATCAATTAAAAATGATAAAAAATGGAAAGTTTCTTCTATAAAACGACTATATATAGAAAAATTCATAGAGATATTCAAAAATTACCAGAAATCACACATTGTTTTATGATATCTAGTAATTAGAAAATACATTAATGATGTCTTAAAGTTACCCATCAAATACACAAAAGTCATTTGTGGGTTATGTAAGGGTTATTTTGAATAATATTATGTTCATGAATCGATCACATTAAAACTTGAGTTATTTTGGATTATTATGGATTATTTCTGGGTTATTATTGGATCATTTTGGATTATTTGCGTTTATATACATTATTAATTTCGGATTATTTCTGGGTTATTATTGGATCATTCTAGATTATTTGCGTTTCTATGCATTATTAATGTAATGCATTCTGCTTTTTACGACAATAAAAAATGAGTAATAAAGGATTACGATGAGTCATTTATTATGAGTTATTACCGATAGTACAGTAGTTTTTTGGGTTTCATCAATAAATGTTATTATTCAGAATAGATTCACGTTAAAAATTTCATATTTCACAATCTGATGTAGATGTAATTCGTTGGATTATTTTGGGTTATAAATTTTCAGAAATCCTTTTCTCTATTAATACTCAATTTTCTCGATAAGAACTGCAGTAAACAGGGTAAAATGAAAAAAAAAATTCTTTACATATGCCCTAAGATGCCCCTAATCTGGTAGACCGATTTTGGAATTTCAGGGCTTATTTTATTCTTTATACTTGGACCTAATTTTTATGAAATTTTTTCCATGTACGATCGGTTGCTTCACGAGAAAAATGTCATAGAAGTAAAAATACGCATAAATATGTTTAAAAATTGTCAATATTTCTAAAAATTGTGTATAAAATTGTTTAATTGTTCGACCGAAAAGGGCTAAAACATTGTTGCAATATTCGGAAATAATCATTGTTGCGTCGCAACACAAATTTATATAAAAATCAAAAACGATGATGAGCGGCAGCACTTACAGTCGCCTGTTCTCACCTCCCTTAAGTCAGCTCATAGACGAAAGGGGGGAGAGAACAGGGAAACTTTGCAAATGCCGCGGAAAAATAGTTTAGTATCAAGCGTGACATCGCCTCGAGCGGTCTTGTCTCTTGCGAGAACATCAAATTTCGTTCTAAATTTCTTTCTTTTCAAAAGCTAACTGGGGCTTTTACTGGTGCGGACAAGTTTCCGTACAGCGACGAACGGTCGATTACGAATCAACGCATCACCTTCGCCCACCTAAGCCGCGGCTATACAAATTTCATTGTGTCTTTTTTCTCTTCTCTTTTTGCGTGCGTGCGTGCGTGCGAGTAAAATATAATCGTGCGGCAACTAGTGTGTAAAATTATAGGAAATAAATCAAGAGTTTTTTATGCCACATGGCTTTTTTCCTTTATATTTGTGTATTTATTGAGTGAATCCTTTCCCGATAAATAAAGTGTAAATTTTAGATAAAATCAATTAAAACAAAGCAACTAACCTTGCGGTTGTAGTTGCTATGTATCAGTAGAATCATTTAATTTCACTTTTGCAAATTAATAGATCTTTGTGTGCAAAAATTAGTGGTAAAGTCAAATACAGTGTAAACTTAAATTTAATTCAATTAAAGGATTCAAAGTTAAAGTAAAATTAAGTGTCAATTCATTTTTATTCAAACAAGGGTAAATTTAAAATAAGATTAGTTAGGGAATTTCATGATTAGATAAAATTTTAAAGGAAAAGAACCACGTTCTTTTCTTTCTAAATCATCCAACAAATTTAGTTAAAAAATTCGTTGGAAAAAGACTACGCGTCTCTTCAATTATTAAAATTTGTAAAACTCATTCTATATTAGTTGTAAAGTTATTTAACAAATTTTTCATAAAAAACATTTTTTATATTCATAAAAAAAATGATAATAATATCGCTATCTCATGAATAAAATATTTGAAAAAATATAAATTGTTTCCATAATTGTTTAAAAAACACAGTCAAAGCATATTCGGAATGAGCCATGAAATATCCCATAATGGATATTTATTTTTTGCGCTACGTACATGGTGTACAAGAGCACTGCACCGCAAAACCTTCCAACCAATTTCTACCTAGTTATGAAATCAACAGTGAATACAAAGAATTTGCAATTTTGCAGATCCATGTAGGCTCAATTTTATAACCTATAAATGGACAATGTCTTGTCCTTGACTTTGTAGCTGTTCATGAAACCATCAAAGGCTTAAGATCGACGAAAATGACCAACAAATATCGACCATATTTTTTTCATAACTATGGTCATCTTTGGTAAGTTCCTTTGGTCTTCATTTTCTTAGCCGTGTAACTTATGCGTACTACTTACTTAATAATGAATTCTGCTTCTTGATTGAAATCTCATAGTTACAGAGACAAATGCAGGATACATAGGTATTTTGGAAATATTACTTATGTACAGGCCTACTGCCCTCAGTCTCACGCAGTCACATCGAACTCATTTACTCTCTACGTTGCTAGCCGCGGTTTGAAGTTTGTATATTACATATTTAATATAAATTATCAAAGATTTGTTAACGAATCACGAATATACTGATATTATATCGTTGCAGCTATTCGAAATGCAAAGATTTTCGTCTACTTCAGGAGATGGACTGCGATGTGAATAGTCTGCTCGAAGAATACAAATCATTCGTGGATATCATAAAAATGGGAGTAAGATTAAGATTCGAGGAGGTGAAATCAGATAAAGGAGAATCCGTTTTTAAACAAGCACGTGCCACGTGGACTTCGGGTGAAGATGAACTCACCTTTACAGCTAAACTTTTTTTAGAGACTGGTTGCATATAACCGTGATTAATCAGGGTTGGACAAATTATGTTGTCAAATGTATAGATGAAAAGATATAGATCCGGGAAAAAGCATTGATCTGCGTAGACGCCACAAAATTTCAAATTACGCGCTAATTGATCGAAAGGGTATATAATGCAGAAATCAAATTAAAGATGTTTGTACATGGCTCTTACTATGATTTACACTGCCGGCGACTATACGCTCTTTTAGCAGCTAATGATGATGACTATTATTGCCATTCATTCAAAGATTCCGTTTCGAACGGCTGTATAAACTTTGCTCCAAACGCTGACATGACTCTGGATGATTTATTACAGTTGCCGTCCATATCTTTTAAACGTATTCGACATAATCTGCCACCATTTATGAATACGTTTTACGAAATAGTATATTATTAACCTAGGAGAGAAGTTGACCATTAAATGCTCGCGTAAGATTTGCCCCGAGCGCAGCGAGGGGGCAAATACGCGAGCAATTGATGGTCAACTTCTCCCGAGGTGAATATACGTTTTTTCTTATTCCCGGCGAAAAGTACGTCCAACTTACCCGTTGTGATAATTCGTTTTTGATGATAAATCATTAAAATAAAAATACCGCGATGAATCGCTTGTTGCTATTGACCGAGTATGCTCTATCCTTCTCTGCCCCTCTCCCACTGATGATAAATCATTAAAATAAACCATCAATATTTCACTCACATTTTATAATTTACACACTTTATAACACACTGCAATTTATAATTCACAAAATAAAACAAGTTAGGTTTTAATAATAAAATATTTAAAATTACTATGTAAGAAAAATAAAGAAAAAGATATACTGCTTGTTGTAACCGGCAAAGAAGGCTAGACATAGCCCCCTCCATTCGCGGCTACCTTTATTGTACATATAAGAGAAAGAAAGAGAGAGGGAGAGAGTCAATTCTTAAAGCCGGCGGACAGAGAAGGATAGACGCAACCCTCTCTATTCTGTATGAAAAAGAAAGAGAGAGGGAGAGAGTCAATGTCTAACGCCGGCGGACAGAGAAGGATAGACGTAGCCCTCTCTATTCTTAACTGCCGTGAAAAACAGAGCGTCAACACGATTGCGCATCGCTAGTGCGCCGAGCCGCCGTAGATAATGCTTAACTTCTCTCTCAGAAAGTAGACGTCTTTCGACGTACTTTTCGCCAGGGGATAAGAAAAAAGTTCTTTTGCCAATACTTCAATGGAGAGAACGTAAATGGCCAGTTGCAGGGTTAGAGTCGGCGGAATTAATAGATTTTATAATAATAGTACTTGGTAATAATTTTGAATCTACAAAAATATTAATGAAATACATCAATTACTCTCTAACAGCTCTTATGTTTTAGGCAATGCTGCCCGAATGTTTAATGGATTCCCGGGAACAAGACTGACTTATAACACCAGTACCATTCTATCAAAAGACGCTGTTTCCAGACAAATAACGTTGACAAGCAAAAAATCTACCACTAAGTGCCCCGCATATTTGCACGGTACAATTCACATAAGCGAAGTGGTGCCATAATAGCGTCTTTAAGAGGAGGTCGATGGCAAAGAGGATCCCTACTATACCACTAAATCAGTTTTTCAAGGTTTTCTCCTAAATGCATTCACCGATTTTGTTGAAATTTTGGGAAATTATTTAAAACATGTAAACGAAGTGGGGCTATCTCTTAGTTTTTCCCATTTCGAAAAAAAGCAAAAATAATGTGTTTCCAATTTTCATCGCAAGTTTGATCTGGGTTTAGAGCAGGTTTCTGCTAAGCCAAATAAATTTTTATTTCCATCCTGAAAAGATAATTATACACCTTCTGCAAAAAAGAAAAGATAGCCCCATCGCCAAATTTTTCAAAGAATATTTTTAAATTTATTACATCTCAGAAAAAACTCTATTTTTTTCAAAAACTTTGAAAAACTGTTCGTGAAGTTAGTAAGGCTATAATTTTCTTATGAAAATGTACGGTCCAAGAGATGGCGTTAGTGATATTTTCGCGTTTGCAACTTTTTTAAGTTGGTAAACTGAATATTAATTGATTGTTAAAAAAAAACAATTACAACAAAAAGATACAAAAATGTATTATGATTTGATAATTTTTTAATAGTAATAGAAGGTTTATTTTTATGTTTGATCTTCAATCCAATATAAATCAAATATGAATAACAAAAAATAAAGAAATTAGTTTCAATTTTTAAATATTCATCGGTAATTATTTTTTCTATACAGTAAATAACAATTACTATGTTTATAAATATTTAAAGATATAGTAAGTATTTTATACAATAAATGATAATCTATAATCAAAATGTAACAATTGTAAAGGAAATAAAAAAAAACCTATACATAAATTTAATCTTTTTATTAACAAGTACTAATACACAATTTCTTAATTTATTATCTACATAGGTACTATATAACATTTTAAAGTTCAATTAAACACATTTATAACGATTATTTTCCATTTTTCCTTATATATAATTTCAAAAATCTGTAATAACTGAAAATTTAATGTATATGGTATAATTAATTTAAAATATACATTTTTCATGTGTTTATTAATATATATATATATATATATAAATATTATATTTGAATTAATAAATACAAAAATTATTATTTGCATTATTTATACATTTTGAATTTACTTTTCATATATTATATTATTATAGAATATAATTTCACTCCACAGTGAATAATTAATGTTTTATTAAAATCGTACAATATTTGTTCGTAGAATTTGTTCTGAAGATTTAATGATGTTTTGATTATCTTGTAAAATTCTATAACAATGCAGATTCTTTTCAGTGCTAGAAACTGTATAATTATCCATTTATCCTAAAGAATTATCATTATCTATTTATAAATTTTTACATTTATTGTTTGAAACAATTTGGTTTTTAAAACTATTGATGGTTTGGATATTGTTCTTTATTTCTATAGACTTTGGAAAACATTTTTTATTTGTCTTAGAGTTTTCAGATTGTTTATCTTTTAACAAATTAAGTTTTCTAATTTTAAAAGTACAATAATTTTTTTTGTGTTTGAAAATTTTTTTTTCTGAATCATATTTTTGTTGAACAATACCTACTACATCATCTACATTTTCTTCTGTTACTGTAACATCCATCACACTGTTATTTTTAATTTGCTTTGTTGGAATTTAATTTGTTTTGTTAGATCCATTACTTTCACATTGTAGCATCACTTTTACCTTTTTTATTATTCATACTACAGAAACTTGTTTACTGTTATCAAACTCTTCGAATTTTTTTTTGTCTGTTTTACTTTAAAATTAATATTGAATGGCGCTAATGTAAAAGATTCATTTAAAGCATTTGACAAACCATAAAATGATTGTACATTCAACAAAATATTTTTATTAGGCTCATTTTTTTTTAATTTAATAAAACTTCTTTACTTTAGGCCAGCGCTTACTTTATCTATTGATTAAATTTATGTGAAACTTCTATTTTGTACTTTATGGACATATAAATTTACTATGATTTTCTAAACATCTTCTCTTGATTGGTACATTAGTATCACTTATAGGACTCAACGATTTCCTTAATCGTATGATACTAGGTAATTAGGATTTCTCTCTATTTTTGGTAAGATAATTTTTTACCCAGTGTTTTTTTTTCAACATTCTTTTTTTGTAAACTCGTCTCCATCAACAAATCCTTTAAAAAAATACTGCAGATTGACCAGTTGGAAGATTACTTCTTAAATATTTTGGGGATAACTGAAAACAAAATAAAATTTTTAAGTTTATAAAATTATAAATCATTATAACTTTAATTGATTGCTAAATAAACAGGAATAAAACATCAAGATCATGTAAGAATTAAGGAAAATATAATATAAACAGTAAACACCTCAATCATCAAATACTACAAGTTGTCCAAAGAAATCTTTGCATTTAGCATCGTGTTCCGCAAGATTCCACCCTTTTCTACTCTCTTAGCCTATAGCTAAATAACAAGTTACAAAGTATTGGTGTTTGAAACATGTAGAATAGTCAAAAAACAGAATATTTTCTTTTGCTTACAGAACCATCCCTCTACCGAGCAGAGGGACCAAGTAACGCGAAAAAAAAATTTTAATTTTCCGGATTACCTATGTTTTTTTTACAATTTTGACCTCAGACCACTATGGTTTGATAGCTTTTGTTAATCTCTTTTATTTGAACCAGGTCCCGAAGAATTGTATAGAATTCTTACCCCCCTAACCCATTATTTCCTTTCTTTTACAAGGAACAAACTTAAAAATCAATAAAAAATAGTAAAAAACGGACGATTCTTACTATACAAACGATTATATATAAAGAAATTTGTAATGAGATTCAATATTTTCAATATTGATGATATAATCAATAATATAAATATAAAATTTGTTCAAAAGTACCCGGAATGACCTATTATTGTCTCTTATAATATATATGGGTAATTCTTTCATACTTTTAAAAATCATGTTACTGCGTCATTTCTCCTAAATATGAGATAGCACATCTTGTTAGCAAATGTTCACTGATTTATTGAGTTATTAGAAACTAATTTTGTTATATTTTTAATGATAATTAGACGTGTCATTTTATGGCGGATGGGGAAAAGAGGTTTTTTTTTGAAATTTAAATGTTACCAGGCCATGTAAAATGATAAATTACCGCTATAAAAAAAATGACTACTGCTTTTTTTATTTGAAATTCACACCAAAGCTTTATCTATACACATACTTTTGGAAAATCAAGAGCATGGGTGTGTGCCTGTTAACAAAAGTACTTTCTGAAAGGTTATTAAAATGTTACCAAAAATTTATATATTTTACTTTTTTCTGGAAAATACGATGCTGTAAAAAAGACTATTCAGCGGTGACATTTTAAACTACATCAAAAGGTAATATTTAGAATCACAAAGAGAAATTTTTTTATTAGGAACGTGTGCCTAGTGTAGATAAAGTTCTTTGTTTGTTTGAAATTATACTTAAAAAACGTGACTCACTTTTGAAAATAGGTTTTTATCCACTAATATGAAAACCTAAGCTTTGATTCATCTTTTCTCTGTTGTGAACTTTGTAATTTACTATTTTATAATACTCAATGTAATCTTTAAGTTGCTTTTGAAGTATTATTTCGAGTATTCTAGAAATCATTGAATTTTTCCCGGCTATTAAATTTTCCAAATTTACATCGATTACCTAGTTTCTATCAATGTTTTAATTCTAAAGAGTTTAAACTTTAAAAAGCTCAGTTTTAGTATGTATTTAATAGCTTACACCTAGAACGTTGAGTTGAAACATCACTGAAATTTCTAGATTTTAAATTTAAAATTTTTAGATTTAATGTTTATTAAATAAACTAAAATATTTGGTTAAAAGGAATATAAGTATTTTTATTCGAAAACATAAACTACACAAATCTATGTCAAATTTCATACCCTAAGATTGACAATTTTAGCAAAAATAAATTGAAATTCCACTCACTTATGATTTGTAATCAGGAATCCCAAAAGCCATTGGGTAACTAATATCACTCAATTTTAATACCCGAATCGCCAAAAATGAATTTTCCAAAAAAATTGCCATTTCTGGCATATTTTATTTATTACAAAAAATTTTGTAATTATTAATGTAAATTGCGTATTTAAATATTTTCTGTAACATATTAAACATGTAAAAATGAAAAAGCTCAATGGAAAATGATCTATTATAGCCCAAAATACTTAAAAACTGATCTGAGATAGGTAAAATATTATACCTGGGTGTGATAATAATGAATATATTTAAATGTCTTATATTAAAAAAAGCTATCTTCAAAAGTGAGTAATGCGATTTTTTCTTTTATTATCATTTTAATATATCAACATTTAAAAAAAATAAATTTGATACATGTGTCTTCAATTTTTTTTAATTTATTGAAAGTAAATTTTAACACTATGAAAAATTTACTCAAAAATCTGTCTTTTGATGTTTGTTAAAAAGACTACCCTTAAAAGTGAGTAACACGATTTTTTTCTTTCATTATAATACGTCAACATTCAGAGAAAATTAGTTTTACACGTGTGCCTGTATTTTTTTTTTTTAATTTGTTGCAGGTGAAATTTTAACATTATGAAAGATTTACCCATATTCTTCATAATTTTTTAAAATTACCCACAAATTGCCCATAATTTACACAAAATTACATATTGGTTTTTATATGAATATAAACAATGAAGTAGGTAATAAACGTATTGCTAGTGGGTTACAAATGAGTTATCAAGGTCATGAATGAGTCAATTGGATTAATGAGGGGTATGTATTAAAAATAATATAGTAAATTTTATGATTATCTCTATAAATTTCACGATATACAATCAATTTACTTTAAAAAATTCGGATAGGTCATTTATGAGTTATGTGTAGGTTATTTATTTTATTTTAAGTCGATTATTTCGATAATTTCATTTATGATCAATTTACGTCTAAAATTTTAGATGATCGTTGATGAGTTATTTCTGGTTAATTTGTGAATTATTTTTGGGTAATTAAGAGTTTTTATGGAGTGTTTTAGTTTTTAAGCACTATTCCTGTATTTGATGCACTTTACGTTGCACGATAAAAAATTGGGTAATAATTGATCACGACTGTGTCATTTGGTTGATTAGCTTGTGATCCAGTTATTGCTCAAGCAGGTATTAACGTTGGTCTTGTACCAACAATGTTGCACAGTTTGTTCCCAAGCGAATTAACAATGTGGATCGATCCATCTGAAGTATCCTACAGAATTGGGGAGAATGGTTCAATCTGTGTTCTCTTTGAAGGTTCCAGTCAACAACAACCACAACAACAAGGATCAACTAATAATACGGAATCGATCAATCACGTCCATCACCTGCAGCATCATCAACCGATGCCTCAACATCAACAACAGCATCATCATCATCAGAATAACCATCACCATCATCATCATCAGCAACAACAACAATTCGAAAGCTGCAAGGATTCGCTACTCTTAGAACATACGCAGTTTAGCGAGCAAATCGCTGCCTTCGTCTCCAGTTGAATGATTGCGGGCCGTCGGACAATCGTTGCCGCTGCAGCAGCTGGACGTTAATATTTAAAAATCTAACGTTTACTGCTGTATTGCGAGCTTACAAAAAACATCCCGTACACGACTGAAACGAGAGAAAGACGGAAAGAGTTTTTTCTCATTTACACCCAGCATTATCTTTATTTACTATTTCTTTTTATTCTTTTTCTTCTTATTTAATACAACTACATTTTTTTTTTTAACGGAGTATGGCGAGTCCATACGGAACAACAATAACTACTACATCGTTTAAACCCTCATTTTACAACTTTTGTGCTGTACACCCTATTCTTTTTTTTTTGTTTTCATCGATTATGTTCACCAACTTTTTACTTCATCACAAAGTTATAATATATACTACACCATATACAAGATACAGCAGCAGCAGGATGATGATGATAATAAACGTAGATCAACATTTTGTTTTCGATAATTTTTTTGCCGAGTAATAAGGAGAATGTAGCAAGTGCACGAGGGAATGATGAAATACAACCTTTTTAATTGTGTATAATGTAATCGCAAAGGAGTCTTTATTGGATGTAAGTGATTAAAATATCAAGATAAGGAAAAGAAGCCCTTTTTTTCTGCCGGAGAGAGGGCGCCGTCGTATATACACTCATTTTATTTTTTGTATATACGCCATCCTGCACCCCGGCGCCATTATATATATTATTATTATATATATAAATATATGTAAAAGATACATAACACTCGTCCTCGGAGAAGAACTAAAACTACTACGAGGAGGTGATTACACGATGATCTCATAAAATGGAAGCAGCAGTAACAAAAAAAAGCAACAACAACTAATCAAAGGCCCTGAGGGCTCATGGATCCTGCAATTGTGTGTTTTTTTATATATATAAATTATGTTCGTCGTCCTTTTCCATACTTGGAAAGTTGGAGGAGTAACTACTGGATCAAGCTATTTTGAAGGTATGGAAGAAGAAGAAGAAGTTAAAACCGGAAGTTCGTCCATCGTTGGAGTGACGCCGACGAAAACTTAATTCGACATTATTTTATTTTTCAGTTTTAATGAACATTTTTTAAAATATGACACGGTACACACGTTATACATACACATATTACACTGTAAATCTTGACGTTACGCGCGTGAACATCTGTACATAAGAGACGTATGTTATCGCGCGTGAATTATATACACGTTTGTATAAAAAAAAGTATATATTACAAAAAAAAAATCTTTTGTGTGGGCGTCGCGTGCGACTTTCGCGATGCAATTTTACGCGGTAGCTGCTGTAGTAGCTGCTGCTAATATTGTACCTATATAAGGTAGATGCGGCAGCTACCGCAACTATCGGGCCTATATAAGGCTCACTAGAAAGCGTTTTAGCATTAGCCTCGCTTCGGCTTTTAAAGGCTGCTGATCATTACTACGAAAAATGAAAACACGTAAACCGGAAGTAGTTGATTTTATGGAGGATAAGTATCATCGTCGTTCGCAATATACCTTAAATGATTCTTATCCTTATCAAAACTATTGACGTCTTCGACAAGATGATGCAGAGGCTTTCAAGCAATCGTCTCATCCACAGTAATTTTATCACGATCGTCGCTCAATAGTACATTACGATACACGTGCTCTAAGTGGTCCTTTTTTACACGGCGTGCAGTTAGCGCCCGAGCGCAGCGAGGGTGCTATGCACGTCGTGTAAGAGGACCACTTCGAGCACACGTATCGTATATTATTTTATAGCACGTGTGAGATAAATTCGCCACACGTAATTAATACCCCAGAAAATCAATATTATCAAAAACTATACACACCACGAATGATAATTCGTAAATAAAAACGAATTCTATATATCAGCAAAACTATACACACCACGAATGATAATTCGTAAATAAAAACGAATTCTATATATCAGCAAAACTATGCACACCAAGAATGATAATTCGTAAATAAAAACGAATTCTATATATCAGCAAAACTATGCACACCACGAATGATAAATCGAAAAAAGTAAAACTATTTATTATCAATGATAGACCCATCGCAAAAAAAAAAGCAAAAACGATATCAAAAATATTCTTAGATTGAGAAATTATATCAAATAAGTATTGATGTCAGTGATATTTTATTAATTAAATACAATATGATAAAAAGAGAACTGGCCGATTATTTAGATTTATGTATACACAGGTCAGACAAAGCAAAGCATCTAGTTTATTGTTCGTACAGCTATCTCTTTCTTTCTCATTCTTAGGCCGTACACACTGTACACGCATGCGCGCCGCTCACAGATGTTTTGTTTCGACAACTCACGGCACAACAGTAATTTATAAACTATAGTTTTGATTTTCTTGATGTTTTCAATTCTTTATTAAAGTATTTACATTTTTTGATTGATTTTCTACGTATTATCATGTGTGAAAAGACATTTCTACGTATTAATATATATACAAAGAGTGATTGTGATGCGTGATTTCGATATTACTTTTTTGAACAGTATAATAAAGTGCGAAATTTCTGACGGTAGTACTTTTTTACACAGTTCAAAAAAGTTGTATTTAGCTCCCGCTAAATGGTGTAGAAAACGCGAATTTAGCTCACGCAGTGCTATAAAAGAAGTTGGTAATAATGACGAGGAATTACGGCGTAAAATTATGTCCATTGACGTGGTATTGGCAATATTAGAAAAGGAAAAACAAGCGTTATCCAGCAAGTTAATGCAACGTAGAGATAAAGATTAGGCTATAGTAAAATGTCATTATTAAAAATCTTACTATCAAATTTACTTTTCAATTCATTCTATGACTTTATGCAAACATGAAGGGTGATTATGCATGGAACAGAACATTATTGTTTGCAACCAATTTATGTTCCCGACGATGAATCTGATGACTATAACGAAAACGATAAAGAGACAAAAATTGCTCCGTATCCTAGCTTATTCAGCAACTAACGAGAACGCCATTGAGAAACTTCAGCATCATAGCTTCGCTCCTATGGTGGGTCTGTTCCGAGTCTTTCTGCAATTTCAATGTATGCCGCTGCAACTCGACATCAAGTCATACTGATGAAAAAATAATGTTGCGCAGGAGCTCGATTCTCCTATACCTGTCGTATATAAATGGCGCCTCTATCGCCAGTATTCCGTAAAGCTCTATCCGTTCTTCATACAACGAAAATTCATTGAACAATAATAAAAACTCCCGCTTATCCGTCGATCATTTTTTATTCATTTTTATATTTTTTTATTCAAATTATAAATGGAAATAAAAAATGTGATATAAATAAGTACACATGAATAAATTATTTAAAGGACATGGTTTCGACAATATCTCTGTACTCCTTGACTTTGTTGTAATCACCGCCAGTTATATTAATTAACTGCTCTACTGTAACTTTTTGTACTGAACGTCCTGTTCTGATTTTAAACGACTCTATAATAATGGTATTTCGCCTTTAACATATAATAAATAAATCTTCTGTCGAGTAGACATGTACATTACTTACCACCGATGATGAACTAATAGATTAGCGCATGCTTTGGGGAGGCAGCTTCTTTTCGTTTGCGTCACTTTCATTTTTTTCTCCTATGTTATCCATCCTTGGATAACGGTTTAGTGGTTGGTAATCATCATCAGGAGCCGACCACATAGCTTAAAGATAATCTTTCTATAGAAAATATTCACAAAAAAAATGTTTAGTTGATTATAAGTACTTAGGATTGGCAGTTGCTGCTCTTGTTGCCGATAATTGTTAAATTCGTTATCGTCTTTATCATAAGATGAGATAAATATTTACCTTCGTTTCGTGCAGAGGGCGAGTACCTGTAATAAGAGGATGATACGAAGGAGGTATACGTACAAGCTGCTGTTTAATATTATTAACGTTAGTGCTAATAAATGTTTTACGATGAGATGTAAGTCCTGTCGACATTATAGAAATACGAACAGTAGTATCATATGAACTCTTTGATGATGTTAATGCTGTTTCATAATGGCGTTCTCGTTGGAAATTAGGTTCTTTGAATTATTTATCCTCATGTTTCTTAATAGCCAGTTTGGTTTTCCCGCCGTCGTAGTAATCATAATTATCATCATTATCATCAGATTCTGAAATGTTGATATTTGGTAAATATGAAGGATTTCCTGTTATATGCACAATATCAGATGATGTAGATGGCTATACAAAGTAAGTGAAAGAATTAAAAAAGAAAAAAAAAGAAAAACTAAACACTGAAATAAAATTACACTTATGTTA
Source organism: Anastatus disparis (assembly GCA_017163975.1). Classification (NCBI taxonomy): domain Eukaryota; kingdom Metazoa; phylum Arthropoda; class Insecta; order Hymenoptera; family Eupelmidae; genus Anastatus; species Anastatus disparis. The sequence continues at coordinate 17,889 of JAFFSR010000003.1, forward strand.
CAAAGCTCATTAGCTTATCATTGGTCAATTTATACACTGAAAAATAAGTGGTAGTCCACGAGTCCCTCGAAGTACTTCTGCTCCACGAAACCGTAAGAATGCTAATGCTTTCTCTCGTGGGGAACGTGACGCCCCACTGTCGAAGCTAACAGCTCTTTTTGTTGTGCATGTGTATTCCCACTTACGTGGGATTTCGTTTGGCGTCATGCGAAGTACTCCTCTCGTCCCACAGTGGCACCACTGTTTTCCCGCAGTGGCACTCTGTGCGCACGAAACGAAAAGAGTATAGTTTCGTTACCGATGGTAGTGCTTCTTTCCCACTTATTTTTCAGTGTATAACCCCTGCGCATTAACTCGTTACGCAAAGTTTCTCTTTGTTTTTGTAAAAGTAACATCATCACATCCATAGACAAAATGTTTCTTTGCAATTCCTCGTCGCTGTAATGATAATTATACTAAAACAATTAATTCGTATATTTCTATCGTTCTCATTATTTTCTACTTCTTTACCATGTTTAAGGAGCGGATTTGTAGGTTGGCAGAAATAAAAGTTTATACACGTCAAATGTAAAATGTTAAATAATTAAAATATTATTTATTTGTAAATTGCTAGGTTACAATATTGGTGGAGAATATCGCACACGCGCGATTAGAGCCAGAATGAACCCCAAGCGCAATCTCGCCCCGGATTTATACTTGTGCTCCGCGCGGACTGTAACCAATCAAAAGTCTTACACATTAGAATATTCGTTTACAGGGCCTAGCTTACACTAGTTATTAGTTTTTGATTTAAACCAGCCAATCATATCGCTTCAAACTCAAGCAAGTGTGAATCGTCGCACTGCTTGGATTCGCGGAATTCCATAACTAACTAAAGTACGTTTTCTGATTTCTTTGAATTTAGTCAACGGTCACTAATTTCTTATAATCGTATTATTACATTTTGTACGTAGAGAATTCGTTAATACATGTTAAATATTATATTATTTTCTACAGATTAATGGACAATTTTTACTATAAAACGACTATATATAGGGATATTTATGAAGATATTTAAAAATTACTAGAAATTACCCATTATTTCTTATGAAATATAGTGATTGGTAAAGTACATTAATAATGTTTTAAAATTACCCATCAAATACGCAAAAGTCATTTATAAGATATTTGTGGGTTATGTAAGGATTATTTTGAATAATTTTATGTTTATGTTGGTAATTTTATGATTTAGAATCAATTTACGTTAAAAATATCAGATGAATTATTAGTGGAACATAAATCGGGAAAAAGGAAAAATTCAAAAAATAACTCATCAAGTATCCTACAAATTCAAGTACTGACTATAAAAAAGTTAAATTTGCAAATTTCAAACGAAAGTCCATTAATCTTCGCTTATTCAGTATGGATCACATTTAAATTTAACATAAAATATTAACATAGCATTTCTAAATGAAATTGCACAAAAAAATTGTCCACAAATAATATCAGCAAGTCGTTCAATGTATAAAATAATTTTGATAGTTTTTATTTTATGGTACCATCATAAATGTGGAAAAATCTTTGAATAGGACCTAATAAGAGAAGAAAACGAGAAAGATTTTATATACATTACAATGTAACGCTCCATTTATTTTTTATCACAAAAGCTTTGGAAAATTACCTAGGAAAGACTTTGTACTTAAATATTGTATTCTGGACAAGTATTTTCACAACTGACAGTTTGAGTAAAGTATGGGTATTTGATTGACAATAAAAAGTTGAAACGAATTGTATAAAAAATAAATTATAAACATAGTTTATTAAAATAATCAAAAGAAATAATTGACAATGTATCTTCACAATTGCACAAAAATGTCCATTTGCTCACCGAATTTATTACTGCACATGATGAATTTAAAAAAAAATTTTTAAAGAGGTATGTTTAGTTTGCTTATTTTAAATGCAATTAAAATATGTAAAGTGCAATCACAAAAAAAAAAGAAATAATTTCCTTTTTAATATTATTTTCAGGATATGTTTGAAAAACCAAATACTCCAGGTTTAATACACGTTACCTGAACTGGAATCACTGATTGTTTAGCATATTGACTGTTAAAGATATGGAAAATGATTTGGATGGAGCAAAAAAATAATATTATTTTACAACAATTCCTCACGCAAGTAACTATTATGGTGGTTTCAATAACAGCATCAACAACTCCAGAGTAAGTTTATATTTGTTTATTTAAATTTAATAAAAAAAAACAATTTTTTTTTTATTAAAATTCTTAATAGCTATAAACAAAATTTCTTTCTTTAACTATTCGAACAAGATTTACTCCAGTTTTTAATAAGTTGAAGTAAAAAATTAATTAAATTAAGTTTCAGCCAACTTTTAATAGTTCAAGAAAAATAAGCAATTGACGAAACCTGCGATATGGCATTAGGAGTTAAATAATATAAAGCAAAACATATTTGAATATGTAGAAAGCAGAATGGCATTTATTGCTCCAAATCTATCAGCGATTGTTGGGGCTTAAACTGCTGCCAAAATTATGGGTTCGTATTTCTAATAACACTTTTCTTAATATTGCCAAAAGTTAATAACTTATTTACTTGTTATTTAAAAGGTGTTGCTGGAAGTTTAACAAAGTCGTCCAAAATGTCTGAATGTAATATTTTACTCTTAGGGTCACGAAAAACTACTCTTTCTGGTTTCTCTCAAGTTACAGCGTTGCTACACACAGGATTCATATATTACTCAAAAATTGTGCAGGTTATACATCAAGTAAGAAAATTTTATTCATTAATTATTCGTTAAAATAGTTTAGAATGGGTTATATTATTAAAAAAAATTTATTTTTGAAGCTATGCTTCTTACGCGACGTTACGGCAGGGGCACTAAATGTATAAAAATCGACAGTCCCAAATGTCACCCAGCGTGAATGAACGAATACGGCGCAGGATGCCATTATTGCTATCAACATACAAACATTCTTTTTTCTCTTTCTTTCTTTCCCTCTCTCCCATTCCACTTAAGAATATGCATGTATATACACAAGTGGATGTGTATAAGAAAGATAAAGAAAAAGAGACTGCTTGTTGTAACCGGCAAAGAAGGCTAGACATAGCCCCCTCCATTCGCGGCTACCTTTATTGTACATATAAGAGAAAGAAAGAGAGAGGGAGAGAGTCAATTCTTAAAGCCGGCGGACAGAGAAGGATAGACGCAACCCTCTCTATTCTTTATGAAAAAGAAAGAGAGAGGGAGAGAGTCAATTCTTAAAGCCGGTGGACAGAGAAGGATAGACGTAGAATACGATGATTAAATAAATAAATTATGTAAATAATATTTATTTAATTTAAATTTTAAAATTAGTATACGTATGAAAATATGCGTTTGTATTTATAATATTATAATCTTAATATATTTTTTTGGCAAGAAATTTTTTATTTTCTCTCATTATCTTCCTCCGTTTATTAATATGTGTATATTTATATAGTTGTTATTAATTACTACATTAATAACAAAAAATGAAAATTTAATAAAATTTAATAAAATTTTTGTATTTTTCTGTTTACAATGCACATGACGAAAATTACGTTTACCTAAATATGTTTTTTTAATAATTGATATTAATAAAAAACTACATTATTAATACATTTTTAAATACATAATACATCGAATGAAAAATAACGTTTTCACTAAAAAATTAATTATAATTTTGCAAATGTCACACTTCCTATTTATTTTTTATTTTACTTAAGGCGACTACGGAAGTCCGGTTAAATTTCATTTTGTAGTTTACGAATTACTCTTTCAGTTTCTAAAAGTTTTTGGATTTTTTAATTTTCCACCATTTATTATAATTCTTAGAATGGTGGAAACTTGAAAAATCTGAAAAATTTTACATATTGAAAGAGTAATTTGTAAACTCAAAAGTAAAACCTAACCTAAAATCCGAAATCGCCTTAACCTCACTTTATTTATGCTAATTAGTGACGAATGAGCCACCGATGACCTACCTAATATAGTGTTACTGTATTAAATGAATGCAATTAAATGCAATAAAAAAAAAAGAGCAATAACTAAATAGAGCAATCTATGAAAACCACGCAATATTGTTTGGTTTTATATAATATTTTACGTCGTTTTCTAATAAGGATGATTAAATAAAAATTCATTTTTAATTTTATTGTAATACATATTTGAAAAAGGCCAGAGAATATTAAATAACTGCAAATATGTCTCTAATTAAATATAGTATAAATATAGTAATTTTATAATGTAAAAAAAATGTAATACACTTTTATTTTAATAGGACTTAAGAAGGAAAGCATGAAGACTTTTGGCTGCAAAAAATATTTTAGCAGTTCGCGTTGACGCTTGCCATTAGAGTACAGATAGTCAAATAGGTCAAAAATAACGTGAGGAAATATAAAAAAAATTAGATAAACTGTTAGAACCTCCTCCTGTAAAATTTATCAAACCTTTACCTAAACCAATAGATCCAGGTATAAAAAAGCGTGGTGGTAAAAGGGTTCGCAAATTTAAAGAACGTTATGCTATTACAGAATTCAGGAAACAGGCCAATAAAATGAATTTTGCTGACGTAAGTTAAAAACTTTTAAATCTTTTCAGTGTCATACCAGTAAAACTGTCAAGAATATTATCTTCGAAATAAATTTTTAGTGGACTGTTCTGTCAATGACACTCAATTTAATATTCATGTTATTTACAGATATAATAAAATGTGATAAATTATAATTTTTAATTTTGTAGATTGAAAGTGATGCTTACCAGAAAGATTTGGTATACACTCGTGGCACAATTGGAAAATCCGGAAACGGAAGAATTAGATTACCTCAAATAGATGAGAAAACAAAAGTAAGGATTTAAAAAACATTGCAAAAGAATTTGCAGAAGCAACAACATTGGGGTGGAAGTACTACAGTTAAAAAACATATTTCTGGTAGTATAGCCTTTACACCTTATTTCACCAAAATTTCAATTTGCTTACCAAATTTATTCCTGCAAATGATGAATTTAAAAAACTTTTAAAGAGGTATGTTTAGTTTGCTTATTTTTAATGCAATACAAATATGTAATTGTAATGAATTTGATAACTGTTTTTCCGTTTCAGACCCTACTCGAAAAATAATGAAAATTTTATATTTTTTCATAGAATAGGATCGTTTGCTCGTCCTTAAATCTATTGGGCTATGCCCTTACTTTCTTATAAAAATATCTAATTTATTAATAATAACGAAAATTTAAATTAGACAAGGACAGAGCTATACGGCCGCCTCTTAACTACTATTTTTGTCGTAGATAACACAGAAGAAGCATAACTGGATGGAATATATAACCAAAGTAGTATCGGCATCAGCTAAACTATTAAACATTATAATTAACCGTCACAGGTAATCAATGTGTTCAATCAAGGACATTCTCTTTTTAGCATCAATTTATCTTTCCAAGGACTTGGGAAATGTTTGTGCCATCACAAGGTAAATTAAAAAAACAAATATATATTCATAACTAAATTATTGAAAATTTAAAAAAATATAATAACTTTATTTTGTCTATTTCAAAGGGTCAAAAATGTGATAAGGTCGTTAGTAGTCACTGGAGTAGGTTTTGCTGCTGGTTCCGCTGCGGAATCATGCTCTTATGTAAATTCAACTCCGATAGCTGCCCAAAAAGGGGTTACTACAGAATTATGTTTGTATATTTTGGTCTCAAAGTGACACGCCAATCAGATTTACTTGCAATTAATTTGATATACCTTATGTAAGTTTGCGAGCATAACTTTTATAATCGAGTTAAATTTTTTTGTTTCTTTTTTATTTTTTTTTTTTTTTTTTTTTTTTTTTTTAATTCATACTATCAGTGTCGGTTCAATAAATCTTTTATGTGTGTATAAAAGATTCATTAAACTTATATTTATATTATGTATAGAGTTATCGCTTTTATTAAATTATTTTGTAATTTTATGCATAACATTAGAAGTTAGCATTTCTTTTTGCTTTAATTTGTTTGTGCAGTTGTGAAATACGCTTTTAATATTCAATAATTATTAAAAAGTGGACAAATTTACAATAAAAAATCATGATATATTTAAAATAATTGAATAATATTATAGTATCATAAATAACGTTATATTTTTTATTTAACAGGTTCAAGATTGTGCACTGGACACATTAAACGTGTACGCGGACCCGGCGAAAGGACCTCGCAGATATTGCGGCCGGGGTAACTTCACTAACGTATCACCTAGCAATGAGATGATTATCACGCATGTGAATTATTTACGTGATAAAATAATATTAGAACTTATGATTATTTTGCATGTAAATGGTTTAGCAGTAAGTAATAAATACATTATTACATTGCAGTAATGACTGCTGAAATGAGCAGCAAGGGCTATCACTTTCTTAAGAAAATAAAATTATAATTGAAATAGGCGATTTTCTAGCAACAAAACAGCCAATTCTATGCCATTGATATGTAAAGAATTTTTTAAATTTTACTTTCTTGATTTTTTAGCTATTCACGTAATTTATTAGCGTTACTTTAATATTTTTTAAATCAAAAGTAAACATATTATTATGGTTTTTAAAGCAACAGTATTCAATATGATAAATAAAACAAAATGTTTAAAACGATTAACCCACCTATGCCACAGAATTAGCCCTATTTCATGCTAGAATATCGCCTATTTCGATAATTTTGTATTGCTATGAAAATAATATCCTTAAGAGCAGGTCGTATATCTCTGTCCTTTTCTAATCAAAGAATTAATTTTTTTGCAAAAACTAATAATTGTAGTAAAAAATAAGGAGATAGCCCCATCTCGTATAATAAAAAGCAAGATTTTCTTTGACGAGGAAAAATTATTTTTATTGATTCGTTTTGAAGAAAACCTTGAAAAACTTAAAAAATAGAGGTTAGAATGGACAATTCAGTTTTTCAAGGTTTTCTTAAAAACGAAGCGATAAATAGTATATTACGTTCCGAGGTACGGAACAGGCTCATTACATGCGCGTGTAAGTTTGCTTTGCGAGGCGTCAGCCGAGCAAAGCAAAACACGCGCATATGATGAGCCTTTTTCGTGCCGAGGAGCGTATACGATTTTCCTTCATGCCCGGCCGGAACTTCGCCATCCCAAAAAGATAAAAATTCATTTTTAAGTAAAAAAATACATCGAAAACGACTTCTAGTGAAAAGTCATTTGATGCTTTAGTTTGTTGTAGCGCACATGCGCAAGCAACTATAGTATACGTTGAGAGCGTGAAAGAGAGAGAGAAAGAGAGAGAGAATCGCAAATAAAAGTCCTATAGCGGTTAACATAGGATAAACAATTCGTTTTATTTAACAATTCAAATAAATAAAACGTGTAAAGAAACAAAAAAAGAACATAAATATTCAATTATTTTATTGTATTTTTATTTTTTAAGTGTCTAAAAGCGTGTTGTGAGTGTCGTGAAAAAAATATCGCGAGTTAAAAAAAAATTGTGTATGCATGAAAGAAATGTGAAAAAACGGAACATGTGTATCCTATAGCTGATAACATAGGATATACAGTAAATATTCTAATGATAATTCATATAAAAAAAACGTGTGTAATTATCATGTGTGTGTGTATTTCATAATTTTAACAGTCATGTCTAACGATGTTTGATGTATAATAACAGAGGTTAGACATACTGAGTATATATAGATATAGTCGGAACATGCAGCAGACAGTGAAGCGACCAAAACTGTTGTAGTATGAAGGTGCGCAGTGGCTTCTGAGCATGTGACTGTAAAGAAAATCACAAATGTAATTTGCCCGTTCCCTGCCGCACGAGAGGCACTTTTAGGCGAAGTTCCGGCACGGGTATGAAGGAAAATAATTTTTCTTCATAAAAGAGAATCTTGCTTTATATTATACGAGATGGGGCTTTCTTCTTATTTTTTGCTACAATTATTTATTTTTGTAAAAAAATCAATTCTTTGATTAGGAAAGGACAGATATACTCGACCTCCTCTTAAAGCTCATTTTAGCAGTCATTACCGCATTTTTTTCCAGTTAGTAATAATGTATTTATTATTTACTGCTAAACTATTTCCATGTATAACAAATAAAAAATCATTAATCATTATATTATTTCATAAAATTCACGTTAATGTTTTCAACTGGGTCAGTTTGACATTTAAATAGACTTAAAATGTTATCTGAACCTAATTCTGTTCTTCACATTTGTAATACATATAAACTACAGAATTAGCTTCAGGCACAAAAACTGGAACTAAAACCCAAATTAAAATTATATGTATTCTTAATGATACAATTGATAAATATGTTGTCTATTTTTGTTATTATATAAATTGTTTAAAATAATTAATGAATATTGTTAAATAAAAAGTGTTCCTTGTAATTCTGCCTTTGTTATTAAATATTTTCGAATGTATTATATTATCATATAATAAAACATTTATTATAACTACATGTTTTTCCTTATTCCTTATATTAAATAATTTAATTGATATTTTATAATAATTTTACATTATTCTATTATTTATTTGATTCAAATAAAAAATAAATTAATCAATTATTTTTTTAAATAGTAAAACTAGCGATTTTATTGCCATCTTTACTTTTCGGGTTTTATTAATTACAAAATCTTCGTTACCAACAGCGCACCGTTCGTCGGTCCATGAATAACGAAATATTTGTGATGCAAAACTCGATGCAAATAATAACGTTTCTTACGCCATAGAAAAAATATGCGACGTTGCCATTCGACGTACACGTTCGGAAAGATATCATTAACGGTGGGTGTACACGTTCGAAAAAATATCCTTAAATGTAGGTGTACAATTAATAAATACATATTCTATAATAGTTCTCTTTTTGACACCAAAAATTTACCAATAAAAATAATAGAATTATCAAATAAAATTATGCCATTAAAAAATTATTAAAAACAAATTATAAAATTTTTGTTATAAAAAAGTAAAACTAAAACATATCTAGATTCGTAATAAAAAATTTATAAGAATATTTTGTTTTACTCTAATTTTTTTTAATGAGCCTGTGCATTGTGATGTTTGGCATCATATATAAGTAACGCACATAAACTTCAAAGATTCTGCACGTCTGTAGACGATTTTTGCATGCTCGGCGAATCAAAATGCAAATTTACTTCGAAAATTGGAAAGAAATTGAAAAACAAAGTATCATAGAATTTTAGTCATAAAGTAAATCATAAATATCATACATTAATCCGTAGTTTCAAAAATGTTAATGTTTATGCAGCTTTACATTTTAATATTCAGAATATCTAAAATATCGACAGTTTGCTTAGTCAAATTACTACACTGGGCTACAGGCGAAAAAAACCATGATTTTATTTTAAATAATTGTATAAAAATAATAAAAAAATTAGAATTAATTTTAAAATTTATTAAAATTACTTAAAATTATTATATTGATTTGTTATAATACTTTCAAATAAAACAAAAAAAACCAATGCGCCTTAATACCATAGATTGTTTATAATTAAATTTATATTATAAATTATTAAATGTAAAGTATTATTGAGAGTACATACCTCTTTGGGTGGTGTGGAAATCTGTCTGAACAAATATATAATTAATATTATTTCAATAAATTATTTTATAAATTATTTTTATCTGTACGAATTTCATTATTATAGTTTTTCTTACTGACTAATAATTTAATTAATATAAATATATGATATAAGACGGGGTTGGCGAGCGGAGTGAGCAGGGGTACCTCTATCTATATATTCTTTAGTATATAAAAATCGGAATAGTGGGTATGTTATCGAACGATGCATTGTGACGTCACACAGTATAGCTAAGAGTGCGAATGACGTCACCCTACAGTGACTCTCAAAGTGATGCAATTCTAAATTACGTACAGACGACGAAAACTACAGCAACAGTGGTGAGTGCTGGTAAATTTTTACCAGTATGTATACCTTTATGTGTATATATATATATATATATATATATAAATTATATACATAACTTGGGCGTACGAAAGATGAATATCAGCTAGGCTAATATTTGTCGATTGAATAGTAGTACAGACCATGTTTATCCTTCGTGCGCCCAAGTAGATAATTTTGTCGTTGTAGGCCAAATGGACTATTTTTTTATATTAAAATTTAATGTATAGAGGTATCCCCTCTATATTAACTTTTTAATAAGATGATATCAGGGTGAGTCTAATCCGGTATCTGTTTAACACATTACATCAAGCCCTCTGTCACACCATATATTGACAACTTTGACAATCGATGGTTAATCAGCCACTTCTGTGACCAACTACCAACCGACACTCAGTGAGGTCTAACTTTTAGAAGTCGCGATATAAATGGCATGTACATTAATTTTTTTTTTTTTTTAAGTCAGAGGTACCAGGCCGGGATTCGAACCCATGCCCTCTAGGTTAGAAAGCCAGAGCCATATCTGTTACATCACCGCGCTTTTTTTGCACCACCGTGTTCTCTGTATAAGGAACTACAACAAAATTTATTTAAAATCAATAAAAAAACAAATACACAACACACTTCCCATTAAGGACGTTGCCCTGTTGAATAAAATAATAACAGAAATACCTGAAATTTGGAATTATGATAGTTTAGAATATTTTGAACTCGTGCGTTTTTTCGACGTACTGTATAATACTAATAATAAAGAAATATAAGAAAAAAATAGAAAGTTTAACACGTGGCTGTATGCGACCGCGTTTAGAATCATCAATAAAACTTATTAAAAATGACATATACAAACAATTTTTTGATTATGAATGAAAAAAGATTTGATGATTCAACCCTCAGTTTCAACACATGCTATAAGGCTTTTTATTAAAATATTTAGTAAAACATAGTCAATAATACATTTAAGATGAACTTGGAAACGTCGTTTTCTGTAATGGTAGAAAGAGAGAGAGAGAGAGAGAGAGAAAGAGAAAACGATATTCGACAACATTTCCTAAATGTAGGTTAAATTGCATTTTACATTATAAATAATAATTCATCAAAAAAAATAAAAATATTTTGATAATTCTGACATTATTTAATAGGGTGAGCATTCATTTTATTATAAAAAATGTAGCATTTTTATTTGTAAAAATTTATGAAACATTTCATATGAATCAGGTAGCCTATAACAAAATAAATTTACATTGTGATGCAAAAAATGGATAACGCGTGATATTGTCAAGCTTCACTAAATGTCGATAATTTAGATTGTTATTACTCTTTCCAGTTGATATTACTCTTTCATTTGTTTTTATTTGTAAACATGAATCTTTAATTTTTCCGCATCACTGTTCGTATAACCCTAAATGTTTTTATGAATAAGAAAATGTCAAAGCTATAAACATGTGTCCTTGTATCATACGGTCGACCTAAGCTGTCTAGTCTGAATACATTCATAATCCATATATCCCCGTGTTCATATGGGAAGCTTCTATACGTCTCTGGAAACGTATAGAAGAATTTGAACACAGTTGAGAGGCGAGTCAAGACATATACGATGTATATACAAATTTAGCTTGGTTTATAGATATTGAGCCGAATTTAGCCTATGGTGACATAAATTATTACATATATATATATATATATATATATATATATATATATATATATATATATACATATATATGTGTGTGTATAAGGGGAGTGTAGTACGTGTCGCGTCGGCGCAGCGACTGCATCGATCTTGATGCGACGAGATTCGCAACAATATATATACTTGTGGATGTGTACCCGTCTCTCTTTTCTATTTCCTGTTTTGTTACTATTTTTTCTGTATCTTTACCTTTTTTTAGTAGTTAATATTATTAATCTCTCTTAGATCATTTTATTAATTATCATTTAACAAATTTGTTTTCTATATTTTTTTATTCTTTTATTTTAATAAGTACATTAATTTTATTTTTTTCGTATATTTTCTTTCATTTATTCTTTCATATATCTTTATTTTTAGTTTTCTTATACAACATATGTCTTTGTTTTAGCAACAATTCTGCTTTACAATTTTTGCTACCTACTGGTTTGATTTTTTATTCGTTTTTCTGACTGTAGGGCTTTTTCATTTGAGACCAAACTTACAATACATGGATGGTTGGAGTACAATTTTTCTCTACATTATAACAAAACTTATTCGAATGGTGCCTATAATAAACCAACTTTGAGAAAATGTATGTTCATAGATGATTTCTTCAAAATCATTTCGCCCGTTATTTGTATTTTGAGCTTATATTTCATTTTTGTTTTACATTTGCACTAAAAGTTTAATGATTTTGATTGGTCATATTATGTATTTATGTGTATTTATATAGATATATGTATAACTGCGTCTCTTCTATGCGGCATTCATCAAAGGATATTATTTTTAAGTTTGATCAACGAGATGCTGCAGTGTATTGAGGCTATTGCGCCGCACTGCTCGTTATTTATGTAAACTGCGCATCCTGTGGTTCAAAATTCAGTTTTCTTACAATGCGGTAAATAGTCATCTCTTTTGATCGTTTTAACTTAAGAAGATATATTTTCTATCCTTATCTTATCACTATTTATTTAAAAACTTCTAATTGCAACAAACAAAAAGAAGATGTATGATGTAGTTATAAATAAAAAAAGGAAATTTTCAAACAAATTTTTAAATTTTATTTTTTAGCGATTTCAAGTTTTTAATAAACCTTTAAATGCAGTTAATAACTAATTTTGTTTTTATTATCAAAAAATATATAATCAAATATTCTTTATTTAAAACAAATAAATTTTTTTATTCGGCCATTTTTCATTTTTGATCATGAATTAAAACAAAAAAAATTAAAAGAAAAAAATAACACTTCAAATTATGTGCTAATAAATGGGATTGTGCAGCTTTTAAAATTATGATGCGATTCATCCTACTTATTCGGTTATGCGAATCTACAATTCGAAACACTGTATAAGCATGCAAATTTGTAAGTGCAAACTTCTCTGTTTTTTACTTTGTAAAGTTGTTATTGAGCTTTAGCTACACGAATTGTTGTAAGCTTGGATATTTATTGTTATACAATAAAAATATATATATATTGATATTTTAACTGCCGTGTTTCTTTTTTACGTATCTATCCACTGAAGAATCTACGAATGAAGTTAAGAAGAATGAAATAAAGTTTAAGAGAGTTAATGTGAATTCTCACTTCGAATTGAATTTAAAACCATACAAATGATTACAAATTTAAATAACGCATACTACTTTCAATTTTTGCTTATGCCTACCATACATTTAAGTGAATGTAGCTACCTACTTTAAATTTTAATGAAAAAATTTCTTTTAAAAAAATTAAAAAATTAATTAGAATAAGAAAAACTAAAAATATGTATGCGCACATGCGTGTGGTTGTGCGCGCGTGTGTGTGTGGGTACGTAAATGCAATCGATTTGCTCAACACTATTCGTGTGCTGACGTCAGCATTAGCTCGTGGACCCAGAAAGCGCGAAAAATTTTTACAAAGCTCAGCCTCCTAGGGTATGTATAGTCTCTGTACATACATATATTTGTATCTTATACGTATCTATATTTGTATCTATATATACTCACTTTTTTTAAGAAGCTTATTAAATACAATGAAAAAAAATTGCCGTACTTTTACTTCCATACCAATGCTTCTAATCAATAATTTTTAATAATACATTCATAACGATTTATTTATTTACTATCTTGAGATGGATAATACTCTTATGACCATTTGCAAATTAAGGACGTCAATCATAAAACGTTTAAAAAATTGATATTATACGTTCGAATGATTAAATCGACGGTAGCTGGAAAGAAGGTGTCATTGTAATTTTGTTTAAAGAAAGGTGTCATTTCATTTTGGGTTAAAAAGGGGCTTGTTTTTCTCATTCATATATTTAACTTAATTATTCAATTTATTATAATTTTGTAATTCATTGATTTCTTTCGAGGTCTACTTTATGATTAAATAAAAAAACTTTTTTTTGACTTAGCACTTTTCTTTAAATTAAAATGAAACGAAATGACCTTTCTTCAACCAAAATTGAAATGAAAATTCTTCCCCGCGACCGTCGAAATGCGTTCTATGCATTTTTTGCACCACCATGAACAAAGTATTTGGTTCATAGCTAATTATTGTATGATTTCCTTATAATTGTGCCGTTGTTGGTGCCAAACTGCCGATAATCAGGCGTGCGAATATAATTTCAGTTAAGGAAGTCACTAAATACCATGACATGAACGGAGTGTCTGCAGAACGTGATATTGGTGGCGGTCTGAGGGGTGCGTTCTCAGTGCTGCTGTGACTCTCCGAGGGGGACCTGAAGCAAAAGATATTAAAGGCTAAGCGACAATTGACAGGTTTTTCAACTGCAGATCTTGATCCCTCCCTCCTCGGCGGATTGTCGTATATCAAACATCACAGCTTGATATTTATGAAAGAATTCTTCCCTAAAGATGAATATTTTAATAAAAAAATTTAAAATGTATGCTAGAGAAAAAAGCTTTAAATTTGTTTGGTATAGACGTGATGAATTTCTGATGAGGAGGGAGAGAGAGGAGAGGGCACAGTTTTAGTAATGAAAATGGTTTGGATAAATTGACTGATAGTACAAAATCTCCATGTAAAGGAAAAAAATCCTGAAACTCCATCGAATAACATATGTAGCAAAGTTTTTGAGCAGCAAAATATAGCGATAAACCAAGTATTAATTAAAGATAATGGAGTAACATCGAATGTGGTTTCTCCCCAATGACTACACTAGGCCTCCTCTAAGGTTCGTACAGGGAGGAGGGGTGAATTGTGAATGTGACTTCGTTAAAAGCTCACATTAAGTCACAAAAGTTATAGCTGGTATAAGCTAGTACAATTTTAATATATAGAGATATAGCACCATAATAAATGACGTCACGGAAGCAAATACTTTAGTAACGTCACACAGTTTTAACTGCTTCTATCTCTTTGAATTTTTATTTTTATGAAAAAAGAAAAAATACGTGTTCTTTACTTTTTCTTTTTCTAAATGACGGGTATAATGGATTGAAAAAATAATTTTCCTTCATACCCGTGCCGAAACTTTGCCTAAAAGTGCTCCTCATGCGGCAGGGAACCGGCCGAATACATTCGTGTTATTCCGTTACATACGTGCGCAGAACGCACCGCGCAGCTACGAACTGTACGTCTTCTCGGTCGCTTCGCTGTCTGCTGTATACTTAAACTATATCTATATATACGCGAATGTCTAACCTCAGCATTAAATAAATAAATGCATACATCATACTTGTAGTTATTAAATAAACAAACACACTCGATATTAATACACTAATATACATATAATAGTTTAAATTATAACGAATTATAACTTTCGTTTAAAATAGATATTCTTTTTCATACACGTTTCTTTTAATTCACGACTCTTTTAAACACTTCATGATTGTTTTTGTACAAAGAAAATAATTAAATTCACGTTTTTACACGTTTTACTTTACACGTTTTGTTTTTCTGCACTTGATATTAATACATTTATATTTATTAAAATGAACTATATCTTTACTAACATACACAATTGTTTTAACTCACAATTTTTCCTTTTGCTCTTTAAAAGGTTTTCATACACAAAATATAGTAATAAAAAAGTATTATAAACACATTTCATTATTTCTCACGTTTTTTAAATTTGAATTATCATTTATATATTTATTGTGTATCTTATGTTAACTGCTATGTGTGCTGCTATGTTCGGTTTTTTCTCTCTCTCTTTCTCTACCGAACTCAACTGTATACTGTAATTGCTTGCGCATGCGCGCTACAACGAAATAACGCAACAGATGACTCTTCGCTTTTGACGAATTTTTTTTTATTAAAAATGGAGTTTTATCACTTTTTGGGGTGGCAAAGTTCCGGCCGGGCATGAAGGAAAATCGTATACGTTCCTCGGCACGAAACAGGCTCATCATATGCGCGTGTTTTGCTTTGCTCGGCTTCGCCTTGCGAAGCAAACCAACACGCGCATGGAATGAGCCTGTTCCGTGCCTCGGAACGTAATATACTATTCATGCAACATCCCATTCAATGTTAATGATGTAGTCCTTACAATTTCGCATTTTTCATCACAAGCTTGTGGCGAGGATGACATGCCGCAGAGCGAGATACTCACAGCTTTACTGTTTATCGGAGAACATCTTATGACTCTGTTTAATTCCTCTTTTGCACAGGGGGTTTTCCCTTACCTTTGGAAGCGTACCGTTAAGAAAGTGTCCTGCACTTATATTATCTAAAGATTTGAAGCCCATAGCGATATTTTGTTTTTTTTAAAAGCTGAATTTCTTTGGTCACGTACACATAATAAGCGATACTGTGATATCTAGATTATTTTTTTAAAGTGTTTTCATTGTTGATAACAAGATTTAAATTATTGCAACTCTTTCATATTATCATTTTTCAAATTAAATAACAATTATAAGCTCTTAAAATACGAATAAAACTAAAGTTAATACTAGCGTAACATGTGAAGCGAAGAGGTACAGTTAGTTCGGCGCTCCGATATAAGTTAACTCTGTGATTCCTCCATTCACTATACGCGATTGCTAATACAATACATATAAGTTACCTACTCACCGCTCCTTCGATGCTAATACATGCTTGAAACAACATTTAAATTTATGATTTTACAGAAGGTAATTTAAACTAATAATTTAACATAATATCAATAATATTGATAAAAAATTAGTATTATTACACGTTTTAGGTATATTTTTAAGATTATAATTATTAATTTTTTTTTTATTTATCATTCATGGAGTGTTTAGTTTTTGTTCATTTATAGTTTTCTCTTTTCTTTTTCGATCTATTATTCACGAAATGCCAAGTATTTGGTTTTTTATAGTTTTTGCTTTTATTTTACGAATTATCATGCGTGGAGTGCATAGTTTTTGTTTATTATTGATTTTTAAGAGTACAGATTTAATATGGCGAATTTATGCCCCACGTGCTACAAAATAGTATACGATACTCGTGACCTTAGTGGAACTTTATTACACGGCATTACGTTATCGCCCTCGCTGCGCTCGGGCGATAATTCCGACCGTGTAATAAAGTGCCACTTACGGCACTTGTATCGTAATGTACAATTAAAAAAACTTTACAACTATGGAATAAGAAGCTGTGCTTAAGGCTTACTAGCTGACTATCTGAGTAATAGATATGAGTTCGGAAGGTGGATAATGAGGTATGTGGTTACCAGAAGATTACTACTGATGTACCACAGGAGACCATACTAGGACCATTGCTATTATATAGTAAATATAAATAACCAAATAATTGAAAGAGTGGAATTGACGAAATACCTAGGCATTATTATTGATTACAAACTAACTTGGGCCAATCATATAGAGTATTTACTTAATAAAACAAAATATCTTATATTTATGTTTTATAAAATGGCTAAGATTATGTGTTCTTAATCCCTTAAAATGATTTACTATGCATTTTTCCATAGTGTAATAAGCTATGGTGCAATAGCATGGGGCGGTGCCTATTCCGGCAATTCGCATCTGTTGCAAAGACTTCAAAATAAAATTTTAAAAATCGTTAATAAGAATCACTTTGCAAACCAGGAAATTCCACTTAATCTCGAGCAAAATTTTGCTAATGAATTTCTTTTATATCACTATAATGGATTAATGAAGCAATGCAGAACAACGAATAGGGTGGCTACAAATAAAAGTATTGTCTTGCCAATTAGACGTAAAACTGTGAACAGTAAAAGCAGCTATATTAATGCGATTAGACTCTATGATTCACTTCCACTGGAATAAGTGACTTTAAATAATGTAACTAATAGGCAAAAGATAATAAGAGAATGGATTTCAACTCATGTTTGATATGGCTGAAAACTAAACAAGTTAATGAAATTTTTTTTTTTATATTTCATCGATTTGTAGATTCTGATGCGGTTTTGGGCAAGCAGCGTGCTGATACATTTTGTTGAATATATTTATTTAGATTGTTATTAGAATAGTGTTGCGTATTAATAATGATTTAGTTATAATATTGTATTAATCCGGTCCTACGCACAGGTAACTAGAGCTGCACGATATATCAAGATTACTTTTGATATTGTCTTGTTTTGTCTTGAAATTCAAGACAATATCAATACAAGACGAATCGTTAAATTTCAAGACAATATCAAGAGTAAGGTATCAAGAATATTGGTCTTGTAAATATTTTAACGTAATTTTTATGTAATTGCAGTACTATTAATTTTTAATTCATAAATTAGTATTAGTTTTAATTATACCTGTACGACAATTACTTTTTGTACAGCTGAACTAAAAAGACAGTGTTATGCTGGTAAATAATTTTTAGAATTATTAATATATATATTCAATGATGATTTATATATTAACTATTAAATATTCATAATTTATTTAAAATTTTTTAGAATAATACATAAAATTACAAGAAAACTTATTTTTAATTGAAAATTATAAATCAACCTCACAAATTTTTAATTTCAAAGAACTTTTCATTCATGAATTAGTGCAAATTAAAGCTTTCATCGTCTCACTTTTCAAAGAGGCTCTTCTTTTTCTCATAATAAGACTAGCTTGAGAAAATAACCTTTCGACGAAAACTGATGATGCCTGGATGCTCAATATGTTTCTGGCCATTCTCGATAGGTATATCTGCATATGACTTTTCTACCACTGTATAATATTTGTATCTTTGGTTGCTCTTTGAGCCTGACAATACTCATCTATTTCCTTGCGCCAATCTGCTGTTTTTTTTTGAAATTTTGAAATAGTCTGATTTTTAATTCTTTGCCTCATTTTGTTGTTACCTGAGGTAACATCGATTACCTCTGTAGGAATTTACTTGTATTTAATGATATGTAAATTGAACTGATGTAATAAATGAATAAATAAATATATCAAAATTGTATTAACTTGTACTGGCTATAACTTTTTTATTTTTTCGTATTCTACCTGACAGATATAATGCATTTTTTCATGCAAGGTCCCTATTGGGAATTTCAAAAATGCCTACTTCTTACTCTTTATATGGTGTGGTAAAAATAGTAATATTAATGACAATAATATAATTTTCCATACGGCATACGGGAAGTTCGCTTTCCCGATTAAATTTATTATTGTCGATTGCAGCAATATATTATTATAGATTCAACTATTGCTCACTCTTTCATTTTTCGCAAAGTTATAAAAAATATAAAGATTTATCTGTACATATTATATATGACTGGCATTCTAAAAAATTTTTCTCATACCCCGGCTAAAAACACGTCATTAATGGTCAAACGCAAGCAGTAAAAATTTATGCTTTCAGGCTAGCACGCTCCGACTTTTTTTTCTGTTCTCGAGTCTCTTTCGTGTGTTTTAAGAGTGAGGAGTATACGCTTATCCTTTTCTATTTACCGGTTATAAGCGTCAACTCTCTCTCTCTCTCTCTCTCTCTTTCTTTCTTTCATGTATATTGTACACTGAAAAATAAGTGGGAAAGAAGCACTACCATCGGTAACGAAACTATACTCTTTTCGTTTCGTGCGCACAGAGTGCCACTGCGGGAAAACAGTGGTGCCACTGTGGGACGAGAGGAGTACTTCGCATGACGCCAAACGAAATCCCACGTGAGTGGGAATACACATGCACAACAAAAAGAGCTGTTAGCTTCGACAGTGGGGCGTCACGTTCCCCACGAGAGAAAGCATTAGCATTCTTACGGTTTCGTGGAGCAGAAGTACTTCGAGGGACTCGTGGACTACCACTTATTTTTCAGTGTAGCCTATTCTTTTCAATCCAGCGGCTGAAAAATCTCCTCACTTTCTCTCTCTCTCTTTCTTTTATATGTATTATAGTCTACCCTGTTCTATTCATCGGTTACAAACATCGACTCTCTCATATATATCATAGAAAAGTTTGTAGATTTGGTATAAATTAATATATGATAGAAATTTATTTGGTTGTTTTGAGTTATTGATCATATTTATTTTATTACTCTTATGTATTTTTTTGTATTTTTATACATCATAAGTCTGGGAAGCTTTTATCCCTTGTTGCATAATGTACTATTCTTTTATTTTTTAGGAAATAATTCTGTTTATTAGACATTGACATAAAAAAAAAATTAAGAATAAAAATTATGCATTATATTTGAAAAATTATTAATATATTTGATTTACTGCTGGTAGCATCTCAAACAAAAATTATGCAAGCTTAAATTTAATTAGAACGGACGAATTAACATTATAATTATAAATTATAAATATATAATTGTTTTGTATAAAAACTTAAAATTTCTTCAAGTATATGTATTCCCATTCATACCCCGCTTTTATATATCATTCATTCACCCCACCATGTATTTATAGTGAAAAAGAATTTAAAATGCGCATGAATATTTTCATCTCATTTTCTAAACGAAAAATAAATCGCGCCAAAAATTTTTTACCATATTCTCTATATTGTAACTGTATATATTCTTTTCTCTTTCTCTTATATATACATTGTAAATTCTCCCTCCACTTTAACAACCCTCCTCTTGGTTCTTTATCGATTCCTCAGCCAAACAAGGATGGAGGATAGTAAAAGAGAAAAAGAGAAGAGGGGGAGGAAAAAGCACTCTACGAAGATCGACTCGTAGCGCCGTGCCGAGCTTTTCGCGCACCGGTTATCGTGCTCAGTGGCTGCCCGGCCACCACGCCGGCACTACCCGCCTCGCGCGTAGTAACAAAAATATATATATATATGTATATATACATATATATATATATACATATATGTTATGAAAGCCTCTTTTTCTCATGAAATTAATAAAAAATTTCCTCTTGTTTTGATCGGTAAACTTTTTTTTTTAATTATTCATTGCTTTTATCTAAATATCATCCATCGTTTAATTAGTAAAAAAATTTTAAAAGTCTTGAGGTGTTTAATGAAAGAAAAATCGAAATAGTTGAGTTAAAAAACTAGGAGTGAAAGAAAGTGGAAGGACTTGCAGCAGCCGTACTATACTATACAACCACCACCCGTTTACCACCCTACCTCCGAAACATTTATACTTGTAAGTGTGCAGTAGCTAGACATCTTGATGCACAGCTAGAATTTTCTTCTTTCTTTTTTTTGAGGTTCAAGTTATACAAGTTATCTGTGCGATGAGTTTTTTGTTTGTGGAAAGGATTTTTAGGTTATTTTTATTATATTAGCGAAATAATTATATACAGGATTTATGTGTGTCTGTATAGTGATTGTTATTCCTGATTGTGAAAGGATAAATATAAATGCTTTATGTGGAAGATTCAAGGTGTATTTTGGTGATATACTATTGACTACTTGAATAATACTGTAAGTTCAGAGGTCTCGCTTTTAGTTTAATTTAAATATTCTAAGTTTATTAAGAGCTTTCAATTAATAAGTTTCAAATTATAATTTCAAACAAAAAAAATTTTAAACTCTTATTGAAATTGAAAAAATTTTGCCTTTATTCGTTTTAACATTTATTATGTTTATGTAGAAAAATTGATATTATAAATTAAATTGCTTTTATTTAACTTGCTTAAATGGTACATTATTGTAAAGTTGATATATTCTCGTTATCATAATTAATATTAACTTTAATCTATTATTTTACTTTATTTATAATAATGTTATATTTCATTAAATAAAATAAAATTGCTTTTTTTAATTTCGAGATAACCTTAGATACAAATAATGAAAGAATAACTTGATTTAAGTAACATAGTAAAATGTTTTTATTATTCATTGAAAATGAATATGAAACATATGTAAAGCAATAAATAATATTGTAACTTGTTTTAATAATAAGGCTATTTCTTTTTATAATTAGTTAGTTTTTAATTGATCAATTTCGTTTTTTCAATCTTATTTCAATTTTTTTTTTTTTTTTTATTTACAATAATTACTCATTGACTTTTTAAAAAGTTTGTCTAATTTATGAAATGAATAATCGGATTTTATTTTTATTGGAGATACAATTAATTTTTACTGTTTATTCTGCTATGTTGTGGAAATTCATCCCTAAACATATATTTTAAATATAATCATACCTCTCAGTTACTCAGAATTTTGAAACTCACCTATTAAATATTAGTGTGTGATCAAGAGTCAATTTCATTAGTGTGTTTATAAATAAACCGAAGTATATATTAATTAATGATTTGATGGATGAAAATATTGTTGGGAAAATGGATACGTTAATAGAACGTTTTAAATAGATATCAACTTTGCAAAAATGATATATTAAATTATATTAATATTATAAATTATTACTTAATAATAAAATTAATATAAAGCTTTAGAAGAAATCATTCAATAGAGAAATACATGAGGGAGCTATCAACGGCCTTACATGATACAAAAAATCTTTATGAATTAATACTTGCAAATTTGGTTTGAAAGTTCGGTATAATTCTCACAAATAAATAGTAAATATTTTAAAAAGAATAGTGATTCCGAAATTAGACCATAGAATTCTGAGATTCTATAATTTAATATAATAATTATCATTGAAATTAAAACTTGACATATAATATAATTTTTAAACTACTAGTCGTACTAAAATTTCACGAACTAAATGTAGAAATATTTTATTAAAGTAAAATAATTATTGTATGATACAATGAGTCGATAGCGAATTTTCGAAGACATATAATAATTATTTTTATTGTGACATAATTAATAAAAAGTACATTAAAAAAAGTTGTGCTGAAATTAGAAACTTTTAGCGCTCACAATACATCTAAAATGAACCAATGATAGTTCCAATATTTGATTATTATAGGATATTATTCTATAATATTTCTATTCATAGTTATTAAGGTAACGGAAACATAGGTTACGATTACATCAAATCTTCAAAGTCAAGAGCTTGTCAATTTCTTATCTTTCTTTTTGACAAACACGCGCACGCGTGCGTGTGCATAAATATACAGTCACATATACGCACACGCGTATGCACGTGTTTGAACACATAAACACAAACATAAACATAAACTACACAGAGGCACATAGCTGATTGAAGGTATGCACCAATCAACTGGACGTTGTTGGCAGAGAGTTAGGGAATTATCGATAATGCTAATGCAATCGGAAATATGATTGTGAGTAATTATGCTGGAAGCTTATTATCAGTGTTAAATGCAATCGCTTCGTGCGCTCGAAGGCTACATAATATTTATTTCTTTCGATTTTTTCTTTCTTTTCTTCATATTTTACAATTATTAGTATAAAAAGTAAAGTAGTGACATTGAAAGTCAGACTATTCTTTGGGTATTGGATCACGACGCAAGAGTATGCAGTTGAACGAAAGTACTCAATCTGCATGTTACCCATACGATTGTGTAAATAGATTTATTCATTTAAATCAATCTTTAAAGAATTAAACTTCAATTAAAAAAATAATGGAAATAATAAAGAAATATTTTTCACCTTATTATTTTCTTTTTTTCCTAATTATTTTCATTTTTTTCCTTATTATTTTATTTTATATTTCTATCAGCATCAAATTATCTTTCTAATGAAAAATTTTCATCGTTTACTCGATTTATTATTTATATATACAGAATAATAGTTTTATATTTTTTAAATCAAGAATTATTAGAAAAAACTAACAATACACAAGAATTAAATTGTACTGCTTCCTAAAGTTTTCTTCAATTAATATTTTCGGTTTTTTCCAAACTTCTTCTCAAAGAAATTATCCCAATTTCAAAGAAATTATTTGAATACAGATATGCTAAAATTTATAAAATTGAATTACTCAATATCAAACTACTGTTAACCCTTTGTTGCACATATTTTTCTGTTCAATAAATTTACTTTGAAAATTCTTACTCGGGGGTTTTTAAGGTTGGTAATCACGAATCTGAAGTTCGTGTATCCCTTTTTTCAAATTTTGAAACTGCCATCTTGAATTGGAGAATTTCAAAATTCTGACTTCAGATTCATCATTAGTACCCCGAAAACCCGTAAGTAAGAATTTTCAATTTATATTGTTCAATAGATTTTCTAAAAATAAATTCTTTTGAAAAAAAACAGGAGTGGCAGTCGTGGGGACTGGCCGACAGAAGCTATGCTTCCAGTATATATATAGAAACTAGGAAGTTCAAAAATTATAGTTAATTTTTTAATGAAAACTGGTTATTTTTCATTCAATGTATTATGTATTTAAAAATATATTAATAATATAGTTTATTAATATCAATTATTAAAAAATTAAGAAAGAAATGTTTATACACAGCTTATAAAGTTTCATTGATATAAAAAAACGAAGCAGTAAAACTTTCTAGTTTCTCAAATAAAATATACAGAAATGTACAATACCAAAATTTACGAAAAATTTTTTGTAAAAAAATAATTTTTTAAATAGAAACCAAGAATAAAAAATTAAAAAAGAAATTAAAATAAAGATAAAATACCAATTTTGTTTTGTGCTGTAAAATTTTTCTAAGTCATTTTTTTCTATTTTTTTACCGTATCAAATAGTTTTTAAATTTGTGGAATTTTTTAACTTTTTTCAATTATTTATAATTATTTAAGAAATAAAGATATGTAAGAAGACTAGAGAAAATAAATATTTTTTTTATTAGAATTATATTTTTTTAACTGAGCAAATAATATACATATATATATATATATATATATATATATATATATATATTATATATTTATACAATAAGATTACGAGGAAAGTACCTATACGAAATCAGTAGGTGCAAGTGAGAGGGTATAGGGAAACCTCGTTAACATGAAAACATATTTAGAAAAAGAGAAACAGTACCCGCTTTGTGTTTACCTATAACGTTCTGGTAGATATAGATACTTTCCTCAAAATTTTACTGTGTATATATTATATATATATATATATATTTATATATATATATATATATATATACACACACACACTCACACACACTACAAGCATCAATCGTAGTACATTCAACGCGCACATCCACTTGTGTATATGCACGCATATTCTAAAGCGGAATGGGAGAGAGGAAAGAAAGAAAGGAGAAAAAGAATTTAAGTGTTTGTATGTTGATAGAATTATGGCACCCTGTGCCATATTCGTACATTCACGCTGGGTGACATTTGGGACTGTCGATTTTTATACATTTAGTGCCCCTGCCGTAACGTCGCGTAAGAAGCATAGCTTCAAAAACTGTATTTTTTTATGTTTATTTATATAACAATTATTATGAACAATTATGACAAATAAACTATATTTTACTTTTCTTACTAATATATTAGCAAATAAATAAAGAAAACCTAACCTACACACGTTAACAATTAATTTTTATAGCAAAAATCTGAAATTAAGTTGGAGGTAACCCACAATATACCACCGTGCAACTAAGGGTTAACAACAATATAATATTAGTAAATAAAATAATACACCTAATGAATACAATACCAGATTTGCATTTTCTTTTGCTTGAGTAAATACGTATCTTTTTCGTTGTTATATCCACTGTCACCTGTCAAAGAGGGCAGAAGCTCTTATGTTGATCAAATTATGTGTTCATAATGAAAATAGAAACGTCAGAACAAATGGTTTTTTATGAATAAAATTTCAAATGTGAATTATTTTGCTGTTCAAAAAGCACTAAAATTTGATACATACTATTTATTAGTTACAAAATTTTTAATTTAATAATTCGTTTAAAACTTTCATTTTGTTTTTATACATAAAATTTTATGATCTTAAAATATAAAAAAAAGAACACGTTTTAAAATTTTGCAATAAATAAATTTGAAACAAATCTGCCAGAAATATATCCAAAATGAAGATTTGGTTGTTTTAAATAATAGAATAATTTACTTTTTTGACAAACAATATAATTCAATATTTCAATGGCTGAACTAAACGAATGCCCTTGAAACGTATAAAGAAGAAACCAAATGACGTCATGTTATTGATATAATCATTACTGAAAAAATGCTTTTTCAGGAAAATAATTTTGAAACACGCTAGAGAACAAATCAGCTCTTTCTAACGAAAATGATTTCCTTTTTTTTGTGCACGCAAGAAAAAGCAGATGAAAAATACAAAACAAAGCAAAGAAATCGATCTAAAGTAGAAGAGAATATAGTATAAAATTTCTTTTTTTCGCTGTAGACGTTTATATATATATATATATATATATATATATATATATATATATATATATATATATATAAACATATATTGAAATTTTTTCTCATTTTGAATAAATAGATGATCATATATGTTATTACTTTATACTATTTGTTATCGAAAAATAATTTTTCATTTCAATTCACTTTTATTTACTGTTTTTATTGTCCATAAAAGCACTGTTTAACCAAATGAATACTTTTTCATAAAAATAATTTAAATAAAAAATTATACAATTTCATCAATATTCTATATTCTGCAAAGTTTTTTTAAGTCATTTTCTATATTATCTTGGCCATAAGTACTGCAACTATTTATAATGCATGGAATTCTTGATCTTAATATTTGTAAAAGAAATAATTTTAAAAAGTCATTGATTAAATCATGAGTTATTCATAATTTTGATCATCTATTTTATCATTAAAATATATAAATGTCCTTAACATTTATCGTTTACCTTCATTTAAAATCTTGCAGATAATTGATAACAGAAAAAAGTAATATACTTTAGAGTAACATTTTTTTATCGAGGTCATCTTTAGAATAATGAGAAATAACAAATTTATAAAAAATTATGTAAAACTGTCATAACTTTAAAATTATGTATCGTATTTTTAATTTTCCTCATAACGATGAGTGTATGCATTTTCAATTAATTTAAAAATAACCTTATAAATACATGGTTAAAATAAATCAAATTAACTTTAAAAATATATTTTACTATTAATTAATGATAATTGTAAAATATAAAATGAAGCACATCCGGTTCATTTTTTTTTACTTAAAATCAAAAGAAATACATTCTAGGCAAAGAAACTAAAATAAAAATAATAAAAAGAACAAAAAAAAAAATAATGCATTATATTGTAATAGTGACCGTAATGGATGTACACTGTAATCTCGTAAATATATTATAACTCATATCAACTTTAGCTAAAACAGTTTTTTTCACTCTTTAAATTTTTCTTTTTTTTCCATTCTATTACTTCAGAGTT
Source organism: Anastatus disparis (assembly GCA_017163975.1). Taxonomy (NCBI): domain Eukaryota; kingdom Metazoa; phylum Arthropoda; class Insecta; order Hymenoptera; family Eupelmidae; genus Anastatus; species Anastatus disparis. The sequence continues at coordinate 45,064 of JAFFSR010000003.1, forward strand.
AAAAAAAAAATATTTTAGGTGTTTTTTATTTTTGAACTTTGGAATGCCTTCTGATCATTTCTTTTCTTGGACATTTTCATAATCATTTTAATAAGATCAAGGTATTTATTATTTCTTTTTAATATTCATGTCCAATAAAACGGAGCCACCCTTCAGAAATGAAATTGCAACTTCAAAATTCTGTATCTCACAAAATAATGATCTTACAGGATTGTGCGACCACTAATTTTAAAGATATTTGTGAGGACTTTTTGAGAGCATGACGAAGCTGTCCGCCTTCTAATAATATTTCCAATCCTAACTTATGAATAAACGATGCGTTTAATCGAGTTTTTTTACTACAAAGAAAAAATTTGTAAGATTAAACTCTAGTGCGGACAACCCAAGAAATCCACCAAAATATTATACATACAAAGTTATAATAAAAACTTTCAATGTATCGTATTTTAAGGTTAGGTTTGTCGAGTTTAATATCTAATTTCCAATCAAAGCTCATAAAAAAATAACAAGTCCAAATGATTTTTTATTTTAACAAAAATTATTGTACTAATATAGCTTTAGTGCGGACAAGTCATTATATTTGTTTAATTTATGAATTTAAAAAGATATTGATAAAATAAAAAAAGAAAAACTCAATTGCTGCAGCTCCGACATGCCGTTAATGGTATATTGTTAATTTAATTTTAAATAATTATCTGGCAATTATCGTGACTTGAAAATAAAAAAAAATTTTCACCTATGCTAAAATTTTAAAAAATTTTCGAAAAATAATGGTAGAATAATTTTACACAGCTCGTTTTAAAGGTATTTTGCTGAATTTTAAAATTATTTTATTTTTTCTCCTAGGTCTAAAATTGACCGAAATATAGCAGTTTTTATATAAAAATAGGTTTTTTTTTTATTTTTTCCATATCTTTTTAATTACGAGGCATACGGAAAAATACCAAATAAAATAAAATGTACCCTGGTAGAAATCTTACTGGGTTTCTAGCTAGAAATAAGCGGGACCCTTTAAACATAGCTTTTAGCTACTGATTTTAGCTCATTATTATTATTAGCTTAACGGGTGAAACCTGTTAACCTTTTACCAGGGTAGTTTTATTTATAAAATAACCTTAAATTTTTTCAAAATTTTCTAAGCATTTTAATTTTTTTTGCATGGTTGCGATATTTTGATGCACGTATATAGCGTACTCGTATAAAAATAATTAACAAAAAAATATTTTCGAAGTCGGCGTCGATGTCTATATTTGTATTTTACAGGCAGAACGACCTAAGCTAATTTTTTTCAAAAATAACGTTTACTTAGAAAATATTTTTTTATGAATTATTTTACACTTTTCAGTGTATTTTTTTTTAAGTTAGTTGTCATTTTTTTTTTTTTTTTTCAAAGAAAATTGTTTTACTACTTTGGACACACCACATTTTATATGAAAAATAAGTTTCATCAAAATCGATCATTCTCTTTCAGAGTTATACACAAATAAAGTTATTTTTTTTTGCTTCGAGTAATTTTGTTTTTAAATAATTTGCTCGTACTAACCGAGTATTGGTCCAGTACTTATAAGGCACATATGGGACCTTTCTGGAGACACCCTCTATCAGATAAAAAAGAGTTCTTTGGAATTGGTTAAGAAATGACGGAGTTTTAAGGTAACAAAAAAAAAATACAATAGAGTTGAGTATCTCTTCTTTTTTTGAAGTCGGTTAAAAGTAATGTCTTTTATATTCTGATCTTTTTACAGTAACATCTTGTATATGCATTCTCTTTTTGATCTCATGTAGTTTCAATGATTCTAAGTCATGTTAATGATATAAAGATAAAAAGTGAAGATAATAAACTAGAAAACAAATATATCAAAAATTTTTTTATTTTTTTAACTAGTTGCTTACACTGAGAGAAATTTTATCTAAAATATTACAAGAATTAGAGTATGTTTTATCATGTCCACTAGTAGTCAACTCACAGACTGTGAAAACGTGCTTTTTTTTCTAACGTTATAGTAAATTTTATTAGGTTCCCAAAATTATTTACAAGGCTTTTTTTGAAATATTACAAAATATTCTTTAAAAAATTACAATGTCAACATAGTAAAATTTCGTGCATAGTAATTTCTCATATACATTGTAAAAATCTTATAATTCCCTGTAAAAATTCCCCTTACGCATGCGCAGGTTTATTCTCAAGTAAAAGAGAACGATACCGACATCTGACGGTACCGGCATATCTCAACTCCAAAAATCCTAATGTTTGACGCGTTAAAATTTGTGTCCAACTCCCGCAAGTGGTGAGAGTTCAGTACACTTGGTATATAAGACCGATCTGGCCATTACTGAAACGCGCGCGTGTTTTCTAGCGACGTTGTCTTTATATTTAGTTTAGGTGTAGGTTAGGTTAGAACGATAATATAAAATAAACCATTATATCTAAAATCGACTCTAATAATATTTTTAGCCACGCAAAAATAATATTGCTATATATAAAAATAGAAATTAATAATCAGCAACATTTTTTTATCGTTTAAATATATAATATAAAATTTAATAACGGCAAAAATAAAATTTAATATGTAACATAGTAAATTTAACACAGTTGAAAAGTTTACAAAGCTATACATAGTAAAATTTTAAAGATTTCCGTCATGTGCGTTGGTTACTAGCGTACATGGTAAAACGTACTATAATTCTTGTAATATTTCATATAAAATTTCTCTCAGTGTAATATCCTATTATCATTTTAGTTTTTATTATTTCAATAAAGAACATATATCATGATAATTGATAAAAAAAATTATAATTTCTGTTTTTTTTTCAAAGAAAATATAATCCTTTCACCACCATAAGCATCTAATAATTATTTTAAACGACATGACCGTAAAATGAAAAAAAATCAATTGTAAATAAAATTTTCCATTTCTACTTAAATTCTCTTTGTTTCACATATAAACTTTCTTTCTTGTTTTCGCAGTAAAAGATAGCCTTCTTTACATTGAGTATACATAACATCAGAAATCATTGCTTAAAAAGAAGGATAAAAAACGAGGGAGGGTGCACGACCGACTGTATGCATTGTATTTCTAGAACGAGTGGAGTTAAGAATAGGTTTGCCGCGTCGGCCGTGTGCTCTAAATATAACTTACCCCAACAACTATACGCTATACCCTTTGCTACTAACTTCAAACTACCTGTGGTGAACGAACTTGGATATATACAATATGTAATAGAAATATGAAAAATTTGCTACTGCATTGAAGATGTACATATATAAAAAAATATCAGAAAAATAGGGAATGAAGCATTAATTATTGATACATTAAAAATGTTTATTCATTATTTGGTATTTTTAATATACTTACATTTTTTTATTAATCTTTATTCAGTTTTAATTATACGTCGATAAATATTATATATTAATTATTATTACAGTGCTTCTTTAATAGTATAAATAAAGCTAAACTTTAATATACAATTTATTCTATACGTATATTGAATTACTGTATTTCAATTCCCTAATGTAAATAATCAACATTTAATTATACCATTGTAATAAATTTTAATTAATTATTGTAAAATTTCAATATTTCATGATTGTTGTGATGAAAAATTGTATTGATTTTGTAATAATAGAAAAGTAACTTCATTTTTAATGTGAATGAGAATCGAGTTACTTTCTATTTCTACATAATCATTAATTAATTAATAGCAGCTAATAATTTCACCCGTTTTCTAAAGTGAATTAAGAATAAAGTCAGAATAATACAATATTTTAGTGAAATAATTAGCTAAATATAATAAATTCTACAATCAAACTTGTCACCATTTTTTTATAAATATAGAAAATGTAACTAAATGATATCTTCCCCCTACTGCCGGCCAGCCCCGCTTTAATTTACACGAATTCATGGGAATTGATTTTTAAAAGCCTAAAGAATCAGTATAAATACTATGAAAGTGTTTCAATTAATCTGAATATGTACTTGCACATAATTAGAAACACTCTGACTTTAGCTAGACACATTGGACATAAATATGGCAAATGAAAATAACCACCTATTTAATACATAGGAGGATGTAAAACAATAAGGAAACGCAGGAGACCATATAAAACTATTAATAATGTTTAGATTTAGTAATAATATAAAAATAAAAAAAATGAGGGGAAATAAAAGGGAATTTGGAAAAACAATCAATCCAAATTACAAAAATGAGTGAAAATATTAAGATTTCGTCCAACGTTTGGAACAAATCATGGAATACTTAATGTTTTGTTTTTTTTTCCCACCCTGGTAGAAATGTGACCATATGGTGTATCTAAAAATTTGAGGTTATTAGTAATAATAATGTCAAAAAAATAGCCATAAAATGTTTAAAAAAGCGTTTTGATTTATACTGGTCATAAAATGGTAATACACAGCGTTTCAATTTCTACCGGGGCAATGCAAAATTAACAAATTCGATTTAAATTTTGTACAACTTCATAAGTTTTCTGATAGTGAAAAGATTAAAGCTAGATTAGGTTTATTGAGTTTCATATGTAATTTTCATTTAAAAGTTATTAAAAAAGTAACAGTTCCAACTGATTTTTTATTTTATTAATATAATTTTATTAACTTAGCTTTAACGCATACAAGTAATTTTATTTCTTTGAATAATAAATTTAAAAAGATATGAGTAAAAAAAATAAAACGAGAATTGTTTTTAGTAGCTTTAACATCCCGAAGTTTATTGTCGTCGTAAAAAAATGTTTGTTTTTTTTTCTTTATTTCTGGGTGACTTGTGTGATGAATGATAGACAAGAAACATGCTAACTTTATTATAATTTTTATTGTTTTAATTTATAATATTATTTATAAGAAATTTCAAAACAAATGGTGATAGACAAGAAACATGCTGACTCTATTCTAATATTATTCATGAGGAATTTCAAAGCAAATAACGAGAAAATTTACTACTATCAACTTTTCCAATTTATATATTATTTTTAAAAAATTGAAAAAAAATATCCAAAAGCAATTAAAAGGAAAATTTAAAATAACTGTTATTAATAATTAAAAATATAAATAAAAGATATTTAAGGTAGAGTGAGCAGCTCTCTCTTAAAAATACAGAATTTTTTGAAACTTATACAAATTAAAGTTACAATTAATGAAAATAACGGGAATCAAGGCAACTACGAAGGTTAGGTTAAATTCCCATTTCATAGTTTACAAATTACGCTTTAAATTTATAAAATTGTTTGAATTTTTAAGTTTTTCACCGCTCTACGGGTTTAAAACAACTTAAACTTTAACTATTCGCTTGTAGATTAATAGCATAAGTTAATTCCGAACAAAAGAATATCGTAATTGGCTGGTTTTTTTATACTAAAACAAATCTATAATATTATTAAGAGCAAGCCGGAGCAGATTCGATACCAACCAAGAATCGAAAATCCGTTGTTTAATTTTCTCCTAGTATACGTAATGGAATGCATTAAAATTTTAAATACATTCACGAAATTTATTTCTCTATTGCGCTCGCCAAAAATAATTGAAGAAAACTTTTAAAAAATTAAAAATTTTATACTATAGCTGTTCTAAGTACGGTTACTTACTTTTCGTTTAAAATATGTTGAATTTTATGAAAAAAACATCTATTATAAAATCATGTATGTCGGTGCTTGTAATAAATGCTTATAATAATTTATTCATTTATTAATATGGTAAAAATATAGTCATTTTCTCTAGTAATGTATATAAAGAATAATTTAAAATAGTTAAAGCCACAAAAATATACAAAATATTGTTATAAAGCGAAAAATGCCACCTAACAATCGACACGACAGTTTTTTGCATGCGGTATATGTCAAGTTAGTTTGATATTTGTAATAAATGTTTATAATAATTTATTTACTTATTCATATGGTAAAAATATAGTCATTTCCTCTAGTCATGTATATAAAGAATAATTTGAAATAGTTTAAGCCATAAAAATATACAAAATATTATCGTAAAGCGAAAAATGCTGACTTGATATATACCGCAAGTCATCGATTTGGTTCCGACCGCCTCTTAATCGGTATATCTTCAAATTAAAGGTTGAGCGCAATAGATATTATTATTATGAACATCTATGCACAAGAAAAAAAAAATTCTACCGCTTTGTTTTTGAGAAAAGTAAGGAACGCCAAAGTAAAAGTTTATGTTTATAATTTTGCGTTCCTTACTTTTCTCAAAAACAAATCGGTGGATTTTTTTTTTCTTGTGCATACATATTTGTAATAATAATATCTATTGCGCTTAACCTTTAATTTGCAGATACACCGATTAATACTTGAGTAAATAACAAAAATCTCAATTAGATAAGGACAGCGAATCCGACCTGCTCTTAAGTAGTTTGTTTCATTATTTGCAATTTGATTAATTTAGGCATATCACTTGCTAATTTTTATTACAACTAGTCACCAGAGGCAGTTTTTACATATTATTTTGTAGTTGCGTTAACTTTCTTTCTCTCTCTCTAGCTATAAATACTTTGTTATAGTGCAATAGTTGCGACTGAAGCATGTAGATGACACTTAAATACGCGAAATTTTTTTTCTAATCGAAAAAAAAATCAATAAGAGTGCTTTAGAAAAATTTCAATAATTAATGCACAAATCGCGATTGGAAGAAATAACATAACTCAGAGGTTTTTCGTTATTTAGATGAAAGAACATTAACTGAAGCTCAGAGCTCGGTTAGAAAGGTATTTCATACTTGATTAGTCTATCCTAGTATCGTGCTGCACTTCTTCGTTTTCGATCTTACGTCGCTATCATAAAAACCTCGTTTTCTCGAAAACTCCATAAACAGACTTATGCTGTTTTTCCTTCAAGTCACAGACTTAATCTCCTAAATGACCTATTAAATAAATGAGTAAAATCAAACTAAAGACCAGTAACCTTAACGTGTAACTTTATGAAACTAATGAAAAATTATCGATAGTTTTTTAATAATGATATAAATCATATAAAATGTAAATCAATAATTATTTTTCTTTATTTGGATTAAAAAGAACTTTTCTTAACTGGATTGACGAATGGAATAAAGATTTAGTTACGATTAGCGATGAAAAATTCCATGTGTTTTTGTGTACTACATAATCTAACTAGATTTATCAACATTGCACTGTGAGGTAAGATTATGGGTTGAATAGAATACAGCAAGAACTTTTGAATATTCAGTTTTTTAACAACATAAACAAAATGATATTGTCGAATCTATGCACTAGGTAAAATATGAAATAATAAATCATATTCTATATTACCTACAATCTCAGCTCGCTCATGCCGCTTTCATAAATAATTTAAGGTACAAGCAGTATTAACATCTTATCTTATCTTATTTATACTTCTCCATTTATATTTATACTTTTACATTTTCATAACATTCTTGAAATTCCAGATCTTGAAAATAATTGTTTTTTTTTTAAACCACTATTCACAAAATGTAAAAGAAACTACCGTATGATTAGTTTTATAACCATCGACACTTATATGTTATGCATAAAAAAGTAAATTCGCTTTAATTTTATTAGCAACAGAAATAAATTTTATAGCACTGCGGGACCTAAATCCGCACATAGATAACGCTTCATTGTTATCTAAGAGGCACTTTTTTAAACAGTACAAAGCTGAATTTCTTTGGTCACGTACACATAATAAGCGATACTGTGATATCTAGATTATTTTTTTAAAGTGTTTTTGTTGTTGATAACAAGATTTAATTTATTGCAACTTTTTTATATAATCATTTTTCAAATTAAATAACAATTATAAACTTAAAATACGAATAAAACTAAAGTTAATACTATAATATTGCTTCAAACATGTATTAGCACCGCTCCTTCGATGTTAATACATGCTTGAAGCAATATTTAAATTTATGATTTTACAGAAGGTAATTTAAACTAATAATTTCTCATAATATCAATAATATTGATAAAAAATTAGTATTATTACACGTTTTAAGTATATTTTTAAGATTATAATTTTTTCTTTTCTTTTTTGATCTATCGTTTACAAAATGCCAAGTATTTGGTTTTTTATAGTTTTCGCTTTTATTTTTCGAATTATCATTCGTGGAGTGCATAGTTTTTGTTTATTATTGATTTTTAAAAGTACAGGTTTAATACGGCAGATTTATGTCCCACGTGCTATAAAATAGTATACGACACTCGTTATCTTAGTGGAACTTTATTACATGGCACTACGTTATTGCCATTGCTTCGCTCGGGCCCTAACTCCGACCGTGTAATAAAGTTCCACTTAGGTCACTTGTATCGTAATGTACTATGATGAGTACAAATTTATTTACAAGTGTTATTTGAACACTACTCAGCCACAAAAATATAAATGTATAACTAAATAAAAGAACGTAACATTACACTTAAAAGGTTTAGATTTATATTTATCATATGATAAATATTTATTATATTTATCATATAACATATGAAATAATCCGTTATACACTTTAATTAAGTTTTGTTCTTTAGTGATTTTGTATTATGAATTTCATAAAAAGTTGTACAATTTCATCAGTACAAGAAATAAATCTACTAAATTCAAATGTTTATACAATCGTTATAGGCAGCACTTAATCTTAACTACACGTAAATCATATGATCAGTTCCTAGCTGTCAGCTTGCGCTCGATTGTATATCTCTATATTTGATTTTTCTTTTGTGACCTACGACAACACGCCCTCTCGGCAGTTCAAAAAAACATGCGTACTTTCGGAGAACGGAACTAGAAATAGTATATTACAACCCATGACCACACTGAGAGAAAATTCATGCTAATAGAGCATGCGAACTGCCATCTATGCGAGCATATAAAACATTGATACAAATATGACAGGCCGTGAGAAGCTCTATTAGTATTGGATTACCTTATACTAAAAAAGATTGTATGGAGAGTAACTAAAGCATGAACGGCATTCACTGATGACTCGCGTGGTATACTTCGATGACTCCCCACTCTCATATCCTTTGTTTGCTTAAGTCGCCTCCTCTTTTGGGTGGCGACGCGAGCAAACACGGCTGGTCTATACCCAAAATTATGTTGCAAATTTCTTTAACGTATTTTCGTAGCGTGAATCTTTTATTTCTTTTCTTTTCTTTTTTTATGAAGGGAGATACGTTATAAATATAACCTGTTAAACTTTTTAACTTTAAATGATTAATTTTTAACTTAAAATTTAATTATTTTAAACCGCTGGGGGGCAGATGAGCATGTACGATTTTACGCCAGATTATTTCGAAGTAACGTTGGTCTAGTGCGTAACGTTCGCGCTTTTTCTTATGAGTAGGCGAGTTCAACTCTCGGCTAGGGTCTTTTTTTAATTTTTTTTATTATTTTAATAGTTTTTATTGATTTTTTTATTTATATTTTTTTATTTTCTATTTTTTATTAATTTTAAAATCTATTTTTCACAAGTTACTTAAAATATGCTCGTTTTTTTTATTAATATTTTTAAATAAATTATTTAATATAGAAAATAATTTAAAATATTAATAAATAAATAATAGTGATAAAAAAAATTAATAAAAAAAACGAGCATATTTTAAGTAACTTGTGAAAAAATAGATTTTAAAATTAATAAAAAAATAGAAAATAAAAAAAATATAAATAAAAAAAATCAATAAAAACTATTAAAATAATAAAAAAAAAAATTAAAAAAAAAGACCCTAGCCGAGAGTTGAACTCGCCTACTCATAAGAAAAAGCGCGAACGTTACGCACTAGACCAACGTTACTTCGAAATAATCTGGCGTAAAATCGTACATGCTCATCTGCCCCCCAGCGGTTTAAAATAATTAAATTTTAAGTTAAAAATTAATCATTTAAAGTTAAAAAGTTTAACAGGTTATATTTATAACGTATCTCCCTTCATAAAAAAAGAAAAGAAAAGAAATAAAAGATTCACGCTACGAAAATACGTTAACGAAATTTGCAACATGATTTTGGATATAGACCAGCCGTGTTTGCTCGCGTCGCCACCCAAAAGAGGAGGCGACTTGAGCAATAGAAGAATGCCATAGTTAGTAGTAAAGAAAGAATAGTGGACAAGCCACGTTTACTTCCTTTACGTCCCATGAGAGGATACAGCGCTAGCTATCGAAGGATATTAGAGCGGGGAGCTACTAAAGCATGTAAACAAACAGTTTTTGGATAGCACAAACCTCGTAAGAGTAGATGGCGCTGTTATTAAAGCATAGGATATTACTTACTAACTTTGGATACGTAGACTACATGCTCTATTGGCATGAATTTTCTCTCAGTGCAGTAAAAAAAAGAATGTCTCAGATCACATGTAATTGTCGGCCGAGACGCAGCCGAGGTTAACAAACATGTGATCTGAGGCTTTCTTTTTTACTGACCATGGGTTGTAATGCATTTTTCTGCCCTCCGGCTGGAAAGCGGCAACTTCCTGGCCTCTGCCAAAAACAAAGTTGCCGCTTTCCGGTGTCATCGAGCAGAAAAATAGGAACTTAATATACTATTCTCTTTCAACACGTTGGAACATTACAGCTGAAAACATAAGAGATTATACCTTTACTTTCAGTTAAACGTTTTATAAGTCACGTTTGACTTAGAATCTCGGAAAGATCACAAATAATAAAAAGTATTAGAATGCTTTAATTAATCGACAAAATAATATTCTTGGATTTAAAAAAATATTATCGACATATTTTAAATCTTTTTTAAAATAAGTTCTATTATTTATAGTCCTCTGCCGTAATTAATTAAAACATCCTATCTATATTTTTTCAAATTTTTGAGTTATTAATATGAATGGATAGATATTTTGCATTGTACATTTGTTACCATAATTCGAATCATCGTAAATAGTTTTTAAACTCATAAAAAAACTGCAACATAACATTCATAAAACTATAATTTTATCGATTTTAACTTTTTGGTAGATAGAACATTTTAGCTAATGATGACAGTACTGTTAAAGTTTATACCAAACCTTGTCATACTATATATATAATTTGATTAACCTCTAGGCGGCCTCAAGGTCAAATCATATTATTAGTCCATTTGGAAATTTTTCTAAGGAAATAATTTTCAAAATATGACATGGGCATATTCATAAATGCCGGTCGCTTTGAAGTTAAACTGAAGTTCTTTAAAGGTGAAGTTTGAGAAGGTAACATTATGTTTAACAGTTACAAAGTGTAACCAAATTTTCAAGTAAAATTTCTTGTACAAACTTTATTTAAATATATGTATTCTAATTCTGAAATATAGCAGGATTGATAAATATTATTAAAGTATAAATATTTATCATATAAGTATAATAGTTGTTTGAAAAATTTTTTTAATCCATTATATCCGTCATTTAGAAAAATAAAAAATAAAGGGCACGTATTTTTTTTATCATAAAAATAAAAACTCAAAGAGATGGAGGCAATTAATGTAAGTGACGTCACGATTGACATAGCAATTGTGACGTCATTTATCATGGTGCTATATCTATACGGGTCTTTTATTTTTTCGTGTTCCATCTGACGGATATAATACATATTTTTCATGCAAAATGCTAATTATGATATAATTAGAAATAATATTCTTAGAAATCATAAATTATTTAACCTTTCGCCCGTAATATAAAATTGAGTAAAATCATCCACTACATGAGTCATTAAGAGGAGGTCGAGTATATCTGTCTTTTTCTAATCAAAGAATTGATTTTTTCACAAAAATTAATAATTGTAGCAAAAAATAAGAAGAAAGCCCCATCTCGTATAATAAAAAGCAAGATTCTCTCTTATGAGGAAAAATTAATTTTATCGCTTCGTTTTTAAGAAAACCTTGAAAAACTGAATTGTCCATCCTAACCTCTATTTCTTAAGTTTTTCAAGGTTTTCTTCAAAATGAATCGATAAAAATAATTTTTCCTCATCAAAGAAAATCTTGCTTTTTATTATACGAGATGGGGCTATCTCCTTATTTTTTGCTACAATTATTAGTTTTTGCAAAAAAATTCATTCTTTGATTAGAAAAGGACAGAGATATACGACCTGCTCTTAATGGCCAGTCATCATTCATGAATTAAAATCTTATATTTAATATATATTTAAGATTAAATAAAGTTTCATTAATTAATATTATAAAAAAAAATTTACCATTACATTCAAATTTGATTTTTTACATGTTCAACTCAGTCCTGATATCTTAAAAAAATAAAAAATTATTTATATTGTTCATAGATAAAAAATGCCGGCTGCGGCATCGACAGCAGCGGCTGCAGTGCCAGAGCCAGCAATTGTTGAAGCTGCTGGTCCACCACAACTTCAAGAAGAGCTAGATGAACCGCCGGAGCCTCGTGGTGCAGGTCGAGGTTCAAATACACGAGGTGCTGGCCTTATGAAACCCCTTGTTGTTCTTGCTTTACCTGGCATGTATCTTTTCTACAAATACAGTCAATATAGGCGTGAACAACGTGAATTGTCGCGTAGACGTGTCACAGAACGTGAACTTCAACATCTTCATCATAAAATTGTAAGTTAAAACCATCTTTTTTGTTTATAAATAAAAATACATTTTAAAGAAAATTTTCAAAACGATATTATTATATTTTTATTTTCATTGTTTATAATTAGTTTGAATATTTGAAGCCTTTTATGTGAAAAAGTAAGTTGTTAACTATGGTGGTAAAATGTTTTTACCTCCATCTTTATTGTCGCTCTTATTTCGCTGAGGCGCCAAACCTGACTCGAGTAAAAACAAACCTATTATGATCCATTGGTAAATTATGCACTATTATTTTCAAGCGAAATCACTTAAGGTGACGTAAAACCGACACTACACCTGTACTCATAAATATTGCAATAAATAAAAAGATAGACAATATTCATGAGTACAGGTATAGTGTCCATTTTACATCTCCTTAATGGAAGCGCGCATCATGATGTGAAATAAAACACTGATAAACTGTCGTAGTTAGTAAATATGTTCAGAATTAATACTTACAGTAATTACTTTCATCTTTTATTTTATAAGGATAATGTAAATAAATTGTAGACGATTTCTTCAAACGTATTTCTGATAAAGATAATATTAAAACTTATCCCATGTTCTTATTTGCTAGAAAAATTTGGGGCATGTTAGTTTTCGTGGGCAATATTCAAGTCACGTTAATTTTCGTCAAACATATTCAAGACATGTTAGTCTTTGTAGAAAAAATTTTCATCTAGATGATCCAAGATAAAATGTTTTTTTCTCATCCCCTGGCGAAAAGTGTGCGAAACACCCCGCATATCTCGCAGAGAAGTATTCAATTAAATGCTTATACTGAGTTGCGCACTAAACTTGTGCGCGAATTCAGAGACCGTTGGCTGGGTCACTCTGTCCCTCTGAGGGGCTATTCAAGCAGTGATACATATGTATGTATCACGCTATATGTATGCGCGCGCATACTTTTTATTCTCTTCCCCATACATATCGTCACGATACGTACATATGTATCGCTACTTGAATAGCCCCTCTGGCACTCATATACTTATTTATACACAACGTTACTGCTACATACACGATAACATTCCTTTTACACAGTGTATTAGATCTATCACACGGCTTATTAGGAGCTGCTACAAAACGGGACCACTCGAGCGCCGGTCTTGCTCCGTAATGGATTGAAAGAGGGAGCGCCGTTACGGATATACCAGTGTGGCGGGGAGAGCACCGATGTCTTTTCAGTGTAGATATTAGAACTAAAATACTTTTTCTACTTTTGCGATATTTTTTCTTACATAAAATTCTAAAGATAGTCCATATCTATAATATCTATAAAATAATTCAATGAAATTTAAAAATAAATTCACGTAAAAATGAACGAGAACAGTCATAAGTAAAAACCTAAAAGAAATTTTTATTTTATTAAATCTCTTGCTAGGCCCGTGGATAAATATTTTATTGGTGAAATACTTAATGAATGTATGTTCTAACATTTGAACTAGAAATTATAATAGGTGTAAGATATAGGTAATATACAATTATTTAAATGTATTAAGATGATACGCTCCTGAAAAATATACTGAACATAAAATACAATATTGTGTACAACGGGCCTAGCAAGTAATTTTGTAAATATTTAATAAGATTTAAAAAATTTCAGAACACTTTTAAATAAATGATAAAAAAAATAAGAAGTAATTTGGTTAGTAAAATTCAACGTTTATATATAAAAAAAAAAATTTGAAAAATCTTTTGTTAAAAATTATGGTAAGGTGCCATAGTTTTATCACTTTTACTATATACTTGACATTTGTTTCGTGATTTCATGAAATTTTAATGTCAAGATTCGATAGTTTCAAATACTAAATAAATGGATTAATTCTGTGAACCATGTAAAATTCAATTATAAAAAAAAATACTTGACATTTGTTTCATGATTTCATAAAATTCTAATGTCAAGGTTTGATTTTATCACTAAAAAAATAGTTTATAATATGTTTAAGACATCAAAATAGTTAAAATCGTTAATTAAAATAAATTGCTAAGCATACTTGCCCATCATATACCTTTTTAAAGCTAAGCTTTTTATAATATTCAGTTTGTTGGTTACAGAGATTAAATAAAATAAAAATTTCTTTTAGGTTTTTACTTATGACTGTTCTCGTTCATTTTCACGTGAATTTATTTTTAAATTTCATTGAATTATTTTATAGATATTATAGATATGGACTATCTTTAGAATTTTATGTAAGAAAAAATATCGCAAAAGTAGAAAAAGTATTTTAGTTCTAATATCTATAGATATTCCCCTTGCAAGTCCCAATAAATTGAAAATAAAAACCATACAAAAATTTAATATAATGTAACATTTACAAACTTTTATATTTAAGAATATCAAATTATTAATAAAAAAGAAATGATTGATTGAATGATATTATATTTTTTTAGCAGTACATGTCAATTTTATTGAGCCATTATGTGATTACAATCTGTCATTTCTTTTCTTTAATATGATCTCTTTTATTTTACGTTCAAAAACTTTTATATTGTTCTAATGACGATTTTTAAATATTTTATTTGTATTTACAAAAGTTAAGCAAAATAAAAAAAAAACTATGGAAAATATTTGAATCGTAAGAAATAATTTAAATTTGTAACTTCCAAAAATTGAAACTTGTATTTACTAAAATTCAAAACAATTTTTACAAAATATTGTTAAAAGAATATAAAATTCAAATACTTTTAAAAAATGTACATTATATGCAAATTAAAAACAAATGAAATGTATTTTTGAAATTCGAAAAAAAATTAAATATAACCTTATTATTCAAATCATAAACAGCACTCTTTTTTTATTAAAATGTAGACCCTATTTTTATTATCTATTTTTATTTCATATTATATATTTGTAAGTCGAAGAATCAACGAACTGGAGAAAAAGACGTGTGGTAGTATACCTATATATATATACATAAGTTAAAGAATTGACGAACTGGAGAAAAGCACGGCAGTATATCTATATATATGAGTTGAAGAAACTGGAGAAAAATTATAAGTAAAATAGTAATGCCGTCTGCTACGAACTTAAAAACTTACGTTACACAAAAAGTATTCATCAAATTATGTTGAATCTTTTAAAAACATAAATAAAATAGTTTTTTAAAGATTCAGCAATAATAAAATATAATAAAATCTTTTAAAATAAAAATTTTTTTTTCAATTACGAGGTTAAACACGAAAACTTAACGTATATAAAGGCTTGGAGCGCCCGATTGCTTCGCCTACTTGCCATCGGGGGCGCTGCCGCGCCCCTTGATTATATATGAATTATAACATTATTTAAACACTTAAATAATGTTATAATTCATATATATAATCAGTGTTCACTTTTAGTTATTTAGACTACAAAATATTCAAGTAGAATCAAGGTTGATATACCGAAAAGAAAAAAAAATTGTATATATGTGTGTCTATATACACATACTAACTGTAATGTAGATTTCTAAATAACTTTTAGAAATAATAAAGTATTAAATTGCTTTAATACTTCTGAATTACTGTATAAATTATTACCTAACAGTTTAAAATACTTGAATTTATTGCTACAGTAGGCTCGCTTGCTCTCTTTCTCTCTCGCACTCGCATGCCGCTTCTTCCTCACACTCGAATAATCGCTAGTGCGCAAGTCCACTACTTTGCAGACGCACGACGCACTACAGTCGCAACAATTTTAATAGATTTTTCATGAATTTTTTATGAATTAACACATTGTTGCGCAAACTTTTCGCCGGGAATAAGAAAAAATCGTATATTCACCTCGGGAGAGAAGTTGACCATCAATTGCTCGCGTATTTGCCCCCCTCGCTGCGCTCGGGGGGCAACCCATACGCGAGCATTTAATGGTCAAATTCTCTCCCTTGGTTAATAATATACTATTCTTCGTACGGGAGGTCAATACATTCTGGCCCTTTTCTTCGACGTCAAAGATGCGTTCAATAATGTACTGTACGCGATAATTCTTCACCCAGGACGCAAAGAACGTATACAAATTTCATGTTGTACATTGGTATCCATGTTAGGTCTTTTATTTTAGAACATGACTTTCAACCTGCTACTCGAAATTTTTGAGATTGTGGATGATATCGATTTATAAGCATAAGCTGATGGTCTTGCCGTTATCATATATGTTTCTTGCTGATTTGGTACAAGAAATTATGCTGACTTAACTTACGAAAAATAAGATTCTGTAAAACTTCAGATGCTGCATACTACAACTGAGACAATCTTCCTCAAACATCTGACTCCAAGAACAGTAGCCAGCCATGATAGACTTGTTAGACCTGACAGTGAACGAAAAAGGGTTAAGCAAACGGTCTGATATCTGGGTATATATTTCAACAAAGGCATGGAAATAATTTCACATATGAAATATTTAGCTAGAAAGGCAACGTAAACTTTTAACTACCTAAGATATCTGCCAAGGCAAATATGGGAATTTCAATGAATGTTTGGCCCAACTGAAGCGTATGTTCACCAAGAGGGGATTTCATCGTTAAACACTTAACCTTACCCCTATTTACGTAACACGTAACGTTAAAAACATAGCAACATTGGCGTTATACTTGTCTTTATCATTTAAATAATTGCATGATTTATTTTTCCAAAAATATTTTACTTAGTTTTTGAATGGTCACTAATCATTAGATTTAAATGCTCGTTCATAACTGCTGATAGAAAAAAATTTATTCTCATATTGAAACAAATTGTTTTTTACTCAGTTCAAAGAATTAAAAGAGGAAAAAACAGAAAAAAATTGATAGATGTCAACGGCATAAAACAAAACAAAATATGAGCTTAAGCACGTGGAGATGACAGAAGATAAACAGCTACGCGAAGCTGTTGGAGAAGGGAGTAGCTCGTTTGTTCGAGAGCTCTTTATATGCAGTATGAAAATAATTGTTTGTAAAAGAGGGTGGTAAAAAGGTGGATCGGATACAATCTTCGTTAGGGTTCATTAATTTTTTAATTGATGAAGAGTCTTTGCCTTCCTCGTGTGAACTATTTAAAAGATAAGCTAAAGACGTTTTTAGATATTTTCTTAAAGATGGATTACCTGTGTGTTTTGATATTAAAGAGTGTTTTCATTCAAAGGTAATGTGATTGAATTATTTTTTTATTACTTATTATAGATGGATAGAATTTTTTTATAGGCTTATTTTGAAAATTAAGTTTAAATATCATTTTTAAAATAGTAAATTTTAAAAGAATTTTTACTATCAGAAGATGTGAAGAACGAAGCAATTATAAAATAATTCATGTCATTCATTAAACACTTCTTTTATCAAGTTATATTAATTTATGCTTGTAGCATTTAAAAATTCGAAGATAATTTGCATCAAATTTCAATTACATATTTTTTCATTTATTTTCTAAAATTTACAATATACGAAATTATAATCAGTCATAAATATTCGCTCTGAGGGTTGACTTGGTAGAAATAAGAGAGTCAATGATGCTCTGCATGGTGATGTAATGGTTTTAAAAAATGAGAACGTTTTTCAATAGAAAGTATAGGACGTTTTATTTAAAAATGCTTTATCACGGTTATTGTTGGATTGTCGATTGTAAAAATATGTAGAGGAATAGCTACATCCATTTACAATATTTTCCACGTGCAAAATATAAGTGAAATAAAAAACAAAAATGAATTAATGCGGTTAGGAAGAATAGATATGTTATAACCGCTAAATATAAACTATGTATGGAGTGTTATTTACACTTCGCTTACGTCACGTTCTACAGAAAGCAACTTTCCACAGCTTGATAACCTTAAAAATTCTGTTTTATAACATAATATTTTAGATGATTCTTGATTTACACTAATAGAATTCGTATATTTTTGTTTCAAAAATTAATGCGAAACATCTTTCTTATCGGATTGGTCCAAAATTGTGAACAATATTTCATAAATTTGTAATATTCATATATTACTAATGCTGTATGATAAGCAAGCGTCCTCACTTTTTTGGGAGAGTACCACGTTATAGCAAGCTATAGCAAGTTATAGCATAACAAAGATTGGAACTGAAATTTCTTTTTGAAACATTAATTATTAACAAAAGCTGAAATTAGATCCAATCTTTATTACACTATAACTTTAAGAAAAAATAATATTTTAATGCGCTATAACTACTATTTCAAAAGGATGTGAGCTCAGCTTTCATTTTAAAAAAATTTCAATTTCTAACTATCAATGCTAAAGAACTGCAGGGTAAAAAGGGGCATTACTGACGTTTTTATCGAAGATAAATTTCAAAGCATTAAATATAAAAATTTTTTAAATGAATTTGCTACGTTTTTTTATGAAAGCTGCTCTATATAAATATTGAAAAATGTTCATATAGAGCTGTAATATACCTATGATTAATTAAATAAATATAAATTTAATCTAAAATGTCTATGAATGTATTAATGTCATCTTGTACGATTTACTGCACGCCATTTACTGTTAAAATTTTAATTACCGCGCGCCTGTTATTGTACTTACGTAATGTAAATTGTAATCATTTAAAATAAATATTTTTATGTTTTTAACGTAAAATTAAAATATAAAAGAAAGTAATAGGTTCTAATAATTCTTTATTAGTATACAAAGCTGAATAAAAGTAACTTTTTAATTAACAACATTTCTTAGTACTATATAATACTCTCCTTTCATAACTTTTTTCACTTTATTTTTAATATTTTTCATTGCTTTGACCATTTTTTCATGTTAAATAAATAGGATGAATAATAAATCTTTTTATTACTTCTGAAAATTGCTGCGTCTTCGTAACTTTGTTAAATATAGGTTAGGAAACCTCGTCTTGACTGGACAGTAATGGGCGCGAACTAAGAAAAATGTTCACACATTACTAATTTGTTACTTTATTATTTAAATAGAATAAAAATCATATAAGCTTTTTTTTATTTCGGAATTGCCCTTTGTTGTAATTGATAATTTTTACTATAAAATATATAACAAATAAATTAATATCAATGTTTTTTACAAAGCGTCAAAACGACTAAATAGTAAATTATCAGAATTTTTGCTGAAGTACAAAGTTTAAAGTTCGAAAAAAGTATTAAAATGGAATTATTTTTTAATGCAATATAGTTTTTCATTAATAATAAATAATAAAATTATTTCGTGATTTATTTTTCTGAAATCAAGCATTAAAAAATATTAAAAAGAATATGTTTAATGAAAATTGACAGTAGTTAAGGCAGCGACAGCAATACCCACATTTACCGTATGCACTCAAAAATCTAGTAACTTTTTTAGTGATTTTCTTCAATTGCCTGTAACTAGGGAAATATTGAACATTCGTGACTATTATTTTAACTTTTTCATATTTTGTCATCTGAAAACTTATCCCAAAGTTTGAGTTCAATTCGTGATCCGGAGTTGTGATACTCTCCTAGTAAGTGTATTTATTTGTGTACATATGTATTTAGTTAGAAAACTGTACTTTATAATTAGCGAAAACATGTTATTATATTACACTTTTTTTAAAACTAATGTGATGAAATATTATTCTTTAGCTAATTTAATTTTTAATGTTGATGAATAATTATTTCATTTAAAAGATGATGAAGAATCAAAAAGTATATTTAAATAAACATGTTATTTTTATTCTTGAAAAATTAAAAAAAACGTAAAATCATATTGATTTTTATAATATGATAAAACTTTTACATGAAATAATAAATTTCTTGAAACATGAAAGCACAAAATTACATTAATCTCAACTTCATTAAATAAAGTTTTACATAAAATATTAATTTAACATGAAATAAATTTTCTGAAGTTTTCAATGAATTAAAAACATTAAGAAAAATTCAAATTCATATAAAATATTAATATTTAAACAAAAGTAACGAAAAACAAAATCCAATTTTGGTTTTGATTGCTATAGCAATAAAATTTGGACTTCGCTATGATAAGCAACTGTAAATAGCTTCGATAGTCGAATACAACTAACGTGTAAAATTTGGAATAATCAATCCAGAAATTTTTATGAATAAATTTACTGTACGAATACACGCAAATATACGTAGAAACTTTACAAACAACTTTTTTACTTTTTGAGTCTAAATATATACAAATAAATCAAAAAATTTGAAAAAATTTGCTGTCAATACAATACTTTCTCTATGAAAAAAGATAATAATAATAATAAGAAGAAAATGTTGAGTTATCGGTATTGAACTTAAACTTTAGTACGTCATCGATAATAATAACCAAGCATCAAACAATAGCTTTTCGTGTTTGGAGCTATCTAACGACAAATTCTCATATAATACGCATTTTTTCTTTTCTTTTAAACATATTATAATACTTTTTTAAATTGAAAATTTTTTTCACAATCATTTCTAGAATTATTATTTATTAAAAATATTCTATGTATATAATTTAATTCTTTAATTGATTTATTTAATGATGAATTATTTTAATTTTTTCTTTACTTTTTTATATTCTATTTCTTTATTTATGAAAATTATCTTACAATGTTTGCACATGGATTTTAAATTCAATATAACATTTTTTTTTCTTTCCCTCAAAGACTTTCTAATACTTTTTTATTTTGAACAATTTTATTACAATCAATTTATGAAAAAAATATTTTTTTATAAATATTCTGTGCATATATTTTGATCTTTTGGTTGAATTTTCATTAAATTTTTTAAAGGCAGCGGCCCCGAAATCAAGCATCTTCGCGCGCGTACCACAATACGTAAAAGCTATGCGAAGATGCCCTTTCTTACCAAGCGAATAAGGAGTCGGAGCGCGAGAGATGGGAGAGGTACCATTGATGTAGAAAGAAAGCAGTGGTGCTATTCAAGCCGTGAGCAAGACAGTGAGAGACCAAATTTTTCCTTACGTTATCATACGTACCATACCTCTCTCTCACTCACGGTCTCACTCACAACTTGAATATCTACACTGCTGTGATAGCACTCTTGTAACGTCATGTGTTCGTTGAATAAAGTCGAACTAAATATTAAATGGAGTACTATGGGATTCGTTATTTCCATGAAAGATCAAAACACAGCGAATAAGATCAACAAAAGTGTGGTCTTTGTACCCTTTTGCCTTTACATGAAGTTTATTCTCTTATCACGGGTAAATGGTTTTCATTGAAAGCGTTTTTGTGTTTTGCCTTTCAAATTAGAACTTATCGCATAATAAAAGAAGCAATTAGTCTGTTTTCTCACGCCTTGCAAATGCGTGTCTGAACCGCAAAGTATTGACGTGGGTTTTGAGCCGCATTTGCAAGTGTCTTAAACGCAGTAAAATCGAGTAACACGGATTATGCGATATAAGAGGCAATATAAACCTATAACCTCATATCCTTTTTTTCATGCTCATCCTTCATTTGCAACTTGTGAGTTATTAGGCATAAAAACCCAAATCCATTGGGCATGATGTCTTGATGGTGTACGGTTTAGATAAACAATTCTACACCATATAAAATTAAAATACAAGTTTGCACGAGTGCGAAGAACTTCTTCGGAAGAAGTACTCTTTAAACTTGGTAACAAAAGCAACGGTCATTTTGCGTACCCGCAAAGAGATATTTTGTCTTACAAGCATCTCCTACACTGTAAAAAATTTTGTGTAATTCGTCAAATTTTATTTTGTACAAATATTTTTGTATTAAAATTTTACAAACATGTTTGTAAAATCAACACAAAAAATTTTGTAATTTAAAAATATATGTGTACTTTTTGTAGAATTAACACACGGAGTTTGTAAATTTTACAAACATGTGTGTACTTATAAATTTTAACACAAAAAAATTTGTGTTTCATCTCTAACACTTATGTGTGTTAAAATTACAAATTTTTTTTCACTGTGTAGGGTTATACAAAAATATGATATCACAATATATATGTCAATTCACGTCAAACAGATAATGGCTCTGCCCAAGATTGTAGATGACCAAAAAAATCGTGTATGGGCTCAAAATTTTCGTTTTACACTCTACTTTCTTTTGCAACGTGGCGATTTTGAAAATTCAAAATGGCGGCTCCAATATGGTGGCTCAAACCTAGAGATTTCATAAAAAATTTTCGAAAATTGATTTTAATTTATTCAAACGTGATTATACGTATTTTTTTACATCAGAAATCAATTCAGCGTTCAATTTTACATAGGAATGTAGTATTGCACTCGAGGTAAAAAAAATTTACAATGTCATCGGAAGGTCATATCGGGAAATAATAGTTATTTCTCGAATTACTCATTGATCATGAGGAAATGAAGATACTGATAGATAACTCGAGTCACTGAATCCAAATCTGATGTCCGCTTAACCCTACAAGATCTCCATCAAGGTCATTTGAAGGTCAAATCGCGAATATCTTTTATTATTCTATAAGACTAGGACACCTACAAATTTTGCGTGTCGTTGAATCCGAATCCGGGTCCGTTGGAGCGTCAAACGACGTAATTACGTAAAAGTTAATTAAATATTGACTAACAGAAAATTTTTGTTCTCCAAGAAACCACAATTTGAAACGAATTTTTCTGTAATTACGTCGTTTGACGCGTTAACGGACCCGGATTCGGATCCAACGACACGCAAAATTTGTAGGTGTCCTAGTCTTATAAAATAATAAAAGATATTTGCGATTTGACCTTCAAATGACCTTAATGGAGACTTGGTAGGGTTAAGCGGACATCAGATTTGGATTCAGTGACTCGAGTTACCTACCAGTATTTTCATTTCCTTACTAATCAACATTGATCAATGAGTAATTCGAGAAATAACTATTATTTCCCGATATGACCTTCCGATAACATTGTAAATTTTTTTTACCTCGAGTGCAATACTACATTCCTATGTAAAATTGAACGCTGAATTGATTTCTGATGTAAAAAAATACGTATAATCACGTTTGAATAAATTATAATCAATTTTCGAAAATTTTTTATGAAATCTCTAGGTTTGAGCCACCATATTGGAGCCGCCATTTTGAATTTTCAAAATCGCCACGTTGCAAAAGAAAGTAGAGTGTAAAACGAAAATTTTGAGCCCATACACGATTTTTTTGGTAATCTACAATCTTGGGCAGAGCCATTATCCGTTTGACGTGGATTGACATATATATATATATATATATATATATATATATATATATATATATATATATATGTGCGTGTGTGTGTGTATGTGTGTATATTTTGCGTTCTTATTAACTCAGGGTGCAAAGATCCCAAAGATTCAGGATTTAAAATTCCGAAAATTATCTGTTGAAGATAAACAAAGTTAAGAGAAAGTGTGGAACGAACATCAACACCAACTTTCTTGTATCACTCTTCAACTAGAATTTACATTTAATATCAGAAACAAAGAAGTAAGAGACAAAAAACGTTTTTTTTAAGAGAGATAAGAATATATAAGCACCGTTTTGTGACTAGCACGCCCGAGACTGACTGCTGCTTAAGCGATAAACACTTTAGTCTCGCCTGTATTCATCCTTCGTACGCCCAAGTTATGTATATATATATATATATATATATATATATATATATATATATATATATATATATAAATCATTGTTTTGTAAATCTTTATTAAGCATTGGCATATTGCTTATATAATTTCCACTATTATTGCACTTTCAAAATCTAGATCTGTGTATCGATTCTTATTGATTGTACTTTTCTTGGTACAAGGAAAAGAGTAAGTCACTTCTATTGGTAAGTAGTGCAAATATTGCTCTCACTGTACAGTAGGGCGCTTTAAACAATAACAACTGATGAACCAGAGTGATTTCTACTCTTCAGTGAAGAAGTTTATTGACGTTCGCTTTATATAAGTTATAGTCACTGACTCTGCAAGTAGTTTCGCTTATCTCTGCCCTTTTGTACTGGAGGAATTCATTTTTTTCTGACAATGTACAATGTCAGTCAAAAATAAATGAACAATTTTGTTTCTTGCAACATAATAAGTAATATTTTATTAAATGAGAAGAAATTATCTCAATTTCATGCACTTTGTTTTTCGATGAGTATATAAAACAGTCGATAACTAATAATAGTTAATTATTAATTATTTAAAAATGTTCTAATATTATAATTTTTTAATAGTTCAAAGCTCATTCTACAATAATAGTTCGTGTTTAAGAATATTAATCTCATTAAAATAACGCGCGTTAAGAGGCGGCCGTATAGCTCTGTCCTTGTCTAATCTAAATTTTCGTTATTATTAATAAATTAAATATTGTTATACAAAAGTAAGGGCATAGCCCAATAGATTTCAGGACGAGCAAACGATCCTATGCTATGAAAAAATATAAAATTTTCGTTAGTTTTCGAGTGAGGTCTGAAACGGAAAAACAATTGAACTTGATAACTATCCTGAAATTTATTGGGCTACTTCTGTATAACAATATTTAATTTATTAATAATAACCAAAATTTAGATTAGACAAGGACAGAGCTATACGGCCTCATCTTAATAGCACATTGTGTAACTAGTGCGGGAAGTAGGTGATTCCCGCACGGACAAAGCTAGTCTCGCTGCGCTCGAGCGATAATCTACGTGGGTGCGGTAAACACCTATTTTCTGCACTATTTAAGTAAATACTATTTCCACACAGTGTGCGGAAAGTGTTCTATTCCCGCACGGAAAAAAGTGTGCGCAAAAAGAAAAATCCCGCATGCCATGTGGAAAAATGATCTATATAATGCGTGAAGGAAATAAGCAAAGTACAACTCTTTTACATGCAGGAAAAATAGTTTTGAAAAAGCGTACAAGCAAGCGGGAAGTATAAAACATGCGTATGCGTCATATGTTGGTGGTCTTAAATAGAGGCCGCTCATTTCCAGTTTTCTGATTGGAAAAGTACTAATTTGATTTACGGATTTTCTTCTAGTTGTGGGATCTTTTTTTTTACATAAAATCATGAAAAAAGCCGCGTCCGTTCGGTCCAACGCTCGATTTTTTCCGAGTTATGAGCAGTTTTGTCTGTTTTGTTGAAAAATTTGCATCTGCTTTATAATTTTACAATTTTCGAACTACTTATTCTATAAGGTTTTTATTGATTGCATATTAAAGTTGAGATTAAAACCTTTCAATTAAAAAAAAAACGTGTCCAAAAAACTCAAGTTGTTAAAAAGTTATGAGAGAATAAAAAAAGCGCAAATATTTAGCTGAAAATATGCATACAAAATAAATGCAACATTCAGAAATTCATTTCAATTTTCATCTCTTCATAACTTTATAACAACTTGAGTTTTTTGGACATGTTTTTTTTTTCTAATCAAAAGGTTTTAATCTCAACTTTAACATGCAATCAGTAAAAACCTTATAGAATAAGTAGTTCGAAAACTGTAAAATTATAAAGCAGACGCAAATTTTTCAACAAAACAGACAAAACTGCTCATAACTCGAAAAAAATCGAGCGTTGGACCGAACGGACGCGGCTTTTTTTATGATTTTATGTAAGAAAAAAGATCCCAAAGCTAGAAGAAAATCCGAGATCCAAATGCAATGCACTCTCCTTGTTAGTGCAGTTTTTAATTTTATAACCATTTTAATAATTGAGAACAAATTTAGATGTTTTTTTATTTTACGTAAATTACTCGATGAATTTGCTTTGAAATTTGCATGAGAATTATTTGCAACTGCCAAAAGAAGGATGACTTAAAAACCAATTTTCTTAGCGTCATTTTAATTTTAGAAAATTTTAAATATTTTGAAAAAAATTTTCATTTTCTATTTTTCTTTTTTTTTTACGTAAACTACTCGATATATTTGCTTTAAAATTCGAATACAAGTTATTTGCTACTGTCTTTATGAAATAAGTTTTTAAAATAGTATATTATGCTACGTGGGGTAAAAATGCCGGCCTACAGTGTCGCATTTTTATCCCAAGTGGCATATACGATTTTTTCTCATACCGGGCTAAAAACACGTACAACTTAGACTTATTGATAATTCATCATTAATGAAAAATCAACGCGAAAAATCATCTGCTACTCTCGGTCGAATATGTTTCCTCTTTGTCTGCTACTCTCTCACTGATGATAATTCATTAAATAAACCATCAATATATCATTATAATACGCTCTTATTATACTCTTATTATAACACACTATAGATTATAATTCATAAAAATAAAACAAATACAATTCTAAAAAATAAAAAATTAAATCACACAATCAATCGCATCACTGATGATAATTCATAAAATAAATCATCAATATATATTGGTAATACGCTCTTATTATACTCTTATTGTAACACACTATAGATTATAATTCATAAAAATAAAACAAATTCTAAAAAATAAGAAATAAAATTACACAATCAATCGCATCACAAATTCTAACTTTTTATAACAAAAAGTATTATTTACAAACTTTTCTATGATACATGTGAGAGAGTCGATGTTTGTAACCTATGAATAGAACAGGATAGACTTATATAATACATATAAAAGAAAGAGAGAGAGAGAGAGAGAGCAAATGTTGTAGCTGATGTTTTCAAAAGAATAGGCTACAATATACATGAAACAAAGAAAGAGAGAGAGAGAGAGAGTTGACGCTTATAACCGGTAAACAGAAAAGGATAAGCGTATACTCCCCACTCTTAAAACACACTAAAGAGACTCGAGAATAAGTCGGAGCGTGCCGGCCTGAAAGCATAAATTTTTACTGCTTGCGTTCGATCATTAATGACGTGTTTTTAGCCGGGGTATGAGAAAAAATAATTTTCTTAGCACAGCTCTTTAATCACTTCTTCTGATATCTGATTTAACGCTCGCACTAACTCTTTTCTTACTTTCTCATTTCCTCTCTGTCCTTCTATCTAACATTGATACTCATTTTTACCCTCTTACACTCACTCTCACTCTTTTCCTTCTCAATTTTTCTTAAACAGAAATTTGTAAACTACGAAATGAAATTCAACCCAATCTCCGTAGTTGCTAATGCACGTTCAAAAAATTTTAACTCTTATCAATAAAAAATTTTGCTTGGAATTTTATAATAAAAAAGCATCTAAATAATAAGGTTAACAATTATAGCTGATTAAGGTTCTAAATCTTCAATAACTGAAATTGTTCTTAAAATTATACAATCCACATTAAACAATGTTATGTCGAAATATTACATTATGTAACTAGTGCGATAAGCAACAATTTTCATATGAGTATGAAAAATAGCTTCGAAAACGTGTTGTATATATTTTTTTCAAAAACAAGTATTAGAATTTTAGCTTCTTAGCTGTGTGGATCTGAGAATTCAAAGCTTTTGCACGCAATTTCACACAAAAATATTATTTTGTTACATGTAAACTTTATAATTATTATTATATAACTTTTTAAATAAATAAATGTAGATAAATGTTAATTAATATAAAATACTTATTTTTAAATACTTATAATGTGAAAAAAGTAACTATTACTTTTTGTTACTGAAAATAAAAAACTGATGCAATTAAATAGAAAATCGATATTGTTGCGTTAACATCCAAAGTAAGAATTTTTTTCTTAGATTTCAATAGTAAATTATTTTGGATGTAATAATGATTTATAAAACATCATTGTAGTTTTATTTTATTCAAAACTTTTACAATTTATATTAAATAATTCTTAAATAATTATTTTATTATATTTAGTCGATTTTCCATCACATAATTTATTATAATAATTTCAATTCCACTAAATAAAAAAATGTTATTCTCTCAATTCACCAGACAATATCTAACCATACCACATAAAAAGACATCAAGAAGAATCGCTAATTTCCGTGAAGATTTTTGTTTAATAGACAAGAATGAAAAAAAATCGTGCTTAGTCGCGCTCTTCTTGTCAAATCGATATTTTACCGTCTGAGAAAGTCCAACGATTTCTCAATTGCTTTCACTGTTCGATATAAATATAATTAAAAATAAAACAAAAACTAGTTCGTACTTTCGCGCATTTGATTCATCTCAAACCACAAAATCATTCGTATTTTTTATATTATATGGAAAGTGATATATAAGTATTTGTAATAGCCGTGTCTTAATTGAAAAACAGCTTACTGATTATTTTAATAAGATGTGGACTTCACTGGTAATAATTTTGACGAGCTAACCAATAAAAAATTTTACTTGTGTTCAAATCTTATTGTTTGAAAATTTAGAAAAAAATAAAATTTAACACAAAATTCTTGTGATGATTTGGATCTATACATTTTTGTAGAATTTTTATTTAAAAATCTATAAAACTTTTGTTTACCATTTCCGACATAAAATTCGAAATATAATATACAAGAATGACAAAATCATTTAGAATTTAAATTTATGTATAAAAATTATTGTTAATATTAAAAAGAATAATGTTAAGTGTATTCTGATTTGCGATTATTAAATTTTAATTAATGAAATATTAAGTATTTTTTTACGTTGATAATATCATTATAACTCTTTTTATTTTCAAACATTAATTTTTGTTATTAATAAAATTTAAAAAAGTGTTAATTACAATTGGACAAAAAAAACAAGTGCTGCAGGCAAGAAATAGAAAAAGCTCTATTTTACATAATAAAAAGCAATATTTTCTCTAATACGGATAACTTAATTTTATTGCTTCGTTTTTAAAAAAGATGAATTTTTTAATTTGAAAAGAATAAAGAGATGACAGCCTCTTAAACATGATCATACAATAGTAACATAAATCAGCTTTCACGAAAAAAAAAAAACAGTACTGTGATAAAATATTCTTATTGATTAAAAAACAGTTCTTCTTAAAATACTTACACTATCTTACACGCAATGAGTATCTGATATGTAGTTTGCTTATTTACTGTTAATTTTTTTTATTAAGAATAAATACTCTTTTCAGTCTTGATTAGATGTAAGATAATAAGTATCATTGCTTGAAACATTGCTTTAGTTTAAATTATATTCTAATATAGTTTAAACTAACGATATACTTTTATCTATTAACCTTGCGAGGGGAGTGTCAGGGTATTGGGATATAGATTTTGCTCAAATTTAGGGAGATTTTGGATGTAAAAATATGAAAAAAAACTAACTAGACTCTGACGCTTAATATTTCCCTAGTTACAGGCAATTAAAGAAATTCATTATAAAAGTTACTAGATTTTCAAACGCTTATAGTTCTTTAGAATTGATAGCTACATGCTTAAAACTTTTTTTAAATGATCAGTTCAAATCTTTCCGAAATAGTAGTTACAGCATATGAAAATATTATTTTTTTTCCAAAATTATAAAGCAACGAAAATTGGACGAAATTTTAATATTTATTATTAACTAATGTTATGAAGAGGAATTTTAGGTTCAATTTCCATTGTTTTATAATTTTGGAAAAAAATAATATTTTCACATGCTGTAACTACTATTTCGGAAGGATTTGAACTCAGATTTCATTTAAAAAAACTTTTAAGCTTCTAGCTATTAATGCTAAAGAACTATAGGCGTTTGAAAATCTCATAACTTTTTCAGTGATTATCTCTAATTGCCTATAACTAGGGAAATATTGAGCGTTAGA
Source organism: Anastatus disparis (assembly GCA_017163975.1). Taxonomy (NCBI): domain Eukaryota; kingdom Metazoa; phylum Arthropoda; class Insecta; order Hymenoptera; family Eupelmidae; genus Anastatus; species Anastatus disparis. The sequence goes on from JAFFSR010000003.1 coordinate 75,102, forward strand.
GTCAAATAACTTGACTTTTTTCATATTTTTATATCCAAAATCATCTCCCAAAATTAAAAAAAAAACTGAGTCCCAATACCCTGACACTCTCCTTATTAGTTTCATTCATTTCCATACATATTTATTTTATTCTAGCTAATGTGAATATATACAATTACACAATTTTAGATTATTCCCAAGATATTTTCTTACGAACATCAAAAAACGAAAGTTTGATTTTTGGTCCAATTGAAAAAAATTTAAAAACTAACACAACTCATATCATTTTCTTAAAAAAAGAAAGAAACTCAAATCAACAATAACCAGTAACATTGCGAGCATAAGGCGGATTAGAATTAGTTCTTAAATAAAACATTCCTCGTAATCGTCGACTAGCCGCATAACCCATAAGGGCATCAGGTGTCCATTGACAGTTAATACGTATTTCTTGTCTCCATTTAGGACAACGACTTGCTGGAAAACCAATTGGATCTGTTATTGATTCAGCATATAAACGCCAAGCTCGCTTGTGACCACAGGTTACTATAACATAAATGAAACATTATAGTTTATATTTTAAAAACAATAAATTTTGAAAATTTTAAATCAATTAGATTAAATTTTATTTATTTAATTTTTTATTCTAATGTTATAGCTATAAATACGTTTGTAAGAATGGGGTATGTATCCCAGTTTCTGTGCCTAATCTTATAATTTTGTGTTTTACGTAGATTTCAGATAGAAAGCACAGAATTAAGTTCAGGCACAGAAATTGGGACACATGTCCTATCTTGTAATATCAACACGCAGCAACAACTTATTCAACCAATATAATACCAAAATCCTTATACAAAATGAATCTTCAAAGTACTTTAAAATCTATATTACAGTCACCTCTATTTACTTTGCCGCAGACGGGTCCGTAGAGGAATTTTTGAGGAAATGATGTTCCCCCATTCACAACCCTATTCGAGCTCGATGCGATTTGTTTCGCACACTATTTATGTTGCCGCTAAGCTTTTACATCTTTTAAAGCAAGTTTAAAATACAGAAAGTTTTTTTTTTTTTTTTTTGTATTATAAAGGCGTACCCAGACCTTTAGTTAAGATCTATACGGCCGTATACAATTTGTACATACAGTTATGTATTTTATATTACAAGAGAAAAAAAAATTTTTTAGCTTAGAGATTACAAATATATGAATACAGATTGCAGATATATGACTAAAGATTACAAACTAAAGATTGCAAATGTATGACTAAAGATGAAGGTTACACATTTTAAGAAAATTTATGACTATTTTAATTATATTTGAATTTAAGTTCTTTAAAATATGAGTCATATCACAATTAGCACTAATTTTGGCGTCTTTGAAACTTTTAAACATGTCGTGACGTTGATCCCTGTAGAGTGGGCATTCCCATAGTAGGTATTCTATATCTTGATAATCGTGGCCGCAGGTGCAAGCTGAGGAGGAAACAATATTTTTCCTGGCCATCGATGAAGCTGAGCTGTAATGATCAGCTCTAAGACGATTTATAGTTACTATTGCATGCCTGGGAAGATTTTTGTCTTTAAACCAAGGATGTTTGGAATTATTGTTGAAGTTATTGAAGTATTTATTTCCTTTGAAAATTTCATCTTCCATATTAGATTTGTATGTGTTTTCATAGGCAGATTTTTTCCATATTTGTCTAAAGTCTGTGTAGGGCACTTCGTTGTTTTCAGATGGTCGGCTCGTGGCCATTTTGGCTAATTTATCGGCCTTTTCATTGCCTAGGATGCCTATATGTGCAGGAATCCAAACAAATTGTAACGGTTGATCTTGAGAACTATTGGACGTTATTTGATATATTTTGTTTCTTGCTTTAACTATTGGGATCTGACATGGGGGCGTGGTCTAAGCTAAGATGGCGTACCATAGTATACAATTTACATTGTCATATATGGAGCAAGTACCTGTTTTTGTTAATTATGAATATTTCTGTACTATTGGGCAGATACTAATCCTACCAAACGTTATTTTATAAAAGATGAACAAGTTTTCAGAGCAGGACATATAATAAAATACGTTAAAAATAACAAAAATATCGGTGATATAATAACCTTTTCACGCAAGACATACAAGAACATACAAGTCGCATCAACGAACGCTTTCTGCTTGTATGCTACTATTCATTCAGATTTTATCCACCAGAGAGCGTCTGGTCTATGTCAGATCCCAATAAGAGGGTGATTAAGTGTGGTAGATTTACGGTTTTGTAATGCTTGGAGTACACTTAGTGAGTCAGAAAATATTACATGTTTATCATATTTGGATAGAGATGCAAATTCTAACGCAGTGTTGATGGCGATGACTTCGGCTGAAAAAATTGAAGTGTGCTGGTTAGAACTTGTTATATTACTGTTTCCAGCATCGTCTGTAATGTAGGCTGAACCCACAGATTTGGAGCCTGCAATTTTACTGCCGTCAGTGAAAATTTTACAAATTGAGTCATCAGAGTAGTGTTGGTCGAGCATCAAATTCGGATCTTTGGCTTTTTTAATTGATTTATCAAGACTAAAATCTATATTTGGTTGATGGTACATAGCTTTGAAGGGATGTGCATATATTTCGTTGAGGTGGCTTATATATAATGTCTTGTTGGTTTCTGTGAGAACTTTAGAAATGCATTGAGAGATAATTCTCTTTTTTTTGCGTTTACTTTTTTTATTTTTTGTGTAATATAAATTTATATTTTTGGATGCAGGATTAGATCTATTGGAGAGAGCTTTGGTGACATAGTTGCAGCCTGAATATAAGGCCCGATCCCTCATAGAGGTGAGCTTGGTTTCAGCTAAGATGACGTTTTTGGGTGTAGATGTACGATATCCCATTACGGTCCTGAGAGAAGAATACTGAATTTTTTCGATGGTTTGTGCCAAAGCCTTTGATTTTGGATAGTAAATAAATAATCCATAGTCCATAGTGGCTCGAACGAAGTTCTTGTAAAGAACAAGTAAAGTTTGGGGATGAGCACCCCACCACGTTCCGCATAGGTTTCGATGAGCTCTTTGACACTTAATGGCGATGGTCTTGACCTGTTGTTCAAACTTGAGTTGAAAGTCGAAGATAACTCCTAGAAATCTGGCGGATTCAGTTGATTTAATGTTTTCGTTATTAATGGTGATGTGTGTGTCCCCAGGTGGTATATTTTTGTTGCTGAAATGGACTAGTTTAGTCTTTTTGACGCTTAAAGTGAGATCCAATTCCAATAATTTATTGCGTATGTTTTCTGTGGCCTTTTCCAGTTGTGTAGCACTTTTTTTCAAGGATGATGAACTTGTGTAGAGGAGAATGTCGTCGGCAAATTGGGAAATATGTACAAATCTAGATATGTTTTTATGGATATCCTTTACGTAAATGAGGTAAAGAAGGGGGCTGAGTACCCCACCCTGAGGTACACCTCTATAAGCATAACGCGGAAAATCTAGATTATATTCAGTGTATATTGAGCGCTTGATTACAAGATGTTGTACGAAATAAAGTACTGTTCGAGAACATCCAATCTCTTCTAATTTGCGAAGAAGGATCTGGGGGTTGACATTGTCGAACGCTCCCTGAACGTCTAAAAATGCTGCAAGTGTATCCCAGTCCTTATTGAAGTTGTTGTCGATATGAAGAAGAAAGTTTGTTAAGTTGTCGTAACAGGATCTACCTTTTCGAAAGCCTGAGTTTGATGCTGGAAAAATGTTGTTATGCTCGCAGAACCATTGTAGTCTGTTTTTTACCATGAGCTCATATAGCTTACAGAGACACGATGTCATAGCTATAGGTCGGAGGCCTGACCCGTCCGGTTTGTTGATGAAGTGTACAAAAGATTCTTGCCAGTTTGATGGGTATATATTTTCCTGTTGCATCTGGTTATAAATGTCAAGCAATTCCAATTTATATTTCAATGGAATCTTAGTAAGTGTGTAATAGTCAATGCCGTCCATACCGCAACCGGAGTGTTTGTTTCTTGATTCAAGGGCGGCATTGAATTCAGCAAAATCAAAAGGATCGTCAAAGAAGGAGTCTTTGTTATTAAACGAATGAAACGAAGGCTCAATATGATTGGCTTGTAGTTGTGGGGCAATTTTGTCCATTACCACCTCAGCTTGGGATTTCACTAGTGACTTATCGTGGCTAGTTATGTGTGTTTTGACCCACTTATTTTTGAAAATTTTGGTTTTGTTCCAAACATATGAGACGTTTTTCCGAAAATCAATGGTTTCTGCGAATTGTTTATAGTTTTGTTTTTTTTTTCTTCTTAAAGATTCTTTTTAGAGTATGATCAGCTTTTATGTAGCTCTCGTGATCAGAGGCAAGACCAGAAAATTCCCACTTCTTAAATGCAGCTTTGCGTAGTCTTTTGAGTTTGTCGCACTCTGCATCCCACCAGGGGACCGGGTTACGAAATCTGGAGGAGGCGACTTTTCTCTTCGCGAGTGTGTTACTTGTGATAGCATGCTTGATTTTTTCAATCCAGAAATTATATTTATTAGTGGGTGATGAGTCGATATATTCACTGTTGTGAAATTCAGAGTACTGTTGGTCAAGCGTATCATTACATTTTTGCCAATCTGTTCTCTTGGAATATAATTTGAATGACTTTCTGGCGTAGATGACTTTATCTATATTAACTTGGATGGAAATGGGGAAATGGTCAGATCCATGTGGATCGTCAAAAGCCTTGTGAGTGACGCGGTCAGCCATAGAGGCGGTTGAGATGACTAAATCAATATTGGATTTTTTGCACCGCGCAGCATCAATGTGTGTGGACGTCTTTACATTATGGATAATTAGACCATTCCCATCAAGGGAATTCAATAAATTTATTCCATCATTGTCATTATAGCTGCAATTCCAGCTAACATGGTGCGAGTTGAAATCACCCAAAAAAATAGTTGGCTCGCTACATACTACGCTGTTGCTCATAATTTCGTTCCAGACTCTTGAAGATGGATGTATATGGGGTGGCTTGTAGCATGCGAGTAAATTAAAAGAGTGCTCTTTGGCTTTAATCCTAATGCCTCCGAGTTCAATTTCTGGTTCTGATGAGGTAGTATTTATAACTTGGAAGTCAATGTCTTTTTTAACTATAAAAATGATGCCACCACCAGTGACATCTGGGCGATCGACTCTGTGTATATTGAAACCCGTAAAATTTACGGGTTTATCTGGCTTCAGCCAAGTCTCGACTCCAACGATGATATCAAATTCAATTTTCATATTTTCTGATTCGAGCCTTCTTGCATTTAAACTCCTAAGATTCCAGAACAAGATATTAAAATTTTTATTTTGCATGTTTTTTTTTTTTTTTTAAAGATAAATTTGATATGTAAATATTATTTTTGTTTATCTGTTTGAGAACGAGTGACTGTATGTTCTTCTTCCTTTTGTAATCCTGAGTTTAGCCTTTTGATAAGTTTTTTAATACGGTTTTTAAGTTTGATATCCAGTATTTTGGCTTCTATTACATACAGCCACTCTACTAGAGCAGGAGTGTCCTGCGTGAATTTCTTACTAATGTTATGGACCTCTCGTTGATATTTGACTTTCTTTAGAAAATTTACTAGTTGGTCGTATTGAAGAACATTGTGAAAATCATCATTTTTGTACATATCTTTAACTGGAGCTAATTGAGGAGTTATATCCTCTTCAATGTCTTCGGATTGACTTTGGTCACTATTTTCATCACTATTTATCTCAAAACTTTTTGTTTTTTCTTGGCTGGTTTTACGGTTTTATTTGTCTGTGTAGGGTTTTTAAATTGGTTGCTTTTTTCATTATTTACTGAGAGTTCTGTGTTGATGCTTCCACTAGAGGTAGAGGGAGCAGGCCTTTTAAGACCGTAGAACTGAACATCCATTATTTCGTGAGAAGAGTTCTCAACGATAGTTGACGAGGCGTTGTTTTTATCATTTATTGGTTTTTCCATGTTATGCCCATCTGCTTGAGTGTTATCTATAGTAGATTGCGTGCAGGCGTCGTTCTTATTAAGTTGATCTACTTTTTGAGATTCAAGAGAGTCGCCATCTTTCGGAGGTGGTGACGATTCGACGCTATTGTGGGTAACGGTATCATTTTGAGACTGCTGACTTATCATGTGAGTGACGGCGCCATCGGTATTAGAGGCTTCTTTTTCTTTGAGTATCGGACAGAATTTAGCAATGTGTCCCTGATTTTTGCAATAGTGGCATTTAATATTTTCGGCACCAAAGAAAATCCAATAGCTGATATTTTGATAGTTAGTTTTAAGTTTGCTTGGAATTCTTTCAAAGTCCTCTTCCTTAACATAGAACTGCCTCCTATGGGAAAATATGTGGCTTCGAGATTCGTTGGCTGTGGAGGATCTGATGTTAGTTATACCCTTTTTTGTTTTGATGTTGATTGATTTTAAATAATCAATAATTATATCGTTGGGTATTTGTGGTAAGATATTGGAAATAACATCTCGACGATAATTTTGCACAGGTCTTCCTGGCACGTATGGAGCGAACATATAAGCGCGGTTGTTTACTGTTATTGTTTTACCTATAATTTCGTTAGCAGCTTTCTCTGAGTTTAGAGTGAAACAGACTCTATTCTCGGAAATTTTTGAAAAATAAATCAAATTCTTTTTAAAATAAATCAAATTCTTGATGTCCATGATTTTTTCAAAATGATCCATATATTGGTCGTTAGTGTAACCTTTAATGGCATTTAGGACTGTTTGTTCAAATGTGGGTAGTGAGCTCCTACTAAATGCATTTGCATAAGAGAGCTTTTCTTTGCCACTAGACGTTTCGATGGCTTGAATGCCAGAAATAGAGTTCTTTTCGTTTGTAACTAATTTAGCGAGAGCAGACCCATTGTCGCCACCAACAACCGAAACCGTCCCACGACTATGCACAGCGTCGAAGGCCGCTTGAGAACCTTCTAGACTTGGCGACGCTCCATTGCCGACACCGGCAACCGGAGCATCCGCTACCTCCGTACCACCAAACATACGCAAAAAGTGCACTGCCAGCTCCTATTCGCAGCTCGAAGGCACACACACACAGAAAACCACCAGCACAAAATACCACGCGAAACACAGGTAGCAAACCAAACGAGGCGATAGAGCGCCACTGCCCACGTCTACACTGTACGGTGTCCTGCGCGCGACTGATACAGAAAGTTAAAGAAATAAAAAGAAAAAAAAGAAACAACAAGTTTTTAAGAAATTAATAGTATTTAATAAAAAAAAACTATAAAAGAAAATAAAAATACATAAATATAGAAATAATAATGCATAAATTATATAAAAATAATAATGCATACATTATATAAAAATAATGACATGAGTTTACTTTAATAACTTATAGGGCTTTAAGAATTTTGAAAAAGTCGCAATAGTATATTGTGTAACGAGTGATGTTTGTTACGAGCGTAGCGAGTAGCGCCATTGCCCCAGTGGCGCAATAGTCAACTAAACCGAACGAGATTCACATAATATTTTTTTTCATAAGTGCTGGGTGTAAGAGAGAGAGAGAGAAAGAGTGTCATGTTGGGGCGCGGTAAGGCGCGGCATTTAAAAACAAAAATTAATATGTAAATAAAAAAAAAACAATTCATAAAAATATTATTTTTTTGCGTCGCCAACAACTTTTATCAAGAAGCTAGCACACAATTGACTCGTATATAGAAACTCGTACTCTTTCTTGCGTGTTTTGTTTCCTTTCGATATAGCATTCTCTTACTCTCTCTCTCATATCTGCCGTACGACTGACTCGTAAACACGTTCTTGCGTGTCTTGTTTTCTTTCGATACAGCATTCTCTTTCTCTCTATCTCCTATCATCTTTGCCCACGCGACGCTACTTATCTATATACAATCAAAATCGTGGTGTTCTTTTTTTCATTACTTAACGTATTTGCGTGACGTTATTTTTCATTACTTAACGCTTTTAACTAGAACACACGCAGCGCGCGCTATTAGCTACTTACCACCCCAAAAACGCATACGCAATATGCCAATTACCCAGCACGTATGAGGAAATAGTTCATTGTGTAACGAGTGAGGTTTAGTTGACTATTGAGTACGAGGACAAGTTGGTACACAAGCAAAGCGAGTAGCGCCATCGCCCGAGTGGCATAATAGTCAACTAACTCGAACGAGATTCACATACTATTTTTCCTCATAAATGCTGGGTACAAGAGAGAGAGTGGTATATTGGGTCGCGGTAAGAGGAATTCATTGAAATTTTGTAATTCATTTGCGTCGCCAACAACTTTTATCAAAAAGCTAGCACACGACTGACTCGTAAGTGGATACTCGTACACGTTCTTGCGTGTTCGTTTCTTTTTGATACAGCATTCTCTTTCTCTCTCTCTTCTATCTGCCGTACGACTGACTCGTATACACGTTCTTGCGTGTTTCGTTTTCTTTTGATACAACATTCTCTCTCTCTCTCTCTCTCTCTCTCTCTCTCTCTCTCTCTCTCTCTCTCTCTCTCTCTCTCTCTCTCTCTCTCTCCTATCATCTTCACCTGTGCGACGCTGCTTACATGATGTATATCATCAAAATCATTGTGTTATTTTTCATAACTAAACGCATTTGCGTAATTTTATTTTTCATTATTCAATGCTTATAACTAGAACACATGCTTCAAAGACAAAACACAAGCAGCGCGCTATAAGCTATTTACCCGAAAAGACATGCGCAATAGGCCTTATTACCCAGCGTGCATAAGGAAAAAAATTAATGATTTTCGTCAACATGTATAAAAGAATAATACTTTTTGAAGTAGTTCAGAAATTATAAATTCGATCGCATACATCAAAGTGTAATACTTTTCGTCGTAAGTAGTTTAGAAATAATAGTCTTTATAAGCATAAAAACAGAAATAATAGTTTTCGTCAATATACATTAAAATCTTATACTTTTCGTCGCAAGTAGTTAAGGAATGATACTCTTCGCAGACATAAAAAAACAGAAATAATAGTTTTTTTCAACAATCATTAAAATTTAATTCTTTTTTTTTGTCGCAAATACTCTGCGATAGTCGTACGGCATGTATATAATCGATATATGGCATCTGCTATTCAGAGTATAAGCTTGTTTAACTACATAGGAATCCCAGTGGAGGTACGCTTTTCTTACTTTGGTCGATAAATATGCAATACCATTTTTATGCACTGATAGACCTTTAAGGGCAATACGATTTTTTAACAAGCAAAATGCGTTATTATACCTTAGAAGAAATCATTGATAGTCCAGAGCGCTCTCGTTTCAGACAAGCGCCCCGCGATCTCGTATCTACGAGCCCCTCCCTCTCGTGCTTAAGAGCGTATAGCTCTTAGAGCCCCAAAACAGAAACAGCTCTTGAAAATTTGAATAACGGCTTTCTTACACTGTAAGAAAAACGCCATCTAACGTAAGACGGCGGCGCTCCCGCTTAAGAGGATATCGTAGTTCTGCTCCTCCTAATAATATTTTTATTCAAAGTTCATGAGTAAACAGTGCATCAAATCAAATTCTTTCACTTCAGTAAGAAAATTCGTAAGATTAATCCTTAGCGCGGACAAGTCAAGAAATTTATCAAAATAATATACATAAAAAGTTATAAACAAACTTTCGATATATACTATTTTGAGGTTAGGTTTATCGAGCTTGATATCTAATTTTCATTCAAAGTTCATAAAAAAATATGAAGCTAAATTGAATTTTTAATTTAACAAAAATTATTGTATTAATATAGTTTTAGCGCGGACAAGTCATTATATTTGCTCAAATAGTGAATTTAAAAAGATATCAGTAAGATAAAAAAAGCAAAACTCGATTCCAACAACTACGACATCCCGTTAAGAGGCGGTCGGAACCAAATCGGTGACTTAGTTCGGTGCTTGTAATAAATGCTTATAATAATTTATTCATTTATTAATATGGTAAAAATATAGTCATTTCCTCTAGTCATGTATATAAAGAATAATTTAAAATAGTTAAAGCCACAAAAATATACAAAATATTGTTATAAAGCGAAAAATGCCACCTAACAATCGACACGACAGTTTTTTGCATGCGGTATATGTCAAGTCAGTTTGATATTTGTAATAAATGCTTATAATAATTTATTTACTTATTCATATGGTAAAAATATAGTCATTTCCTCTAGTCATGTATATAAAGAATAATTTGAAATAGTCTAAGCCATAAAAATATACAAAATATTATCGTAAAGCGAAAAATGCTGACTTGATATATACCGCAGGTCACCGATTTGGTTCCGACCGCCTCTTAAGAGCTATACGCTCTTACAGCGAGAGAGGCGCACTCTTAGGATTCAGAAAGCGGTGTACCCAGTCGTAAGACTGATGCGCATACGTTAAAGAGAAAATCGCGCTTAAAGGTCTATCAGTGTGAATTTCATAGAAACATCACAAATCCCTCATTGTAATACCCGCTCTCCAAAGTTTAATAAGAATTAATTCATATGAAATTGATTGTTAGTTTTCAAAGCTATGTTTCTTACGCGACGTTAGAATGGCAAGGCTCAACGAATAAAAAGCGACCCGCAACGAAATCGACACTCTATAATCCCAGTTTCCTGTAGTCAGTGTATATGCATTCTGTACATATCATACGCACGCACATTTTCATTCTTTGCTCTCTCTTTCTCTCTTTCTCTCTTTCTCTCTTTTTCTCTTAAGCCCCACTCCGCTAAGAAATGTGCGTGTATATACACGCTAAAAGCGTTTCTACCTAAAATAGATGTGCGCGTTGAATATAATACTATTGATATTTGTAAAGTATATACATTTTCTTTGCTCTTTCTCTTATTTTCTCTCAATAATTCTGCGTATTAAACTATTATATTAGCTATAGAGGAAAAAAGGGACGCTAATATTCGTTCGTATTTCTTTGGTTACCGCACACTTTGTTGACTATCGTGATTATTTGTATCTAAATATGTTTCTTCAATAATTCATTCTGAATTAGTATTATTACTAATATTATTATAATTTTCACAAGTGCCACACTCCCAAGTTTCTATATATATTCTGTGGAGCGATGCAAGCAGTGATATATATGTATGTGTCACGCGTATCGATGCGCGCGCAGACTTCTTATTCTCTGGCTTACAACTATCGTTGCCATACATACATATGAATGCGCGCTTGAATCGCTCCACTGGAAGCATAGCTTCTGTCGGCTATTTCCACGACTGCAACACCATTTTTTTACTAAGAGGAGGCTGGATTCACTGCCCCTGTCTAAATGAGTTTTTTGTTATTTACTCAGGTATTAATCATTGTATCTGCAAATTAAAAGTTGAACACAATAGATACTGTTATCATAAATATTTATGCACAAGAAAAAAAAATTCTATTGCATTGTTTTTGAGATCAGTAAGAAACACAAAAATATTATAGAATTATAAACATAACCTTTTACTTTCAATAATATCCAATGCACTTAAATTTTAATTTGCAGGTACAACGATTAATACTTGAGTAAATAGCAAAAAACTCAATTAGACAAGGACGGTGGATCCAGCCTGTTCTTAAATAATTTATTGCTTTGATTTTGATTTAAAAAAGATTGTTTTGTTGGATTCTCAGTTTTTAAAAACTTTAAAAATAATAACTAATTCAATTAACATCCGCGTTACGCTACAGTCCACTTTTCTTCCTTAATGAATTATATACTATAATTCAATAATATTATAAAAAAAATTTTTTAGTTATTAAATAGTATAAAAATAAAAGTCTTAGAAAATTTCTTGCCGCTATTCAAAGACAAAAAAAAACAACAATTCACATATACGTGCGTATGCGGTCTTACATAATCCAAAAAAAATAAGAGTAATCAAGAACTTATTTTCATTCCTAATTAGAAAAATAAATTTTATTGATGAAAATAATTTGAAGCCATTATCAGAGAAATCCTTCAATATTATTAATCAAAACTTCAAATATTTACTTACTATAACGATTAAGAAATTTACCAACTCCTTGAGCAAAGATATTTTCAATATTACATCCAGGTTGCGGTGATTTACCACCATTTGGATAAAAGTCAACATGTCCAAGTGGTATAGGAAAGCCTAATCTTCCTCCATCCGTATGTATTATATCAACGAATTCAGCATCACGAGCCGTCAAATGACCTTCCTCACCTGTATTCTCGTAAAGTGGATAAGCAGCATCCAGGCCTGTTATTCTACCTACCTACATATCAAATTTATATATAAATGAAATAATTAAAATTTTACAAAATTTAAACCAGGAATTTCGAAGTTTGAAATATTGATAAAAGATATAGTGTAACATTAATTAATTTCATTTATCATTTTTTGAGTCAAATGTGTAAATTCTATTGTATACTGTAGAATAAACGTAATAATACACAACGTAATGAAGTAGAGCACTGTATACACGTATTGTGAGTTTAATACTTTGCAAATAAGGGATTAAGAATCTACTAAATCTGTGATGCAATAAATTGGTTGCATGTATGCCAACTATAGTTGGCTTGCCGTAATAATCAAATTCCAAGCTATCTGAGACATAAATTATAGCGAATTTTCAACTAAAATTTGAGGTAGGTAAGACTGGGGTTAGTGTCAATTTTTAAAAATTTAAAATTTTGTGCAGAAACTATAAGACCTATAAGAAAAATAAAAAGCACTTGTAAAATTACTTCGCTATAGCAACATTTAAGAATTTTTTATTATTTAAATATTTTGATCAATAATAGTCGAATTTGTAATTAAAAACGTTATTTCGTTATCTTTGATACAATATTTTTTAACATCGACACGATTGTTTGAGTTACATGCTTCCATTCCATAATATCTGCCATTTTATATCTTAAAAATGCCAAAATTCGTAATGTTTGTGATTTTTTCTCAAAAACTACTGAATGGATTACAATGTTGCCCACAGCATTCTAATCTTCAATATTTTTATTATAAATGCAAATTTAGCTTTAAGTCAATGATAAAGACAACGGTTAGGCATACACTGTGCACGGTATATCTTTTCTGCTTGCTCTCTGCCCTTTTATCGTTTTTAATTATAAGTACACTGAAAAACTTTCGGCTTGCAAGATGCCCTTCTCTCTGAGTATGCCAGCGCCACGCAATCAGTGCGGATAGTGTGCTGAATACGAATTGTCTATGCTCCGATCATCTGGGCATAACGCTGCATGAACAAACCTGCGCGTCACATGTGCCGTATCGGCGCAAGAGAAACTCGAATCTGAGTAACTGTTACTCCGATTGCGCGTATAACTCGAGACTTGACGAATCGGCACTTCACATAACCTTCATATATACAGGTAGCGCCAAGAGTCTTTCTGCGTAATGCTCCGATGGCGCGTATAACTGACGATACCACGAATCGGCGCTGCACATAAACTTTGAGTATAGAGGGTGCGCCGAAAGTTTTTCAGTGTAGGATAACTACATGAATGATTAGATACAAATTTATCATTATTTATCATTGTTTAACATAAATATTAATTTCCAACAATATACAATTGTATATTTCCCCTACTGCAAAATCAAGCGTGAGATCTCACGTGAGATCTCATGTATGGACTTAGAAAAAATTTGGATTTAAATATTTTATTGAGAAGAAATATGCTCTACAATGCATACAAATGACTGTAAAAGTAAAAGATTATATTATTTTGACATTTTTACACGTTTTTAAGTAACATGAGATTTTGGCATGAGATCTCACGTGAGATCTCACGTGAGATTTTGCAGTAGGGTCGTTACATAATAAAAAATTAATAATTGTATTTTAACTACGATTTATTATGTAAATTATTTCTGGTTTCAATGAATAAATAAATCAATAATATTTATTCATTAATGTACTCATAAGAATAATTAAATACGTATATAAAAAAAATTTTGAAAGATACGCTCGCGATGCATAACCTTTATCGTAAACGCTCTGTGCTATACGAGTTGAGAGAGATATTTCAAACCTCGTTTTAGGCATAAAATAAATTATTTGTTGTCGTCATGAAATTCTCACTTATAGTTGAAATTTTAAAGATTATAATACTATCGTCAAAATTGCAATCTATTTAGTAGTTTCCGAGGAAAAAAATCGCAAAAATTACGAATTTCGGCATTTTTACGTCATGAACTCGGAAAGGTAGCATTTTTAAGGTATACTCCTCGTCACAAAAAGTGTTTATTTTAATGAAACACGTTTAAAAAACTTTGTCCAAATCAATTTCATGCATTTACATTTTTTTACAAATTTTTTGTTTATAATAATTACCGGCCACTCCTAATACCGAATCTGCTATATACACCGACCCATTCCGGAGAGGGTTTTCTCAGACTTTATCCCACTGGGTTTGCCTATGGATTTTCCCCTCTTCACGGGCATTACCCCAGGCGAATGCGGAATGGGACAGGGTAAAATGGGATGGGTAAAAAACAAAATTGAAATATAAATAAAGGTGTGAGGTAATACGTTAAGATCGTAAAGATGAACGTAAAAGCCACCAAATTTAAAAAAAAAAAAGTGATAAATTTATAATATTATAAACTTATAATAATCACCCTTTGTGGAAAAAGTGCTTTGCCCATAAATCCAGCCACTTCAGCTCCTAAACTAAAACCAACAACGTGTACTCTTCTCAGGTTAAAAATACCAGTCGATTCAAGCCATCTAAGAGTATCTGCTATATGTGGTCCAACAATCCTTGTATTTTGTACAGCTTTTACATACCATGGCATAGTAGCCATTTTACTCCAGTCAACTAATATTACGTTGAAATTATTGCGGAATAAATATGCTAAAAGTAAAATGCAAAATATATTATCAAGCTGAATAAATACTGAACTAAATAATAAAAAAATTACAGTGGTAACAAACATTAATCTTAAACTACTATATTTAAATTATAAAAATTTCTTAAAAATTTATATATAAAAAATATTTATTTAAACAACAATATTTAGTATTCATAATATTTGTTCATAGAATAATGTTTTTTTTACTACACAATATTATTTGATGTTCTTATATAATATAAAATTATGCAACTAACAAAGAAAATTAAAGGAATTCATACTGCTTCGTAATAAAGTAATTTCTCATAAGTATAAGTACTCCATGTTGTTTTTTATGTCGGAAGGCTTATGGAGAATATTAAGTTTTAATTGATTATTTAACTTATATTTTGAGAGCGTCTGTGGCGTAACCGGCTAAGGCATACGCCTTATACGGTCTCTACACATTCGCTCCGAGTGGTCGGGGGTTCGATTCCCGGTGAAAACACCTGAAATTTTTTCAGACGTTTTTTCACCGGAAAAAGAACTTCTGAGCGCGATGGGTAAATATTCCTGGCGTAGGTTTTCTCCTGGGGGAGTTTTCCCTACGTCACAGGCTTAGGCCTGGGCAAATGCAGGAATCTACCGTAGAAATCTACTTACCGACTGTTCTAGGAACGCGGCAGTCCGTAGACTTCTCGGGGATGTGGGAACTAATTAAGTTAAGTACTTTAGTTAGTTTATGACAAAAAATATAGTTGCGGCGAAAAACATTGTTGTATCGGAAAAAATAAAAATAGATAGGAGCACCTCCACACAAAGGTGGTAGAGGTGGCCACGCATAACAGTAAGATAGTTAGCCGTGGGCCACAGGGTAAAAGAAAGCGAAAAAAAAAAAAAAAAAAAAAAAAAACTTATATTTTAAAAAATGTAATCGAAAATGACTAACATATACACATTTGTTAGTTATTCTGTTTTAAATCGGATTTTTATCAATCGGATATTTAATTAGTCAAATAATCAACTAAAACTAAATATTCTCCATAGGTTTCTGTATATTTTTCCTACATCAAACGGCCATGTTATTTACTATATATATATATATATATATATATATATATATATATATATATATATATATTTAGTTAGCAGAAGGCGCGAGTTGTAATATAAATAAAAATAAAATTTATCCTGTTGAATTATTTCACCTTTTCGATACTTTTAGTCCACCTTATGTTTATAATATAAAAAAAGTACGAGAGCTCTATATTTTCACAATTTTTCTATTTTTCAATGAAATCAAGTTTATTCTAAAATTAACTCTCGACAAGGAACTTGAGGGCAAACATTTTTTAAATTACTATTTCTTCTAATAATAATAAAAAAATTAATTTAATACAAACCATTTTTAATGCTAGCTCCACTCAAACCAGGTGATCTTTCGCTATAACCGTGTATATAAAGCACCGTTGGATGACTAGTATTAAAGTTACTCTTTCTTAAACTGCACAAATTTCCGGGCTGTATTGTTTGTGGTATCGTTGGATTTCTCCTTATTTCAAAGAAAAATGAAAAAAATATTGTATTTCTAATAAAATTTATAATTTACATTCTATAAATTAATTTTAGTGAAATTTTCATTAATTTTTCTGGTGATAGTGTATTTTAATGCAAATTTATGAATTTTAATATTAAATCAGTGATTCGATTCTCCAATCAGTTAATAAATATATCAGTAGGTAGGCAAATCTAATTTTTTTTTTACATCACCTTGAATAACTAATGAAAAAATACGCAAATATATTAATACATTATTATTTTCTTACAAACATTTTTTTTCTGCAAGAAATATTGAATAGTCAATGAGGCAGTAACTAGACGAATCGAAATTAGAATAAGTTTTTTCAAATTAAATTAAACTTAAATAAAATACATTTATAAATAATAGTTTGAAAAATATTACCGAATCATAATATATCTACAATTGAGCTAAATACACTTAGTAAAAAAAAAGCGCCTCTTTTTTTGGTCTGAAAAATGACGATTTTCAAATGGTCATATCTCCGCCAAAAATAGGCTAATCAAAGTGTTCCAAAATGGAAAATAAAGGGTTTAGCTTCTTTTTTCAAATCCCGGTGGAAATTTTTAGTTATATTTTTTTGCGCATGCGCTAAGACAGGATAAATTGGAAGTTCTTTTTCAATCTAAAAAGCGCCATCTTTGAGCGATGCTACCAACTTTGAATGGATCAAACGAATGATTCTGATTACAGGATCTTAAAATTTAGGTTTTTTCAAGCAATTTATTTTTCTGGAGCATATCGTTTCGAGCATCAGGTGCAGAATTACGAGCAAATGAAAGTCTCGCGTTTTTGAAGCTATGCTTCTTACGCGACGTTACGGCAGGGGCACTAAATGTATAAAAATCGACAGTCCCAAATGTCACCCAGCGTGAATGTACGAATATGGCACAGGGTGCCATAATTCTATCAACATACAAACACTTAAATTCTTTTTTCTCTTTATTTCTTTCCCTCTCTCCCATTCCGCTTAAGAATATGCGTGCATATACACAAGTGGATGTGCGCGTTGAATGTACTACGATTGATGCTTGTAGTGTGTGTGAGTGTGTGTGTATATATATATATATATATATATATATATAATATATACACAGTAAAATTTTGAGGAAAGTATCTATATCTACCAGAACGTTATAGGTAAACACAAAGCGGGTACTGTTTCTCTTTTTCTAAATATGTTTTCATGTTAACGAGGTTTCCCTATACCCTCTCACTTGCACCTACTGATTTCGTATAGGTACTTTCCTCGTAATCTTACTGTATAAATATATATATATATATACACGGTGATTCTAAACTACTGTATTTCCCTTGACAGGGTGATAGAGGACATCATTCTGAACAAACTTTATATTGTAATTTTTTTTCTATCTCGTATAGTTTTTAAACTACGGCACTTTAAAGTTACGCTTTTTCAGCCAATCAGAGAGCGTCATTCTAAACGTTCGAAAACAGCAACAAGTGTGTGCCCATTCTGCCCCGGTAGCAACGAGCTCATTGATCGCTTGCATAGTTACCAAATAAACATTTGTTTGTTATTGTCCCTGACATATAACCCAAAAATAAAAATTTGAGTATTCTAATGTTTATAATCGAAGTACGTAATGTTGAATAATAGATGGCAATGCTATTCTTATAATGAAGATTCAATTTGTTGTTTTATTTTATTTTATAATTAAATAAATGATATTTAATAAAAACGATAATTTAATATTCTAAAAATATCAAATTACTAATTGAATAAATTATTGTTTAAACGTAAATATTCAACAAAATTATGATTGATTATTAAATAATTATAATAATTACTAATGAATTATAAAGAATAATTTATTTTTGAAATATCATTAAAAGTAAGATTTTGATTAATATCGATATCGTAAAAAAGATGATATATTATAAAAATATTTAAATAACTACTCGTCAATTGATATTAGTGAAAATTTAATTTTAAAATAGTTCTATTCGAACAGTATTGTTGGAAGTATGATAATTCTTTAAGTAGCAGGCAAATAAGTAACCATAATTATTAAATATTCATTTCTTTCAACTATTTAATAAGATATACTTTGTCTTCTAATAACTTAATAAAATCAGGTAACTTTATGATAAAATTGTTGTTTTGTGAAGCAAAAATATTTTTTGTATGGTTATTCTTATTTTAAAATTGGGCGCTATCAGATAATTCTATTTAACAAAACATATTTCAATATGCTTAAACTTGGCAACGTTATAATAAATTAATTTTTTTTATAATTAGAGTTTCTAAAGGTGATATAAAACGGACGCTTCACCAGTACTTTGGAATTTTTTTATTTTACTCCGAAATTTCAGAAAAAGAAATACATTAGTTAGTAGTAAATATAGTGATTATTATTGAAATTAATTTCGAAGTAAATTCATTTATCATTTATTAAATATTTTGGGTTCCAATAATCATTGTTATTTTCATAACCTTGAATATTAAAATCAAAAATTCTCGATAATTAATCAATCACTTTACTTAATTTAATTGAACAATTCCCATGATACATACTAGAAGCTAATGTATCTCGTTTTTTAAAACTTTGCAATCGAACAAGAAAACGGTAAATATTTCTGAGTGCAGGTGTAGAGTCTATTTTACATCACCTTAAGCTTCAGAAATATTCATTTTTAGAAAGAATATTTTTTATCAGTAATAATCTATAAATTTTTAAATTAATGTGCTTATAATATACTACAAATACTAGGATTCATGCAATTTAAAACCACATTCTACAATTGATAGTTCACAAGACTTTTTAAGATTGATTTTTCTACGCTTTTACTTATGCAATGATTTTTGTTTTTAAAATAATAATAGTTATAATTGAGACATATAGAGTATATTCATTTATAAAAATTTGCAATAATACAAATATTACCCAAGGATCCAAAACATGATACGGTCCTAGGCGGATGAGCGACCTTAATATTAAACAATCTATATCTAAAAAGTTATTCCAACGTTGCATTTAAAATTGCACTGTGAGGTAGACGTGCTATTCCTATACGATTAATATTGAACAACAGTTACATATGTTTAATAAACTGGTACAGTATTGGGAACATAGGGAGAATGAGTATTGATAAAAGGCTAGGCTAGGCAATGTCATATTTAAAAGTGGTTTTATTGTAATATATTATGTAATCAGGAAGTAAAGTTGCGATTTGTATTGGTTCGGTTTTGGGCACCCTTGCAAAATTGTTGGTGTTAATTTATTGATTGCAACCTATATTGCATTACAAAATAGGAATAATTTCATACTAAATAAATGTGCATTACATTCACCTTCATTGATAAATTTTTATTTGTAATATTATTGATAAAGTTTAAATAAGTACAAATGAATATTTGTTTTTTTTTACACAAAAAAATTAATTGGCTTATAGCAAAAAGCAGACGTGTTTTTTCGCTTTGATATTTGGCATAACGATACATAAATGATATTTGTCAGAAAAACATCATCTGCTTTCTGTCAATAGAAACGCTGGGGTCTCCACAACCAAACCATTGCCCACAGCCGAACCCTTTCCTATACATTTCTTGAAATTAATTTAATTTTATATATTTTTTCGATATATTTTATTCTATTATCTCAATGATATATTATTGTATAACGAATTGCTAAACTTTTTATATTTTAATACTTCTTATCTTATACTTATATCAAATAACACAGGGTTTAATTATTACTATATTATGATACAAATATTTTTAATAGCGTTTTTAGGCTCGTCGTAATTAGCGAATGAGCGAAATGAAAGTTTTTTCGCCCCGAATAAGCATACATAGTAAGCAGATTTCAGACACGCAGTGCTCAAATCTTTCTATAATATTAAATAATTATAACAATAACAATAATATTAATGATTTATCATTAATAATTACAAAATATTATTGGTGATATTTTATAATAAGGTAAATACAAAAAATTTTATACTTTTTTTTCTTCTTTACCGTCGCTATATTTATGCTACTTGTGATGTTAATCAGCAACGGAGCTTGTAAGTGTGTTTGTAAACAAAGCACATGTAACGTTAAATGGTGTCTCTATCAATTGGTTGCCGAGAGCGAGATTCGAACACAGAACCCCGAGATTACGAATCCAACGCTCTACCGACTGAGCCACTAACCGGCTCTATTTCTATGGTATACTGATATTAAAAAATGATCGGCTCTTTTCGGAATCACTCGCTTACGTTCGCCTTTAAATGACAATGTAATATTATCAAATAAGATTAGTTTGTTTATGATTTTATTGATCCACGCCAACATCCATCTTTTTATCCTTTTTCTTATATTTTTTTATCTCTCTTCTTTTTAAATATATTAACAGAAAGAAATACGAGAAAGTCATTATTTACTATCTAATCATGATTTCAACCATTATATTTTAACACAAATAAATTTGAAAATTTACAAATTTTATTATTCAAAATTTTATATTATTCATGAATTATGTTATAATTTTAACTTCGTAAATTACAGAAAAAAAATTTGTAAATTTTAACACAAAAATTTGTGGTTCATCTGTAACACTTATGTGTGTTGAAATTAAAAATTGTTTTCCACTTTGTACATGAGTGAAAATATTTTTAAAATAAAATTTAAGAATCTGTTGATTGGTAATATATTATTTATACGATTAAATATTTACTATTTTGATAGTATTTTCATTTCCAAAAAGTATACATTCAAGAAGTCATTTAAATGTAAAAATAGACATTCTTAGTGTATTTATTAGAAATTATAATATTCTTAATATCAGAATAATTTTTTTGCCATTCTAACCCCAAAATCGCAACTTCGTTGCTCTTTCTTGGCTCTCATGGTAAAAAATACGGTTTGCAACTGGTATGAAAAGGCTTTTTTACGAAACTCGTTACGACCCTCGCCTTCGGTTCGGGACGTAAAATTCTCGTTTCGTAAATAAAGCCTTTTCATACCCGTTACAAAATGTACTAATAATTAATTATGAGTCTAAAAAAGAAAGCAGACCACGCTAGATTCTACATCAGGTTTTTTAATAACTTTTTATGATATTGTTTTCAAACTTTTTAACCTTCTTGTTTGTCTGATTATTTGCTACATTAGTTACCATTTTATTTGACGAATTCTTATTCTTTCTAGCTTTACGAATTGTAATTTATTATAATATTATAAGCTCGACAAACCTAACCACAAAATATGATACATTGAAATTTTGTATTATAAAATTTTATGTATAGTATTATAAAGGGATTTTTGAGTTTTCCGCACTACTCTTAATATTTTATTGTAACGACAAAACTATTAACTAGGATCTCAGACAGATATTTTGTTATACTTTTAGCCATGATTGTAGCAAGACTTTTTTCCAGAATCCTAGCAAGATATTTCACCGAGGTTTTTGCCAGATTTATCGCCAAATTTTTCGCCAGACCTATTCTCAAACGTTTCGACAGACTTTTAGCAACACTTTTCACCAGAATTTTTGAAAAAACTTTTTGTCAGACTTTACGCAAGACTTTCTGTCAGACTATTCGCAAGACGTTCTGCTAGACTTTTTGCAAGACATTTTGCCAGGCTTTCTGCAAGACTTTCGATCAGACTTTTAGCTAGACTTTTCGCAAGACTTTTTCCTAGACTCAACGCTAGATCTTTTGCTAAATGTTTTGAGAAACTTTTCGCAACACTTGTCACCAGACTTTTTTAAAAACTTTTAGCCAGACTTTACGCAAGACTTTTTGCCAGACTATTTGCAAGACGTTCTGCTAGACGTTTTGCAAGACTTTTTGCTAGACTTCCTGCCAGACTTTCTGCCAGACTTTTTGTTAGAATATTCGCTAGACTTTTTCCTAGACTCATCGCTAGATCTTATGCTAGACTTTCCACCAGAATTTTTCCCAGACTAATCGCAAGACCTTTCGCCTGACGTCTCGACAGACTTTTCGTGACACTTCCCACCAGACTTTTAAAAAACTTTTTGTCGGACTTTACACAAGACACTCTGCCAGACTATATGCAAGACTTTCTGCTAGACTTTCTGCTAGACTTTTTGCCAGACTTTCTGCAAGACTTTCGGCCAGACTTTTTGCTAGACTTTTTGCCAGACTTTTTCCTAGACTCATCGCAAGACATTTTGCCAGACGTTTCGACTGACTTTTCGCAACCCTTTAACTAGACTTTTAGACACACTTTTTGCCAAACTTTTCGCAAGACTTTTTGCCAGACTATTCGTAAGACGTTTTGCCAGACTTCCTGCAAGACTTCCTACCAGACTTCTTGCTAGACTTTACGACAACACTTTTACCAGACTTTTTAAAAACTTATTGCCAGACTTTACGCAAGACTTTCTGCCAGACTATTTGCAAGACGTTCTGCTAGACTTTTTGCAAGACTTTTTTCCAGACTTCCTGCAAGACATTAGACCAGACTTGCTAGACTTATCGCCAGACTTTTTCGCAGACTAATCGCAAGACCTTTTGCCAGACGTTTCGGCAAACTTTTCGCAATACTTTCCACCAGACTTTTTAAAAAACTTTTTGCCAGACTATACGAAAGACGTTCTGTTAGACTTTTTGCAAGGCTTTTGGCCAAACTTCCTGCAAGACTTTCGGCCAGACTTTTTGTTAGAATATTCGCTAGACTTTTTCTTGGACTCATCGCTAGATCTTATGCTAGACTTTCCGCCAGAATTTTTCCCAGACTAATCGCAAGACCTTTCGCCAGACGTCTCGACAAACTTTCCGCGACACTTCCCACCAGACTTTTAAAAAAAATTTTTGCCAGACCTAACACAATACTTTTTGCCAGACTATTCGTAAGACGTTCTGCTAGACTTTTAGCAAGACTCTTTGCCCGACTTTCTGCAATACTTTTTGCCAGACTGTTTGCTAGACTTTTTGCCAGACTTTTTTTTAGACTAAACGCAAGACTTTTTGCCAGACTACATCCAAGACTTTCTGCTAGACTTTCTGCAAGACTTTTTGCCAGACCTCCTGCAAGACTTTCGGCCAGACTTTTTGCTAGACTTTTTGCCAGACTTTTTCCTAGACTTAACGCAAGACATTTTGCCAGAAGTTTCGACAGACTTTTCGCAATCCTTTAACTAGACTTTTTGACACACTTTTTGCCAAACTTTTCGCAAGACTTTTTGCCAGACTTCCTGCAAGACTTCCTACCAGACTTTTTTCTAGACTTTACGCAACACTTTTGACCAGACTTTTTAAAAAACTTATTGCCAGACTTTACGCTAGACTTTCTGCCAGACTATTTGCAAGACGTTCTGCTAGACTTTTAGCAAGACTTTTTTCCAGACTTCCTGCAAGACATTAGACCAGACTTGCTAGACTTTTCGCCAGACTTTTTCGCAGACTAATCACAAGACCTTTTGCCAGACGCTTTGGCAAACTTTTCGCAATAGTTTCTACCAGACTTTTTGAAAAACTTTTTGACAGACTATACGCAAGACGTTCTGCTAGACTTTTTGCAAGGCTTTTGGCCAGACTTCCTGCATGACTTTCGGCCAGACTTTTTGTTAGAATATTCGCTAGACTTTTTCCTAGACTCATCGCAAGATCTTATGCTAGACTTTCCGCCAGAATTTTTCCCAGACTAATCGCAAGACCTTTCGCCAGACGTCTCGACAGACTTTTCGCGACACTTCCCACCAGACTTTTTTAAATAACTTTTTGTCGGACTTTACACAAGACTTTCTGCCAGACTCTGTGCAAGACTTTCTGCTAGACTTCCTGCAAGACTTTTTGCCAGACTTCCTGCAAGACTTTCGGCCAGACTTTTTGCTAGACTTTTTGCCAGACTTTCCTAGACTCATCGCAAGACATTTAGCCAAACGTTCCGACAGACTTTTCGCAATACTTTCCACCAGACTTTTTGAAAAACTTTTTGCCAGATTATACGCAAGACGTTCTGCTAGACTTTTTGCAAGACTTTTGTCCAGACTTCCTGCAAGACATTAGACCAGACTTGCTAGACTTTTCGCCAGACTTTTTCGCAGACTAATCACAAGACCTTTTGCCAGACGCTTTGGCAAACTTTTCGCAATAGTTTCTACCAGACTTTTTGAAAAACTTTTTGACAGACTATACGCAAGACGTTCTGCTAGACTTTTTGCAAGGCTTTTGGCCAGACTTCCTGCATGACTTTCGGCCAGACTTTTTGTTAGAATATTCGCTAGACTTTTTCCTAGACTCATCGCAAGATCTTATGCTAGACTTTCCGCCAGAATTTTTCCCAGACTAATCGCAAGACCTTTCGCCAGACGTCTCGACAGACTTTTCGCGACACTTCCCACCAGACTTTTTTAAATAACTTTTTGTCGGACTTTACACAAGACTTTCTGCCAGACTCTGTGCAAGACGTTCTGCTAGACTTTTAGCAAGACTTTTTTCCAGACTTCCTGCAAGACATTAGACCAGACTTGCTAGACTTTTCGCCAGACTTTTTCGCAGACTAATCACAAGACCTTTTGCCAGACGCTTTGGCAAACTTTTCGCAATAGTTTCTACCAGACTTTTTGAAAAACTTTTTGACAGACTATACGCAAGACGTTCTGCTAGACTTTTTGCAAGGCTTTTGGCCAGACTTCCTGCATGACTTTCGGCCAGACTTTTTGTTAGAATATTCGCTAGACTTTTTCCTAGACTCATCGCAAGATCTTATGCTAGACTTTCCGCCAGAATTTTTCCCAGACTAATCGCAAGACCTTTCGCCAGACGTCTCGACAGACTTTTCGCGACACTTCCCACCAGACTTTTTTAAATAACTTTTTGTCGGACTTTACACAAGACTTTCTGCCAGACTCTGTGCAAGACTTTCTGCTAGACTTCCTGCAAGACTTTTTGCCAGACTTCCTGCAAGACTTTCGGCCAGACTTTTTGCTAGACTTTTTGCCAGACTTTCCTAGACTCATCGCAAGACATTTAGCCAAACGTTCCGACAGACTTTTCGCAATACTTTCCACCAGACTTTTTGAAAAACTTTTTGCCAGATTATACGCAAGACGTTCTGCTAGACTTTTTGCAAGACTTTTGTCCAGACTTCCTGCAAGACATTAGACCAGACTTGCTAGACTTTTCGCCAGACTTTTTCGCAGACTAATCACAAGACCTTTTGCCAGACGCTTTGGCAAACTTTTCGCAATAGTTTCTACCAGACTTTTTGAAAAACTTTTTGACAGACTATACGCAAGACGTTCTGCTAGACTTTTTGCAAGGCTTTTGGCCAGACTTCCTGCATGACTTTCGGCCAGACTTTTTGTTAGAATATTCGCTAGACTTTTTCCTAGACTCATCGCAAGATCTTATGCTAGACTTTCCGCCAGAATTTTTCCCAGACTAATCGCAAGACCTTTCGCCAGACGTCTCGACAGACTTTTCGCGACACTTCCCACCAGACTTTTTTAAATAACTTTTTGTCGGACTTTACACAAGACTTTCTGCCAGACTCTGTGCAAGACTTTCTGCTAGACTTTCTGCAAGACTTTTTGCCAGACTTCCTGCAAGACTTTCGGCCAGACTTTTTGCTAGACTTTTTGCCAGACTTTCCTAGACTCATCGCAAGACATTTAGCCAAACGTTCCGACAGACTTTTCGCAATACTTTCCACCAGACTTTTTGAAAAACTTTTTGCCAGATTATACGCAAGACGTTCTGCTAGACTTTTTGCAAGACTTTTGTCCAGACTTCCTGCAAGACTTTCTGCCAGACTTTTTGTTAAAATATTCGCTAGACTTTTTCCTAGACTCATCGCTAGATCTTATGCTAGACTTTCCACCAGAATTTTTCCCAGACTAATCGCAAGACCTTTCGCCTGACGTCTCGACAGACTTTTCGTGACACTTCCCACCAGACTTTTTAAAAAACTTTTTGTCGGACTTTACACAAGACACTCTGCCAGACTATATGCAAGACTTTCTGCTAGACTTTCTGCTAGACTTTTTGCCAGACTTTCTGCAAGACTTTCGGCCAGACTTTTTGCTAGACTTTTTGCCAGACTTTTTCCTAGACTCATCGCAAGACATTTTGCCAGACGTTTCGACTGACTTTTCGCAACCCTTTAACTAGACTTTTAGACACACTTTTTGCCAAACTTTTCGCAAGACTTTTTGCCAGACTATTCGTAAGACGTTTTGCCAGACTTCCTGCAAGACTTCCTACCAGACTTCTTGCTAGACTTTACGCAACACTTTTTACCAGACTTTTTAAAAAACTTATTGCCAGACTTTACGCAAGACTTTCTGCCAGACTATTTGCAAGACGTTCTGCTAGACTTTTTGCAAGACTTTTTCCAGACTTCCTGCAAGACATTAGACCAGACTTGCTAGACTTATCGCCAGACTTTTTCGCAGACTAATCGCAAGACCTTTTGCCAGACGTTTCGGCAAACTTTTCGCAATACTTTCCACCAGACTTTTTAAAAACTTTTTGCCAGACTATACGCAAGACGTTCTGTTAGACTTTTTGCAAGGCTTTTGGCCAAACTTCCTGCAAGACTTTCGGCCAGACTTTTTGTTAGAATATTCGTTAGACTTTTTCTTGGACTCATCGCTAGATCTTATGCTAGACTTTCCGCCAGAATTTTTTCCAGACTAATCGCAAGACTTTTTGCCAGACGACCGACTTTTCGCGATACTTCCCACCAGACTTTTTAAAAACTTTTGCCAGACTTTACGCAAGACTTTTTGCCAGACTATTCGCAAGACGTTTAGCTAGACTTTTTGCAAGACTTAGACTAAACTTAGCACTTACTTGCCTCATTGAGGTTAATCGTACACCGACTTTTTTGTATAAATATTTTTTTTTTTTTTGCATTGGCACAAGTTTAAATTAACATTTGTCATTTGTAACCAAGCTTAAAAATAAACTCAAAGGATTTCTAGTTTCAGCCAATCATAGACAATATTATCCTTGGCTTTAGTAAAAAATAGCGCTTGCTATGTCTGGCATCAGCTAAAACTAATAAGTTTTATGGCATTAATCACTACAGCTTTGCATGGCTCATAAGATTAGTTATTTTTTACGAAGAGTGAAGCATCTTTTTTTTTAACTTTAGCCAGATCTAAAGCATACCAGTCTTGGTTTCTGCCAAGACCAGTAAATTCTATTTTTGTCTCTAGCTAAAACTACTTTTTATAATTCATAACTTCAGCCAAGACTAATATACTGAAGTTTAAAACCTAGTTAAATGTCTGTCAAAAATCTAGGGAAAAGTTCGGCATAAAGTCTGACAAAAAACCTAGCGATAATCAAATGATATCTGTGAAATGAATATTAAAATTAACTATTATTAGCGATTCTGTAAGAATGATTATAATCGAAAGAAATATTAATTAAAATATTATAATTATAACCATAACGAACAGAAATTAGCAGGAAGTATTAGGTATTATAATAACTTATTATTATTATAGACCATTACGGAAAAAAAATTGTTAGCCATTTGTAGAAATATCTGCAAATGATTTATAGCTTGTCTGTAGTAACATCTGTAGAAATTTTCTCATTTTCCTGGCGAGTTTTAGGACACTTGAAGGTTTTCCACAGAGTTCATTGGGTCTTCTGTTTATTATATTTTGTAAAATAGAAATAATAAAAAAAAAGAAATAAATAAAAATTAAAAAAATATTTCCAAGATAAAATTGGAACCTAGAACCCTTGGCTCCCTCGTCTTTCTCACTATCATCTGAGCTATTGTTTTGTTAAAAACGAGAAAGACAAAGAAAAAAGGAAAAGAAGAAAATAGTAACACATGTTAAGATAATACGGTGATGGATGTGGCTACTGTTCTTGACTCGTATAGTGGGGATACTCACTAAGAAACTTCCTCTTCTACAACCCCGTCTAACCTATTATTTTAAGCTTATACTGTAAGTTTTTCTCACTAGCATGTGATAAAAAGCATGATTAAATATTTGCGATTATTTAGACCTCTTAGTTATAACCGAATTATTATCAAGTCAGTATAGCGAAACAATAGCTCAGATGATAGTGACAGAGGCCAGAGCAAAGAGTACTGTGTTAAAATCACGTCTCGATAATTTCATTTATACAAATTTATTAATATTTTCAAAATTATAATAATAAGAAAATCTAAAAAACTTTATAATATACCTGCAGGCTGCCACGAATCCTACAGGGAAATAAATATTAATTCGACGATGAAAATCAACGTTCGATACCTTGTCATCGAAAACTCTTTATATCATTGTGCTAGTTAATAAATAAATTATTTATAATACTAAAAACTTAACTTTGACTCAAAAAAATTCACAAATATCTATATTTAATCTTGGAGCTTTTCATAAGTAATATTTTATTATAAAATTGCTAACATCGAACTTCCGATGATGACGTATCGTATTACATACAAAAAAATATTTAGTGTGTTTCAACATTAAAAAGTTTTGTAAACCATTATTTGTAGAATGTGGCTTTAAATTTCATGAATCTTAGTATTTGTTGTATTATATTAGCACATTAATTTAAAAATTTATAGATATATTACTGATAAAAAATATTCTTTATAAAAATGAAAATTTGTGAAACTTAAGGTAGCTCCCTTGGGTTATACACGTGATGCAGAGCATAATTAGAAAATTATTTTAATTAGCTTTTTCATAAACATTATGCATTGAACGTACAATTACCTAAGAAAGAGATACTTTAGGGTGCATAAAAAATTATTTCATAACAATTGCAACTCAAGTCGCGAAAATATTAATAATTCAAAAGAGATACAAAATATTTTCTAAAAACACAAGAAACTTTATTTTTCATGTGATTGGGACGTAATAAAGCTCATTTTGTGCATTAAAAATTTCAAAAGGAGTCACCCATGGAATTCCAGTGATAGTGCTTACAGTTTAAACGTAAATTACAATTGTTTGAAAAAATTATAAAGTGTATTAATAAACAATTGTAATTTACGTTTAAACTGTAAGAACTATCACTGAAATTACGTGGGTAACTCTCTCTGATATTTTTAAGGCACAAAATGAGCTTTATTGCGTTCCAATCACATGAAAAATAAAGTTTCTTGTGTTTTTAGAAAATATTTTGTATCTCTTTTGAATTATTAATATTTTCGCGACTTGAGTTGCAATTGTTATGAAATAATTTTTTTATGCACCCTAAAGTATCTCTTTCTTAGATAATTGTACGTTCAATGCATAAAATTTATGAAAAAGCTAATTAAAAATAATTTTCTAATTATGTTCTGCATGACGTGTATAACCCAAGGGAGCTACCTTAAGAAACTGTAATTATAAAAAAAAAATTCTTTATAACGCTGTCAAGCTTAAGCATATTGAAACATGTTCTGTTAAATAAAATTATCTGATTGTACCCATTTTTAGAATAAGAGTAATCATAAAAAAAATTATTTTGCACAAAACAACGATATTATCATGAAGTTACTTAACTTTTTTAAGTAATTAGAAGAAAAAGTATATCTTATTAAATATTCGAAAAAATGAATATTTAATTATTATCGTTACTTCTACGCCTGCTATTTTAAGAATTATCATATTTGCAACACGCTTACGAAAAAAAATCAAACATCGGTGTTATTTCGTACACCGAACGAATTTTTCGTACGAATGGAAGTATCGTAGTAGTCAAAAATACGGTTCGGTATACGAAATAACACCGGAGTTGAATGTTTTTTTCTTTAGGGCAATTTTGTTCAAAAGACTATTTTCACAGAAATATTTCAAAATTAAATTATTCATTATAGTCCATTAGTAATTATAATAATTATTTATCAATAATTAATCATTATCATCAATAATTTATTTAATTAGTAATTTGATATTTTTGCAATTTCAAATTATTATTTTTATTGAATTTATTAGTTTTAAAATAAAATAATTTATTTAGTTATAAAATAAAATAAAACAACAAATTGTATCTTCATTATAAGACTAGCATTGCCATCTATTATTCAACATTACGTACTTCGATTATAAACATTAGAATACTCAAATTTTTATTTTTGGGTTATATGTCAGGGACAGTCACAAACAAATGTTTATTTATTTGGTAACTATGCAAGCGATTAATGAGCTCGTTGCTACCGGGGCAGAATGGGCACACACTTGTTGCTGTTTTCGAACGTTTAGAATGACGCTCTCTGATTGGCTGAAAAAGCGTAACTTTAAAGTGCCGTAGTTTAAAAACTATACGAGATAGAAAAAAAATTACAATATAAAGTTTGTTCAGAATGATGTCCTCTATCGCCCTGTCAAGGGAAATACAGTAGTTTAGAATCACCGTGTATATAATATATATATATATATATATATATATATATATATATATATATATGTATATTATTTGCTCAGTTAAAAAAATATAATTCTAATAAAAAAAATATTTATTTTCCCTAGTCTTCTTACATATCTTTATTTCTTAAATAGTTATAAATAATTGAAAAAAGTTAAAAAATTCCACAAATTTAAAAACTATTTGATACGGTAAAAAAAATAGAAAAAAATGACTTAGAAAAATTTTACAGCACAAAACAAAATTGGTATTTTATCTTTATTTTAATTTCTTTTTTAATTTTTTATTCTTTGTTTCTATTTAAAAAATTATTTTTTTACGAAAAATTTTTCGTAAATTTTGGTATTGTAATTTCTGTATATTTTATTTGAGAAACTAGAAAGTTTTACTGCTTCGTTTTTTTATATCAATGAAACTTTATAAGCTGTGTATAAACATTTCTTTCTTAATTTTTTAATAATTGATATTAATAAACTATATTATTAATATATTTTTAAATACATAATACATTGAATGAAAAATAACCAGTTTTCATTAAAAAATTAACTATAATTTTTAAACTTCCTAGTTTCTATATATATACTGGAAGCATAGCTTCTGTCGGCCAGTCCCCACGACTGCCACTCCTGTTTTTTGGTTTTTTAGCGAGATTTCTAGGCTTATGATATAAAAAAAAATCAATATAAGGTCAAATAAAAATCAACCTTCAGGAAATTAAAATGGATCTCTGCTCACCTTTTTAGAATAGCTTAATCTAAATCCAGGATCTGTTTGACCTCATCACGTCTGACTCTTGGACTTTGAAGGTCAGCCATGTTCACATAGCTTTGATTTCGCTTCCTGCAATCCGTTATCGAGTTCGCCGTCAACATTGACGTCACCTGGTGTGCACTACGGGGAGGTTGTTTGATCGGACTTTGCACATCGTGTTGGCCCTGAAAAGGGCTATCGAACAACCTCCCCATGGTACACACCAGGTGACGTCAATGTCAACGGCGAACTCGATAACAGAATGTTTGAAGCGAAATCAAAGCTATGTGAACACGGCTGACCTTCAAAGTTCAAGAGTCAGACGTAATGAGGTCAAACAGATCCTGGATTCAGATTAAGCTATTCTAAAATGGTAAGCAAGGATCCATTTTAATTTCCTGAAGATTGATTTTTATTTGACCTTATATTGATTTTTTCGTCATTTTTCAGACCAAAAAAAGTGGTGCGTTTTTTTTTAGCCTAGTGTAGTACATTACAATACGTGTGATTTATGTGGAACTTAATTGCACGGTGCAGAGTTAGCGCTCGAGCGAAGCGAGACTTCACATGTTACGTTACTATTGACTTTAGTTTTACTCTTATTTTACTTACTTATAATTGTTATTTTTAATTTGAATAATGTTATAAAAGAGTTTGAATATGCTACAGCCTATTATTATTTATAAAAATATTTTTTTAAATAATATATATCAAATTATTTCTTATTATACGTACGTTACTTAAGGGGATGTAATAGGGTATATGATTTTTACATAGTTACCGACATTGCAGTTTTCTAAATTTTTTATGTTTATTCAAAAATTTTCAGAAATATCTCCATATTAGGCTCTTTATTAATAGAAATGGAAGACTGTTATATAGAGATATTTTTAAAAATCTTGGATCAAGAACCAATAACTTGGAAAACTATAATGTCGGTATTTTACATCCCCTTAAGTAAATTCACTATTATACTGTATAAGAAAGTGTCACCTTAGGTAACCCATATATGGGTTTAGGTCCTGCAGTGCTATAATAGTGTATTATACTACTGGGGTGAAAATGCGGCATTCTACACTGTGAAAAATTTTGTGTAATTCGTGAAATTTTATTTTGTACAAATATATTTGTATTAAAATTTTACAAACATGTTTGTAAAATCAACACAAAAAATTTTGTAATTTATAAATATATGTGTACTTTTTGTAGAATTAACACACGGAGTTTGTAAATTTTACAAACATGTGTGTACTTATTAATTTTAACACAAAAAAAATTGTATTTCATTTCTAACACTTATGGTGTTCAATCGATATATCAATGTAGTTACTCTTAAAAATCATTTTACGTTTCAAAAACAGTACGAGAAAAATGAAAAAATCCCAGAGGCAAGCCTATACAAATATACCGTTTTTTTTTTATTTTTTGCTTTAAATAATTGAACGTTTGTTAAAAATGAATTATGCGATTTTTATTATATTCACTAATGAGTTTAGAATCACTGAAAATAATTTCTAAAATGTGCGTTGAAATTATTCTTTTTTTTTCGATAAGTGAAAAATGAAAAGTTTTAGAGACAAGCCTATATACGACTTCTCAGATAATATAATTTCATTGGTGTAATTACTGTGACAAGTGTTGCTGATTAAATACTATGAATATTGGTTGATAAGATATGTTACAGCTGTATATTTACATTTTTTTAAATCGTTTATACATATGATCTCTTCTTATGCTTATGTTCAAATGTGTGGTTATATTTTATTTATTATTGTGAAGTCATTATAACGAATTAAGTAAAAATAATACTAATTTTTACTTCTTTGGATAAAATACTAAGAACAGTAGACGATAAGATGTTTTACAAATAAATATTTATGTTATCATTTATATCAAATAATCGATGTACAAATATGAAACCATGCGCTTGTCTATGAATGTATACGTTTTTTTTTTGTACTTGCACATTTATTACAAGCTTTTACAATAATTCAACGTTCTCACGTTTTAAAAGTTTACTAAAATTTTACTGTGTCTTATTTGAATTGAAATCTAGTTATAATACCCAATCTCAGATTTTTCTGGACCGTCAATCCTTTGGCGGCAGTACTACCGTAATTTTTGCATCGAACGTAATATAATTATTTATGTTATTGTAAACCGTAAAAGAGCAATTATGATCTAGGCTAGCTAAATGGGTATATAGGTCTCTTACGGTTTAAATTGCAGCACCACTATATTTTATTTACGATATATTGTACTAAAGTATATTTGCTGTCTCAATATAACCTCGAAGTTATATTCAGAAAAAAATATATCCTTGGGAACATATTCAATATGCTGTAGTAAGTTGGAACACAGGTGACGTCGACAGTATGATGCGAGCGCCGATGTGTTTGGTACAATATTGTAATCGTGGTATCATTTACACGCGCGTAAACGACCAGCGTCCGTATAGTTGAATCCCGTGCTCATTCTAATTCCATAATGTCCTTTTTGTATTTAATAAATTGTAAAAAAATAAACATCAAGATGCGGCTGTATAGCTCTGTCCTTGTCTGATATAAATTTTCGTTATTATTAATAAATTAAAAATTTTTATACAAATAAAAGACCAGTCCCTAATAGATTTAAGGACGAGCAAATGATTCTATTCTATGAAAAAATATAAAATTTTCATTAGTTTTTGAGTAAAGTATGAAACGGAAAAACGGTTAAACTTGACTTTAATCAAGTTCAATTATTTTTTCGTTTTATACTTTACTCGAAAACTAATGGAAAATTTTATATTTTTTCATAGAATGGAATCATTTGCTCGTCCTCAAATCTATTGAGGATTGTTCTAGCTTTTGTATAAAATATTTAATTTATTAATAATAACGAAAATTTTTATTAGACAAGGATAGAGCTAGGGCCGCTTCTTAAGAACAGGCCGGATCCGCGGCTTTGTCTAATTGATTGCTACCGACTACATTGTCCAGTTCCTATTTCAAATAATTATTATTTTCTATTTAAAATTAATTATTTTTCGTATTCAAAAGAGGTACATATTAATACTGAATATATTTTCTAAATGAATATCGAACTACATTGAAATTATATGAATTTTAACAATTTTCCTGCTATTTCAAAAGTTAAAATTTCTTTGTCCGTCCAGTTACCGGCTCATTGACTTTATACAGGAAAACAATTAAATTTATTAATTTATTATTTTTCTTATACAAAATTAAAATTTGTATGGTAAAGCGGGGCAAGATGCTATACTCACAATGAGAGAAATTTGATTTATAAGCAAGTGGAATCCACTTAAGAGGCGGCCGTATAGTTCTGTCCTTGTCTAATCTGAATTTTCGTTATAATTAGTAAACTAAATATTTTTATACAAAAGTAAGGGCAGAGCCCAATAGATTTAATGATGAATAGACGATTCTATTCTATGAAAAAATATAAAATTTTCATTAGTTTTCGAGTGAAGTCTGAAACGGAAAAAGAGTTGAACACTTCAATCAAATTTAACTCTTTTTCCGTTTCAGACTTCACTCGAAAACTAATGAAAATTTTATATTTTTTCATAGATTATTATTAACAGATTATTATTTAACAGATTATTATTATATTTTTTGTTAAATTAAGTTATATAAATTTGTTTCCGTATGGCATCTTGCTTCGCTTAACCATATATGCTATTTAGACATAAAATATTTTAACTAAAAAATCGCAACTTCTTTTCTCTTTTTCGGCTCTCACTAGAAAAATTACATTATCCATCTCAGGTGTTCATAAATCCAGCTTTTTCACCCTAGGTGAATAATGTACTATTCTAATCGCCTAGTTAAATATACTATTTCATCATGTATTTAGAATTTCACAAAATTTTAAGTTTCAATTTTATCAGTTTCATTCGTAATTTTATTTTACATAACCACTTGTAATTCAAATAACCAGTTCATTTATTAAAATACAGTTACTTAATTCTGATTTATTCAATTAGTGTACGAATACTGTCAGAGATTTTTTACTGAAATATATTTAGAGAGTAGGTAAATTGAATTTTGCGATAATGTTTATTAATACATAATTTTTAGTTTGACAATATATATGTAACCATGATTGATTACCTTGTATAAAGTTGATACTGGATGTCACGATCCAAATTGACAGGACAACAGAACAAACATGTTCCCGAAGGAAATAGAGCAAAGTTAACTGGGCTGTCACCTGTTGTAGTAAATTAAACGATAAAGAAAATATTCAGCTTAAATTTTAAAACTAATTGAAAGCGTACATCCCATTAATTTAATTAAATTAAATTTAATATTTTAAATAAAAATTAAATATAAGGCAATGTTTAAGTGATAATAATTTTAGTTATAAAGAATAAGTTTTATAATATTGATGAAATTAATTTATTAATTTTAAACATTATGATACTTAAAATTTATAAGTATATTTATAGATATAATGGTATTTTATAATACCAAAAATATGTAATCATTGATTTATAAATTTTAGCAATTTTTTTTATTACTCTACATATTATCATCAAAAACATGATTCCATAACAATAGAAACTATAAATTTCGTAAATCTCACTATATTGGAATCATTCAAATTCAGACTACTATAGAGGAAGTATTATATTTGTAAATAGTATATTACGATACATGTCATCTAAGTGGCACTTTATTACACGGCCAGAGTAAGCGTCTGAGCAAAGCGAGGGTGATAACATAGTGTCGTGTAATAAAGTACCACTTACATCACATCTATCCCATCACGTGACTCGCCGTTTCCCATATCAGCTTATAATAGAATGTCGAAATGACTACCTTTTCGCTTCAAATTTTACACTACTATTAACTTTAAATTTACTTGTATTTTATTTGCCAATGATTGTTATTGAATTTATAAAAGAGTTTCAATATACTATAGTTTATTATTATTTATAAAAAACTCTAAAAAATAGTCCAGATATCAAATTATTTCTTATCATACGCACGTGACCAAAGATAGAGGGCGGAGTCCCCCCGCCTATAAAATAATAATTTTAATACAATTTTATAAATAATGGACTTTTTGCAATTTTTTGTCTATTTTTACGTGAGCAAAATACTACATTCCTTCACTGTTAAAAGTATTTTGCTCACTGGTGAGGGAATTTGACATTTTGCTCACACAAAATAGACTTCAAAAATAGAATTTCGTTCACCGAGTTAGGAAAACACTATTTTTTTTTATCTAGCAAGGCCAAAAATGCAACCTTTGCGATCGAGCATAGTGAGCAAAAGTGGCACACCTTAATAAAAATTCAACCTGAAAGTTAATTCCGTAAGTCTCAATCTGACAAAATAATTGACGTTGCACTACCTAACGTCGAATCAATTGTTGGAACACATAACTGTAATTTTTCCCATATTTTTATGTAAGAAAACATCTTCCATAGTTTCAACAAAATCTGTGACCTAGAAGCCTGAACTTTATAAATGATTTAATTCAAAAATTTCGAAAGCTTTCCTAATTATTTAATTTACGATTGTTACATTAAAAAAGAATACAATGATGATAACTGACACATCAAACCGGAGGTTTTTTTTTGTTTTCATTTTTTTTACTTTTATTGTTTATAATAATTTAAAAAATCTAACATCGAAAAAAGATTATGGAGTTTAATGTCTCGGTCATCGTCTTCGAATTCTTTTTCCAACGTAGAAATCACGAGAGTTTGCGTGTTGTAACTTCCATCCGTTCCTTACGACAGTATACTTTAACAAGTAAAAAAGGCCTAGAACCAAGGCAAGAGAAATTTTTTTCCTCGATCTTATGAGCCTTAAAAACTTTTAGTGTAGATACATGGCATATAAGGGTAACACATAGAACAAAGAAAACGATCATTTATACGTGACGAGGTTACTGGCGTTCTTTTTTTTAATAAAAAGGTTTGTGTAAATAACGGAATCACGTGTTTTATGTTTACTGATTTGTTGATGCAATCGATATGTTGCGTTATAGTAGATGAGAGTAATTTTATCTAGGTTAAGTATCAGTTATTATATCATTTCAATTATGGGTGCTACTACCTATATGAATTTTCTTTTCGGAAAAGTAATAACCATTTCTGTATCAAGAATTTATCTTTTTTATTGATAAAAAAAATATTGTTCTTGTAATGATACGTTGTAAAAAATGTAGATAGGAGTAATTAAAAAAATTTAAGTAAACGTTTTTGACGAGTACCTATTCATAAAACACTAAAAGTAATGAAGTTGTAAGTTTTTTAAATGCATTCTTTGTTGAAGGAAATGAAAAACACAACCTTCTCTTATACTAAGAATAGCCTGCAATAACTGATTTTAAACTAATAATTAAAATCATAATTTTTTTTAAAATCTTTTTCATATAATAATAAATATACGGATATGAGTAATTCTTTCTGACAACTATAATTTTCAACTTTGTGAATTTTAAAAATATTCGTTACTGAGACTATCAACAAATAAACTGTTCTTCTTAATAATTTGAAATATCTTATTTCCTCTAACTAATTTAATAACAGTATATGAAGCATTTAAGGAGAAAAAATATTAATCAGTCTATAAAACGCTTAGTAGAAAACTAGAAAGCTACAGGGTGACACACACGTGCGCGCGCACACACATACACACACACACACATACATATATAATACATGTATATAAACATCTTGAGAGATTTTCTCACTTTTATATCTCTAAATTAACGTTGCAATACTATCTTTAAATAACTGCTTCTCTGAGCCCATCGCCCTCCCTTCACTCCTTCTCGCCCCTCCCCTGTTCATTTTTATGTTATTATAAGATTAGCAAAGATTAAATAAATCATTTTAATTCTATTGGTTTTCATAAAAATATTTTTTATCTAAACCATTAGGAAAATAACTATAAACAAATAAGTCACTTTTTGCCTGCATCTCTGAGTTTGAGTTCATCAATTAATATACAAGTGGAAACTGTATCAATTAACAGTATCTGTTGCTTATACAAACTTATTAAAATTTTCGTCTCTAACAATTTAAATTTCATGATCCATAATTTTTTTCAGATTATAATCCTATAACAATTTAAGGACAAATATAAAAATTTAAATACGGTAAAAAGTAATTCCTCAATAAATTTCATTACAGTTGTGTAATTTTGTTCAGTTTAGTATTGAATGTTTACTTTTAATAATTTTTGTAAATATAAATCATCGTTAAAACTTTGTTTATTAAGATTATATGAATTGATAGAATTTTCGGACATCATTTTTAATATTTATTAATGAATTTAAAAATTTGAAAAGCAAAAATAATTTGACGTATGTAATAAATAATATCCCTGCTTTTTTAGTGACAGTAAAAAAATAATTTGATTTACTTAGCGATAATAGAAAAGCAATTTGTTCGCTATTTTTAATGATTACAAAAAATTTTTTTTTAATATGCAAGAGAATAATCTGTTTGTTTATTTTAGCGATAACAATAAAAATTTGTCTGTTAAACCTTGGTGATAGTAAACGTGTTTTTTAAATAAAAAATCATTTACTTTTTTCAAATATAATAAATTGTCGGGTGAGAGGAAATACTCTATTTGATTATTTAGATGAAAAGCCTGCTTCTATTTAGTAACAATGAACAATAAAATTCATCAAACACAAAAATAATTATTTAATTAAATACCATCCCATATATGTTAGTATGCTAGTCTCGAGCCCAGAAGTATATAGAGAAAGTGACTTATTTCCCACAATGATACTATAACGTGAAGGGTTGGCGAGTGGAATAGGAAGTAGTCTTTTTCGTAACCTATATATTACGAAGAGGATTACTATTATATATATATATATATATATATATATATATATATAACGGAAAAAATTAAA
Source organism: Anastatus disparis (assembly GCA_017163975.1). Taxonomy (NCBI): domain Eukaryota; kingdom Metazoa; phylum Arthropoda; class Insecta; order Hymenoptera; family Eupelmidae; genus Anastatus; species Anastatus disparis. The sequence goes on from JAFFSR010000003.1 coordinate 114,408, forward strand.
AACGACGAGATAGATAATTACACTTATATATACATTTTAAAATCTTGTTAAATTAATAAATATTACAATATTAGAGAATGTTTAATATTCATTACTGTTTTTTTTTGTAATGATTAATATTTATTTGCAAACAATGTAACTAAATATATTTTTTATTTTAAATATCGAAAATAAGAATAAAAAATATGAAAAATGTGCTTCAGAAAACTGTTAATCTTGTTTGACACTTCATTGGTTATGCTATTCTTTCACTTTCGTTTGCAGAAAAAGAGTGCAAGAAGATTAAAAGGTGATGACCACGAAATCACTTCACGCCCTAAATATTTTATTATTTGTGTAAAAACGAAACAATTTATTATCAGGTTTTAATTTTATTATATTTGAAAAATTTTTAATGAAATCATGGTCAATTATAAATATAATATCTTTGACTTTTACTCATTAATTTTTTTATTCAACTGTATTTTCTTTCTAATTGCAAAAAAATAATTAATTTAATAAAAAACAACAGAATTTTTTTTATTTGACATATAATTAAAAACCTAAACATAAAAAAATTAACTAGCATGCTCGAAATGTTGAACAGTTTCAAGAATAGTGGAGTTTACAATTGAATCAAGGATTTTTTATGGAGGGGAACAATCAAATTGTGCTTTACTAATTTTATTTATTTTCAAGTTTCAACGCAGTTAATTTTAAGATTTTATTTCAGATTATTCTTCGGGGGTGATTATAAACAAGAGCATTCTAACTGTCCATTTTTGTTTATTTATTATTATTATATTTTTATTTGACTGTAAGACCGATAGAAATATTCTTTAACTTATTTATTCTTCAGTCGACATAAGTATTGTTTTTATTTTAAAAAAAAAACTAAAATATTTAAAAAAAATTTTTTTAATTAAAAATTAATTTACGATTGACTTATTATTAACAATCATGTTGTTACAATTTTTCTGAATATTGAATTTTCTAGTTCTATATAGCTACTTAAATATTTTATAATTTAGTAATATGAATAATTATCATATTCTATTGGAAAATAATAACTTTTATGTTAAATTATAATCTTGATATATAATGTATAAAACGATTTTTTTTTATAAAGAACTGACCAGTAACTTTCATTCAAGTTTTTTCCAAACAAAAAAAAAATTATTAACACCCGACCTACATTTACCTTTCATTTTCTGAACCTCCCAAGTATGCACGCAAAAGCCTAAATTAATGAAAAAAGCACGCGATGCCCAAAATCCAAATTCCCTGTCAATATAAATTTCAAATATAAAAATTTCACTTTTGTTCATTACTACTGCTTCTAGTTATTTTTTTTTCAAGTACATTGAATTAAGATACGCGTAATAAACTGTTTTGCGCGTGTAAGTAAAAGTGCTTTCTAAGTTATTCAGTTGGATGCTCAGTATACGCCTTCATAATTTCCCCGTTTATAGGAATTCCACCATTATTTGTATTCATTTATAACTTTAGTATTTTATATAAAGTAAACACGCAAATATTATTTTTTTTTCTTAGTTAATTTTTTCTTTTAATGATTTCAATTATATTTCTTTTTGTTTAAAGATTTTTAGAAATTTTATTATTATATGGTTTGATTAATGAGTTTGATTACATTGCATCACTTTCAAATTTTATAGATATATATTTGATGGGAATTTGGGTACAGATAAACTAGTATTTTCAACCTTTAAAATCATAATTTTATTAAAATTTTGAAAAAAATGAATACAAACAAATAAAAAGATGTTTTTTCATCGATGATTAAAATATTTTTAAACTTTATTATATTTTTTAAATAATTTTAGATTAAAATGAAAATAAAATGAAAATGAAATTGTAAATTTTACTGAAATTAAATATTAATGTGAAACAGTTAAGTGCATATAAATTAATCTATCTCTTTGTGAAAAAATGAAAACTTATAGAAACTTAAATTTTTAAAACATTTTTTATGAGAATATTTGTTTTTTAGATAAATTTTAATTTAAACTAATTACCATTTATTTTCAATGAGCAACAATTAAAAAAAACTTTGTTGTTATTTAATTAAGATAATTATAAAATTTTTTAAAAAGTTTAAATCTTAAAATTGTTTTAAACATTAACGATACTAAAATAATTTAAAAAATTTATGTTTATATTTTATTTCAAAATAAATAATTACCAGAAACAATAAATTATGAATATTAACACATAACACATTCATATCAAATTTGAATAATATAAGAAAATTAAAAAAGCTCTCATGCAACAATTATACTACAATATCAGTAAAATCTATTCACCAAAAAAATTATCACTTAAATTATTACAGTAGTACAATCACTATAAAATTTAACTCTCTTCAATCAACAAACCAAAATAAACAGTATATCACAGAAACTATATAAACGAAAACAATCAAATCATTAAAAATTCAATGCAATATTATAAATTTTCCTTTACCTTTATAAAAAATAAAAAGCCGACAAAGCAACGGTGCAACAAAACCTGGCAGCATGCTGCCATTCAACTAAATACACGAGACCAGCTCGCGCATTCGAATCCTTTAACTAATATCAAAAAAATAAAAAATAAAATAAGAAAAATTTTCTATCAACAATTTAAGTAAAACACTACAACTGACAAGATTGAAGAAAAATAAGATCTTTAAATCAAATTTAAAGATTTAGCTTTGTATTTCATTCGTGAACTGAAATCGAGTCCATAGCCAATGATAATATTACATAGGGTGGGGATATATAGATGTAAGAACGAAAGCGAGAGTTTATGGTTTAAAAAGAAAGGGAAAATTGTTAAGTGGGGAAATGATTATTTGAATATAAAAAAGGTTCCATGATTCAGAGATAATTTTTTTGTTAACCTACGTATTAAAATGTTCTAATACTATAACATGTAATATCAATTAATAATTTTATTTCTTAGATTTTGATCGATGAGATTGCGAGGCAAAGTAAAATTTAAGGTAAATAACAGAAGTAGATTTATTATGATGACTTATAATGTCATTTAGATCTAACATTTAAAAACAGATTTATAATTCGAAAATAAATAAATACTTAACTATTTTAATAGTTTGTTACATTGTCTTACTAGAAAAAACTAAGACCAAATAATTATTAAAATACCGTATGAAAAATTAAAAGTAGAAGTTAACGGTAAATTGGATCTTCTTTTTTATCAACAAATTTTCAACTTTCTTTATTAATATATATAATTTATTTTTCTAAATGTCGTTATATTTAAGCTATGTTATTTTTGTTATGCTAATTGGCCATTTTTCAGCAAAAAACAGTAAAAATACCTAACTTTAAAGCTTCATAACTTGACGAAAAATCATAGTAGAAAATTTTTAAAAAATGCGAATGAAAGCTCTTTCAGAGTACTTTAAAATATATCTTTTCAGATTTTTTTATCTCATACTCAAAAAACTGTCTGATCAAATCTAAAATTTAAAAAATTAGCAAAAAATGGTTATTTTTAAGTTCCTTTTTAATACGATAAAAAAAAATAATTTTATACATCGTTTTTAAAGCTCTCGAGGAGTACTTTAAAATCATTTTTTTGAAATTTTTCTACAACACTTTTTTTCCAAGATATGATCATTTTTTCCAAATTTTTTTTTACATGGTGTTATCGAACTTTTGAGCGGAACTGTAATGCCGTCCTAAGCAAAAGCATCCTAATATTATTCTTTGAAACCTTGGAGTTGTTTTACTAGACGATGTGATAATTATGTTGTGCAATTATAGACATTTTTAAAACTGTCCTAAATGCCTTTTTAACCTAGCTAAAATCTAAAAATAGTTAGTCCAAAGTGTCACACCTAGTCCAAAATTCAAAAAAACTTGATTTTTCTATTTTAAATTTTTGTTAGTTAGGACGCTTGTGCTTAGGACGACAGTGTATATTTTAATTTTATGAATCTATTTTAATAATATACTACGATACAAGTGTCATGTGTGGCATTTTCTGGCATGATGAAGTTAAGAGGACGCTGGATCCCTCTATCCTTTTTTACTTAAAAATTGTAGGGTTCTGGAAAAAATAGTGATTATTGATAGAAATTAAGAGTTGTCCGCAACTTGTACAGTGAAAAACAATATTTTTTCTTATGAGGACAAATTAATTTTGATGCTTTGTTTTCAAGAAAAGTTTGACATACTTGAAAAATCATAACTGCTAGAGATTATGATGTTTAAGTATGTCAAACTTTTCTTGAAAACAAAGCATCAAAATTAATTTGTCCTCATAAGAAAAAATATTGTTTTTTACTGTACAAGTTGCGGACAACTCTTAATTTCTACTAATAATTACTAATTTTTCCAATATCCTACATTTTTCGATTGGAAAAGGATAAAAAGATCCAACGTCCTCTTAAGAGCTCCGAGCGTAGCGAGGACGCTGACGCCGTGCCGAAAAATGCCACATACGATACACACACTGAGAGAAATCTGCTCTTGAAGCAAGAAGAACATTCGACTTGAGTGCACTGTAAAAAAAAATAGCGGAAAATCACGTCGTTGTTCGACGATTTCAATGCGACCATGCACCGTCGAGGTTATTTAACTTTGTTCAACGGCGACATTTTAACGTGCTTTGCGTGATTTCACGTAAACTGAACACAAGATTTTTAGGTTAAATCAGTTAGATTTCGCGCTTCAACGATGTTAAATAACATCGACGGTGCATGGTCGCATTGAAATCGTCGACCAACGACGTGATTTCTCGCTATTTTTTTTTACAGTGTGCGATCTGTTCGAATCAACATGAAATCCACTTCATGGAAGTAGAAATCTATTATTTCGGAAAATGGGTGCTTTTTCCTTCACGTAAAATATCTGTTTGATTCAACATGAAATCCATTTGCATTTAGTGGATGTAAGTTTACATCATATTGAAATCTACTAGCTGCAAGTGGATTTTCCTTTTTTTATATCCACTTGCGATTAGCGGATAAATTTATTTGAATCAAATATATATCTACTTGCGGCTAGTGGATTGTAGCAAACAGATTTTATGCTTGATTTAAGCAGATCGCTATAATGACGTAAAACAAGAAGAATTTCTGTTAGCGGCAAGGGGATCCCACTTGCTTCAAGAGCCGATTTCTCTCAGTGCAGTGGGACGAAACCCCTTAAATATCGATCAAACGAACACGGATCTATGTAGTATTGTTAAAAACGAGTCCATCCCATTTTTTTCACTTTCAACTATAATCCAGTGGAATCCGAATTTTCGCCATTTTTGAGGGGTTTCGTCCCACTGTGCGACGCGAATATCGTATGCTTTTTATAGCTTGTGTATCTTAAATTCGCCAAAAAGATTACGATACAAACGTCGTTGATAATATGTTTGTAATAATTCATTAAAAATAAAAAGTATCACATGCTTTTTTCTCTCTTTCTCTCTCTGTGCCTCTCCTACTGAAATGACACGAAAAGATCAGAATTGGTATTTATGAACATGGAAGCAGAGGACGTGAACGAAGAGAGAAAGAGATAAAAAGATAGATATATTTATGTAATGTATATAAAATTACAAAAAAATTACAATAAAAAGGTACAATTTAAAAAGTTAAAATAATAGTACAGTTTAAAAAAAAATAATGAAAGAAACAGTAGAGGTGAGTGAATAATGAAATAAACAGAGTTTTTGAGAAAAAGAGAAAGAGAGCTTATGCTTATAATCGGTGAATAGAAGAGGATAGACGTAGATATAGACTCGAAAAAGTCGAAATGCACATGCGTCAGGCTAATATACAATACCATGACCCATTCTTTCAAGCACCGCGTGTATAATATTTACTAGAATTGTTGTTTACAGCTCGTCATCAATTGCTACATACAACCCGCAAAAGCAGGAGATATAAGCGAATTTAAGACACCCAGTGCTATAATAGTACATTTCATACCAGTTGCGAACCGTATTTTTTGCCATGAGAGCCAAAAAAGAGCAATGAAGTTGCGATTTTGGGGTTAGAATGGCAAAATAGTATATTACACACCAAGGGAGGTAAAGTACTCGCCTTCGGCTCGAGGTGGCAATTATATATGTTATGAACTCGCCATTTTACTTCCCGTGGAGTGTATACTATTTTTCGCCATACCCGGGCCGAAACTATGACTTGTTTTTCGGCGCTGGGACAAAAGTCGTAGTTTCGGGCAGGGTATGGCGAAAAATACTTTTTATCTATCCCTTAGGCGAAATCACGTGGTTTCGCCGTCCCTTTACACTAGAAAAAGTAGCACTTTTAACTACAGTTAAAACGATTAACGCGCCTCCTGTCAGTACCTTCCGTGCCTCACGTGAAAATATCTCTCGAGAAGAAACATAGACTTGACCTAACCCAAACTGTTGCTAAAAAAAGTAGGCTCGTGTTTATGAACTCAACGATTGTATTCTGTCTTTGTCTCTCGCATAACAAAAAAAAAGATAGACGATACTATGTACGTTGCGTTTATATTCTAATAAAATATTAATGAATTTTTTATTAGAATATAATAGAGATTTTTTTTTCTCGAAAAGTGAGTTTTGGAAGAGTTTCTTTAGAACGTTTTTAATTGGAAATTGTGTGTAGAATAAAAATTAGTATTAATTTTATTATTTTGAATTTATTAAATATCAAACAAAAATATTTTAATATTTGATGAATTTTTAATATTTGAAACGACTGTAAAGTTTTTTCTTTCAATTTTGTTTTGTTTTTTTATTTTATTTTACAAATTTGCGCAAATTTGTTCATCCTGAATACTTACTGCAATTTTGTCAGTAATTTCTTAACTTCTGTTTCTTTTATGGTTTATTGATTCTTCAAACGCTTATAGTTATTGAGTATCAATATTTAAGAGCTTAAAACTTTTTTTAAATAAAATCTGTGCTCAAATCCTTTCGAAATTTTATTCTAAAGTTACAGAGTAATAAAAATATAACCGTATTTCAGCTTTTATTATAAATTAACCATTTAAGAAATTAAGCTTCAGTATTTTTGGCAAAAAATAATATTTCAATGTATAACTGGTACTTCGAAATGATTTGAACTCAGCTTTCATTTTAAAAAGTTTAAGCTTCTAGTTATTTATTTGTTGAAATTCTAGTAATTTATCCAGTAACACACACACACACACACACACACACGCGCGCGCGCGCGCGCGCACGCATGCACACAATAATAATGATAATAATAATAATTGTTTGAAATATTATATATTCATGGGTAATACTACCGAGATACATTTAAAAAGGCTTCACTTCGCTTTGCATCAGCTCTACTTTTGTGACTAAAATAGTCCCAGGTGAGTCAAAAATGAAATATTACATACAACTCCGAAATAAAAATGATTATTTTTCCGGCCTATCGCAATTCATACGAATGGGAGCTTGATCTTGTTTTTCAAATTAATGAAGTGTTCTACATTTAAAAAGCAGGTATAAAATATCTTATGCGTATGCATATTTGTAACAAGCTGAATGAAATCAAGAGCCTTACTTTCTTTTTGCCAATTGATAAATTTTCATCGAGAAAATGCGTATTTTGACATAATAACTTAGAGGTGAAATCAAGGAGAAACTAGTTTGATAGCAGATCAATAGACATGTGTATCTAATTAAATGTAATAAGATTAAGATATATTATATAGTAAAAATTTAAACAGCATCAATTTTCACACTAGAGAAAACAATAAACTTTACTTCTTAAATTGAAGATGAAATCGATCATCAACAGGTTTGTTTAAAAAAAATAATATTTAAGTCACAAGCATGCGTTTAATTATATTTTAGCAAATAAACCTACGAAAAATGAATGCGGAAGAAAGTTTCAAATAACTTAACTTAGGAAATTGGATTAAAATGTATATAATTTACGGAAAGTGAAATGTGTAGAGTAATAATTAAAATCATGTAAAAAAACTTTTTATATTTAAACTAAATAGATATAATTTTTCGTATTAAGAGACCGCTGTATCTCTCTGTATTTTTTTAATATTTGTAAAAAATAAATTGTTCAGTAAGAAAAGGTCGGACAGGTGCGATAACGTCTTAATTTTCAAATTTACAATACGGAAAAAAGAATTCGTTATAAAATAATCCATACAATATATATATATATATATATATATATATATATATACTCCCAGTACCATTCAAAAATTCGTAAAAATCTTTTTTTTTTGAGACTCTCAAATTCAAATCGTAATATCTCAGAAACGCTTTGATGAATTAAAAAATCCAAACGGCGTTTAAAAGATCAAACAAAATACTATCTTTTTAGGAGCTGCAGAACATTTTGTTAGCACACCAAAATATAAAAAAATCATAGAAAATGTTATTGCACCTAAAAAATTATTTTGTCAAATGGTCCATTTTTGCGCGCTTTTAACGTTACACGTGAAATATGAAATTAAAAATTAATTAAATACAAACTTTTAGGAAATTTATTCTACTTTGCAATCAATTCGGAATTTTTAAATTTTATCAATTCTTCAAAAAGTTACAGTTGATTGATAATTGAAAAATTCGTAAAAATTAAAAAATTTTCCATCATTAAAAAATTAAGTTTAAAAAGAGTTTAAAATGTTGTGCAGCTCATAAAGAGATAGTATTTTGTAGAATTTTTTAAATTCATTAAAGCGTTTCTGAAATATCACAATTTGAATTTGAGTCTCTTAAAAAAAAAATTTTTACAAAGCATTAAAGAAAGAAAAACAAAGAAAATTTTCATGAAATTTTAAATTGTGTACTATATTTTAAATAACAGTAATCATGTAAGTCAAAAAAGAATCAAATAAATAAAAAGTTAAGAACCATATATTAATATAACTAGCGAGTAAATAAAAGTATAAGAGAAAGGTTTTACTGTAAAGTTAAAGTAAACAGCACAGAGACCTTAATTGCCCTTCACCTTGCAAATTTCACGTACACAATTTCACAGTTAGTACGCACGTTTATATACTGGACATTTCACGTCAACTCAAATAATGAAATAATAAAGATAGTTAAAATTTGGGAATTCCGTTTGGTATCCAAAAAATAAAAACAAAATGATAAAGGTCAAGATTTAGGGGTTATTATATCTTTTTATTTTTTCATGTTACAATCTAGCTCAAAAACTGCAAAAAAACTAGCTAAATTGAAAATTAAAAATAGCTAAATTTAAACTAAAAAAAAATAGCTACTACGTGAATACTATTTTTATTCAAACATTAAAACTTTACTTGAATTATCTGCCGAACTCTTAATAGTTCCAAGATCGATATAAATAAAGTAAAACCTTAAAGAAACAAAATTCATAAAGTAATTATCAAAAATCATTATTCAAACTAAATCCTATTAAATATTTTTTATTTTTATGAAAAATAACATTAATAAATAAATTGAATATACATACATTAAAATTTCAATTTAATTCGCGATTTAGAGGAACACGCATTAAATCAAGCGCGTGACACCTATATTTTACTAGTTATGACTATGACACTTTTGTCATTGGTTCATTTGACTTTTTCAGCTAATATTGAAATTTAATCACTTTTTAATTTTTATAAATAATTCAATAATATTAAATTTTATTAGCGGACCTGTGTCATTAAAAAATATAATAATGCATTTTTTTTATTAAAAGTTTAAAAAAAAAAGCCAAAGAGAAGTATTTAAACACTATGTTTTCGCGCTGCTAGAACTATTGGGAGAATATGAGTACAATCTCATCAAAAGCGCTATTGAGTTTTAGTGGGGGAGCAGTAATTATGAAAAAATTCCTCTCCTCAAGCGCAAAGTGTGGAACTATTGAGATAACGGACTGTATATATATATATTCAGCATGAGTATGTAAGAGTAAGAAAAAATTTCAGATTTTATCTTTTAAGATCAAAGATTGTCACAGTCACGGTATGTAAGTTCAGACTTTCAGTTAAGCAATTTAATTTGAATACTATATTGTCGAAATAGTTTTTAAAATATATTATTAATATTATGCTTGTTTTCATATTTTGATAACTTTCATATCTTACTGAGATTTTAAATTAAAAAGTATATTTCATGAATATATTGTTTTTATATATAGGAAGTATCCTTTAAGATCATAAAATGTAAAAAATTAATGAAAATTAATGATTGATAATAACATTTTTTTCATGTTAACAATTTGACTTCAAAACATAACGAATATATTCGACACTCATTACTTTTTAGATTTATTTTTATTCACTCATTATTTTTAAAAGCTTTTCAAAATAAATAAAATGAAGTAAGTAAATATTATGAAATATAAGTATAATGTATATACATTTTGAAGTTATTATGTAGACAGGGTAAACAATTTGGTTTTTAAAGGTTTTCTTGAAAATGAAACAATAAAATTAATTCTTTCTTATCAAAGAAAATTTTGCTTTTTTGATACGAGATGTGGCTTTCTCTTTTTAGATTATTATCTTATTAGATTTGCAAAAAATTAATTCTTTAAATAGAAAAAGACGGAGAAACGTGATCTCCTCTTAATATTTATAAACAGACAAAAAAAACAAAAATATTATTTCAAAATAGACATAAAAAAATAATCGCACTTATTTTTTATGACAATGTATATAGCAATCTAACTTTCTGTAACTCATACTCGACGACTTAACGGGATGTCGTAGTTGTTGGAATCGATTTTTGCTTTTTTTATCTTACTGATATCTTTTTAAATTCAATATTTGGACAAATGTAATTACTTGTCCGCGCTAAAACTATATTAATACAATAATTTTTGTTAAATTAAAAATTCAATTTAGCTTCATATTTTTTTATGAACTTTGAATGAAAATTAGATATCAAGCTCGATGAACCTAACCTCAAAATAGTATACATCGAAAATTTGTTTATAACTTTTTATGTATATTATTTTGGTGAATTTCTTGACTTGTCCGCGCTAAGGATTAATCTTACGAATTTTCTTACTGAAGTGAAAGAATTTGATTTGACAGACTGTTTACTCATGAACTTTGAATAAAAATATTATTAGAAGGAGCAGAACTACGATATCCTCTTAAGTAAAGTTGTGTTTTTTCATTTTAATTAAGAGGAGGTCACGTATCTCTGTCCTTTTCTAATCAAAGAATTCAGTTTTTTACAGAAACTAATGACTTCATAAAAAAATGAAGAGAAAGCCGCATCTCGTAATAAAAAAAGCAATATTTTCTTTAATAAGAAAAAATTAATTTTATCGCTTCGTTTTCAAGAAAACCTTGAAAAACCAAATTGTCCACCCTAACCTCTATGATTTGAGTTTTTCAAGGTTTTCTTGAAAACAAAGCAATTAAATTAATTTTTTCTTATCGAAGAAAATATTGCTTTTTTTATTACGAGATGCGGCTTTCTCTTCATTTTTTGATAAAGTTATTAGTTTCTGTAAAAAACTGAATTCTTTGATTAGAAAAGGACAGAGATACGTGACCTCCTCTTAAAGTGTTTTTTTTTCTTGTATTTAAAAAGGATTGAAATTAACTTCAAATATATTTTTAAATGTCCCGTTCAAATTTAAAATGTGAAAATTTTCAAACTAAGCGTATTTTACAATTTTCTTATTTTTAAATGAATTTTTGATTTCCCGTAAAAGTAAGAAGTCAAAGAAAAGCTGATTTGTTAATTATAAATTTATAATTTTATAGTTTCTCTAACATTGTACAATGGCATAAAATCATCTATGCAACCGTAACATACGTCAGGAAAATATGCGCCAGATCCAATGAACCCCACACAGTATGAAAGGTTGCTGCAAGGTTTCAGTAATGATAATTTCATTACTAAAATCTTACAACAACCTTTCATGTTGTGTGGGGCATTGCTTGAGCAGTAGAAGGTCTCGGAATGATTATTGGAACACGCACATATTTTCCCTTCGTATCTTATCAGTTGCGTATAGAACTGTTATGCCATTGTATTTTTATTTATTAAGAGCAGGCCGGATTCGCTGTCCTTGTCTAATTGGCATTTTTGTTATTTACTCAAGTATTAATCAGTGTATCTGCAAATTGAAGGTTAAGCGCAATAGATATTATTATTACAAATATTTATGCACAAGAAAAAAAAAATCTGTCGCTTTGTTCTTGAGAAAAGTAAGGAACGCGAAAATATTATAAACATAATCTTTTACTTCGGCGTTCCTTACTTTTCTCAAAAACAAAGCGACAGATTTTTTTTTTCTTGTGCATAAATATTTGTAATAATAATATCTATTGCGCTTAACCTTCAATTTGCAGATACACCGATTAATACTTGAGTAAATAACAAACAACTCAATTGTTACTCGGTCGGTATCAGGTTCTACTCCGGCCTGCTGTTAAGAGTTGTTAGGGTAGATTACCGAAACCACCTGTGTTGCCTAGGCCGAAGCCCTTTGCAACCTCATAGATTGCCCCACCAGCCTTTCACAACAACCTTAGGTTTTCACCACAATTATATAGGTTTTAGGGCGTGTGTGGTTAGACATTGACATATTATTTGACATGGTGTCAAAACCCACGGCAGAGTCAATGAAAAAGTGACCAGACGGAGAATCAATCCCGCGCCAACGACAATACGAGTCCCGCGTAATATACTATTATTTATTAATAACGAAAATTTAGATTAGACAAGGATAGAGCTATAGACCGCCTCTTAAATGGATTACTTTAATAATTATTTAATTTATATTTTAAAATTAATTAATAGCTATTATTTAAAAATGTTTTATTTTATTATAAAAATATAATATTATAAAATTATACATGTAACGATTAATTAATCAAGAAATTTACAATTTATATTATTTATTTAATAAAATAATTAGGCTATTTACGTATTTATAATATTTTTAGTACTGCGTGTGCTAAATCCGTTTGAAGCGGTCCCTGTTCCGTGTCCTATGTTGCATTTTCTGGCAGGGTATAGTTGACGATTTTTGTGAATTTCGTACACGTATTTCACGTTGGTAAAGCATATAAGTGTGGCGACGCGCATGCGCGTATACAGACTAACGGCATGAGAGATAGTATGAACGATGAATCAGTTGCTTTACATTCGGCTTATTCTTATATATATATATATATATATATATATATATATATATATATATATATATATATATATATATATATATATATATATATATGTATGTGTGTTTCTAAATAACTAGCAAGTTTTTCAGTTTGTGTATATTGTATTAATAATTATTTAATACAATTTCACGTTATGAGTATATTTTTGAAATTGTTTTGGTTTCTTTTTTTTCGATTCATCATTTGGGGAATGCCTAGTTTTACTGATGCATAGATTTCGTTTTTTCATTTAAATTATCATTCGTGGAGTGCGTAGCTTTTGTTTAGTATTGCTTTTTAGGGTGCAGATTTCGTGTGGCGGATTTACCACCCACGTACCAGAAAATAGTGTTCGATACACGTGTCCTATGTGTCATTTCCCGGCACGGCGTAGGCGCTCTCGCTATGCTCGAGCGCTTAACTTCGCCGTGCCAGAAAATGACTCATAGGACACTTGTATCGAAAAATACTATTCTATATCAAATTTGTACAATTACATAACAAAGTTTATAATAAAATTTAATTATATAATAATATTTCTTTCATTCTTGAGTAAATGTTAACCTTAAGAATTGATTAGCCATCGAAATTTGATATAAAAGAACATATTTAATAATTTGAATAAATATGTTTCAGCATTTTCAAGGTATGCTCGACTAATATGTGTGAAGCACCTTTTAAAAAAATGTATATATAAACAACCATACATTATAGAAAGTTTTTAACATATTTCAATAATTATTGATTTTTATATTTTAATTTTTTTACATACTACGACCAAAGTATCGAAGAAAATTAACAGGTTCTGCTAAAAGATAAAAATTTCATTATACCGACGTACTTTATTTCCTAAACCAAGTATTCATTCGTAAACATTGTCCTTTTTAAAATCAACTACTTTCCAAATGTTTTCACGACCAATTTCTCCACACACAACATTAAAATAGTTGCTTTATTGGTAAATTATACATAAATTTACATTAACTTGTAATTTATTCAAAAATTTAATTTTTTTAACTTTCATTATTTATAACGATAACAATTTACGTGATCTCGACTCTATTCAGTAATATTGACACAAATTTGCAATACCTAAATAATTAGTTGATTATATTGTGTACGTTTGTATATAGCTCACGCGAACTTTGCAAGTTCGAGTCAGCTCAACAAATGTGCGCGAAATTCAAAATGTAATTAAGTTTGTATTAAATTGAATTTTGATAGGAAGTAAAATGCTTGGAAAAATAATTAAATTACATAACATTTTTGTCTAACTAAAATTTGTAAAAAGAGCTATTACTTAACGGGATGTCGGAGCTGCTATAATCGAGTTTTGCTTTATTTATTTTATTGGTATCATTTTAAATTAATTATTTAAACAAATATAATGACTAGTCTGCACTAAAGCTATGTTAAAACAATAATTTTTGTTAAAATAAAAAATCATTTAGACTTGTTAAATTTTAGTATACTTGGATTGGGAATTAGATATCAAGCTCGATAAACTTAACCTCATAATATGATACATTGAAAGTTCATATATAACTTTTTATGTATAGTATTTTGGTGGATTTCTTGAGTTGTCCGCACTCGAGTTTAATCTTACTAATTCTTTTATTACAGCGAAAAAACTCAAGAGTGAGACGAACGAGCAGAGAGGCAGTTTGGGTACCACCTTTCTCTCTCGTGCAGGCACATGATTGGTTGACGCTACTTCTTTCTAAGAGAAAATGGTTACCCAAACTATTGCCCTCTCTCTCAATATCGTCTACACTTTTTGTTCAGGCGTGCTTCCTCCAGTAGTATATGATCTAAGATTAAACGCACTGTTTACTCATAAACTAAGATTAGAAATATTATTAGAAGGGGGGCAGCATCGTCATGCTCTTAATTTCCATTGGTAACTCTTTCTGAAATTTTCTAAGGAACAAAAAAAGCTTTGTTTGATACAAACACAATGAATAATAATAAAGGTTTACTTTGTTTATAAGATATTTTTTTGTATATCTTTTTAATCACTAATATCTGCGTTTATAGGGTTGCAATTTTTATCAAATCATTTTTTTCTACTTCCTAAAATATCCCTTTCTTACATTCCCGTACATTTTTTTCATAAAATTCTTATAAAAATTAGTAAAATATATTTTTCTGATGATACCGAAAACAATGCATTTATTTTAACAGATGAAAAATGACCTCATATTGCTTATGCACAGCCAAAATGAATTATTTGAATTTTCTTACTACGAATACTTGTTTAATTGAATTAAATCTGTCAATATTTCTCTATTATAATTCATAACTTATGAAATATTTTCGTTTACTTTATGTTCCAGGATAAACTGTTGACGAAGCTCGAAGAAAACGAGCCCGAAATGGCCTCATCTCAGGAAGACGAGGTAATCAAACTCAATTTTGTTGTGTATATGAGTATGTGTATGCTTGTTTGATGATAAACAAAAATAAACAAGGCGTTCCCGTCTAAAAAAAAAGAAAAAAAAATCTTAAAAAGTCTTTTGGAATTTTCCGCAATTACGTGTGGCCAATAAAGTTTGTTTTTATTTCCGAGTGATTAATTTATTTGGATTTTCTTTAACAAAAACCACCCAGGTAATTAATATAATAAAAATAGATACTTTCCTGGTAGAAAATAGACCATATTCTGAGCAGAATTCCTGATCAACATAAGTTAAATGACAGTTTTCTGAAAATTTTGTTCAAAGAATATATAAAATTTTTAAATATGTGGCATTTTAACTTACATTGACGAAAAATTCTGCCCGAAACATGGTCAATTTTCTACCCTGGGTTGAAAAGTATATAAAATGATCCTTTTCATTAATGGATAAAAATATAAACAATATTTAAAATAAAAAATAGTATATTATTCACCTAGGGAGTAAAAACGAAGTAAATGTCAAACATACGATTTAAGAGGCGGTCGGAACCAAATCGGTGACTTAGTTCGGTGCTTGTAATAAATGCTTATAATAATTTATTCATTTATTAATATGGTAAAAATATAGTCATTTCCTCTAGTCATATATATAAAGAATAATTTAAAATAGTGAAAGCCACAAAAATATACAAAATATTGTTATAAAGCGAAAAATGCCACCTAACAATCGACACGACAGTTTTTTGCATGCGGTATATGTCAAGTCAGTTTGATATTTGTAATAAATGCTTATAATAATTTATTTACTTATTCATATGGTAAAAATATAGTCATTTCCTCTAGTCATGTATATAAAGAATAATTTGAAATAGTTTAAGCCATAAAAATATACAAAATATTATCGTAAAGCGAAAAATGCTGACTTGATATATACCGCAAGTCACCGATTTGGTTCCAACCGCCTCTTAAGGTATTTTTCATTTACTCCCGTGATTATATTAAAATATAGGCTTTAAATATTAATAATTTTTATTAATATTAAAACAATATTCAAATTGAATAATTATCAACGTAGCATTATAGAGTAATTTTTATTTAATAGCTTTTCTATATGTAGAAGATAATAAACAATAAAAAGGTTTATAATTATTATACAATCAATATTCCCAACGCGGTGAGCAAAAACCGATTTTCGGTGTCTGTTTTAAGTGAGCAAAATACCACATTCCTTCACCAAGTGGAGGAATGTGGTATTTTGCTCACTCAAAACAGACACCAAAATCGGATTTCGCTCACCTTATTGGGAAAAATAGTATACACCACTCGTGAGCAAAGGTCATTCCTCACTCGTCTTTTTTGTCACCCTCGCTTCGCTCGGATGACAAAATCGACTCGTGAGGGAATGACCTATTTTGCTCACTAGAGTAATGTACTATTAAATCTTCGTTTCCCTGTTAAGAAATAGAACATCCAAAAATGGTCTTTTATTATTCATTGATTGGAATTCTGAGATTAATTTTTTATCAATAACGAATAAAAACTAACCAAAAGATAGTAAAGTAATTGATGAATGTGTAAGTACAGTACTGTTCATAAATTCATGAACAAAATTTTGAAAAACAGGATTCCTTTGAAGAGCATTATCTCTGGTTTTACTGTTCTCACAATAAAAAACAAAAAAGTAAATTAAATTATGTGAAACATACTGACTTATTGTGAAGTATAAAAAATTTCAAACCTTTTTTTCTTTTTTTTCATCTCTCTTTGAAAATTGTCAATTTTTCAAATTCTTTAACGTTTTTTCAACTATTTGTAAAATTATCATAAAAATAAAAGAGTTATCGATATGACATAATCCATCCCTTACAATTTACTTTATTGTTCATCTTCTTTATTATTCTTCCTCTTCATCCTTAAATCCAAATAGAGTTTACTTAAAGTGTTTTAATTAAGTTATCTCATTATGTGACGCTCCAAACAAAACTAGATAGAAGCCTAATTTTAACCTGTGACTAAATTTTCCTGATAGCGAGCTGTATTATAGATTAAGTAACTTTTAAACGATAAGATAGTTTTAAAAAAAAGAAATTCTTTAACGTATAGTGATCTAAATTAAAAATTGAGTAATTTTTAACAAATACGTCTATTTTCGTAATTTTAAAATCTTATAATGTTGCATATTCTAATCTAAAAGAAAATGATTGGAAAAAAAATTATTTTCTTTCTTAAATATTATGTTCAAGAAAAAATATTTATATTATACATTTAAACATAATCAAATAATATATGAATACTAAATAAATATATAAAATTAGATTAACTAATAATAAAGTTAACATATTTTTTGTCTTTTTGTTAATTTATATTTTATTGAACATTATCTGCTACGTAAATTTTAATTTTTAATTCTTAATCAAGGAAGTTTGAAAATTCGTTAAATATTTTTAAATGGAAAATGATTCTTCGAGTTTCTTATAACTTTAGGATATTTCATTTATAAAATTATAAAATAAGCCGCGTTTGATTCGGTCCTGCACTTAATTTTTTAATGTTTGTAAAATATTTTGTCCGAACTTAAAAGTTTATTTAAGGGGATGTAAAATACCAACATTACAGTTTTCCAAATTTTTCATTCTTAATCCAAATTTTTTAAAAATATCTCTATATTACTGCCTTCTATTTTAATTAATAAAAAACATAATTTAGAGATATTTAAGAAAATTTTTGAATAAAGATTAAAAATTCGAGAAACTGCAATGTCGGTAATTATATATTAAATTACATCACCTTAAACGAAATTTCATCTGCTTCAAATACTTTAATCTTATACTTTTCAACTAATTATTTTGAAAGATTTGTACAGGAAATGTATTAATATTAAGATCAAATCTTTTAGGTGATGTAATAGAATCTATAATTCATACAGTTATTAAAATTGCAGTTTTCCAAATTCTTTATTTAAAAATTTTTTGAAATATCTCTTTTCTAATCAAAGAAT
This sequence comes from Anastatus disparis, assembly GCA_017163975.1. Classification (NCBI taxonomy): domain Eukaryota; kingdom Metazoa; phylum Arthropoda; class Insecta; order Hymenoptera; family Eupelmidae; genus Anastatus; species Anastatus disparis. The sequence continues at coordinate 132,877 of JAFFSR010000003.1, forward strand.
TGATTTTTTTACAAAAATTAATAATTGTAGCAAAAAATATGGAGATAGTCCCATTTTGTATCATGAAAAGCAATATTTTCTTTGATGAGGAAAAATTATTTTTTACCATATCCAACCCGAAAGTTTCTACTTTCATCCCCACTACTTCAACCAAAAGTCTTACATTCTTGCCGGGGCAGGAAGCAAAAAGAACGTTCTGCGCAGGCGCTAACGACAGAGTATAGCATACGTTATATCTCTCCATCTCTTTCTTTTCCCCATATAATGTCTAATATACCTAGCCTTTTTGCTCTTCATCAAAAGTCATAGTAAGAACAAAACAAAGGCAGATATCAAAATCTTTTTCTGTTTCTTTTTCAAATTCTCTTAAATTTGAAACAAAAAAAAAATGTATGCATTGTATTATATTATTATTTAGTTAAAAATGTGTGTGATGAAAAATGTGTGCATTGAAACAGAGTGTATCGAAGAATAACTCTATCAGATTAAATAATACAGTTTTTTTTATTAATGAACTATCATTACGAGTGTTACCGTGTAGTGTATATAATAGAACAAAGCATAGAATCTTTAAAAATGTGCGTGATGAAAAATCAGAATAATTCTCTGTCCTTTTCTAATCAAAGAAATGATTTTTTCACAAAAACTAATAGCTTTAGCAAAAAATGAAGAGAAAGCCGCATCTTGTATCAAAATTTTCTTTGATTAGAAAAAATTAATTTTATTGCTTCGTTCTCAAGAAAACCTTGAAAAACCAAATTGTCCACCCTAACCTCTATGATTTAAGTTTTTCAAGGTTTTCTTGAAAACGAAGCAATTGAATTAATTCTTTCTTATCAAAGAAAATATTGCTTTTTTTATTACGAGATGCGGCTTTCTCTTCATTTTTTGATAAAGTTATTAGTTTCTGTAAAAAACTCAATTTTTTGATTAGAAAAGGACAGAAATACGTGACCTCCTCTTAAAGACTTTTTTTAGAAATATAATACATTTTTTATAGTTGATTGTAATAAATTAGTTTAAATTTTTGACAAAATATTTTTTATTTTTGAGATAATGAAAAAGATTTTTTTTAAAGCTAACTTGTCGTAATTTTACCTTTTTAAAGGTTTTTTCGGGAGATATCACATCAAAGTCGAAAATTCTTATCTCAATAAATTTATTAACTTTGCCGATAATCTGATACTTTAATATAATAACACTAATTTCATAGCTAATGGTATCAACCTAATTTTTATATATTTATTATTATTATAAAATATTTGTTTTAGAAAAAATTTTAATCTTATTTTCTTCCACACTTTCAAATTAATCAACTATTATAATAGTATATTATTAACCTAGGGAGAGAAGTTGACCATTAAATGCTCGCGTAAGATTTGCCCCCGAGCGCAGCGAGGGGGCAAATACGCGAGCAATTGATGGTCAACTTCTCTCCCGAGGTGAATATACGATTTTTTCTTATTCCCGGCGAAAAGTACGTCCAACTTACCCGTTGTGATAATTCGTTTTTGATCATTAAAATAAAAATACCGCGATGAATCGCTTGCTGCTATTGACCGAGTATGCTCTATCCTTCTCTGCCCCTCTCCCACTGATGATAAATCATTAAAATAAACCATCAATATTTCACTCACATTTTATAATTTACACACTTTATAACACACTGCAATTTATAATTCACAAAATAAAACAAGTTAGGTTTTAATAATAAAATATTTAAAATTACTATATAAGAAAAATAAAGAAAAAGATATACTGCTTGTTGTAACCGGCAAAGAAGGCTAGACATAGCCCCCTCCATTCGCGGCTACCTTTATTGTACATATAAGAGAAAGAAAGAGAGAGGGAGAGAGTCAATTCTTAAAGCCGGTGGACAGAGAAGGATAGACGCAACCCTCTCTATTATGTATGAAAAAGAAAGAGAGAGGGAAAGAGTCAATGTCTAACGCCGGCGGACAGAGAAGGATAGACGTAGCCCTCTCTATTCTTAACTGCCGTGAAAAACAGAGCGTCAACACGATTGCGCATCGCTAGTGCGCCGAGCCGCCGTAGATAATGCTTAACTTCTCTCTCAGAAAGTAGACGTCTTTCGACGTACTTTTCGCCAGGGGATAAGAAAAAACTTATTTTGTCTAAATATCTTATGAAAAACTAATTAATTAATTAAGAATGTTTTAAAATATGCAAATATTACTTTTTCATTTGTTGTTGTTTTTATTTTTAAATACCAAATCGATATTACCGACTTTTGAATTTCGCCGCTTTCAACTGTTGAATTTTATGTACGGGACGTTTTACTGCGCACGCGCGAACTAATCACGTGAACGCCCGTGATTTTGCGGCAGCTCGTCAGCTATATAGAACAAGACACTAAATTCTTATATTGCTTATTTACGCGATGTCTTTATACATTTAGCATATTCTGAAAGCATTCACCTGAATACATGCATTCATTATTAAAAGATATAACTCGTATTCTCTTTCTTCTTCTCACTCTTTATACTCTCTTTTTCTCTCTCACTTATTAGCAATCGCACAACTCGTATTCTGTCTCTTTCTCTCACATCAGACGAAAAACTCTCCGTCGTTCTCTAACATCCGCCGGAAATCTGAAACAACCCGATAAAGAAAAGAAATCGACAGACTAACCTGTGATAATATAAAAAAAATCATGAAAACTTGACTTTTGGCCATGTGTTTTTGTTGTCAGATAAAACATTAGATCATTTCATGTATACTTGTAATCAAATAATATGTAAATATTGAAACATAATCATTTACTCAAAGTTTTAATCTTTGAACATCACAAATTCAAAGTAAATAGGGAAAGCCGTAGCGCTAACATGCCGTAAGGTGCGCTACCGCGCTCCCTGATTTATTAAAATATGTTTCCAAATATGAGTTTTACATTTATTTGGAATAAGAACCGGCGAAGTTATTTCAAATATAAGTGATTTTTAATCATCATTTATTGTTATTTTTTTTAACAAAGTCATTCAAATATTATTTGATTTACGCGATTTTTAATGAATTATTATTTATTGTTTTCTTCCATTATCATCTTGTTTTAAAAATGTGTGCTTTTGGAAATGAATTTTATATGAATTATATTTAGTATGTAATTTTATTTTTTTTATGTATCAATTTTAATTTATAGTTTAATGATTTTGTGTAAACGAACTTTCAGCTGGGGATGTAAAAAAAATTTATATTGCGCTCGAGTAAAAAGTAGGCTCCTCGCACCCGCGTAAATGCGGCCCTCACTAATGCTCGGGCCGCAACTATACGCGGGAGCAAACAGCCTACTTTTTCCTCTCAGCGCATAATATACTATTTATCGATTCGTTTTGAAGAAAACCTTGAAAAACTTAAAAAATAGAGGTTAGGATGGACAATTCAGTTTTTCAAAGTTTTCTTAAAAACGAAGCGATAAAAATAATTTTTCTTCTTATTTTTTGCTACAATTTAGGTTTTGCAGAAAAATGAATTTTTTGGTTAGAAAAGGATAGAGATATACGACCTGCTTTTAAGAATGAAAAATTTGGAAAACTGTAATATCGATATTTTATATTCCCTTAAACTTATCTTTTATCTGAATGTAATATATTTTTTTATTTATATTAATAATATCATTATTTTAATTCATTTTCTATAAAACTAATAAAATTCATTATTATATTGAGTATTTTCAATAAAGTATTTAACTACCTTTGTTTTAAATGTTTGTTTAATTTTTGTTACCAGAAAGTAACAGTAATTTAAAATTATTGTTCGCATCGTGCAATTTTATATACAACTAGCATCCCCCGTCTCGGCTTCGCCCGCGCAATAGTTGGGCAGAAGTCGGTAGGTATAGAAATAGAATCTCAAAAACTATTATTTATTAAATCGTACTCTTACAAAACTTCGGAATACACAACATTTTTTGTTTGTGAACCATGTGATAATAGAATGAATTTTCATTTAAGAGGCGGTCACGTATCTCTGTCCTTTTTTAATCAAAGAATTGAGTTTTTTATAGAAACTAATAACTTTAGCAAAAAATGAAGAGAAAGCCGCATCTCGTAATAAAAAAAGCAATATTTTCTTTGATAAGAAAGAATTAATTTTATTGCTTCGTTTTCAAGAAAACCTTGAAAAACTTAAATCATAGAGGTTAGGGTGGACAATTTAGTTTTTCAAGGTTTTCTTGAAAACGAAGCAATAAAATTAATTTTTCCTTATCAAAGAAAATATTGCTTTTTTTGATACAAGATGCGGCTTTCTCTTCATTTTTTGAGAAAGTTATTAGTTTTTGTGAAAAAATCATTTCTTTGATTAGAAAAGGACAGAGATACGTGACCTCCTCTTAAAATAATTTTTTTTTGTAGAAAAAATATGCATTGAATTTTTTTTAAGATTTTTTGATATATGTTCAATTTAGTACCAACAAGTCAAAAAATTTATTTATATTGACGATAGAAAATTTTTTTAGCAAATCAAAATCGTGAAAGAGATATTTATTAATAAATATGAATGTTCAACAATGATAGGGAATAAGTGCAATAAAAATTTATTGCCGATAAGCTATTCGCATTATCCTCGCGATATAAGTACCTATACCGTGCTAATCTAGTAGAGTGAGCAGCAAAACAGGTCGCCACCTATTGAGAAGTGAACGAAGTGTCATTTTTAGTAAAATTAAAGTTATTTTAGTTATTAAAGTGACATGAAGAAAGTACAAAAGAATTTAATTTTTATCTTAAAATATGACCAAAAATGAAATTAATTAAAAAATTTTTGAAAAATAATTATATTAAAAAAAAAATTTTTTTTTCCCATAATTATGTCGATTTTAGTTAACATAAACTAAAAATGACAATTGAACCTTCAGCACTTATTTATTTAAAAATGACAAAAATCTGAAATGAGAATAAAAAATTTTTGAAAAATAATGACATTGAAAAATTTTTTTTTACTTCCATAATTATGTCAATTGTAGTAAACATAAACTGAAAATGACAATTCAACCTTCAGCACTTATTTATTGAAATAAAAATAGCAAAAATATGAAATCAAAATAAAAAAATTTTTGAAAAAATGATTTCATTGGAAAAATTTTTTTTTCTTGAATATGTAAATTTTTGTTCAAACTAAAAATGACAATTTAACCTTAAGCATTTTTTCTTGAATAAAATCGGTAAATATATATAATATTAAAAAAATGTATTTTTTCCGAAAATTTGCTGAAATATTTGTTTAAAAATATCACAGGATGATAAAATCAACGTTATTTGCAATTGTGTTGATAAATGAAAAAAAAATTTATTTGTATAAAAATGGTTAAGTTTTGTAAATATCAAATTTCTTGAAAAATCTATGAGAAATTGTATTTTAATAAAATTAATGTGATTTGAAAGCGGGTCAAATATCTTATATTTTTTGTTAGTATAATTGGAATAAAATTTTTAGAAAAAATCGCAAATTATACATAATTATTTGTTATTTTTTAAATTATTTTATTAACCATGAAGGGTGAAATTCTCATGTAAGAGCCAATAAATATTTGAGGAATAAAAAATTTCCTTGAATAAGATATAAAATTTTTTTTAAAGTTAAAAAAATTGTCTAATTTTTTATTCTGTCTAATGGAATAGGAAAATATTTCATTAAATAATCTGAGGTAATATTACTCTGTGATTAGAGAATATGCAGTAAAAATTTATTGTGTTGAAGTTACGGAATATCATAGGTGTATAAGTATTTCTACTGTACCAGTTTAATAAAGTGAAAGACAAAATCGATCGCCACCTATTGGGCAACCAAGAAAAGTTGCAAGGATAGAGCATGTTGACCGCAGAACGCCGAAAAAAAGTAGTCACTATTCCCTACGCGTTAAGATCTAGGTCTATAATTATTTTATTGTAATTATTGATTAAAAAAGTAATTATTTATATAGCCTATGACACTCGTCACATTATAAAGAATTTAAATTTAAAATTTCAAAACGATCGGTTCAGTAGTTTTTGAGATAATTGAGAACATTCAAACAAACGCTGTCCTTTTATATAATAGTAAGATAATATGCTTATTTTTATATTGAAAAAATTTGCATTTTTACCTAATAAAAGTATATAAAAACTCAAATATTTTTATGAATAAGTTAAACTAAATTTTTTTTTAAATATCGATTGACTTTGTCAAATTTAATGACAATGTTAAGAATTGTCATTTACAGCTAGAACCGAAAAAAAAATATGTTTTTTTTCAACATAATGTCATTCTTTGTGTTTAAATATTTTACACAGCAACAATTGTTACACAACATACACACATTCTTTGTTGTTTTTTTTTATTTATTATTATTCAGTGAACTAACGGATAATGTTGGTTATTAAAAGGCTACCGCGTTGAATTGTCAAGTCAGTGTTTCAAAACGCTTTAATGAATGAAGCTTGAACACAAAAAGAAAAGATATGAAATTTTCAAGTTCGATACTTCTACTCTTTCAAGTGCTATTTCTTCTTCTCGTCCTGCAAGTAAGTCTTAAAATATTTTTTTGTTTTGCATGTCAATGTATTTCTTTATTTCTTTCTATCTTTGTACATATAATTATGCATGATGCTACGTCTATTCACTTTTATGAACAATTTTGCATTCGCCTAATAAGAATATTGCTTTTGAATAAATTATTTAAAAAAATTTTTATCAGAATATATAAAAATTGGCATCAAGAGATGCTTTTTTTATAATGTAAATAATTTTTAATGTATATATCATAAAGTATTCAGAAAGACGTGTCTGTTTTTCAATTCTTCAGGAAACTTCTGTATCGATAAACTTACTAGTTAGCGTTATTTTTATAAAGAAAATTAAAATTGTTATGATAAAATATATAGTCACCATTAATACTAATTTGATAGTATATTAACTATGTAAATATGGATATTGCTATGGAGGTGCCAGTTACTGTTTTTTTTATATAAAATTAGTAAAAATAATTTTTTGCGAGTCCATAAATAATATTTGAAAGCATAATCAAATATTATAAGTATGATTTAATATGTTAAAAAATATATATCACAAAAAAGTCTAAAAATATTTAAGATTAGTTATTTGAAATTAAACTGTTCTAAGATTTTGATAAATTTTGTAAAATCGGATCACGTATGCACCCTAAATTTGACAATATTTTCTGTTTTTATTTTTCTTATGTAAAATAAGAACACTATTAAATAAAATCGATCTTTGCCTACTATATATTATTATTAATAATTTATTTTCAATACGTTAAACATTCATTTTTAAATAATATTTGTGTAGTCTCACGTACGGCCTACGGCGACATAAAATTATCTACGTGATTGGGCGTACGAAGGATGAATCGATTAATAGTTTGTCGCTTGAGCATCAGTCCGAAACCGACATCTACTCAAGTAAGAAACATTAGTCTCACCTGTATTCATCCTTCTTACACCCAAGTTACGTATATAACTATTAAATATTATAAATAACTTATAATACCAGATCAATCTATTGGTAAAATTCGAAGAAGAGACCGCATATTGTGTTTTTTTCTAACCGCATTTTTTACAATTTATTTAAAAATTAATTTTAGCAAAAAATAAACAGCATTTACCAGTAGATATTAGCATAATGATCAAATTTAATATTTACGACAAAAAAATTTTATTGTTTAATTGTGAAAATAATTTTACCTTTTAAATAGTCATTGATTTGTCAATTTTTGTATTCTTTGTATTCGATAAACAAAGATAGGCATAAACCACATAATGTTCAAACATTATATCATGAAATTTTACTGTCATAAATATAAATTTTACTTGTCATACTAGCATAGAGTGGTAACTGCCATTTATTTTTTAATTGATAATTTTTAACAGAGACACTAGCTTATCTTGTAATGATTATTTTAAAAAATAAAAGCTATTTCTGCTAAATAAATCAGTCACCGCTGCTTCAAGTTATTAATAAATCACGAAATTAAAGTCAATTTTCCCAATTAATTTTTCAAAGGCCAGTTTAGGACAGTCTTCACCTTCTAACTTTAAGAATAATCAACTCAATGGCAGTGAAAACAAGAAAATAGACAACAGTAACAATGGAAATAATTACTACCAAAGTACCGAAAGTAATGAAAGTGAAAACAATGAATCTCATCCATCAGAACCATCAGAGCCACCAAATGGTAAGCCACCAAATGGTAAGCCACCAAATGGTAAGCCACCTAATGGTAAGCCACCATATGGACAACCTCCTCCTCATGTAAGACGTCCTGGAGGACCAGACGGCCCACAATCACCTCATTTTGGACCTCCTGGACATGACGGGCGAAAATTAAACAGGCAACCTCAAAAACCTACTGAGGGTGAACAACAAAAAGAAAGACAGCAATCTGGTGGTCAGCAGCTAATTGGTCAACAATCAGAGAGTCAAAATTTAAGAGGTCAACAATTTAATAGTCAACAAAACCCGCAACAAAATGGTGAACTATATTCAAACTTTTATTTCTTTATTAAGAGGCGGCCGTATAGTTCTGTCCTTGTCTAATCTAAATTTTCTTTATTACTAATAAATTAAATAAATTTTTCATAGAAAAGTAAGACAACCGCCCAATAGAGCAAAAGACAAGCAAACGATTCTTTTTTATGAAAAAATACGAAATTTTGATTATTTTTCGAGTGAACTCTGAAACGGAAAAACAGTTGAATCAACTCAATCAAGTTCGATTGTTTTTCCGTTTCAGACTTCACTCGAAAAATAATCAAAATTTCATATTTTTCCATAAAAAAGAATCGTTTGCTTGTCTTTTGCTCTATTGGGCGGTTGTCTTACTTTTCTATGAAAATATTTAATTTATTAATAATAAAGAAAATTTAGATTAGACAAGGACAGAATGATACGGCCTCCTCTTAAACTCCTTTTTCTAAAGAGAAAATGATTCGAATAATAAGGCATGATTATAAAAAGAATTTTCATAAGGAAAAAATTTGCTAATATTCATGATTTCTAATAAGTATTCTTATCTGTCCTAAGGAGGAAAATTTCATACTTTCGAAACGTTGATGATATAAAAAATATCTTTAAATAAAGGTTTTTAACAAGATTATTCAGTTTGTGGCGATCATTAGAATCATTTACTCAATTTGAAAATGTATATCTTATTCCTAAATTAATCCACAAAAAGATATCTTGTTATTTTTATTTGAAAAAAATTACAACTAGAACAAGTTTAAATTACAGGTAATACCAAGAATGGCAGGCTACCTAGTAGACGATCTAAAAGAAAAGTTGAGTTTAGACGGTTATGGCATGAAGAATCAAGAGAAAGTAAAGAATCAAAAGAGTCTAAAGAATCTGGAAGGTCCAGTAGCAGCTCTGAATCAAGAGCATAAACTAAATACTATAATTAAATTTACTGTTCACATTCAATAATTGTTATATAATATAGATTCATGTATTTATAATATGAAAAATTATATAATTAATGTTTGCATAGGTTATAAGTATTATATTCTTTTTATACCCGACCTTCTAAATGTTTTTAAAAAAATTCAAAAGTGAAATACATACCTTTATTTATTAAACTCTTTCGTTTCAAAAAATTTTGTTTGAATGTAAAATGTTGAAGTTACGTTTTACTTTTGAAAAATAAAAGCTTTCAATTCGAAACCTAAAGTGTCATTAGTTATAACAATCTTCATACATTCCAATATTAATTTAATTTCAAATTATTTTCAAATTTCAAGGTGATTTCAAAGATTAGGTTAAATTTTAATTTTCAGTTTGCAAATCACGCTTTCAACTTATGAAATATTTGAGATCTTTTAATTTTCCACCTCTTTTTAAAACCTGCAAAATTGTAGAAAATTTAAATATCCAAAAAATTTTATTAACTTAAAGCGTAATTTGTAACTACGAAATGAAATTTAATCAAACTTCCGTAGTCGTCCTAATTGATATAATCAAAAGTAGAAATAACCATCATTAAATAACAATTTCAATCCTGTTATTTTCTTCATTGCATAATACAACAATCATGAATTCAAGAAAATCAATGCAAGTGAACTCACAATAAGGAAACTCTCCTATATCAGTAGAAACTTTACTAAAGTTTGCTTTTCCTCTTGTTTAGTAGCATCCAATTTCCTTCGAGAATAAGCGGATATCTACTTATTAAATATTTATACTGTTTACTCATAACAAAACTAAAAGGATTATAGTTGTTGGTATATTATAGAAAAAACATCTTGTATACACAATCAACGATGGATATCGAATTTCTTAAAAACCATACGTCATATCAAGTTACATGAGGATATTTAATATTGGGTGTCGCTCAGTGTTTACTTTTTGTATCAATGTATGATTGATAGATAAATGATTACTTGATTTTTTTAATACAAAATCAGAGTAAAATTGTAACTCTTTTTCAATACAGAAATATTTAGTTTTAGTTTGATGGAGAACAGTTACTCTAATATCGATGATTACTTAAAGTGAGTTTTGAAAAAAATTTTTAAAAGTAATTATCATGCAGAATACAGTGTAAACATCTTAATAAAGTTTTTGATATACGGGACTTGATAAGTGAAAGTTTTAGTAAATTCATTTTTATAACATAATTTCTTATACATGTATATATTATATTATTAATAATAAAAATTACAAAAATTTTAATATTATATTAATTTAGTATTAACATCTCTTCATAAATCAATGCGAAAAATTTTTTATTGCCTTAAGAGTATAATGAACGCTTTATTAACTTGATAGCACATTAGAAATGAGACTTTTTCTAGATTAAAGATTGCCATGAGCATCGTGGCACTTTACTTCTGTGGTAATTAAGTGATTCTTTTTTTCTACTAAAGTGGAAAGTAAAACAGATTACAGAAAATGAATATGCATTTAAAAAGAAAAAATATTCCATAGAAAAATATTCACAATAAGTCCGTAGCATGTGTAAATTACCAGCTAATAGTCATCTCATAACATGTGTAAAATTGACACCCAAACTGATAGCGAGATCAGGCCGGAGCTTATTTAATAACCGACCGAGAATCATTTAGTAAAATATTATGCTGTTTTTAGTAGAAATTGTAATATGATTCTTCAAACCTACATGATTTCATAATTAATACTTTATAAAAAATATATATTGTTTGCACACTATTCTCTAATACATATCAGGGAGAGAGAGAAAGAGAGAGAAAGTCGATGTATGTTAACAGAAAAGGATAAACTATAATATGTATACGAGAGAAAGAGAGACAGTTCATGCTTATAACCGGTGAGCAGAAAAGGATAAACGCATATCCCCTCTACTCTGAACACACACACAACAGTCACTTGAAAACATAATAATACATAAAGGACTGCGCCGAAAATGACTGCTGCTCAAGCGACAATATATTTATCCTTTACACGCTCAAGTTACGTAGATAATTTGATGCCATCGTAGGCCGTATGAGAAACTGCACAAATATTATTTAATTATTAATATGTTTATTTTATTAAGAATAAATTAATAATAATATTTATCTTAAAATTAAAAAAAACAATTGAATTAATAATGTAGACATTTTATGAACGTGAATTTGTATGAGTATTGACATATCTAATTATATTATTTTGTTATATTTATATTATTATATAACAAAATAAACTTATAATTATATTATTTTGTTTCCACTAATGAATGGATCGATGTCACTCGCGTCATATGATCATAGCAATATTTAACATTTAGTTATATACGTAACTTGGGCGTACGAAGGATGAATATAGACGAGGTTAATATTTGTCGATTGAGTAGTAGTCGCGCCCTCGACCAACTTTTGGAAAAAACATTAATATTTTATTAATATCCAACTACACTCGGCACAACAATTGTCGGGTCACCTAAAATTTTCAAAAAAATTTGCATTTTTCAAACAGTTACATCTCCGTCAATTTTTATCTAAATTATTGCTTTTAATTAATTCAAGGTCAAAAATTCAATTTTTTGACTATTGCATTCAACATATTTTTCAATCAGAACCGATGGCGCTGTTGTCAATTGTTTAAACTTATCAAATTTTGCAAAAAAAAAATTCAACTTTAAACCATTAAATCGGCTTTAAAATTGTTAGTTCAGGATGTTTTTGCAACAGAATTTGAAAATTTGGAATCTTCTGAAAAATTGAAAAAAAAACATCAAAGTGCAATGATTTTTCACAAGGTTATGGGCATTTAGAAAAAAGAGGTTTTTTTAATTTTTCGATCCAACTTTGACTGTATTTGTCGAAATTGGTTTTTTTTTTTAAATTAAAGCTGAAAACTTTACCTTTTTGAATCTGTTATTTAAATCTCTTTTTAGCAAGATTAATAAAAAATAAACGCATGATTAAACAACACGAATAAACGTGGAAAACTGCTATACATTGAACAAGCATACGCACTCATGCATAAAAGTGTTATTGTATTATTTGGCACTTGTCAACGCATAGCATATTTTATATGAAATAATTACAAAAATTTATCTGAGTTTTAACAAAATTAAACATTAGATTCATACTGATTGAATCACCGCCGGCATTAGCATTACCCAGGATGTACCGAGTGGAGGCTGCCCGGTCGAAATTACATCCCTTAATTGGGTCCTAGCATGAAAAATTATTTTTAAATCCATTATATCCGTCAGGTCGAACACAAAAAAATAAAGGACACGTATTTTTTCTTTTACAAAAAAAATGAAAATTCAAAGAGATAGAGGCAGTTAAAATTGTATGTGATGTCACATTATTATAATAATGTGACGTTATGTATTATGGCGCTATATCTATACTCTCTAAATATAATCCAGTGGAATTTCAATGAAGTCCAGTGAAATTTTCACTCAATGGGTGAGTGAAAATCGCTTCACCAGAGTTCAGTGAAATTTCGCTGAATGAAATAGTGAAATATTCACTATTTGGATTTCAGTGAAAATATCGCTGTAATTTCTGTGAAATAATTACAGAATAAAAGAATGATAGACAAAGAAAAAATTAGTTTTTTCCTTTTAAGTAAAATACAATATTTTAATAATACTTATTTAAAGTGTTAATTTTTACAATAATTTAAGATTCATTAACATAGTACAAATTATTTAAATGTTTAATTAATATCAGCAATTTAAATGTTTTAAAAATTATTAATATTAATTCAATACTAACAATACGGGTCTCTTATTTTTTCGTATTCTATCTGACGGATATAATACATTTTTTCATGCAAAGACCCAATTTTTTTTTGTATTTTTTTTTTTTTTTTTTTTTTTTTTTTTTTTTTTGCTAAAAAGCGTTTTGATTAACAGATTCAAAAAGCTAAAGTTTTTAGCTTTAATTAAAAAAAAAAGAACCATAATTAGAGTTATGATCAAAAAATTAAAAAAACCTCTTTTTTTTAAATGCCCATAACCTTATTAAAAATCATTGCATTTCGATGTTTTTTTTTTAATTTTTCAGGAGATTCCAAATTTTCAAATTCTGTTGCAAAAACATCCTGGACTAACAATTTTAAAGCCGATTCAATGGTTTAAAGTTGAATTTTTTTTTTGCAAAATTTGATAAGTTTAAACAATTGACAACAGCAACATCTGTTCTGATTAAAAAATATTTTGAATGTAATAGTCAAAAAGTTGAACTTTTGACCTTGAATTTAAAAAAAAGGAATAATTTCGATAAAAATTGACGGAGTTATGACTATTTGAAATGCAAATTTTTTAGAAAATTTTAGGTGACCCGCTAATTGTTGTGCTGCGTGTATTAAGTTATACTCTCTAAATATAATCCAGTGGAATTCCAATGAAGTCCAGTGAAATTTTCACTGAATGGGTGAGTGAAAATCGTAACTTCAGCTGAATTTTCAATGATATTTCAATGCAATAAAAGGGGCACTGAAAGTTCTGTTAATTTTTTACTGATTTATCAGTGAAATAATTTCCGCTGAATCAAATAGTGAAATTTTCACTGGATTATATTTAGAGAGTAGTTCCTCATACAGCCTACTTTAGAAATAAAATCATCTATGTCCTTTGGCCGTTTATTTAGGTGAAATCTGAATCTCAAAAAATGTTTACCGCTTGAGCAGAAGTCTACCTCGGGCGCGCTTCGTGCACCCTCGGTTACTTCAGCTCAAGTGACAAACATTGTTCTCGATTCATATTCCACCTGAATGCAGCCAAAGGACATATATAACTAATATATATGTATATATATATGCATATATATATATATATATATATATATATATATATATATATATACATGCATACACATACTAGGAAGGATACCCCTGCTGGCTCCGCTCGCCAACCCCCCGAATGCAATCACAACTGAAAATTCATTAACTTTGAGTGTAAATTCTATAAATACAATGCAAAGAAAACACTCCCCTCTGCATTTTATTATTTTTGGGGTTGAGGCCAACATATATAAATATATGGCTGCATTAAGAGTATTTTTTTGTTATATTATTAAAAAACATACCATATTTTTTTTGTTTATGAAAGAAATCTTCACTGTAGCTAAACAAGCTTATAGATTATTTTTTCATAGTATAAATATTATTCTTTAACAATGTCACCAAAATTATAAAAGAAAAGATAATTCAAAAAAACATTTAAAAGTGCATGAAGAATCAAGCTCAAATATTATTTATTATATTATTTATTCGTGCGGAAAAAAATTCAACAGAAAAGATAATTTACATTGATATATATGAATATAAGATATAAAAAATATAGGATATATATATATTATTAGCTAATTAATATCAAAGATAATTTAAATAATCAATTGAAAACACACAATATATAGTTTAAATGATTTAAAAATAGGATAGTTAATAATAATAGAATTTTCAGTTTTAATTGTGTATAATAAGGTTTAATAATAGCTAATAATAATAAAATTTCAAATTTTATTCTATTATAAAGAAATAAAAATTATGAAAGAAAAGATCGTTTAAATTACCACATTAAAACACATAACAAGTAATTTAAATGATGTAAAAAGAAAGTATTTAATAATAATAGAATTTCAAGTTTTAATTGTATATAATGTAATAAAAATTATAAAAGACTAGATTAATTAACACGATTTTTAAAAGTTTATAAAGAAATAAGTTTCAATATTTTCTTATGCAGAAAAAGATTTAATGAAAATCGATAGTTTAAACGGATACATAAAAATATAAGATATTTTTTTTATATCATCTGTAAAATATATTATTATTGAAGAACTTGTACATACTTATGAAGAATAAAAAATACTTCAGAGGACGTATAATTTTGAAGATTTGTGAAAAACATTTGTCATTATTGATAGCTAAAAGCTTTTTGATAAAATAGAAAGGAGTATTAATAATTACTTATAATATAAATTAAACATGTCCAAAAATTTCAAATCGAATAATTACAAGGAATAATAACTTTAATCTATCTAATACATGAGAAGCTATAGCTGAAATTCAATGTTTATTCAAACAAATAAAAATTCATATTATCTCATTACCCTTTGTTTATCCACGCGTATTCCGTAAAGATTAATCGTAATGAAACTCATGACATCTCATTTTGAAATTCTTCCTTTTAGCTTTAAAATGAGACATTACACGTTTAAAAACATTGATTAGTGAGCCACAGCAATAATTTGCATTTAGGGTGTCCATATTAGGTATAGTTGTCGTTTTAACTTAAATATACCTTATCTTTAAAAACTGTTTGCACCAATATTCATAATTTTTCAAGGTACCCGAGATTTAAAAAAACATCGAAATTGGTCTGAACGAACTCTTTCATAAATTTTCCTCACTCGCAAATAAAAGCATCCGCACCACGACGCTCCGCTTGCCGTTATTATTATCATGTTATTATTATTTAAGTTTTCATAATAAAGAGTCGCATTTTAAAAAATCTAATCATATATTTTTAAAATATAAGTCTTTAACTAACAAATGCCGCTTGATTCGTTTTTTAATTGTTATAAACAAAGTAGGTGTGACTTAAAAAAAATTCTATCTCGGCTTATTGGCTTATTTTTAGCTTATTTTTTTTTTAAATCTTCGTTTCGAACTCAGCTATAAGAATATTCAAATTAAAAATTCATGAAAGTTATAAATAAAGCACCAGTTTCTTTTATTTATAAAAAACACCCTCTTTTTAAGGCCACAATAAAAAATCCATTAGAAACTAATGTATTGTTAATATTATTAATTATAATGATATTTATTTTGTTTTCAGTGTGTTATATGCGTGAATGCACGAGCTACGATGCAAACTGCGCCGTGTGGCCATCGAGTTGTTTGCAGGTATAATTTGCTTAGAAACCATTTTTTAACGTTTGATAAAGGTTAGATAAATTGTGTACTAATGACAATTCAAACATGTTCTCTTGTACCACAATTTGATCATAATTTTACCATATTTATTTGAATAATTTAGTATTTTTTTTATAATTTATTTATATTTAATGTATAAACAATTTAGAATTGTTTATATATTAGTTAGAAAAATACAAAGAATAGTATAGTAAAATTAATACTGTAAAATTAATAATTTGTAGGCGTTGTTTTGTTAAAACAATTCAAATGGCTGTTTCTCAGAGACTTCTGCCTTTAAGATGCGTAATATGTAGAGCAAAAATTTTACGATTGAAACAAACTTTAATTCCTCGAGATGTAAGTATTATTTTATAATTTTATTTTCTTTTATTTATTTTTTTTTTAATTAAAAGTTACGTTTGTTATTATAAAACAGAATTTATTAAACAAACAATTATAATTAATTTTAACCTATACTTTTCGCACATTACATAATTATATAATTTAAATCAATGCACGCCCTACTAAAAAATATCAAGTGAAAAATCACCTGATTTTTCACTTGATTTCTCACCTGATTTCTCATGCCAAAATCTCATGTGACTATGAGCGTAAAAAAACTAAGTTTCAAACCTATCGAAAAATTCTAAGTATTCATTACGGAAAACAATATGGAGAAATATGATTTTTTTTCATTTTTCGTAATTTGAATTTAATTTTTTATACGTAGAATTTCAATTTTTCAATTTCATTTTTCTGGTCATAGAAATAACAAATTTCAAACCACTCTAAAAATTATAAGTCCCGATCTTATAATTTTTAACACAAGCCTCTTTTATTTACGTGAGAGAGAAAGAAACACATAAAAAAGACATGTACAAGAAGCCTCTTTTTTATTCTTTTATACACTATATTTATGAGTTGAATCGAAATGGAAAAAAGAGTGTGTACGCTTCTGATAAAACTACACTATTTATAAGTTAAGATTTTAAAGTTTTTAGTGTCGTGACCATGTGCGTTCGTTGTCCCTTTACACTAGAAAAAGCAACACATTTAGTAAAATGTCCCTGAGCATTGTCTCAATATAATACATCTCTCATCGTACTTTTTAAAATACAATCCGCTCAAATTTATATAAACGTAACGTGCACAGTATCGCTTGTCTTTTCTTTCTTGTTATGAGAGAGACATAGACAGAATACAATAGTTCATAAATACGAGCGTATATTTCTTTTAGCAATAGTTTGCGTTAGGCCAAGTCTGTTGTCGAGAGATATTTTCGCTTGAGGCACGAGAGGTGCCGACAGGAGGTGCATGAGTCGTTTCAGCTATAGCTAAATGTGTTGCTTTTTCTAGTGTAAAGGAACAACGGACGCACGTGATTACGATAGTAAAAACTTTAAAATCTTAACTTATAAATAGTGTAATTTTATCAAAAGTATGTACACACTTTTTTTCCATTTTAATTTAACTCATAAATAGTGTATGAAAGAATAAAAGAGGCTTCTTGTGCATGTGTTTTTGATGTTTTCTCTCTCTCTCTCTCTCTCTCTCTCTCTCTCTCTCTCTCTCTCTCACGTAAATAAAAGAGGCTTGGGTTAAAAATTATAAGATCGGGATTTATAATTTTTAGAGTGGTTTGAAATTTATTTCTATGACCAGAAAAATGAAATTAAAAAATTGAAATTCTACGTATAAAAAATCAATTTCAAATTATGAAAAATGAAAAATGAATCATACTTCTCAATATTGTTTTCCGTGATAAAAACTTAGAATTTTTCGATAGGTTTGGAACTTAGTTTTTTTACGCTCATAGTCACATGAGATTTTGGCATGAGAAATCAGGAGAAATCAAGTGAAAAATCAGGTGATTTTTCACCTGACATTTTTTAGTAGGGCGTCAACACACAGGTACACGTGCACACATTAAAAGTTTACCATTACATATTAAGACCATATGTAATTTCGAATATCGATTCTTTTACTCATAGTTTGAATTTTGAAATACATTTCTTATAATCATACATTTTTTATTATATATATATATATATATATATGACATGTCGCTTTAACTCGTAAAGTCAAAAAATAAACCGTTCAAGGTCTGTGAATATATTCTATTTCGTAACGAATATAAAAAAAAATTTAGAGGTCTAACTAGAAAAATGTCAGGGTTTTGAGTCACAAATTTTAGACTCATACGCTCAACATTTCCCTAGTTATAGTCAATTAACGGGATGTCGGAGCTGCTGGACACAATTTTTGCTTTTATTATTTTATTGATATCTTTTTAAATTTGTAATTTAAACAATTGTAATGACTTGTCCGCACTAAAGCTAAATTAATACAATAATTTTTGTTAAAATGAAAATTCATTTGGACTTACTATATATATATTTTTTTATAAGCTTGGAATGGAAATTAGATATCAAGCTCGATAAACCTAACCTCAAAATACTATATACCGAAAAATTGTTTATAATTTTTTATGTACAGTGTTTTGGTAAATTCTGTAAGTTGTCCGCACTCAAGTTTAATATTACAAATTTTCTTACTGTTATGAAAGAACTCGATCCAACGTACCGTTTACTCGTGAACTTGGAATTAAAATATTAATGAATTATTTTAGAAGGTAGCGAGCTCCGCTATGCCCTTAAAGAAAGTTCCTAGATTTTTAAACGCATATAGTTTTCAGCATTAAAATCTAAAAGTCCAAAATTTTTTTTAAGTAAAAGCTGAGCTTGAATCCTTTTGAAATAGCACTTACAGTATATCGAAACATTAGTTTTCTCCAAAGTTATAGCGTAATAAAAATTAGACCTAAAATATACTATCAAGGCTACTTAAAAAGGATTTGAGCTCGAATTTTATTTTTAAAAAAGTTGTATACTTCTGGCTGTTATTGCTGAAGAACTACAAGCATTAGAAAATTTAGTAATTTTTTAAGTACTTTCTTTGGCTATAAACAGAGAAATATTAAGCGTGGGTGTCTATAATTTTGATTTTTTTATGATTATAAATCAAGAATTACCTCCCAAAATTTGAGAAAAATCGGTCACCTTTATAGAGATTTACGTTACAATTTCTGAAATTTCAAATATATTTTATACATGATTTGCAATAGAAAATTTTTTAATACACTTTTTAAAAAAAATCAATAGTTCTTGAATAAAAAAATAGTTAGTAATAAGTTATAAGTTTTAAAAGATTTTCCTGTTGTCGTTAAAGTTTATTCATTTTCTATGAAAAAATTATAAATATTAAACGTTAAAACAAATCTACCTGGGCAGTTTTATGATATATTAAATGCTATTTTTTCACCAATCAGACAAACTAAAACATCTACATAGTATAATTTGCAAAAATTAAATAATATTTTTCATGTCGTCTCCAACAACAAAGATATTTGGTGGTATAACTTTTGCAATTTTCGTAAAATTTGACCGGAATTTCTTTATCCATTATGAAAAATATATCAGATTCTCATTGACATTTTTTCCGCTTTAAATACATTTCGGCACGAGATAATTGCATTGAGCTTTGAGCAACAAAATCATATCGTACTTGCAGCTCTGGTGCATTTCGAAGAAAAGTATTGATATGCATCTTCAACAAAATTGAGTGCCCATAAATAAAAAGGGCACATAGTCAATGCTATTTCGATGGGCTATGTGCCCTTTTTTTCAGACCCTGTATTAAGCTGATCCAGAGCGCGCGAAGTGTCACTAATGATTAACATTATTCTTACTTATATTTATCCTTAGTACGCCTAAATTGGGTATATAACTAAGATTATATGGTAATATTATATTAATAGTTATTATATTATTTTCAGTGTACATTGTAATTTTGCTGTAAACATAAGTATATTACGTAATCATCTAAACTTCACCCTATCTGATGTAAATCTGCTGCACATTTACTGCATGTATCTGATACAGAACTCTAAAAAAATGTAGAAGTATGTCATATAACATATGCGTATTTATGTATGAATTAAATTGTGCCATCAGGAATTTTATTAAGTTTTTATTAAAAGTTGATGATTTTTAATAGATTTCATTATCTAACAAAAACTTGGAAAAATGAGAATTTTTCATAAATCCTGACTTTTGACTTCTTAGAAGTATACCTCTAATAATTTTTTTGTGTAACCAAATAGAATATGTTCCCAGACTTTTACGAACTTTCATTTTTTTATTGCACATAAGACAGCTGAATCGAATTTCTTATAAAATTTTATACAAATATTTTTTATTTAGATAGTAAAATAAAAACGTAGTGCCAATAATATAGAAAGCAATCAGCATTAAATATAACGTAAATCTTAAAAAAAGTTTATAACTTCACAGTATTCGATGTCGGGTAAGTCATGGGTACTACCACAAAGTGCATCAGAATATAACATGAGTGCAAGTGTACCAGTTGGTGTATCTGGACCTGGAGGTAGATGGACTTCTGGTAATGTCCCTGCATCAGCGTCACTATATTCTATGGCTAGTGGATCTTCATCTCTATCTGGTTTGTATTATCTAATATATTATAAGATTAGATTTTATAATTAATGTACGAATTTATAATCTGGATGCTTCATTCGGTGCGTTATTTGCTATATTTGAAACATGAAAGATTACTATAAACAAATACTATATTATGTACCAAAGGAAAGTGGACAAAGGCGCCTGAGCGAAGAGAGGGCGACATGCATCGAGCGCTCGGAGTATACTTGTTTCCCGTGTGCAATATACGATTTTTTATCCTGCCCACCGGATAGTTTGTTAAAAAATAAAATTACATTAAGAAATAAAAATATATTGAAAAATTAAAATACAAAAAAAATACATTAAAATCTAATCATACATTATAGAATAAAAATTCATAGACGCTTGTAACGATTTGTAAATGAAAGCTACGTTCAAATCCTTTCGAAAAAGCACCTATAGCATATCAAAATATTATATTTTCCCAAAGTTACAGCGTTATGAAAATTGTACTTGGAAATTCAGCTCAAATTCTTATAACGCTGTAACTTTGAGAAAAAATATTTTGATATGCTATAGGTGCTTTTTTGAAAGGATTTGAACGTAGCTTTCATTTGAAAACAGTTACAAGCGTCTAGCTATGAATGTTAAAGAATCATAAGCATTTGAAAATCTAGTAACTTTTTTAGTGATTTTCTTTAATTGCCTGCAACTAGAGAAATATTGAGCGTTGGGGTCTATAACTCTGGCTTTTTCCATATTTTGACATCTGGATACCTATCTCAAAGTTAGAGCAAAATCCGTGATCCAGAGATGTGATACTCTCCTAGTAAGACAGTAATATACTTCTAATATTGTCAATAACTCTAACCATATATATATATATATATATATATATATATATATATATATATATAGAATAATTGTTCATGCTAATCTTTTTCGAAAAGTCTAAAATATTTTTGTAAAGCGAAAAATGCTATGCGTGGTAGAGCCGATGTCAACATGTGTATTTTTCTTTAGTGCAACAGAGAAAGTAATACTATAAAAATGATGAGTGCATATGCGCATGTCGGCTCTATCTCGCGCTGCATTTTTCACTTTACAACAATATTTTAGACTTTTCAAACAAGATCAGCATCAATAATTATTCTACATGTATATGGCTAGAGCTATTGACAACATTAAAGGTATATTACTGTCTCAGTGAATTGTAAATTACTATGTAAAAAATATTTAACATTTTTCTCTCATCTGAATAGTAAAAGTACACATGTTAGACATGACAATTTTTTATTATATCGACTGTTAAAGTATTATTCATTATTTGATGCATTGAATTTTGTATGTGTTAAAAATAATATAAAAAGAGTTTACGTTTGTATTTTATAATAGTAAATTTATTAATTCTTTCATATCAATATTCGTGAATCATCGTATGTTTTGTACAAAACGTACGAGATTTGTTCCGAAAGTGTTACATATTTTTTCATATCTTCACGTTAAAATTATTCTGTATCATCGAACTGGTGGAATTATTTGAAGTCTTTATTTCATTGAGAAATATGCTTCTAACGACTCTTCCACTTTGGGTAGCAGTCCTAAAACTCGTTTTTTGATATTGTCTTTTAGGCCGTTTTTCATGTTAGTTTTGAGTGCTTGCTGTCGAATTGGTTTTCTTTGTGTGATATTTTTAATAAGAATAGCCAGAATCCACAGGAAACTACATCTGGATTGTAAAAAGCTTGGCGAAGCTGTACGACTTTATGCTTTGTCAAATATTGCTACACGAAGCTCGATGTATGTACGGATGCGTTATCGTGATAAAGAAGTCAGTTACTTCTTGACCAAAACTATGGCCGTTTTCTTCTAATTGCGTCACATAAGCTTTTCGTAACTTCAAGATAGTATTCTTTATCGATAGTTGCACTGATAGCCGTATATTTTTAATATACAATATTTTCAAAACCAAAAAATTAAAATTGATAGCAACTTCATATTTTTTCAGTTGTGACTTTAATGATATCTTCGATAGCGATGGTTGTAGTTTTTTTCTGAGATTGCAACCATAAACATTCGATTCATCATCAGTTATACTCTTCTCAAGCAAATTTTCATTATTGTTGACCATTTTCAAGTTGACTAAGCGATTTCAACTTCAAAGTTTTTTTAATAC
Source organism: Anastatus disparis (assembly GCA_017163975.1). NCBI lineage: Eukaryota > Metazoa > Arthropoda > Insecta > Hymenoptera > Eupelmidae > Anastatus > Anastatus disparis. The sequence continues at coordinate 155,884 of JAFFSR010000003.1, forward strand.
ACTGATAGCAATACGCGATCCATATGCACAAACTTTTCATTCAACAAAATTTCCAGTTACAATCCTTGAAACTACTTTTTGGTACTCCAAGAACACAGTTTGGTTTTTGCACTGTCAATCAACGAACTTTTCAAGTCACCCATCAAATATGATTTCACTAAAATTTACGATATCTTATGGGAATATACGGCAACGCAAGACAAAATCTATAACACTAAAAAATTTTGAATTGATTATTAAAAAACAAAATTTTTAACATAATTTTTATACTTTAAGTCATACAAATCTCAAAAAAAATAAACATTGTGTGTTTGCTGTATTTAATACATCAGGATATAATTTTCTTCCTATGCATTAACTAAATTTTCATGTATATATTTGTATGTGTTGACAATATTTCATATATTCAATTTGTAATTATATCGATCTTAATCATTGAATAAATTCTCAGGTGTGTCTTCTGTATCATCAGCGACGTCATCATCAGCCAATAGTATTGGAAGTTCTGGGAGTTCGAATCTCGGCAAACCATCAAGAGTAAGACAACCAACTGGGCCTACTTTTAGAAAAACTCAAACACATTCTATGAAAATGCGTATTCAGGTAATTGTACTAAATTACATATCTTTTTATAATAAATCTGGGTGCAAGACATATTCCGAAAGCTAATGCTATTTATATGATTCTCCAAATTTTGAAAATGTGTTTCGACTCCAAAACAAACTTATTCAGAGCAAGTTTGTCACTTTGGGAAAAATATTGTTATTAGAAAATAAGTTGCGAAAACTATAAATAAAAATTATTTTTCCGAAAAATAAAAAAAAGTTTTGATTCTTCAGCCAATTCTAAACAAAAAATTTGTCCCAAAAAATTTTTATTTGGCGCTTATTTTTTGAAATAATTAAGGACATTCAGAAATTACTATTTTTGCAATTTTCCGACGCTTATAGCTTTTAATTAAATAAAAATTTTTATCATCAGCTGATAACATTTGAGAGTTAAATTCTCAAACTATAAAAATCAATGAGTTCATAGTACATTAAGATACACGGACTCTAAGTGGCACTTTTTTGTACGGTGTGCAGTGAGTGTCTGAGCGAAGCGAAGACGCTAAGCACGCCGTACAAAAGTGCCATTTAGAGTTCACGTATCTTATATTATTTTATAGCACGTGGATCATAAATCCGCCGAACGAAATCTATGCGCATAGAAATCAATAACAAACTAGATCTATGCACTTCACAAATGATAATTCATAAAAAAAGCAAAAGGTACGCACTCCGCGAAAACTGTTGACTCAAAACCTTACTCTACAAGTTATAAAACGTTGTATGACAGGGATAGAAGATACGATATTAATGTATTGGACAAAGACAACAGCATAGAGTTTTTCGTTCTTGAATAAGACGTTTGAAGACAGATATATGTGCGTCTCTTTCTCTTTGTTGATATTTCTCGCTTCAAACCGAAGAAAGATATATGTGTATCTCTTTATCTCTGTTAATATTTCTCACGTCGGACATGCATGCGCGACGCTTGTGTATACATTGTACATTTCAAGTCATGGCACGCCGTATTTGCATATGTTTCAAACATTTCTAAATTATTCGTGTTTTTTAACTTATATTTTGTTTAACATTTCACGTATTATTACGTGTTAAAAAATGTTAAAAAGTACCTGATGTGAAATTTCAATATAAATATTGTTTTAAACAGTGTAAAAAACTGAGAAATTTCTTACAATACTTTTTTGTATAGTCAAATAATAGCCTATCTAGCGTCCGCTAAAGCGTCCGGAATACGCGGATTTAAGGTCCGCAGTGCTATAAACTATTATATGAGCAATAAAGAGAAAGAGATGTATATATAGAGAAATACAAGTAAATGATATTTACTTGTGTTTCTCCATTTATAATGCGCGTCACCACAATCACCTGTACCAAAATATGTTTTTTTAAATATTAATATTAATTAATTTCATTGTTTCTATTTTAAAAAAAAATACAAAAATACATCAAATAAAACTAAGTGATCCTAATAAAAAAAAAAATTTTTTCAAACATTTTAAAAACACGCTTTTATAATGGAGAAAATACACTAAAAAGTATTAAATAAATCAATTTACTTCCTTGAAATTACTATTCTTGAAAGTAAATTAATTTATATAATACTTTTTAGTGTATTTTCTTCATTATAAAAGCGTGTTTTTAAAATAATTTTTTTAACTTTTTTATTTTCTACTTTTTAGTTAAAATTAAATTTTCTATGAGTAATATTTTTTAAAAGCTTGTACTTAATTGTATCCCCTATACATTCCTCTATCCCCTATATACCCCCTATCCCCTATACATTCCCTATCCCTCTATATCTCTCTACCCTCTATATCTCTCTACCCTCTATATATACCCATATTCCCTATATATTCCCATATTCCCCTACACCCTATATGTTCCCCTATCCCAATATATTACCCCATCCCCTATGCTTCTCCTATCCTTTATATTTTCCCCTATACATTCGCCTATCCTCTATGCATTTTCTACAACTATCAACTCAACAACATTCTATCAACTCGCCTCCACCCAAAGATAGCCTTCCCACTTAAACTTCCTTGGAGATGACTTTGCACACCATTAATGATTAATACTATGTATCGACGGAGTTACAAAAAAATGTTAATTTCATGATTTATTGATGCTACAAGTAATGTTAATTAATGATAAGCGCCAATATTTATTAAATAGATAAAAGTAAGTAAATTAACATCATTTTTCGTCATTTGTAATGTATAGTTTAGAAGCATTACTCAAAGTATAAGTAGACGGAGTTTTGCGTAATTAAAATACGTATGTAATATTTAAAAATTATCTCCGGCACTTACTACTCTTTCGCAATATTAGCTGTAGTAATCAATAGTTTTATAAATATAGTATAAATACTAAACTTTTAGGACGAAAAACAAGTTAATTGATGTCCCTCACTAAGCAGTTCAGCAGCTAAAATGTTTTCTTTTACAACTACGTCGACAAAATTTTAACACAGGAGAACAGGTTTCAATTTCATGTATATATAAGGAGGGACATTGATAAGCCTTAGTAGAAACATTTTTCCATTATTTAATATCTAAATAAGAAAGTAAATTTAAAATTTTATGAACGAATGTAATTATTTCATTTTATAAACGATAGAATTTTTGAAAATTTACCCTGAGAAGTCGACGGACTTACGAATTTTGGTACTTATAAATGTTTTTTATTGAGTTAAGTTGAATTATCTATCCTTTATGTAGTAGAATATGTTGAGGGATACTTAGAACTTATCTAAAGTACCTTTTGATTCTTATTAATACGCTTATTTTTAAAAAAATTGCCGAAGAATGAATTTTTCCCCCGTTCTGAGAAATCACAATATAAGAGAAAGAAAGAGAGAAAGTCAATGCTTATAATCGGCGGACAGAAAAGGATAAACGTAACCCTCTCTATTCTTAGCTGCGTTATGAAATAGGTTAAGGGTGTTATTCCGAATATATATAGTCAACTCACACGGACGAGAGACTCATACATGCGCGTAGCATATACGTGTAGGCGCACACCAACTTGATTACCGCGCCATCTTAGATGTGTCAACGTCGCATCTAACATCACGAGTGACGTGTCGAACTACAGTCTGCTATAATAAAACGCGAGATTTTGCAAAATGAGTAAAGAACAATATAGAAACAAATTCGGTCGTTTTGCAAAAAAAGAAGAAAAATTTTTAGAAAAATTAGGTGTATTGAAAACTAAAAAAGTTGTTTCGCCTGAGTTATTAAAAAAAATTGTCAACGAAAATATCATGTTTGATATATTGAAAGACACTTTTACAAACGGATTTTAAACCTCAATTTAAAAAGACGAACCATCGTATTCCCGCGCTTCACGCTGCTTAAACGTATAATTCTATGTGTATACTATACCTATATATTGTGTTGAGACGTTGCCACGTCTCAAGATCAATTATATGAATATTGTATACCCCTTCATTTGAATTAACTTTTCTCAACAACTACACGTGTCACATTCCTCACTTTTTCGGACAACAATCAGAAAGGTTTGATGTATATTGTATTTAATATTCATTGGAATCTGTAATATCAAATTTTAATTATTCTTTCAAAAGTGCCCTTTGCACGCCATTTCACGTACTCGACCTATGCTTCACGCGTTAAAGTAGCATACTTTGATCTTGAATATCTCTAAAACTATACGTGTCATTCATCTCAAATTAAAACCACATATACTTTTCAACTCATACAACATTCTGTCAAAGTTTCATAACTTTCTGTAATAACGCGTATTTCGGCATAACACCCTTAAAAACAGAGTAGCGAGTCGAATTGCTCAAGTGTCAAAACAACTGCGCATCGCTACATTACCGATTTACTCGTGGATAACGCCTATTTTTTAGCGTAACATCTACATTTAATGACGTTTTTTTCGCTGGAGAATAAGAAAAAATAATATACGATACGTGTGCTCGAAGTGGTCCTCTTACACGATGTGCTTAGCACCCTCGCTTCGTTCTAGCGCTAACTGCACGTCATGTGAAAAAGGACCAATAAGAGCACGTGCATTGTATTACTTACATAAGTAATAAAAATTCAATCTTTACTGCAATTCCTATATTTAATAAATCAATATTTATTTGTAAATTTTATATGGTATGAATTTTTAAATAAAATCAATTAACAAAGTCATTATTCTCTATCTTTACAATCGATAGAGAATTGAATTATTAAGAAATATTTATAATTATCGTTGACGCAACTCTATGTTTATGAATAAAAAAAGATAAAATAGTAATTTTTTATCAAATTGAAAATAATGTATGTTTAGTTCTCTATAAGAAGTATAATTTTTTCTCAGACATAATAAATTTAAAAATTTCCTTTTGAATAATTAATAATTTTTTAAGTTGTGAAAATATTCTTAGAAAAATAAATTTTAGAATAGTAGTTTTTTGTTAATAATTATAATGTAATTTTCATAAATTAGAATATGGTAAAATTGTCTATTATTATGCATAATAATACCAATTGACTAGAATTGAATTTTTTTTTTAAATATCTTTTGAATCTTAAATTTTGCGCACCCTGAGATTGTAATATTTAAAAGCAGTAAAATGCTATTTATTTATAGCGCCTAAAAGCAACTAAAATATAATAATTTTTTTCACATTTCCCGGTGAAAAGTACGTCGTTATTTGCAAAACGCACGCGCGTTTAAAAGGAATAAAGTATTATCGCCGGGTAAATATGCCTGGTGACCCTGCGCAGCAAGCTGCTTTAATACAATTTCTCAATTGTAAGAATAGAGAGGATTTCGTCTATCCTTTTCTGTCCGCCAGCTATAAGCATTGACTCTCACCCTCTCTTTTTCGTATCTGTATTATAAAGACAGCTGGAACTACAGGGGATTATGTCTATTCTTTGTTTGCCGTTTACAACAAGAAGTATCTTTTTCTTTTACTTTCTTATAACAATTTTATTTTATTATTAAAATGTAACTTGTTTTATTTTTGTGGATTATAAATTGAAGTTAGTATAAAACGACTGAAATATTAATGGTTTATTTTAATGATTTATCATCAATGAGAGAGAAGGATAGAACATATTCGGTCGAAAGCATTAGGCGATTCATCGCGATATTTTTATTTTAGTTATTTTTCATCAAAAACGAAATATTAAGATGGGTAAGTTGGACGTACTTTTCACCCGGGATATGAAAAAATCGTGCATTTACCTTGGCAGAGAAGTGGACTATCAAATGCTCACGCCCATACTATTATATCCATACGCATCTAATAGTCCACTTCTCTCCCTAGGTGAATAATATACTATTCTTGTGACTCACTATATTCTATAGTTTAAGAATTGAATTTTCAAAATCCTACCAACTGATGTTAAAAATATTTATTTGATCAAAGTATATAAGCGTCAGAAAATTACAAAAGCAATTTTTCAATTTTTAATCTCAAATCTCTCAAAAAATAAGCGTTGGATAAAAATTTCATGAAAAACTTTTGATTTATGATCGTTTAAAAATTTAAGTATACCTTTTATTTATGAAAAAAATTTTTTTTAATTTTTACAACTTATTTGTTAACCTGCAGGCGGCTGGGATGATGCTGATCGGCATCACCTCAAGGTCGGCCCACATTATTAGTCCATTGGAAACTTTTTGTATGGAAAAATTTTTCAAAGTATCACTTTTGGACATTCTGAAATACCGGCCGCCCGAAGGTTAATAATAATTTTTCTCGCAAAATGGTAAATTTTTATCCAAAACATTAATATTTAGAAGATTAAAATATATTTTTGAAAAGAGAAATAAGACTTTTTTAAATCTTGAAATGCTACAAATATAAAAAAATATATTTTTGAAAAATGTTATGGAGTGATCTAAATAATATTGGATTTTAAGTCTGTTTGGTACCCAGACTATTATCTTACAGCCTAAAAAGAAATTTGTACAAATAATTAATTTTTACAGTTCTATCAAGATATTAAAAATAGATGCATATGGGACATTTCAGACCAAGTGGAAGAGCAAAAAAATAAAAATCGCTAAAACTCTGAATATATTCTTTTTGCTATCCAAAATATGTAAAAAAATTTTCAAGGTTCTAGATTGAAAAGATCAACAGCTTTTTCATTAATGAAACAACTCTTTAAAATAAGTGATTTTTTTATTGAAAAATTATTTATTGGAATAGGATGAATTATTCCATTTGACACAATATAAGTACTTACTATGTGAGTCCTAATGAAGGTAACATCGTTCGCAGTATTGCTTGTTGTTCAAATTTTTGAGAATTATTTATTATTTACATAACTTTTATTACATTGACTGTTACAATATTAGCTTTCAGTCCTTAACAATGCCTTTCCTGTAACTGTCAAATTATTGTCGTGTTACATATTCATTGAAAGTTATTAGTTACATTGAGGATTTAATATCTGGTGATTCTCTTTATGAAATGAAAATTGGTTCAGTGTACTAATATCATTTGGTATTTTGATCAACTGATTTCATTAAATGTGATGGCACAAGTCATCACAGTTGATCAGAACTTTGTTCCGACAACTTATTGCTAGGTGGAGATCACATTATTTTACATATAAGATTACAAATGACATTCATGTCAATGATGTGATTGTATGTCAAATTAATTTTGATTAATATTCTACCCGTATAAGTATTTAGAAAGAAATGTTTGTATACATAACTACAAGAATTATCAAATAATTATTTGAGTTTGCGATGACTCAAAGTCTTATTTGCCTATGAAAGTAATTGTAATTATAATAGTAACGAGTGTTGTTTAATCAATAATTAAGCTTCTAATTGATAAATAATATTCTTCTATATGATTTTTTAACTTATTTCAATAGTTTTTGAGTATTAAAACTAGATGCTTATGTTTAGTATATGACACACCATTTTCAATAAAAAAAATAGATGATACATGAAAATATATATTTTAAACTATCATAACTTCTTATTGATGGCTCCAACTACCATGATCAGAAATTGATTTTAAAGTTCGTGTAAAATGGAAGAAAATAAGTCCTCAAAAAGCAATTTCTAAACTGGCGAACAATGAGTAATTTCAATTACCATGTAGTACATATAAGAACCAATCAGAAAACTTCAAAATTCAGGTCTGTAAAAAATCATGCTAACACTTCTCCTCATTTACAACAAGAAGTGTTCATATGAATTTCTTTCTAAAACATCAGGATTTTCAGAAAAAAATGATAAACTTGAGACTTTTACAAAAATTTTGAAAAATTCTCAAATATCAAGGGCTTATAGCTCTTGATCTTTTCAATCTAGATCCTTGAAAAGTTTTTTATATATTTTGGATAACAAAAAGAATATATTCTCAGAGTTTCAGCAATTTTTATTTTTTTGCTCTTCCAGTTGGTATGAAATGTCCCATACACTATGAAGTGAACTTTCAAGTACAAATATCAGGGAGCGCGGTAGTGCTCCTTACGGCATGTTAGCGCCACGGCTTTCCCTAGTTACTTTGAATTTGTGATGTTCAAAGATTAAAACTTTGAGTAAATGATTATGTTTCAATATTTACATATTATTTGATCACAAGTATACATAAAATGATCTTATATTTTATCTGACAACAAAAACACATGGCTAAAAGTCAAGTTTTCATGATTTTTTTATATTATCAGAGGTTAGTCTGTCGATTTCTTTTCTATATCGGGTTGTTTCAGATTTCCGGCGAATGTTAGAGAACGACGGAGAGTTTTTCGTCTGATGTGAGAGAAAGAGACAGAATACGAGCTGTGCGATTGCTAATAAGTGAGAGAGAGAGAAAGAGAGTATAGAGAGTGAGAAAAAGAAAGAGAATACAAGTTATATCTTTTAATAATGAACGCATGTATTCAGGCGAATGCTTTCAGAATATGATAAATGTATAAAGACATCGCGTAAATAAGCAATAAAAGAATTTAGTGTCTCGTTCTATATAGCTGACGAGCTGCCGCAAAATCACGGGCGTTCATATGGTCAGTTCGCGCGTGCGCAGTAAAACGTCCCGTACATAAAATTCAACAGTTGAAAGCGGCGAAATTCAAAAGTCGGTAATACCGATTTGGTATTTAAAAATGAAAACAACAACAAATGAAAAAGTAATATTTGCATATTTTAAAATATTCTTAATTAATTAATTAGTTTTTCATACGATATTTAGACAAAATAAGCTTTATAATAGTTGATTAATTTGAAAGTGTGGAAGAAAATAAGATTAAAATTTTTTCGAAAACAAATATTTTATAATAATAATAAATATATAAAAATTAGGTTGATACAATTAGCTATAAAATTAGTGTTATTATATTAAAGTATCAGATTATCGGTAAAGTTAATAAATTTATTGAGATAAGAATTTTCGACTTTGAAAAAGTTGTGATATCTCCCCAAAAAACCTTTAAAAAGGTAAAATTACGGCAAGTTAGCTTTAAAAAAATTCTTTTTCACTATCTCAAAAATAAAAAATATTTTGTCCAAAATTTAAATTATAAAAAAATCTATTATATCTCTAAAAAAAGTCTTTAACATTATAGATAATAAAAAAGTGGGAATTAAATTATAACAAAAATATACTTCAAAAAATACTGAAATCAATAATGTGTGGTCAAGTTTAAATTCCTTTGTTAAAAATAAAGTGTAAAAAAGCCATATAAAATGTTATTGAAAATATAAAACTACCTTCAACAAAATTTAAAAAAATAATAAGTAATTAACGTAAAAGTAAGAATAAAAGTAATATTACAGCTATAAACTTGCCAGGCCCACTCTACAAAAGTTAAATATATCATTAATGTTATAAAATTTGATTATTTGTTCATTGAATACTAAATTGTGAAAATTAATATATATTTTGTATTTCCTTACGAGATTCTAAAAAGTCAATCCTAAAAAATGTTTTAAATGGATGTAAGTTCACCAAGAAATAGAACTTTTGAAGGGTGAGCCTGGCAAGTTTATAGCTGTAATATTACTTTTATTCTTACTTTTACGTTAATTACTTATTATTTTTTTAAATTTTGTTGAAGGTAGTTTTATATTTTCAATAACATTTTATATGGCTTTTTTACACTTTATTTTTAACAAAGGAATTTAAACTTGACCACACATTATTGATTTCAGTATTTTTTCAAGTATATTTTTGTTATAATTTAATTACCACTTTTTTATTATCTATAATGTTAAAGACTTTTTTTAGAGATATAATAGATTTTTTTATAATTGATTGTATTAAATTAGTTTAAATTTTGGACAAAATATTTTTTATTTTTGAGATAGTGAAAAAGATTTTTTTTAAAGCTAACTTGCCGTAATTTTACCTTTTTAAAGGTTTTTTATTACGTTGAAAATTTCTTGAATGAACTGGACATAATTTAAAAATTAACATGCTTGTATAATATAAACAAAATATTTTTTATTAAAATTTTTCAATATATTAAAGATTAAATTTTATCCATAAGCTCGCGGAAATTTTACAAATTATGAATACAAAAGCTATTTATACATGTAAAAATTTGCTGATTTTGTAGGAATATCAAGATCCAATACAACTAGCACCTGAAGAAGAAGAAGTTTTGAGAGAAAATCGAGAACGAAGACTACCTCCAATCAAAGAGTTTCAAAGAGATTACAGAAATGGAAAGGCGTCCACTAGATTAAGGTAGAATTATTTATCTAGTAAATGAACAACACGCAGTAAATAAATGATTTCCGATTCATAGCATATCACTAAGCTAGGGAGAAAAAGCATTAGCAACCTCATAGCTCGTGTAAATTGACACACCGTACAAAAGGACCATTTCGAGTACATGTATCGTATATTATTTTATAGGACGTAGACCATAAATTCGCCTCACAAGATCTGTACGCATAGAAATAGATAATTAATAAAAACTACGCGCTTCACAAATAATGATTAAAAAAAAAAGAAAAAGTTATAAACTTGCAAAAACAATGCACTCCGCGAATGCTAAATCAAAAAAGAAAAGCAATAATTAGAACATAAAAAAGATTAAAATTAATTTCAAATAATTTATTTCTTCTTTCTTACTAGGAGAGTATCAGACCTCCGGATCACGGATTTTGCTCAAACTTTGGGATAAGTTTTAAGATGTCAAAATATGGAAGGAAACAGAATTTTAGACCCCAACGCTGAATATTTCCCTAGTTACAGGCAATTAAAGAAAATCACTAAAAAAGTTACTAGATTTTCAAACGCTTACAGTTCCTCAGCATTGATACTTAGGAGCTTGAAACTTTTTTTAAATGAAAGCTGAGCTCAAATCCTTTCGAAATAGTAGTTATAGCATGTCAAAATATTATTTTTTCCCAAAGTTATAGCGTGATAAATATTGGACCTGATTTTTCTTTTTAAAACATTAATTAATAACAAAAGCTGAAATTGGGTCTAATGTTTATTACGCTATGAGTTTGGGAAAAAATAATATTTTGACATGCTATAACTACTATTTCGAAAGGATTTAAGCTCAGCTTTCATTTAAAAAAAGTTTCAAGCTCCTAAGTATCAATGCTGAGGAACTGTAAGCGTTTGAAAATCTAGTAACTTTTTTAGTGATTTTCTTTAATTGCCTGTAACTAGGGAAATATTCAGCGTTGGGGTCTAAAATTCTGTTCCCTTCCATATTTTGACATCTTAAAACTTATCCCAGAGTTTGAGCAAAATCCGTGATCCGGAGGTCTGATACTCTCCTAGTTAGTTTATTTTACTCAACAATATAAAATGTTTTTCTCATACCCCGGCTAAAAACACGTCATTAATGATCGAACGCAAGCAGTAAAAATTTATGCTTTCAGGCTGGTGTGAACGCGTCGTGGCCGTTGGCACGCTCCGACTTATTTTTCTGTTCTTAAGGGCATGCATACGCTCTACTATACCGGCCGATATAGCAGAGCGTAGGCCGAATTTCTAGAATCGAAGAATTAACTTTGTAAAAAAACTAATCATCAGAATGAATTTTCCTTTTACAGTTGACTCTATTGTCAGATAATAAAGGGCGAAAAATAGAAAAATCTCAGAAAAATAGTGAATTTTTCGAAAATAGAGATAATAGTATAGCAGAGCGTAGGCCGAATTTCTAGAATCGAAGAATTAACTTTGTAAAAAAACTAATCATCAGAATGAATTTTCCTTTTGTAGGCCACTCTATTTTGAGATAATAAAGGGCGGAAAATAGAAAAACCTCAGGAATTCAGAAAAAAAATTATTTTTCTCAAAATAATATGAAAATAATTATCATACTAGAAAGTGTAATGTTGTCAGATTGGCAACACCTGACTCTGACGCGATGGCGTTTTTCTTACACTGTGACGCGAACTTCGAAATTTGAAATATATTGAATATTGTCATTTTATGCAAATGATAACTCAATCATTCTTTATTCTTCTGTGATGAAAGCATGTAGGAAATTTTTATGATTTTTTATTAGAAAAAAAAGAATGTAAAATATTCTACTTTCTGTTTTATACGTGTCAGGTAGAGTAAACAATGTAAAAAAGCCCTTCTTTTATTGTTTACTGTAAGAAGGGCCTTACTGTAAAAAAAAAAGCAACAGAATAGCAGAGACTTCATGTGTGTGCGTGTCTTATACCCGTATGCACACGTTTGTATTGTCTTTTCCTTTCTATTTTGTTTACTATACCTCACACATATACAACAAAAATATTTTATTTATGCCAAAAAAAAAAAAATAAAACATAATATTCAATGATAGTATTCAATATATTTCAAATTTCGAAGTTCGCGCCACAGCATAAGAAAAACGCCATTGCGTCAGCGTCAGGTGTTGCCAATCTGACAACATTAAACTTTCTATTATGATAATTATTTTCATATTATTTTGAGAAAAATAATTTTTTTTCGAAATTCCTGAGGTTTTTGTATTTTCCGCCCTTTATTATCTCACAATAAAGTGAACTGTAAAAGGAAATTTCATTCTGATGATTAGTTTTTTTACAAAGTTAATTCTTCGATTCTAGAAATTCGGCCTACGCTCTGCTATACCGCCCGGTGTAGTAGAGCGTATGCATGTTTCACGTTACTTTACCGATCAAAAATTATAATTTTATAAAATTACAATTTTTGAAAAAACTATACATCGGAATGAGTTTTCCTTTTAAAGATCACTTCATTTAATTTCGATGAAGAACGGAAACTCTAAAAATTAGCGGAAAAAAGCGTTAATCGAAGATAAGTAGAAAAACAAATTTCTCAGTTCGAAAAAATCAAATTTCTCAAAAACCGTGTTTCGTAGGGAAATTTCCTATTCAGGATCATTTTATCTTTGAAAAATGAAGGGCGGAAACTTGGTTTGATAAATCATATCGCAAAAAAGCAAAATTACATTTTTCTAAAAAGATGCGATCAGTTGTAAGAATACAATGGCCGTGCAAGAAGCCATGTTTCATAGTTGGCATCAATGCTAATGTATAGTTTGGTACGCGCCAACTTCAAATTCAAATTTTAAATGTAAATTGAATTTCTTTTATATGTACAATTTCTACAAATGAACACTTTTTCAACATAAAACTTTTTTATTTTACTTAAAACATAGATATGTAAAAAATTTAATATTATAAGAGAGAACAATATAGTTTACATCATTTGCGAACTCATTATTTTTTTTTTAATTTTCATTATAGCAAAATAAGTAATCTATTCGTTTCTTTGTTTGAAACAAAATATTTTTTGAATGACTTTATTGAATTAGCGAAACTTTGGCATATCCTAACCTTTTTAGAATGAAAATATGTTTTGAAAAGTGAATGATAAGGATCACTTAATTTTGTTGCTAATATAATCTTATTATATAATATAATCTCATCAAATATTATTTTATATTATCGTTTTTTAAAAATAAACAGTTGTAAATAATTTTATCAAGATAAGCCCATATGGAAAAAATTTCTGGAAATAATTGTAAATAAGTGTTACTAACTGTAAATAACTGTAAATAACTATAAACATACAGTCGTTTATATTTATTTACAGTTATTTACATTTATTTATTTTTTTTACAATTATTCACATTTATTTACGATTATTTATATTTTTTCATAGTTTTTACAGTTTTTTGAAAAAATAACATTTAGTTAAAATGATAAATATTATAATGCATAAATAAAATTGAAGTTTTAAGGTTCAACATGTACATTTATTTATGATTTAATTTATTTACAAAATTCAAAAACTAATCATTCATTTCTACCAAATTGAATTCTTTGTCAAATAAAAGAAAGTTTTTTTGCAGTTTGTGTTTTACGGAGAGTCTTGTTCATTAATCTTTAAAAAAATTTTGTCAAAAAAAATATATTTCAAAATCTTTTCTATTCTTTTTATATTTATGTTTGATTGATAAATCTATATATAACATGAATGTAAAATTTAAATTCCAAATAAAAAGATAAATATTAGGAAAATAATGAATTTTAAAAATAGATTTCTACAAATTTTTCAAAAATAATATTATGAATTTTATTTTATACTCATTATACTAAGATTAAAAAAATTAAGTGATTTTTCTCACGTTTTTTCAAAGTCTTATCTTAATAAAATTACTTATGACTGTTTATTTTTCAAAAACCATAATTATCAATAAAATTAAGTAATCCTTATTATTCGCTTTTGAAAACATTTTCATTCTAAAAAGGTTAGGATATGCCAAAGTTTCGCTAATTCAATAAAGTCATTCAAAAAATATTTTGTTTCAAACAAAGAAACGAATAGATTACTTATTTTGCTATAATGAAAATTAAAAAAAAAATAATGAGTTCGCAAATGATGTAAACTATATTGTTCTCTCTTATAATATTAAATTTTTTACATATCTATGTTTTAAGTAAAATAAAAAAGTTTTATGTTGAAAAAGTGTTCATTTGTAGAAATTGTACAGATAAAACAAATTCAATTTACATTTAAAATTCGAATTTGAAGTTGGCGCGTACCAAACTATACATTAGCATTGATGCCAACTATGAAACATGGCTTCTTGCACGGCCATTGTATTCTTACAGCTGATCGCATCTTTGTAAAAAAATATAATTTTGCTTTTTTGCGATATGATTTATCAAACCAAGTTTCCGCCCTTCATTTTTCAAAAATAAAATGATCCTGAATAGGAAATTTCCCTACGAAACACGGTTTTTGAGAAATTTGATTTTTTCGAACTGAGAAATTTGTTTTTCTACTTATCTTCGATTAACGCTTTTTTCCGCTAATTTTTAGATTTTCCGCCGTTCATCGAAATTAAATGAAGTGATCTATAAAAGGAAAACTCATTCCGATGTATAGTTTTTTCAAAAATTGTAATTTTATAAAATTATAATTTTCGATCGGTAAAGTAGCGTGAAACCCTTACCCGCTAATTTTTAGAATTTCCGCCCTTCATCGAAATTAAATGAAGTGATCTATAAAAGGAAAACTCATTCCGATGTATAGTTTTTTCAAAAATTGTAATTTTATAAAATTATAATTTTCGATCGGTAAAGTAGCGTGAAAAGCCATACCCTTAAGGAGGTTAGTCACCAGTTATATCATAAGAAATTCATTATGTTAACAATGCTTTAAAATTTTTATCACAATTTAAAAACAACATCATAAATTAGTGGTAAAAATTTCAAAACAATTGTCTGTTTATAAATTGAGATGGACAACTTCAAAATTGCAATTATGACGTAAATTTCTTCAAAATTGTAATTTTATAGTTCTGTATCTCAATTTAGAAACAGTGAATCGTTTTGAAATTTTTACCACTTATTTATGATGTTGTTTTTAAATTGTGATAAAAATTTCAAAGCATTCTTAACATAATGAATTTCTTATGATGTAACTGGTGACCAACCTCCTTAAGTCTCTTTAGTGCATTTTAAGAGTGGGGAGTATACGCTTATCCTTTTCTGTTTACTGGTTATAAGCATCAACTCTCTCTCTCTTTTAGACAAGGCGAAATGGGCGGCTCCGTTGGAAAAATTATTCGGACTCAAAATTTTTGCGCAATCATCTCGGTAGATAGATAGATACTATTTATTGTATATCATATTATTATACAAAGGGCGTGTAATACAATTCATAAATATAATATTAAGTATTGCACATAAACAATGAATAAATGTAAAAATATTGCACATAAAACAATGTATAAATATAAAATATTGCACATAAAACAATGTATAAATACAATATATTGCAATTGATATCACAGTCAGTTACTAAACCTAATAATACTGAATAAGTAAGTCACAACAAAAGAAGTGATATCACAGATATCAAAAAAAATATAGTAAAATACACGCAATCCTATAAATTAAAAGTCAGTCATACAATATCTATCAGTCATAGTATATAAAATTTTTAATTTAAAATACAAAATGAAAAATGATAAATAATGCAATAAAATAATAAAGCGTATGCAGTAGCACAAAAACGCAGTCAAAATAATAAAAACAAGTAGAGCATTCACTCACTAACCATTCAGCCAATAAATACAATCACACCTTAAGCCTATATAAGGGACGTCACATTATAATAAATTAACATATAAATAAAAAATAAAACTTAGTTTACTGAAGGTAGAGCAAGTACCCCCTCAGAGCCGACTTGAACCTGCTGAGCGATGGAAGATTCTTTATATCAGCAGGCAGGGAGTTCCAAAAATGCGCACCCTGAACCTGAAAGGAATTCCTTCCAGTCTCAGTACGCATGTAGGGCACCGCGAAATCCTTAATCTCTCCCCTAGTGGCTACCCTAGGTACATATCTAGTGAAGAGACCCACTAGATACTCGGGAG
Source organism: Anastatus disparis (assembly GCA_017163975.1). NCBI lineage: Eukaryota > Metazoa > Arthropoda > Insecta > Hymenoptera > Eupelmidae > Anastatus > Anastatus disparis. The sequence continues at coordinate 172,280 of JAFFSR010000003.1, forward strand.
TATTCATGCGCACGATTTTGTACATAAGTACAGCCATAAAATACTGTCTCCTCGCATCAGTACGCAGCCAACCCAGCGCAGCTCTATGAGGAGAGATATGATCGCCCATTCTCACGCCTAATACATATCTCACACATGAATTTTGTAGTCTTTGTAATCGTCTTTTCAACCCCTGTGAGGCATCGAGCAGAACTACTGAGCAGTAATCGAGATGTGGAAACAGCAGGGCGGTTGCGAGTTGTTTGCGCAGAGTCTCAGTGGTATACCGACGAAAAAACCGTAAGCCATACATAGTTCTATTAAACTTCTTAGTCAGCATATTAACATGTGGCTCCCATGATAGCTTAGAGTCAAGCACAACACCAAGGCTCGTAACGGTATCAGAGAAAGATATGCCGACACCATCCTCAAGCTCAATCGTCCTTGGCTCACCAGCATAAAAGTCATTAATAAATCGACCATTGCCAAAAACGATCGCTTTAGTTTTGTTTGCATTTAGTGTGAGAGAAGCATCAACAGCCCACTCCGACACCGCCTTGGCCGCCCTCTGTAGAATGCGAATACCTTCATGCACATCCTCATAAGAGACCTGCGTATAAATTTGCAGGTCATCTGCATATAATAGGTGCTTGACACAACCGGGGTCAAGGGTGTCACGTATGTTATTAATGTAAAGGCAAAACAACAGAGGCCCCAGCACTGAACCCTGCGGAACTCCTAAATTGGTTGTTAGCCAATTCGATTCCTCTTTTAAATGCGTGAAAACCATTTGTTTCCTACCTGATAAATAGGAGCTAATCCACTTGAGTGCAGCCCTGGAAAACCCCATCGATCTCAGCCTTGCAAGTAATTTGGAGTGAGAGATCGTGTCGAATGCCTTACTAAAGTCAAACAGAAGTAGTAGCGTGACAAGTTTCTTATCTAGACCTGATCTTATGTCGTCAGTAAGTTTAAGTATGGCAGTCTGCGTTGAGTGATGCTTTCTAAAACCAGTCTGCATAGAGTCAAGTATCCGATGTGTCGTAATATACTCTTGCAATTGGTCATGAGCAATCTTCTCCAGGACCTTTGAAAGAAAACATAAGATTGCTATGGGCCTAAAATCTTTAGGCATTGTTGGTGCAGGACACTTTTTTAATGGCACAATGCGTGCACGCTTCCAAAGGCAAGGGAAGACCCCCCGTGCAAAAGAGGAATTGAACAGAGTCACAAGATGTTCTCCGATAAACGGTAAAGCCTTGAGTATCACGCTCTGCGGAAAGCCATCCTCGCCACAAGCCTGTGATGAAAAATGCGAAATTGCAAGGACCACATCAGTAACATTAATTGGTTTGAAGGCAAAGCCACTTTCACTACACTAGGAAAGAATTCTCTTACATTCCTCATTGTCATCGTGCGGCGAGACTGACACCCCCGCAAAGTGCGCATTAAGCTCATCCGGAGTAAATCCATTCAAGTCCCCTTGAGGTCCGGACAAGAGTCCCAGGTCTTTTAACTCCTTCCAGACATTACCTTTGGCAAGAGCTTCGAACAGTCTGTTATGATAGTAAGTAGTCCTAGCTTGTTCAGTCTGCTCGTCAATCGTTTTACGTAGTTGCAGAAATTCAGAGAGATATCTCTCATCCTTCGTCCGTTTGTATCTTCGATACGTGGCATCTCTCTTGCACCGCATCTGCGACAATCCTTTGTCTATCCATGGAAACTTATCTTTACCAATTTTAAGTGTTTTTAGCGGCGCCAGATTATGTATTGCTGCCGTAAGATTGTCACAGAGGCAGTCAAGTGCAGATTCCGGGTCAACTGTACCAACTGTAAATGGCGTCCAATCACAGCCGGCCAGACTCTGTACTAATAACGTCGGACAAATATCTTTATAGTTTCTATACTCAATTGCTTTTTTATCTGTTATGACATGACTACAGGAAATACATACATCAATTAAGTTATGCCGACTGTGAAAATTCGCCGGTAAGTTTCGTGCGTCAAGTACTGTGTCATTATCGTCAACAAAAATCAGGTCAATCCAAGTGTGAGACGTCGGAGTGTGATGCGTGGCACCGTGCTGGACCAGCTGCAACGAAAGCTCAGCCGATAACTTGTTAAGAAGTTTGGCATCACTGCTCTCACGCAGGAGATCGGCATTCAGGTCTCCCATTATAATTTTATGAGAGTATTCAGAGGCATAATTTCTCAAAACATCTAAAAAGTTTGTATTTTTAATAAACGAAATAGCAGGAGGCCGATAAATAACAGAAACCAACACGGGTTCAGAGTTGCCTATTTGCACAGAACAGAAAATATATTCAGGCACCTCCGGTTTACCCTCACTATGAATAGTTTGAGTATCCGAAGTAGCCAAAATAGTGCATTTTAGATTGTTTTTAATATACAAGGCTACTCCTCCACCGCGCAGGTTTCTGTCCTGTCTGAATACTTTATACCCCTTGACCCGAATGACGTCATCTGAAACAGACGGACCCAGCCAGGTCTCAGCAACCCCAAATATGTCGTAAGAAGGACTACCACTTAGGAACTCACGCACCTGTCCAATGTGAGCTCTCAACGAAGTCACATTCAGAAAGCACGCTCGCAGCTCATCCCTCCTCCCTGTACGACCCTCAAGGGAGGCCCGGCACAGTCATTGGGGAGAGGCCACATTCGATGTTACTCCGTCTTTAACTAAAACTAGGTTTGTCTCTACATTTTGTTGCTCGAAAACTTTGCTACATATGTTAATCGAAGGAGTTTCTGAGTTTTTTTCATTTACATTTAAATTTACATCATTAGATTCTTTATTATTAATCAATTTATCTAAGTCATTTTCGTTGCTAAAACTATATGCCCTCTCCCTCTCTCCCTCCTCACCAGAAATTTGCCACGTCTATGCCAAACAAATTTAAAGCCTTTTTCCTTGGCATACTTTTTTTAATTTTTTAAAATTTACATATTTATCTTTAGGCATAAATTCGTTTATGAATATCAAATTATGATGTTTAAAAGTGGACAATCCACTGAGGAAGGAGGGATCAAGATCTGCAGATGAAAAACCCATAAATTGTCGTTTAGCCTCAAATACCTTCTGCGCCAGGTCCTCCTCGGAGAGTCTCACCAGCAATGAGAACGCACCCCTCGGACCGCCACCGATCCCACGTTCTGCAGACACCCCGTTCCTATCATCATTTTTAGTGATTTCCCTAACTGAAATTATATTCGCACGTTTGATTGTTGGGAGTATAGCACCAAGAACGGCACACGCATAATCCTCCAGCCCAACATTGACTGCTGAGCAATCCAGCCCGCCAGAGATCACCAACATACCATCCCCGGAACCACACTCCGTCTCAATCTGACGGGGTGCCTCATCATTAATTACTGTGTGTGCATGTGGTGTTTGTGTTTCTGTTATGTCAATAAATCTAGATGTGTGAGTTGTTTGCTCAGTCGCGAGATCGGTAACGGCCTGCGCCACGCCAGCCACCCCGGACGTAAGGTCCAAGATGCCCCTGTCCACTTCACTAAATTCATTATTAAGAAATGTTTGCACATTATTGAGTTTATTATTAATAGTTGTAATTATAGTTTCAATTTTGTTGTTTAGAGTGGACAGGAAATCTCTTTCTAATTTTAGTATAGTTCCTTTAAGTTTTCGATTCTCCTCTAACAACTGCATCTGCTCATTTACTAATTTTTAATAATTTCACTTTGTACTTCCATTTTGGACACAATGTCCCGCAGGCCATTGTCAGTATTCATAACGTGGCTCTGAAAAGCCTCAATACTATTTTGAATTGAGTCAAGCCTGCCGGACAGTGCGCCCTCTAGAGCAGACACAGCTGCCCTCATTGAGGAAGAATCTGAACATCCTTGGACCCCGTCAAAATTATTTATCTTATTATTATTATTGTTATTATTATTATTCGGGGCAACGTGCGCAGCGCCACCTCCCAAATACTTATTAGATAAATTGATACTTAATCTATTTCTCCCTCCATCCGCCGCGACGCCATTTTTGTTGGTCCCAATTTGCGCCGCGATAGTAGTAGTCTTCACTCGTGCTGGCTGCCCCTGAGATGTGATGACCGGTGTTACTTTCGAGTTGGTACGTGTTGGTGTAGAGGCACTGATGGGCTGTTTTGGAACAGCTTTGCGCGCGATCATGTTCGGCGTAACTCCATTAACATTTGTGCTTCCGCCGGCCAGTGACGCAGATGACATGTCACTGTTTTTGTGTGTTTCGAGGCACTTCTTGCCTTCATATTTTGTGCCATTATCCATTTTAGAACGTGTCATGCATTTAGCATGACAACGCTGCCGGCACGTGACACACAAATGGAGCTTTGCCATGCTCCATTTATCATTGGTAGCAAGTTTACAGATCGCACAGCTGTCCATTACTTTGACCTCACTTGTGCATACGCTCCAAAAGCTTATATGGTAATACAGATTTCCACTTTATTGGTCGAAGAGTAACTTAAGGATTACGTTCAGCGCCACCAGGATCTCTGCTTGCCGATAAAAATTGCCTCTCAAACTAACCTCAAAATAGCAGACTTCCTAACCTCGAAATTCAGCACCTTGGTAGAAATCTTAAAATAAAAAGCAAGGACCGCTATCAAAAATGATGTTTTATAGCTGAAACGGTGCCTTGCAATTTTAGCGAGCAAGAATCTGTAACAAAAACGCCCGTGGGCACAAAAATGCAGCACCAGAACAAAAACACAAATAATAGAAAAATCAGACGTGTTTAACTACTTACAGATGGATGGGAAGGTGGTGAGATGTCCCCGAATATGGATCAAAAGGTTGCCGGGCGCCAACCTGGTCCAAATTTGTTTAAATAAATTTTTTTTTGCAAAATCGAAAAAATCGTTTTTTAGGGTCGGAACAAATTTTTTAAGGTTTTTTGGGTTGTTTTGAACAAAAATGGTCATCTATGAGTTTTCTCTAAAGTTAATAGTTTTTGAGATATACGCGTTTGAAAATTGAAAAATCGCGAAAATGGCCGTTTTCAACTTGGAAATACTATATTAAAAAATGTAATTTTTGAGGTTGCCAAAGTTTTTAAATATTCTTTGAACATCCATTAACAAAAATCTAATGAGTTTTTAGCGATTATTTTAGTGCAACCTTCTGTTTTTTAATAGATAAATTCAAGCGGGCGCGCGCGTTCTTTGCTGCGCCTTGGAGCGGTGACGCGCTATACACCATTCTGTTTTTCATCCGCGCGCTTGCTTTTTTATTGCATTTTAACAATTAATTCTTTAATATTTTTTAATATTATTTATTGTTTGGAAAAGTATTATATTTACAATATGTATTAGATAAAGTAAATAGAAAAATTAAATAAATAGATAAATATAAAGCATTTATTTTTAATGAATTTATAATTCAGTTCTTATTTGAATAAATAATATATGTACTGATAGTTTTTTGCAATCACATTAAAATTAAATATTGTAATATTATTATCTGAAATACGTATTACTATCAAAGAAATAGTATTTGTATTTTGCCTACATAAAAATATAATACTTTTCCAAACAATAAATAATTGTTTATTTATTTCGCGCCCGTTCAATTCATTTTGCGCACGCTCGACTTATAGCGTGTCCAAACAAAGTATTTTGCATACGCTACGAAACTAAGAGAAATTGAATTTCGCGCACAGTGTCAAAAAATAACTTTTTCACATTCCTCAGCCTAAAGTTCGTACTTCTTTCTCTCTGAACAGAGGAAAAAGTACTGCGTTGAGTCGTCGGTTTTATAAGCATGCGCATGCGTGTTTCATATTCCATGATTCTCATGTGTACGCAACTATACTCTTGTGAACGATGTAAACTGTTAGAGATACGTAGCGTCGAAGACTTTGCGTTGGCATTTTTACAATATACTTAGAATATTTTTATTAAAAGTTGTGTCTCATCAATAAATATTAATTACATTCAATAATTAATATAGTTTAGCTACAATAAAACTAATTTTGAAAAACAAAACTCGAAGAAGAGAAAAATAAGCATTGAAAATAATATTGTATGAACAAAAAACATGTGTATCATTTTCTAATTGTGATAATTGTAGTAACAAAACAGATAATAAATATCACGAATAATTGTTTAACGTTAAATTGAAAAATATATTTATATAAATAAATATATATTTTGTAATCAAAATAATCCTGAAAAATGTATTTATGTTGAATAAATATGTATTTTGTAAAAAATGTATTATTACATAAATATATGTAATTTTATTATTTTTTAAACGAACTTTAGGCTAGGGATGTGAAAAAAATGTATACTGGGCTCGAGGAAAAAGTATGCTCCTCGCCCCCGCGTAAGTGTCGCCTTCGCTACGCTCGGGCGACAACTATACGAGGGAGTGAACAGCATACTTTTTCTTCTTGGTGCATAATATACTATTTTGCTTACTAGGAGAGTTTCATACCTCCGGATCACGGATTTTGCTCAAACTTCGGGATAAGTTTTTAGATGATAAAATATGGAAAAAGCTAAAGTTATAGTTACAAACACTCAATATTTCCTTAGTTACAGACAATTAAAGAAAATCACTAAAAAAGTTACTAGATTTTTAAACGCATATAATTCTTTAGCATTGATAGCTAGAAGCTTGAAACTTGTTTTAAAATTAAAGCTGAGCTCAAATCCTTTCGAAACAGTAGTTACAGCATATCAAAATATTATTTTTTCTTAAAGTTAGAGCGTAAGAAAGATTGGACCTAATTTCAACTTTTATTGTTAATTAATGTTTTAAAAAGAAAATTCAGGTCCAATCCTTATTACGCTCTAAATTTAAGAAAAAATAATATTTTGATATGCTGTAACTACTGTTTCAAAAGGATTTGAGCTCAGATTTAATTTAAAAAAAAGTTTAAGCTTCTAGCTATCAATGCTAAAAAACTATATGCGTTTAAAAATCTAGTAACTTTTTTAGTGATTTTCTTTAATTGCCTGTAACTAGGGAAATATTGAGTGTTTGTGACTATAACTTTAGCTTTTCACATATTTTATCATCTGAAAACTTATCCCGAAGTTTGAGCAAAATCCGTGATCCGGAGGCATGACACTCTCCTAGTTAGTAATAAATCGTATGCTTGACGCCCTCGCCTTCAGCTCAGGTTCTAAATTATATGAATATTATTGAGATGTATATATTTCTATTAAAAAAGCGTAAGCAAATATATTTTCATTAGAGTAAAATGACAAACTGGCATTCACATGAGTTTTCTTGTTAATTTATATGGTGTAGAATATTCATGATAATATATTAAATTTTCAGTGTGTATTTCATATACATGACATATACGATTTTTTCTCATACCGGGCTACACGTACAACTTATACTTATTGATAGTTCATCATTAAATAAAAAGGTAGCCTGAAAAATCAACTGCTACTCTCGGCCGAACATTTTTCCTCTTTTTCTATTGATCCTTTCCTCTGTCACTAATAATAATTCATTAAAATAAACCATCGATATATTACTGTTATTATAATACTACAGATTGTAATTCAGGAAAATAAAACAAATATAATTCTAAAAAATTAAAAGTTAAATTTCACAATCTGCTTCAAATTTTTCATAGAATTTATTTTTTTGTCTAACTTGGTGGAAAGCTATTGAGAATCGGTTTCCTTAGCGTAGTTTCAATTTCAGAGTCATTTATGAAAAAAAAAATTTAAATACTGTAAAAATAATTATGAAAAACTGTAAGCAACTGTAAATAACTGTAAGAAACCGTAAATAATTGTTAATAATTATAAATAATTGTTAATAGCCGTGAATAACTATAAATAATAGCAAATATTTGAAATAACTGTAAATGACTATTATTTGAGTTCTAATTTTATCGCGAGAAAGCGAAAGAGAGAGCGAGAAAGTGCAAAAAACAGAGAAAGAGGGAGAAAAGAAAGGGAGAGGGAAGGAGAGGATGGAGAGGGAGAGCGAGAAAGAGAGGGCAAGAGAGCGCGGGAGAAAGCGAGGAACAAAGAAAGGGGAAGAAAAGAAAGGGAAAGGGAGACGTAAAGAAAAAAGATGGAGGGGTAAGAAAAAGAGGAAGGAAAGATGGATGGAGAGAAAAAGATAGGAGGAAATATAGTGATAGTTAGAAAGAGCGAGAGCCGCGAATATTGAATCTGAAATGAGACCGGAAAAATGAGGCCCAAAATAAAAATGCTTATAAATAATAACTACTAATTATATAGGACTCAATAAAAAATTGCTATTCTTATTAAAAAGAATTACACACATCTAAAAAATTCACGAATCGGAGAACCGTAGAAAAAGGTGGTTTCATTTCAATATAATATAGGATTATTATCAAATTATTAAAGATGTTTGTCGACTGAATTATTCTGATCTCTTACATTTTTGTTAAAATAAGAACATATACGCCCATAACTTCAGTTTTTCGAAGTGTTAGACCATACTGCTGTAGATTGACTCATATTTTGGTACCTAAAAACATATAAGTCTCATGAAGATCTGTGACCCAAAGGTCATACGCTCTCCTGGTGAGAAATAGTATATTTTTCACCTAGAAAGCAAAAATAAAGAATGTCCTGAATAGTATGTGAATTTTCACCCGAGCTGAGAGTGAGGGTGACAAACATACGATTTAAGGCATTTTTTATTTGCTCCCGTGGTGAAAATACGATTTTTTTTCAACACCGAGCTGAAAATATCCCAATGTTTTTTTGAAGCTAGGAAAAAATGTGGCACTTTCAGATCAGATGTTAAAAAAAGAGACTTCTTGAAACAAAGGGAAAACTCCAATGTGATCTGGTCATTTTGATGAAAATAGTACATTATTCTACTAGTAAGCAAAATAGGTCATTTTCTCTCGTTTTGGCACTCGCGCTACGCTCGAGTGACAAAAAAAACGAGTAGGAGACCTATTTTGCCACGAGTGGGGTACAGAATTTTTCTAAACAAGGTGAGCAGAATCCGATTTTCGGTGCCTATTTTGCGTGAGCAAAATAGTTATTTTGCTCACGCAACTATTATAAATAACTATTTTGCTTATTAGTGAGGGAATGTGGCATTTTTCTCACGCAAAACAGGCACCGAAAATCGGTTTTTGCTCACCGTATTGGAAAAAGTAAATTTCTTGGATATAAATTAAATATAATATTAGGTTTCTTACATAAAAATGTTTTCATTTAAAACGAATCCACTTGGTGACAGTGGATTTATTATTTATTGGAAATCTTGGATACTCTACTTTAATAAGTAATATATTTTAACTTATATTCTTTTATAAGTGTTTTTTCTTTGTAGTATATTCTAGATTTTACTAGAAAGATTTTCATTTGTATTTTTCAACTGATAGTCACTTCAATCAAGATGTTATATGCTAACCTCAAACGGATATAAAACAAGATTAATTTCGCTAAAACTGACAAGGAGAGTGCATTGCATTTGGGTCTTGGATTTTCTTCTAGTTGTGGGATCTTTTTTTTTTACATAAAATCATGAAAAAAGCCGCGTCCATTCGGTCCAACGCTCGATTTTTTCCGAGTTATGAGCAGTTTTGTCTGTTTTGTTGAAAAAATTGCATCTGCTTTTTCTTGAAGGTTTTTACTAATTGCATATTAAAGTTGAGATTAAAATCTTTTGATTAAAAAAAAACGTGTCCAAAAAGCTCAAGTTGTTAAAAAGTTATGGGCGAATAAAAATAGCGCAAATATTTAGCTCAAAAAATGCATAAAAAATAAATGCAATATTTTAGTCAGAAATTCATTTCAATTTTCATCACTTCATAAGTTTTTAACAACTTGAGCTTTTTGGACACGTTTTTTTTTTAATCGAAAGATTTTAATCTCAGAATAAGTAGTTCGGAAACTGTAAAATTATAAAGCAGATGCAATTTTTTCAACAAAACAGACAAAACTGCTCATAACTCGGAAAAAATCGAGCGTTGGACCGAATAGACGCGGCTTTTTTTATGATTTTATGTAAGAAAAAAGATCCCAAGGCTAGAAGAAAATTCAAGACCCAAATGCAATGCACTCTCCTTGTGAGTTGATTCTGTTTGCTTCAGGATATATTTTCTTAACGTAGATTTATGCAGTGAAGGCAGTATTTATTTGATTTTATTAATCACGGCGCCGCTATTTATAATTATTATGTTGATTTCAAAATTTACGTTCAATTAATAATCTAATATTTATTTACAATAAATGATTGAAAATTTTTTATTATATTGTTCTTACTATAAAAAATTTAATAAATCATACTATAAATTATAAAATTCTTAACTATATTTTGAATATTTATGTGACATAATTATAGGGAGGGGGGGGAAGGGGTCAAGATAATTGTGTTACATAGGGGGGAGGAAGTCTATTTTTATAAAAAAGTACGTTACGTAATTTGTGAACAAGCCCTATGACTTAAGAAAAACATTTTATTCATAAAAGTTTATGTATCAGAGAAAGAATAGAACACTATATCGCCAATATTTATGTGACATAATTGTAGGGAGGGGGGGAGGGGTCAAGATAATTGTGTTACATAGAGGGGAGGAAGTCTATTTTTATAAAAAAGTACGTTACGTAATTTGTGAACAATCCCTTACATACAAATGACTTAAGAAAAACATTTTATTCATAAAAGTTTATGCATCAGAGAAAGAATAGAACACTATATCGCCAACAAATGAGAAATACACACACGGCGGTTTTCCCATATATTTTGATGTCTTCTATTCCTTTTCTTACACTAAAACTCTAAGAATTCCAAGGAAAATCTAAAAATTTTAATACAGTAGCTTTCAATTTTAGAAAAATAAAGTGTCAGACCGAATTGATTCATGGCGAGTTTTTGCTTGATTCTTTTTTTCAATAAAATAGTATCATTTTAATTTTATTATTTATCAGTCATGTAGAAATAATTTCAAACAATTTATGGAAGACGATCCATTTTTTAATTTTCATTTTTATCATTTTTATGGCCTTTATCATTATTTTTGAAGATTATATCATTTTTCTCTGTATATTTATGAGGAAAAAAAATTTATATGATTTCATAAAATTTATTATCTTTTATATATCTAAAAGAAATTTTTTCTTTTTTAATAATAGATGTGCTCAAAAAATTGTAACCCAACTTGAAACATCACCAGCTCCTCGACCGCTTCAACCTTGTGCAAGTACTTCAAAAATGGCTACGACACCGACATCTGCCAAACCGAGTGGTTCAAATTCAGCCAAATATACATCATCATCATCATCGTCATCGCCATCGTCGACAATAAATAAAGGTTCAACGCAACGTTCGAAATCTACAACGCGTACAAAACCTTTAACAGTAGCACAAGAGGTACAAAAAAGCAAGAAAGAAAAAGAACGTGAAAAAGAACGTGAAAAAGCTGAAAAAGCAAGACTGAAAGAAGAAGAAAAAGCAGAAAAAGCTAGACAAAAAGAAGCTAAAAAACTTGCCAAAGAAGAAAAGAAAAGGGCTAAAAAGGAAGCTAAAGCACGTAAAAGAGAAGCTGAAGAAGCATTATTAAGGGATTCGAAATAAAAAAAAAAGAAAATAGTGTTGGCAATAGTGATTCTTATGAAGCGGCCAAAAAATGTAATCATTTCTACATACCGTAGCGATTAATGCATACGCATCATCATATCAATTTTATCTTTTAGTCTATGAAAAGGACTTTTTTTCTTATTAAGTTTTTCAAGAGATTTGTGCTACAAAGTTATTGATATTAGAGTAGTTTAATTTTTTTAATACGGTTAATTAGAATATGCTGTAAATTCTGAGTAGTTTATTTAGTAGAAAAACTGATATAAATTTAATTATTCACAAATTATTAATAAGTAAGGTTAAATAATAATTTTATAAAGTATGCCATAACTATGTGCCACACAATCTCTTAAAAACTTTTAATTCTGTACTCGCTCGCTACTATTAACATATTAAAAAAATTTATAAAAGGTTGAAGCAAAGTGGATTTTTACTATCTTTTGTCAATTCAAAGAATGCCGAAAACAAATAAATGCACATCAACAGTGGAAAATCAAAAGAAAAAATGGTTATTATAAAATAAGTTTATATAAGAATATGTACGAGTACATGTTGCGATGTTGTACTAAACGTTAATATTATGGACGGGTATAGCAAGAGTTTCTTTTGTTTTTAATTTAATGATGTATAGAGCTATCATAAGAAAAATTTTCATTTCTCTTAACTTTTGTTACTAAGATATTAAATTAAATGAAAATTTATACAAGTAATGTAATTGTTTTAGATTTTATAAATTAAATCCCATTCTATTAAAAAAAACTTGAAAAAATATATTTTTTAATTAAAAAGCTTAATGATAACACAGTACATCAATAAATTAAATATAAAAAAAAGAGGAAATCGATAATATTCTATCCCCCTCCGTGTAGATATTTTGTAAATACACTAATAGTTTTAGCAAAATTATTAAAGCGTTAAATTCCATAATCACATCTCACGTCTATTATCATCGATTACAGTAGCATGTATATCGCGAATAATTAAAAAAATTTTTTATATATTCATTTGTAGCCAATATTGATCGATTTATTTGATAAAAATATATAATTCACAAAAAGATTATACATACAATTTTGGCTACAAAAAATGATATCGATTTTTTTTGTTTTATTTACGTCTGATGAAACCTAATTATTTTTGTAAAAAGATTTTTTTGTACTAAATAAATATGTAAATTTATTTAAATATATTTAATAAGAATAACAAATTAATTTTAAGAGTGAAAATATTTTTTTATAGAATAATAATTTGAAAATTTTTATTTTTACTTATTTGATGCTGCAAATTTGTGTATCTTATGTTTTTTAAATTTTGTATTGATTATAATTCTGAATGAAATTTATTTATGCTTTGCCATATTATTTAACATGGTGTGAGCTGACGCTAATGAAAAATATAATAAAAAAATATTTAATAGTATATTATTAACCTAGGGAGAGAAGTTGACCATTAAATGCTCGCGTAAGATTTGCCCCCGAGCGCAGCGAGGGGGCAAATACGCGAGCAATTGATGGTCAACTTCTCTCCCGAGGTGAATATACGATTTTTTCTTATTCCCGGCGAAAAGTACGTCCAACTTACCCGTTGTGATAATTCGTTTTTGATGATAAATCATTAAAATAAAAATACCGCGATGAATCGCTTGCTGCTATTGACCGAGTATGCTCTATCCTTCTCTGCCCCTCTCCCACTGATGATAAATCATTAAAATAAACCATCAATATTTCACTCACATTTTATAATTTACACACTTTATAACACACTGCAATTTATAATTCACAAAATAAAACAAGTTAGGTTTTAATAATAAAATATTTAAAATTACTATATAAGAAAAATAAAGAAAAAGATATACTGCTTGTTGTAACCGGCAAAGAAGGCTAGACATAGCCCCCTCCATTCGCGGCTACCTTTATTGTACATATAAGAGAAAGAAAGAGAGAGGGAGAGAGTCAATTCTTAAAGCCGGCGGACAGAGAAGGATAGACGCAACCCTCTCTATTCTGTATGAAAAAGAAAGAGAGAAGGAGAGAGTCAATGTCTAACGCCGGCGGACAGAGAAGGATAGACGTAGCCCTCTCTATTCTTAACTGCCGTGAAAAACAGAGCGTCAACACGATTGCGCATCGCTAGTGCGCCGAGCCGCCGTAGATAATGCTTAACTTCTCTCTCAGAAAGTAGACGTCTTTCGACGTACTTTTCGCCAGGGGATAAGAAAAAAAATCTTTTACAAGAATAATTAAGGTTAATGAAAAGTGCAGGAGATGAATAAAACAAAAATATGTCTCATGAGTTCTCTCTTTATTCGAGTTATATAAACTCTTTGTAAGCGCCGTTAATTTATTGTATTAGCCGAGTTTGTTAATATTTTGCGTTTTTTCAAAGAGGTAGAACAAAAAAAATTATAAACTAATATTATACAGAAGAAAGAAAAAAAATAATAAAAGAGTTGAGGGGAAAATAAAAATAATATTATAAATACCGACATATAATAAGATTTATTTGGATTTTACCAGAACTAATAAGTGATATTAATTAGCTTTAAAAAAAATAACGTAAAACTCCAAAAAAATCAAGGATGTAGAAACTTAAGACTAAGACATTAAAGAAATGTTAATTATGAACAAAAAAATTAAATACATCTTACAAGAAAAGTACTAAAAAAATATAAACGAATGAACAGCGCATTAGTTTTGCGTAACAATATTTCTTATGAAACTCAAAAATGTCACTGTTCTGGATATTGTAATACTCCGAGTTTCTCGACCTAAGTATATATATATATATATATATATATATATATATATATATATATATATATACATATGTATATATATCTCAGACATTTCATTCGCATGGTCAAAAAATAAAAATTGCTAGAAGTCTATGAATCCGTTTGAGACTGAAATAAATTTTGGCCTCATATTGTCCTCTTGCGAATACAACATAGCTATTAGAGAATAAGGCAACAAATGATTCATTGCAGGGCAAAAATTGCAAGACAAAGAGAGTACCATTCCTGTCTAATCTGAAGCATTGGCATTCTTACCCTAAGGGACTGAGATTGTGGGAAATTTTGTCTCGCAAACCAGGAAGCAGTGCTCTTCCTTTTTCGCTTTGAAGAGACAACACATATCTCTGAATTTCTTTGGTGTACTTGATATCCGAAACACAAAAAAATTTTTAGAGATCTAAACCAAAAAGGTCAAGTGCTAGGAATCGTAGAATATTTTGATTTTTTTCAAGTTTCTTGTTAAATAAAATAGTAAATGAATTGCAATTTGCAATTATTTGGGTATATTCTTCATATTATTTTCAACAAAAAGTTTTTTATTAATTTACAATTAAAAATTAGTAGCATTTGAATGGAAAATTCATTATTAATCTTAAGGAGATGTAAAACGGACACTACATCTGTACTCATAAGTATTAACTGACATTTAATTTTATTGCTGAGTTCCCAGAAAAGAAATGCATTAGCTTATAGTATGTACTATGATGATTATTTAGTTAAATTTTCAAATAAATTCATTCATTAGTTTTTAAAATATTTGGATTTCTGGTACGAAATCGAAAAATTTTAATAAATAATACTGGAAAATTTTGCAATGAAATGGAAAGATGGTCAATATTTATGAGTACAGGTGTAGTGCCCATTTCACATCTGCTTAACCTCATGAACTTAGACTTTAAAAATTTTTTTTATATATTTTGGGTACCAAATAGAATATATTTTCAGACTTTTAGCGATTTTCATTTTTTGTTCGTGCAAATTGGCATGAAAAGTACCATGTATATATATATATATATACAGACACTTATTTCTTTTCCTGCCTAAAGAAAAAGAATATGACAAATGAAGACTATATAAGTATGACATTATATTTAAATTGTTTAGTTTTTTTCTCTCTCTCTTTCTTTCTGGCGAAAAATCAAAAGCAATTTTTCTACCTGCCTGCGCAAATATTACATGTGATCAAAAAAAAAGAAAAAAAATAAAATGTAAAAGAAAAGTATGAAAACAATTATTGATTTTGGAATAGCAACTGAAAGAATAATTAATGAAAGTATAGTGCATAAAAAGATCTAGAAATTAAAAATTTTCATTTCACAAAATCAATAACTCTATCTTTTTACATTTTAATTTGTCGGATTTGTTGTCCTTGTCAAACGAATTCTTTCTTATTTTTACTCATATATTATTTTTTGCACTGGAAATTAAGTAAAGTACTCAAGATATGATTATCAAGAATTTGTACACGAAATAGAAAATTTACATTGTTTTGGAAAAAAACTATAAAACGTCATAAAATTAAAAAATTAGTTTTAATTCCTCAAAAACAATATAATAGATTTTCACCTTTTGTACAAATTTTCCTTATAATCATGTCCAGAGTGCTCAACTCTCAATTTCTAGTTACAACAATAAATATATGACAAAAACAATATTTAATTAATCTAGGATATCGAATGTGGCTCCATCTTCAAAAATTTTATCTCTATTATCATAGCATTAGTATGAAAAATTCTTTTTAATTTTCAGAAAAGTTATAAAATTATTAACATCAATATGTACAGCATCAAAATATATTGAAATAAAATTGCTACGCAATAGGTTCAAAATTCAATTTTTAGCTTTTTTGTGGACGCCAAATTGAATTTTACGGCCACCTATAAATTTTATGTATTATAAACAATATATTACATTACAGAGGTAAAGTCGCAATTTCTGTATCGTACGATACGATCATATTGCGCAATTCAGACTTTTCAACCTCTTGTCTATGTAGCATGTACTAGTTTTCTTTATAACTGGTCGAAAGCACATAATTAAAAATGCAGCCACGACATTCCAGCTTATATCCTAATATCATGCAATCTTCTTCAATTTTTCTCCTATACCTTTAACGGCTCTTTTAGACCCCCACGAAATTCTGAATTTTTGTCTGTCTCTCTTTTAAATTTACTATTTTCTATAACATTTTTTTTCAAATTTCGATATCTGACGCAAAAATTCCAGTAAGATCAAAGTAAGTGTTGTTGGTCGGGGTCCAGGCATCGAAAACACATACAGAAATTAAACATAATTACTTTTTTGATATTCACTTTAAAAAAATATTCTTAAATTTTATTCTACAAATAAAAAAATTATTTATTGCATATTTATTAAAAAATAGTTTCAAGGTTGGTGTAAAGAAAGTGACAACCCATCAGTGTGCAAATCATAAACTTTCTGCATCGAAATTGATGTGATTAACTCGTACTTTCGACAGAGGTATAAAGAAAATGCATTTCAACGACTTTATGGAATACCTTACAGAAAAGAAGCTCACATCGCTTTCCAAGACATTCCACTTTCTACATCATTTGACGCTTATAATTTTCATTCTATAATAATCACGATAAGCCCGTCTCCAAGCGTCATGATTGCTTGCGGACATAAAATCGTGCTTTACGTCCATATTATTTCAGTTTTAAACAGCAACAATATAATTTCAACTTTATTTAACGAAAATACAAGAAAATTTTATGTATTGAAGCTTAGGGCAAATTGAAGAAAGGGAAATTGTATTTATAAAAAGATTGCCAAAAATTATTCTTAATACATACACGAAATATATTGACTCCTAAATTTGTATACATGTATTTATAAGGAATGAAAAAAGCGCCTGACACATCTTGACGCACATATCATCGAAATATAATTAATTAAATAATGAATTATAACATTAATTGATTCTGATTGATTGTATTATATAGTCGTATAAGAGTTAGCTCAGTCAATTATCTATGAAATATAAGAAAAAAAAAACTAAAAAGAAAAGAATTTAATATTGCGCAAAATATATAAGAAAATGTAAGAATGAGTGAGATGCATTAAGATGATAATCAACGAATCGTAACGGAAGAAAGTTTGCAAAGTATGTTTATCAATGCAAAATTAAGCAGTTGCTATTTCTTAATCGATTATGTAAATTTTTGTATTTAGTACCTTCTTTTTCTTGAATGGAAAAAGAAATAAAAAAAATTGTATGTACGGTTTAGCGAGAGATTGGCACTGATAGTGATTTTTTTAAAGAGATATTTTTCAAATAGGATTTTTATTATCAGTTTTTTTAAAAGTGTATATTTCTAGATTAATAATTAAATTAGCATATCAAATATTGTAATTAACATCAAAAGTTGTAAAAATATAAATTTTTTATACGAAAATAAATAGTTTTGTAGAATAAATAATCAATATACTCCAATAATCTTTTAATTAACATAGGTTTTTCATAAATTTAATGTTGATGGATTGGATAACTCTGATTACTTGAATTTACTTGACATAATTTTAAAATTTAAACCAAACTTGTGTGATTCGTATTACATTTTAACTTATAATCAAAAGAAAATAATTCTTTGGCTCTGCATGCGAGAGATTTGATCTTTCAGGTATACGTGATATGCTTTCGACAAGGCATTTTCTATACACCTAAAGTGTCAAAAATAGAATGCTTTTAACAAAGTTAAGAAACAAAGTGAATTTTATGCACTAAACTAAAAGGGCGTAAAATCGGTGTTGTTCACACATGGTGTATGCTTGAGAAGTTGAACTTTCTACACTTATTTAAAAAAATAGTATGTGTAACGCATTGCCGAAGCTATTTTTCACGTTCGTCTGATAAAGTCCTGCTTTTCGCATTAGTGTCTCAACGTACTACTTTTGAAATATTTAATTTTAAATTTAATTTTCTAATAACAATATTTAACAGTGCCAATCTATACAGGAAAAAAACACAAATTAAAAATAAGCCGCTATAGTATTTCAAGATTATAAATTTAAAAAAACACTATCAAGATTTCATGGTAGTCCAGAAATCTCCGAAGAAGGTTAAAAAGAAAGTATAAAAAATTATCCTTTTTAGTGTGATAAAGCTTTTTATCACACCCATATGTAAATTTTTTTCATCGAAATCAAAACTTAGAAAATTTAAATTTTATTTAAAAAGATTATTCAAGTAAAATATAATTATTGAAATGTTATAGTAAAAGTTTTTTCCGATTATATTTATATGATAAATAAAAATGTACATACTTAATATACTAATGTTTTTAGTAATTTATCCAAAAAATCGTTACTTTCCTGGATTTTAAAAATAATTAAATTTTTCAATTCAAAACCTGAATGAAAATTCAATTAAATTATTTTTCAAATTCAACTTAAAATATACATATACAATAAACATCATTGATGTATTATCGATGCATGTTCCATCGTGTGTAATTCGCAATGTTAAATCGGTGAAGAAGTCATTATAAAAAAATTAAAGAAATTTAACATAACTACTTATTAGTTTAAAGACAATGAGCTGTAATAAAAGAAAGTTAAACTACCGTTTAACAATTACATATTGTAGTTGCTCTATGTTGTGAAAATTTAAACACAAAAAAACTTTAAGAAAAGAAAAATTTAGGAGCTTATGTATATATATATATATGAGCTCTTTAAGTTATTTAAATCTAAAAAAAAGAGTGACGGCAGTGTATTATATAGCGGCTGATGCGAAAGTCGCAATAATTTTTGGCGCTAATTAATTATTATTAATGATTATTCCTCGCTACTAACTGGGAACTTTCAAAGATTATCTTAAATTATTATGTATAAAAATATTTCGTACATATTGCGACAAGGACGTTTTTTATTGTCCTTTTACGTTTTTCTGTGCTATAAACACACAATATGCATTATATCTTGTACTTGTCTCTGTTGCAAGAACATAATAATGACTATTCTGAAAAATAAGTGATTTAAAGATGATGGTGCTGAACGTTGTAACAATATTTTTAAAATATTATATTAGATTAACTCTATCCAATATTTCAGAATTATTATATTAATAATGCATGAATGTATTTAAACAAAATTCTAATATTTTTTTTAATGAGAAAAATAGAATTCAGACTACGAAAAAAAAATTTTATTCAAGATATTTTTATTTTTTACATTTATTTTGTTGATAAGTAATGTTAAACGTGGAATGTTTAATGTAATATTAAATAAATATTAACACAACGTTAAATTTATGCTAATTGCGTTGAGCAACTCAATTGTTTGTTTTATTATGAAATATTTTTATAAAGATTAATTGTCAAATCCATTTTAATATTTACTAAGGTGCTATATAAATAGACAATTAAGTAGATTAACGATGGTTGAAAGTATTGTATAAAAATTATCGCTATGTTAAGTATTTTGTGTCAAATTATAAAAAATGTGTTCCTTTATTGTACACAAACATTCTGTAAAAACGTTCATTTTTCTATACGATTGTGTATATATAATTACAACATTTTTTAATACATAAAAAATATGTAAAATGTTTGTTTGTGCAGAAATTTTACACAAACTTCGTGTAAATATCTTTGTACAAAATGGAATAGAAAATATGTCATAATTATTATACAGTCTTTCAACTAACAAGGAGAGTACATTGCATTTGGGTCTCGGATTTTCTTCTAACTTTGGGATATTTTTTCTTACATAAAATCATGAAAAAAGCTGCGTCCATTCGGCCCAACGCTCGATTTTTTCCGAGTTATGAGCAGTTTTGTCTGTTTTGCTAAAAAATTTGCATCCGCTTTACAGTTGTACAGTTTTCAAACTACTTACTCTAAAAGGTTTTTAATCATTGCATATTAAAGTTGAGATTAAAACCTTTCGATTAAAAAAAAAGTGTCCAAAAAGCTCAAGTTGTTCAAAAGTTATAAAGGGAAGAAAATTAAAATGAAATTCAGACTAAAATACAGCATTTATTTTCTATGCATATTTTCAGCTAAATATTTGCGCTATTTTTATTCCGTTCTAACTTTTAAACAACTTGAGCTTATAGAATAAGTAATTTAAAAACTGTAAAACTATAAAACAGATGCAAATTTTTTAACAAAACAGACAAAACTACTCATAACTCGGAAAAAATCGAGCATTTGTAAGAAAAAATATCCCAAAGTTAGAAGGAAATTCAAGACCCAAATGCAATGCACTCTCCTTGTAAGTAAATAAATTTTAATTTAATAAATTTAAAAAAATTATTTTCTTCTGAATTTTTAAATGAAAAGTTCTATTATAAATGTTCAATTAATATTTTTTCAATAATTTTAAGGCAATTAATATGACTAAAAATGTTACATGATAAACAAATAAAATCTAAAGATAATTTTAAGTGCTCAAAAACAGAAACATGAGTATGTAATTAAAACCTTTTAACGTTAAATATCAAAGTTTTGTACGTTTTTATTTCAAAAACTGTAATATGTTGTAGTTTTTAAGAAAAATGTAGCATCAAAATTTTGTTAATAGAAAGCACACTTTTGACGCGAAATGGAAAATTAAAGAAAAAACATGATCGAATAGTCATAAAAATTACATAATAATCTCATTTTACGTGGCTTCATTTTTCACATTGAAAATAGCAATTCAAACATCTTGTTACATAGTTCATTTAACTATATAGATGATAAATGAAAATAATTAATAAAAAAAAGGTTAGTGAATAATATCTTAATTGATCATCAAATAGACCTAATTAAATACTGTGCCAATTAATAGATAGATTCAAACAAAGAAAACTTTTTGTATCATCCATTAGACAAACAAACAAAAATTAAGCAGAGTAACAACAGTAAAACAAAAAATTCAAGCAAAGCACAATATATCTAAATGAGCAAAAATTCAAAAATTCTTATACACGATAAAACTAAATGCTTGATAAAATTGATATGATAAAAAAATTAGCCAAAAATAAGTTAAATTATTAAAACTGAAATATTTAGTTTTCATACATGTTTTGAATAAGCAAAAAATTTTAACAAATCATTCAAAACTAAGATTCAAGAAAATATAATTTAATATTTATTTTTTGGTTTTATTATTTTTTTCAACACTGCGCTTTTCCGTTTCGCGTCGCTTGATTGAATCGAAGAAGAACGGAGTGTTGACATTTACCGAGCATGACAATGAGATTCATTACATATAAAGAATATATTGAATCATGAGCGACAAAAATATGATTTTGACGCTTAAGATACAATTTTATAATTAAAAAAAATAAAAATACATGTCACGTATTTATTCCGAGAGAAAAGGCTATAGAGAAATAACAATAAAAAATAATAAAAAAAAATAAGTAGCTTTGTTTATTTTCTGTGCGGCGCTAATATTTTAATAGTGAAAACAAAACTAAAAAAGTATAGAACCGAATTGAATTAATACTGTTATAATTGCGCGATATTAAACCTATGAAACTTGAACGCCTTTTAAGATTTTTCCTGCGATATAACAATAATCCACATAGCATTCGATAAAAAGTAAAATATAAATATACGATATATTATAGTTCTACACACTTGAAAAAATGACTTTAAAACAGTTAACTTTTTTTAAATATATTTTAGTAGTTTTATTTGAAAATTGTTAAATCAATTTAAATCAGGCAGATGCAAATTAAACGGTGATACAAGTATATTATTGTTCATGTATACATGGATGATTAAAAAAAAAAAAACAAACAAACCAAAACCAAATGAATACGGTATGTTTGGTCTGTAAAAGCAGCAATAGCTATGGAAAATCAAATAAAATGTTATCATAAATGTTAGACAATCATCTGCATTTGTGTTTTTGTTATATTACCTATTCATCATTTGTGTTATTATATTACATATTTTGAAGTGAAACTTCTTTACCGGCGGTATACAGCTCCCATAAAAAAGACATGAAAAAAAATTATACGGGAGTGAATTGATTTCGTGATGGTACATGTAACAGAACACACGGAACTAATGAAATAGAAGTGTATATATAGGAGGCAATGCTCATGTCTTGACGACAATTTAGTCAAAAACGTCGGGCTCGTTACGAGCTCGAAGCGAGCGCGAATCGGTACTCGATTTCAGGGTCAATTTGCTGGAATTGAGCTTGATTTCGGGTTTGATTGGCTCGAATTGAGCTCAGCTCAACTCGAAACAAGCTCGATTTCACTCGTAGTGAGATTCGAACTCCGTTAAAATCTGTCATAGATTCTCATCGATCTAGCTTCGAATGAATTCGAGCTTGCTCCGAGTTGAATCGAGCCAATCAAGCCCGAAATCGAGTACTAATTCGAGCTCGTAACGAGTTCGACGTTTTTGACTGGGAAATCAAGGTACTAGATACATGTAAAGGAAAAAACGGAAGGGACTGACTTTATTTCAAACGCGCAGATATAGTATATGTATACATGTGTACTATATATATATATATATATATAAACTATATCTGAATGAATAAAGAAAGCAACAGCGGCTTGCGTTTTCCATCTTTTTTTTTCTTCCTTTCTCTATATGTTTGATGGTGAGTCCCTATCTTTACTACTTTTCTATACTTTTATGCACGTATACACACATCTATAGGTATGCATGCACACGTAAACAGACGATCTGAGTCCCGCCGCCTTCTCCTCCATCGACTCATTCGTGTATTACCCCCACTCGCTGACTAAAAGAATTTGTTTCCACACATTCTGAGTGCCGCCGCTGCTCTATGCGATCTAATAACTTGTAAAAATGAGTTTATTAGTTTGATTTTTTTTGTGTAAAGTACAATAAATTTTTATTGAAATAAAAATTAACGAAAATTATACAATATTTCATAATTCTCATTTATATTTGCTGAAAAAAATATAAAAATTAAACTAGATATAATTAATTATTCAATAAAATGTTAGTTAATTAAAAATTTACGTGATCTCTTTATAAATAAAAGATAAAATGAATCTTATTTTATTTAATTTTCATAATAACAATGAATATGGAGTACATCAATAAATAATATATTGTTTAATTTTAAATTTATGTTACCTATAAATAAAAAAATTCAATTTTCACATTTTTTATAGTAAATATAAATGAGAATTATGCAATATGATACTATTTTTTTTACCTTTTATTTCAATAAACATTTATTGTATTCTAAACAAAAAAATTAAACTATAATTAACCCATTTTTAAAAGTTAAAAAGTCGCGTAGAGCAGCGGCGGGACTCAGAATGTTTGGATACAAATTCTTTTTTGACTCTCCGTGCGCGAAGCTCAGTTTCGCGCACGCTGTACAAAGTGACACGTGCGAAAATGGAGCTTCTTACACGTCGTATCAAAAAATATTGTTCGATACTCGTGCGAGAAAGTGATTTCTTCCTCGTGTGACCTTTTCACCCTCGCTTCGCTCGGGCGCAAACCGCCACACGAGTAAAAAATCATTCTCACGCACTAGTATCGAAAAATACTATTACTTAGCTAGTGGGGGTAACGCGTGAGCGAGTCGATGGAGGAGAAGGCGGCGGGACTCAGATCGTCGACTATAGTTTTGATAAAAGCGAATAATAATTAAAATATTGTATTTTTGTAAAATAAATATCGTAACAGAAATTTCATTCATTTCGTTTACAATTAAATCTAAATTTAAAATTATTTTGAAAATACAAAAAATAGCGATAGAGATTGAATAAACTTTTATGAGTTCTATAATTTTCCTAGAGAAGTTTCACTTTTGTCGGCCAGTTCCAAAGACTGCCATGTCCTTAAATAAATTTTTTGTTATTGAAATCAATCACATATAAATACATTAGATGACTGTATACGGATAGTGGTAAGTAATGGCATTATAGTTGTTACTTTTTTTATAAGGGTGATGTGCAAGACTTACACTTACGCTTATTCAGAAGAGATTGAGATTATGATCTACAGCGAAAATAATTAATAAGTGGTTTATTAATATTCATTCTCCGATCATAATTAGTAGGCACTTGTACAGTATCAAAATGCCAAAGTAGGGAAGATTGGGGATAATTGTCAATTTTTTTAAATTCGACTTTTTATACAGAAACTGTAAGACCTACGAAAAAGTTAAAAATACCTATAAAAGTCCAAAAATTTTTTGATAATCGAAAACCCAGTAAAAAAGGATTGTGAAAGAGTTTTTTAAGGCAAATATTTATGACAACTGGTCAAATTCTTGGGGTAAATTGGCTCATAGATTAGGGTAAGTTGGCAAATAAAACTATTAATTAATTTATTTAAAATAAATATTTTAATATTGATAATAAGTATCTATTATTAATTTCAAAAAAATTTATTATTTTGATTATTTTAATTAAGTATAAATAATAGTGACGAAAATTAGAATAATTGAACATTTAAATAAATACATAAAATAATCATGGTGTATATAACAATTTATAGGAGCATATGAGTACTGTATTTAATAATATAATATGCTCAATATGTAAATTATCTATTATAATTATATTTTATATGCAAATTGAAAATTTACTCAAATTATAGCCAAAAATTTAATTAAAATTTCTTTCATAGTTTTTTAAAAATATTTAAAAAATTTACAGTGCATATTTAAACTACAATTGAAGTTCTTTACTACAGTAGCGTCAATTTTTTTCTTGAATCTTAAAATAGAATACTAAATACAAATAATTTGAAATTTACTAATTTCACTTTCAATGTTTTTTCTTTCTTTCTTTCTGTTTTATGGCCGTGGATTGTAAACTACTCAATATGTTAAAACATTAAAATTGACCTTTCTAAGCAGCTCGGTGCCACTACTTTTATTCTAAAATTATTCACGATTTGCCTGCGTGCCCCTATTGACAATAGGCCTAAGTCTCCCCTAAAACCCAAAATTCGACCAAAGTTTAATTTTGATCCAGTAAATTCGAATTTTTCGGTTAGAAAGTCAGAAAATGGTGCCTTTAGTTTTTATTAACATATTGTAAAAACGCATTTTTTTGCTTAAAAAGAATTTTTAGGTCACTTTAAGCAAAAAAGGTTCTTATTATAAATTTTTTGCTAATGGAAATCGACTGACGTGCCAATTTCCCCGCGTAATTTCTTATGAAGTGGCAACAAATGGAAGCTGTGAGAGTAGGAAAGAGGTTATATATAGATATATTAAAGCACGTTAATATCTTGTTTGTGATGTCACGATTTCCAAACCTAAAAATACACTGTATCGACGCAGAAAAATCACAAAGTTGAATAAAACTTGATTTTATAGATGCGATTTTTACATCGGCAATCGAATCATTAAAAGAACATGTAATAGTCAAGATGAGCGTACCCTATTAAAAAATACAAACGTCCACAGAATGTGCCGTTTGAGTTGTGAGTAGTTTTTTTTTTTTTTTTTTTTTTTTTTAAAAAAAAAAGATTAATATATAAAGGATATTGTCCTCTATATGATTAATCTTTTTTCTATGGTGAGGTCGAGGGAGTCCCCGCCCGGTATCTGTTTATCACATTACATCAGGCTAGACTGTCAGACCCACCATACCGAAAACTTTGACTACCGATGGATGGTCAGCCACTTTTGGTGACCAACAATCAACCGATACCCAATGAGATCGGATTTTTGAGAATCGCGATATAAAATGGCACGTACACTAATTTTCTTTCGAAAAAAAAGTTTAGAGGTACCTGGCCAGGATTCGAACCCATGCCCTCCGCGTTGAAGGCAAGAGCTCTATCCGTTACGCCACCGCGCTCTCTGAGTTGTGAGTAGTAGAGTATGGCTCGAATTTATAGTCGACACTCAACACTCAGCACTTAGTTCTCAACCCTCAGATCTTAAAGTTTCATTGTTCCGTGTTCCCTATAAACGTAGACACAGTTAACTGACTAGGAAAGTGTCACACCTCCGGATCACGGATTTTGCTTAAACTTCGGGATAAGTTTTTAGATGATAAAATATGGAAAAAGCTAAAGTTATAGTCATAAATACTCAATATTTCCCTAGTTACAGGCAATTAAAGAAAATCACTAAAAAAGTTACTAGATTTTTAAACGCATATAGTTCTTTAGCATTGATAGCTACAAGCTTGAAACTGTTTTTAAATGAAAGCTGAGCTCAAATCCTTTCGAATTAGTAGTTATAGCATGTAAAAATATTATTTTTTCCCAAAGTTAGAGCATGATAAACATTGGACCTGATTTTTCTTTTAAAAACATTAATTAATAATAAAAGCTGAAATTAGGTCCAATCCTTATTACGCTCTAACTTTGGGGAAAAATAATATTTTGATATGCTGTAACTACTGTTTCGAAAGGATTTGAGCTCAGCTTTAATTTAAAAAAGTTTCAAGCTTGTAGCTATCGACGCTAAAGAACTATATGCGTTTAAAAATCTAGTAACTTTTTTAGTGATTTTATTTAATTGCCTATAACTAGGGAAATATTGAGTATTTATGACTATAACTTTAGCTTTTTCCATATTTTATCATCTGAAAACTTATCCCGAAGTTTGAGTAAAATCCGTGATCCGGAGGTGTGACACTCTCCTAGTGAGTGCTGAGTGTTGAGTGTCGACTATAAATTCGAGCCTATACCCTTGTGCGTTTCGTGTGGATTCTGATTCTGCCTATATTTCAAAGAACAAATCGCGAGCTATACCGTCAACTTACAGCAGAATACAAAAAAGCGCGCACACTCGTGCTTTTATAACAAGTATCGAATGGTTTTAAGAACAGCCCCAAGACTAATTAAATAAAATAAATATCGTTAAATCGTTCGATTAGATTTTGTACGACAAGCGCTTCATAAAATCAATTTTAAACAAAATGGGAAATAGTACAGCAAAGGTTGAAGCTACATCAATTTCGGAAAAAACCGCTGAGAAAAAACCACTTAAACCATGTTGTGCTTGTCCAGAAACTAAAAAAGTCAGAGATGAATGGTGAGTTTTAATTAATATTTTGAGGTTATTTATTATTTTAATGGAAATATTATATTTAACAAACTTTATTTGGGGTATATATCTATTCTTATTTCATTAAAATATATTTTATAGGGTTACACAATTTTTAACAGTCAACTTATTACTTAATATAGCTGATTTTACTGTTCAAGGAAATCGATTATTGCACAATGTGATTCAAGTGTGTAATTTAGTAAATTATACGCTTGCATCACATTTACATCATGTGTAATTAAAATTAGTTTAATTGAATTAATTTTCTATATTCAGAATATATAATATTTCAACTATTCATTTATAAATATAAAAATAAGTTCAAAATTTTTATTAAATTCATTTCAAGGTTATATTTATTTTTTTTTTGTTCCAGCATAATCACCAAAGGTGAAGCTGAGTGTGGGCATCTTATAGAAGCTCATAAAGCATGTATGCGGTATCTAGGATTTAATATTTAATTTAAAAAAAGAAAAATCAAAATGTGATTATTACAGTTTATTTAATTTATTAAGTATTAATAAAAGTAAACTCTTTACGTTAATTAATATTAAATGAAATTTCATGTTAGATTATTGAAAATACACTAAATAATAAGTTAATTTTCTTAGTTTTTAATTAACAAGAGATATATCAATTTATAGATTGATTTGTAATTATCTTGAAGTCAGAAGGAAAAATGTAAAATAATGTAAAAAATTTCTTTGTAAAACTGCTGGAAAAATATTTTCACCAGGATGGATACATTAAATAAATAATTGTAACAATAGAATGTTTTTATTGAAATTTATTAACATAATGAAAAAACATTACATCGTCATTAAAAGAATTAATACTGTTTTGAAGATTTCTAACAAAGCAAATAGTTTAAAATGACGAATGTTTTGTGGCGCTTTAATAATTCCAAATATTGAATATTAACATAATAAAATACTTTTTTCTTCCTAAAAATGCAACAATTTTTTCTTATTCATTTGTATGTAATATATGTCCAAACAATTGAACATAATTTTTGTATCATTTTCTTTATTTTTAATAATATTCTTTGTTATCTCTTCAGTTATAAGAATATTTGTTTTTGTTAATAAATAGAGAAGAATATAATTTGGTACAACTCACTGTAATAAGATTTAATTACATGAAAATTTATCAAGTTTTTTCTTTTTTACGCATCAGTGAGAGATATAATGAAATAGCAAACAAATGGACTGAATTTCTCACAGCATTAGACTTATGTGCTACGACATTTTTAGCCTTAACTCGGTTCAGTAATGAAATATGTTTGTTCTTTTTAATTAGTATGAAAGTAGTTGTACTTTATATATTTTCAGTGGCTTTGAAGGTATAGTAAAGTGTGCAGGCATCTGTTTGCATTAGGTATGGAAATATGAGGCACTGCCTTGAATAATTATTGAAAAAAGTTAAAACTATAAAAAAATAATGTATTTATTTATACTAAATTTACTTCTATTTAAATAACTATATTGACTACAAATTGACTAGTTCACTGGGATCACACATAATTAAATTCCTTAACGCGTTCTTTTTTTTTTTTTTTTTTTTTATTAAAAACTGATTGCATCATCACAATAAATACATTTTTATTCACATTTCCAATCCTGATGCAGCAAGATTTGGTCGAAGAACTGACATGGCTTTGATTGATTCGACAAAAGTTGCGCAAGAATTATTTGGACTAAAGTAAATAGCCTTGGGAGCACAATCGCTTTAAGCGAAAAATACTCGAAAGCTAAAAGAATTCAAGAGGGACTTTTAATATTAACAGAAAATTATATTTTCATGCTTAAGTCAATTTATTTTACATTTATTTAGTCTTAAGCTGATTTATATTTTTTTGAGTCCCTCTAAAATTCACATTTATCACGAGTATGCTTAAGGAATAAATTCGGTAAATTCGTCGTCTTAATATTAAAATCTTATGAATAACATTGGTGTCGCAGATTAACTTTCATATTGAGTTATTCTCCGATGTCAATGCTTTTGTATATATATATATATATTTTTTTTAAATATGATAGTTCGCAATGTAAGAATAACGTTAATTAAACGCTATATTAACGCAAGGCTTTGTTGCTGAAAATCATTTTTTTCATACAATTTTAAGGACTATGGGAGAAATTGAGCTAAACTTAAAATATTTTTTTCTCCATGAATATTTTGTCCTTTTTATCATTAAATCTCACCTATCTTGAGGAATCCTTATAGAATGAAGAACTTTACTATGCTGTAAATAAATTATTGAGTTATTAACAATCATATTTATATTTTATAAGTACAATACTTTAAATTTTCTTACTTGATACTGCGATTCAGTGTCCATAACACCTATCACAGCAACTACTTGGTATTGCCTTGCTTTCATTGCAGCAGTAGATATTCTTACTAATCTCATTGCTCCTGGCGCACTGCTTGTACTATTGAATTGCGTCATTTGTGCTGGACTGTGACTTGGATCGAGAACAAGCATTATTATCGAACCATCTCTAAGTTGTTCGACTCCCATTATTGTCCTACTATGACCTTTACAGTAACAACTTACAATCAGGATTTTGCAAATTCAAAAGAAAAATTTGGTCAATAATTTAGTTACAAATACCTTGATGTTGTAAATACAAGGGTGGTTTGAAATCATCATGTCGTTGAAAGTAATGTAAAACCCATCTAAACATTTCTGGATGACTACCATCAGAACTTGTTGGTCTATGAAAATCTACCAATTGACATCTACAATGCATGTTGAACATAAAAATATTGCACTATGTATTTTTGTATAAATAAAATTTAAATATACTAAAAATAATTTTGAAACAAAAATAAAATTGTTTATATTTAAAAACTACATAACATAATCATAAAACACAAGCGAATAAATAAAGAATACAATTGCACATTGATTAAAAGAAAAATATACCTTATCCTCAAACTTGATAACAGCGTAACAACTTCTGTAGCACCAATCCATTTTCTAGTATTAACTAATTTGGCTCCTAATTGTTCTGCACCTTGAAGATCAAAACCTTGTGCCCAAGCCCATTCAATCATTTTCTGTAACCTGGAGATGGAAGGCATTGAACTTCGCTGTGGATTTTCACCAGAGCTAGTGTTACTGATGCCAGAATTCCATGCTCTATACACTAATTCATTGTATCCTGTATGTTGAAGTAGCGATGATATCATCATCTGCATATTTCTGTAGCCACAACCCCAACCTTTATCCCCATAAGTTACAGCATAATGATCCACTGTTGAACACATCCAGGTATTTACAACATTACTGCAAGCTTGACTGACTGCTCGTACTTTTGGAACCAATCCTAAAATTCATTTGACTATTTAGTCAAATTTAGGTAATTTTATTAATTTATGTATAATATAAAATTAAACTGAAATACCAAAAGTGTAATAATGAAATAGAAAAACAATCATTCGACTATCATAAAATAAAAAACACAAAAATCGTATATAAAATGATTACCTCGAGTACAAGAACTTCCATCATCAATGCCACTATTTTCAGCAACTCTGAGTTCTATTTGTTTCTCATAATAATCTGCCACAGACATTTCGCCAGCATATACAGCCCGCTGCATATTTGTGACACTCTGTTCCCTAAAATTACCCTGATTGTCCATACCATATTGTGCCTGAAGCATAGCAAATTCACGCTGTTCTCTAAGTCGTCTAACTTCTTTTTCTCGCCTTTCCATATCACGAGCAAGTAATCTATCTGTTGAAGCATCAGGTGTAATGGGTGATGGTGTGCTTTTTTTTGAAAAATGCTCCTCTATATGAGCAGTTAATTCATCACTATTTTTGAACATAGTACTTAGACAGACTGGACATGAAGGGGTTTCACCACCGCTTGTTGCTACATCAGAGTAAGGAGATGTTGCTTTGGCTGGACTGTTGTTTATAAAATAATTGCACATTTTAATATTTTATAACTTGAATTAATTTTATTTTTTAGATTATATAAAATTGCTGTTCTCAGATTTGGAATTATTGTAATAATATTAATTATCACTATAAAAGTTCTAAATTTTTAAAGGAATAATTAAAACCATTTAAAAATTTATAGAGTACCTAAGAATATCTTTATGTTCAATATTAACATGTAGTTCCAAGTCTGATGAATTTGGAAATGATATAACACAGAATGGACAATTGAATGTACTGTCTCTTGTTGGAGGAGATTCTGGTGGGAGAGATGGTGATGTTAAATCAAAATGTTGACGATTGATATGTTCTTCCAACCTCAATGGACTGTCTGAACTATAAGGACACATTGGACATTCTTGTACTGGAAGCTTAGGAGTTACATGTGAACGCAATTGAAGATTTAAACTTGAGCGCAGTGGAGATCCATGACCAGCTGTGCTTTCTGGAACTATGATTTAACATTTTAGTGTTTTAATAAATTTTTATTGTTTGCAGTTATTACATATGAAATTGTTAAATTTTTTAAAAGTAATTAAAAACTTTTTATTCGTATGTTATTTCTAAGTTTATAATTTTTTTTAAGGGTGTAAAAATAATGTTTTGTCAAATATAATAAGTGTTTAAGTAAAAATCTAGAAAATTATTGCAATTTTAAATTTTATATCAAATTTTGAAGGAATTTTTAAAAGAAATATAAAATAGTTACCATTATTTACATGACTACCATTATTATTGTTATTATTATTATTGTTGACCAAAGAATTACTACTACTAGCTGTAGGCGCCAGCGCCGATGCAGCTTCTTCTTTTTTAGCCATAGCAGATGATAATTTTGAAGTTGAACTAAGTGGTGTTGACCAACCGTTTTGTAAATAAGGTGAACACAATGATGATGATGATGATTCTGCAACTGCTGTTATTGTACGTTTATTACCGCAACGATGTTCAGGATGATCAAGTATTCCATCGTCGTCGATAAATGCCATCATATCATTTTCATCTGGTGTACTGTGAAATTATTAAAATTAAATTTATTATTTTTATTGAATAAGAAAATTATTTATTACTATTTTCATTTTTTAGGAAAGAACAATAGATTTTAAAGGTTTCTTGTGACGATTGGAACGCCACCACTAAGGCCGCGATCACGCATGGTGCAGAATAGATATGCAGAATGGAGCTTGCGTAATGGAAATAAGTAATGAGAGCTAGGCCCGAATACGGCAGCTTGTAAGGGCCACCTAAGGCGCAATTTACGCTCATGTGCTTTGCGCACTGCAAGTATCATCTGTTTTTGTCTCTCTCATAATAAGGAAAAAAAGACAGATGATACTTCAAGTTATACTCAATATTTAAGTCACGTCTATGAATTTGAGCCTAACTATTAATTTAAGGATTATATAAAAAATAAATTAAGTAAAAAATTAATGATAAAAGTACATCGTAATTATAATTGTTAAAATTTTATTAATAAATGTAATGATTCGATGGTCGATGTAAGAATCGCATCTTTAAAGAAATATGTAGTACTCAAGATGGGCATACCCTATTCAAAAATCCGAACGCGCACAGAATATGCCGTGTTAGTTGTGATACCTTTGTGATTTCATATAAATAAATAAAATTTTAACAATTTTACATACCATGTACTATTTTTATTAATTTTTGCTTCATTTGTTTTAATCCTGAAATTAATAGTTAGACCAAAAATTAAACTAAATAAAACGATTTTTGCGCACAAAGCACTTGAGCGTTGTGCACAAAAAATGTTGCTTCACAACTTGTGCGTCAGGTGGCCCTTACAAGCTGCCGTACAAATTTATAGTCGAGACTCAGGCTCAAATTCATAAACCCAACTCAAGTAACGATTGTTACTCAAACCCCGGTCTGTCTTTGTCTCTCGCATGATTAGAAAAAGAAACAGATGATACAACTGTTATGTGAGTTACGTTTATGAATTCGAACCATAATCTTCAAACATCATTCTATCTTACTCTTTTACTATAAGAAAAATAAGGATAAAATGATGTTTGAGGATTGAGTGTAGATTATAAATTCGAGCCCTACTCTGCAACTTTCTATTCTACAAGACTTTGTGCGCCCTCTTCACATGATGCAGAATAGAAGTAAAGAAATGTCACAGAAGTTTGCAATACTCGTAGTACTAGTTTGCAATACTAGTACTACTAAAAGTAAAGAAACCTAAAGAAAACTTGAGATAACAGTTGAATTTTTGTGTCCTGTATACGGAGCACAAATTAGTGTATTCTTGTCCTAGGCCGCAAAAGAAAAATGTGTATATCCAATGTATTATTTTAATAAAAGTTCGCAGAAAAACGTTCTCGACGTCGCTGATTCTTGGAATTGAATTCACGGAAAGAAATTTCGTCTTTGGGTATCTCGATATTTAGAGTTTATTGCTTTTATGAAAGAAACAACATTTCATAACTCTACATTTTGTATTATTTCAATTCGTAAGAGTATAAAATAAACGCTAAGAATCCTCGAATACATGCAAAACGAAACTGAACTTGATCTTACTCGAAATTAGTAAATATGGAATTCATGAGTCACCGCAATAGCGCAAGCGCACGGTCGAGCTACCTCAACTCGGCTCTGGGCGTCTGAGACCCCGAGAGTAGAGATTCTTGATTTCTGCAATACCTTTGAATAAGTGACTCCGACGTTAGCGGTTAAATAAATACAGGTATTCAAGAAAGTTGTTTGGAATTAACACTTATATATATTTCGTCCGCTAGTAGAAACAGCAACAAACATATACAGACTCTTGAAGCGCCACCACTCGACTCTCGGAGTAATAGAATATGTATACACCGTGAATAGCGGGATCTCGAATCTCGACGTCTGAGACGTCCAGCGCGGAGTTAATTTTTGCTCGACCTCGTATTAAGAGTTTTCAAACTTTTCTAGAATTATCATCATTCGAAATACGATTGAATCAAGTGGATTTTAGAATATATGATTTACGATTATCCTCGGATAGACCGTAGTCGAATTTTGTCATATTTTAAGTATAAATTCAAATCAATTTAACACAATGTATTGAAAAGTCTTTATCCCTTAAGTCATCAACATCTCCAAAGGCGAAATTTCTTTCCGTGAACTTAATGAACTGCTCGCTTTCCTTAATATCGTTATCCTTTTCTCACATATACTATACTGGGTATGCGTTAACGAATAACATAGACTCAATATATGGTGTATTATGAAAGAAAAGGAAAGAGCGAGAGGAAGACATAGTTACAAGTTTCGCGTGTTCAAACTTTTTTTTTCTATTTTAAATAATATTTTTTAATTATAATTTTTATAGTTTAGCTTTGTTTTATATTTTATTGTATTTTTGTTCAATTTTAATGTTATATTTTAACAATTATTAGTTGTTTTTATAATCGAATTTTTTTTATTCTATTTTTTTAAAACTTTTTCTTTCTTTTTTTAAATAATATTTTTTAATTATAATTTTTATAATTTAGCTTTATTTTATATTTTATTGTATTTTTGTTTAATTTTAATTTTATATTTTAACAATTATTAGTGGTTTTTATAATCGAATTTTTTTAATTGTATTTTAAGAATTATTAGTTATTTATTATTTATAATTGAATTTTTTTATTAAACTCTTTTATATTTTAAGAATCATTAATTATTTTTTTTATAGTCGGGGGGCCTCCGACCCAGCTTCTCCTTAGCGGCCTTCGGGAAAAAAAAAGTATATGCAGTCACGGCTACAAACGCATCATTCTTGCTCGTGCAGCTGGAGCGGCCTCGCTACGCTCGGCCTCTCAGCATGCACTCGCCAAGAATGATACGTTTTGCGGCCTTGACGCATAATATACTATTCTTTTTACGTAAAAAGTGAATAAAACAGAACATAACTGAAGAAAACTGATAATATTGGCAGATAACTGAAGAAAATAGTAAATAGCTGTTTTAAAACGAAGAAAAGTAAAGCAAGTTGAAAAAATAGTACATTACGATAGACGTGCTGTAAGTGGTCCTTTTTTACACGGCGTGCAGCACGTTGTGTAAGAGTACCACTTCGAGCACACGTATCGTATTTTATTTTGTAGTATATGTATGAGGTAAAAAAGCTGAATGCTAAAAATAAAAACAAATGCTATATATCAGCATAACTATGCACACCATAAATAATAAGGCCGAGTCTACACTATGTATTTTGTGCTGTCTATACTTTTGGATGAAGTCGCTGATTAGTCGTTTTTTAAAAATCACCCAATCAACGACTTTGTCTAAAAGTATAGACGGCACAAAGTACATAGTGTAGACTCAGCCTAAAGCCCATTGCACGCTAAAAAAGGGAACAGGAATAGTTATAAGAACAGATATAAGGAACAACATCGCTATTCTTATCATGGCGAAAAAATAACTTACAAATGGTTTGTTTTGTTTATAGTGTGTTACTTAGCATTGCTGTAAACAAAACAAAAAATATGAGAAGTTGAAGGTTATTCTTTTGTCACAATAAGAATAGTGACGTTGTTCCTTGTATCTGTTCTTATAACTATTCCTGTTCCTGTTTTTTTAGAGTGCAAAGCCCATAAATTGAAAAAAGTTAAAACTATAATAATAGACCCACAATCACAAACAAAAAAAAGCAAAAACGATTTCAAAAGTATTGTTAGAATGTAAAATTATATTAAATAAGTATTAATGTCAGTAATATTTTATTAATTAAATACAATATGATAAAAGGAAAACTTGCCGATTATTTAGATTTATGTGTACACGAGTAAGACAAAGTATCTCTCTTTCTCATTGTTACACTGTACACGCAGGCGCGCTCACAGATGTTTTATTTATTTCGACAACTCGCGGCACAGCAATAATTTATAAACTAAAGTTTTCGTTTTCTTGATGTTTTTAATTTTTTATTGAAGTATATATATATTTTGGTTGATTTTCTACGTATTATTATGTGTGAAAACATATTTCTACGTATTAATGAATGTACAAAGAGTGATTGTGACGCGTGATTTCGATATGATTACTTTTTCAAACAGTATAATAAAGTGTGAGATTTCTCACGGTATTACTTTTTTATACAGTTCGAAAAAGTCGTATTTAGCTCCCGCTAGAGGATGTAGAAAACGTGGATTTAACTCACGCAGTGTTATAAACTTGTTTTTTTCAAACGCAAAAGTGAACCAAACTGAATATAACTGAAGAAAATAGTTAATAACTGTTTTAAAACGAAAAAAATTGTTCTCTGTATAGAATGGTGAAAACTTAAAAAGCCAAAAAATTTTTTAAACTAGATACGTGATTTGTAAACTACAAAATGGAATCCAGCCCAAACTACGTAGTGGCCTTAAGGTATCAACCTGAGTTAAAATCTAAAAAAAAATTAAATTCAAATGTAATGATAAATTATTTTTCTTATGATATTAATTGATGAAACTTTTTGAAGTGAAACTTCTTTACCGACGGTATACACTTCCCATAAGAGACGTGTAAAAAAAATTATACAGGAGTGAATTGATTTCATGACGGTATATGCAACGGAACTAATGAAACGGAAGTGTATATATATATAGGAGGAGCATCCACGCCTCCTATATGCAAATCAAGGTACTAAATACATATAAAGAAAAATTCGCGGGACTGACTTTATGTTTAACGCACACATATAGTATATGTATACATGCATACTATATATGCAATACAAATATCTGAATCTGATCTGAATAAATAAAGAAAACAATAGCACGCGTTCTCTCTTTTTCTTTCTTTCTCTATAATGTTTTATGGTGAACCCCTCTCTTCCCTACATTTTTTAAATTGTATTTTTATAAAATAAATATTATTAACAAAAATTTTATACACTATCTCATTTAAAAAAAAAATAAATTAATTCCTTAAATAAACTGAATTATTTTAATTTAGTTTTATTTAATTTTATAATTATTTAGTTTTAAAATTATTTTAAAATTAAATAAAACAGTGATAGAACTTAAATATTTATGAGTTCTATAATTTCGTAAAAAAGTTTCACTTCTATCGGCCAGTTCCAAAGATTGCCACACCAGTTTTTTTTATCTTAAATATATACTAGCAAGCGCGCCAACCCCCATCTCGCTTCTGTAACTTTAAAAAAAATATTAAAAAATTTGCAATTTTTTAAATAATTTTTATTTAAAATACTACATAATCTTAATTTTTCAAAAGTTCTTTTCAGGTAAATGTTCAATGATCTTTTAATAAAACTAATCATCCACACAAATTTCTACAAATGTATTTGCAAAAAAAATAATTATGATTTTTATTTGTAGATTATTAAATAAAAAGAATACCTATGTTGACTGTAAAATGAATGAATTAAAAATATTTTTATTTGTCTATAGTTTTATCAATCGAACGCTGCTTTTTTTATTTCTTTCGATATTTTAATGATTTTTATTTGTAAATTTCTTTATTGACGTTTAACTTTTAGCTAACTTTAAGCTAACCTTTAGCTAGCTTTTAGCTGTCTATAAGCTAACTCTTAGCTAACTTTTAGTTTTGTTATATACAAAACATAAAATTAGCTATTACCAAGTTGAACACAAGCTTAAATTCAGCTGATTTTCAGCTATTTCAAAGCTCAAATGTAGCTTAATTCAGTTATTTCCTAACTAATTACAAGCTTAAATCCAGCTTAAATTTATTTCCTAACTAATTACAAGCTTAAATCCAGCTTAAATTTAACGCTGTAATGTTGGTCCAAAAATGAGGGGCACATTTCTGACGATAACAGCGATGACAGTGGCGATATACTTTCAATAGTATAGAGAGAATATAATATAAATAGATCTTAAGAGCATGACGAAGCTGTCCGCCTTCTAATAATATTTCCAATCTTAACTTAAGAATAAACGATGCGTTTAATTGAGTTTTTTTGCTATAAAGAAAAAATTTGTAAGATTAAACTCTAGTGCGGACAACTCAAGAAAACCACCAAAATATTATACATACAAAGTTATAATAAAAACTTTCAATATATCGTATTTTAAGGTTAGGTTTGTCGAGTTTGATATCTAATTTCCAATCCAAGCTCATAAAAAAATAACAAGTCCAAATGATTTTTTATTTTAACAAAAATTATTGTACTAATATAACTTTAGTGCGGATAAGTCATTATATTAGTTTAATTTAAGAATTTAAAAAGATATCGATAAAATAAAAAAAGCAAAACTCGATTGCTGCAGCTCCGACATGCCGTTAAATGCAGCTAAAATTCAGTTGAAATCAAATCAATATTTACCTAAAATTGCTTAAAATTACTATAAATTTTAGGTAACTTTTAGCTAAATTTCAGCTAATTTCCATCTAAATTTTGCATGAATTTAGCTAATTTTAATATAAAAGTTAGCTATATTAAATCAAAAGTTAGCTAAATTTAATGTAATTTTATCTGACTTCAGCTAAATTTAAGCTAACTTTTAGCTAATTTTTAGCTAACTCTTAGCTAAATTTTAATTAGATTCTAGCTAAATTCTAGCTAACCAAGGACAAATCGAATTCTTATACACAGCGGCAGCGGTGAAATCTTTTTATAATATAGAGAGATATAGCTAGCTTTTAGCAAAATTACAACTGAATATATCTAAATTGTAGCTAACTTTTAGCTGATTTCCAGCTAGCTTCTAACTAACTAGAAGAGTGTCACACCTTCGGATCACGGATTTTGCTCAAACTTCGGGATAAGTTTTCAGATGATAAAATACGGAAAAAGCTAAAGTTATAGTCATAAATACTCAATATTTCCCTAGTTACAGGCAATTAAAGAAAATCACTAAAAAAGTTACTAGATTTTTAAACGCATATGGTTTTTCGGCATTGATAGCTAGAAGCTTAAACCTTTTTTTAAATTTAAGCTGAGCTCAAATCCTTTCGAATTAGTAGTTATAGCATGTAAAAATATTATTTTTTCCCAAAGTTAGAGCGTGATAAACATTGGACCTGATTTTTCTTTTAAAAA
Organism: Anastatus disparis; assembly: GCA_017163975.1. Lineage (NCBI taxonomy): Eukaryota > Metazoa > Arthropoda > Insecta > Hymenoptera > Eupelmidae > Anastatus > Anastatus disparis. Next base: position 211,564 of record JAFFSR010000003.1, read on the forward strand.
CATTAATTAATAATAAAAGCTGAAACTAGGTCCAATCCTTATTACGCTCTAGCTTTGGGAAAAAATAATATTTTGATATGCTGTAACTACTGTTTCGAAAGGATTTGAGCTCAGCTTTAATTTAAAAAAAGTTTTAAGCTCATAGCTATCGACGATAAAAAGCTATATGCGTTTAAAAATCTAGTAACTTTTTTAGTGATTTTCTTTAATTGCCTGTAACTAGGGAAATATTGAGTATTTGTGACTATAACTTTAGCTTTTTTCATATTTTATCATCTGAAAACTTATCCCTAAGTTTGAGCAAAATCCGTGATCCGGAGGTGTGACACTCTCCTAGTAAGTTACAGCAACGAATATAGATGCTTATAGAAGCGTACTCTTAAATGGGAAATTTCTGCCAAAAATGAGTTACCCAGCTACTGAGGGCGCCACTAGATCCCATGTATTTTTATATCTATATATATCAAATTTTTCATATGTATAGATATACAATATTAAAGTGTTACCCAGCGTATCGGACGAAAAATTTAACCCAAAAGTACGCTTCTATAAGCGTCTATCTTCATTGGTTATAGGTAACTTTTTGCTGACTTTTAGCTTGCTTTCAGCTAAATTATAGCTAAATTTATCTAAATTTTAGCTGATTTTAGCTAAATTTTAGTTAAATGAATGTTAAAAAATGAGGAGCCGAAAATGAGGGGCATATTGCTGACGGCGACAGCGGCGATATATTTTTAATAATATAGACAGATAGAGAGATTAAATATAAGTCTTTAAGAGGAGGTCGAGTATATCTGTCCTTTTCTAATCAAAGAATTGATTTTTTCACAAAAATTTATAATTGTAGCAAAAAATAAGAAGAAAGCCCCATCTCGTATAATAAAAAGCAAGATTCTCTTTTATGAGGAAAAATTATTTTTATTGCTTCGTTTGTAAGAAAACCTTGAAAAACTGAATTGTCCATTCTAACCTCTATTTTTTAAGTTTTTCAAGGTTTTCTTCAAAACGAATCGATAAAAATAATTTTTCCTCATCAAAGAAAATCTTGCTTTTTATTATACGAGATGGGGCTATCTCCTTATTTTTTTCTAAAATTATTAGTTTTTGCAAAAAAATTAATTCTTTGATTAGAAAAGGACAGAGATATACGACCTGCTCAAGAGGAGGTCGAGTATATCTGTCCTTTTCTAATCAAAGAATTGATTTTTTCACAAAAATTAATAATTGTAGCAAAAAATAAGAAGAAAGCCCCATCTCTTATAATAAAAAGGAAGATTTTCTTTTATGAGGAAAAATTATTTTTATCGCTTCGTTTTTAAGAAAACCTTGAAAAACTGAATCGTCCATCCTAACCTTTATTTTTTAATTTCAAAAGATCTCACTCGATGGTTGATTTTTTCTATTTTTGTAGTTGCTGCAGGATTACTTAGCCAATTCTCAACCTATTGACTTCAAAATTTGCAGAGATCTTCAATTTATGTATCTTCGCAAGTTAACTCAGCTGAAATTTTGATAAGCCAAGCTCAAGTGAATGTTAAACAAAATTAATTACATCAAATTAAAAAAAATACCTATTTTTTCCAAATATTTACAGCTTTTTCCAAACCAAACTTTTCTAATTCATTTTTTTTTTAGAAAACTGAAACGATAAACTTGTAAAAATATATAAATTGATGATCTCTGCCAATTTTGAAGTCGATTGGTTGAAAATTGGCTGAGCAATTCTGCAGCAACTAAAAAACAGACAAAATCAATTAATCGACAAAAGAAAAGGTTTTTAACCAACTCATCGTCTTTTGAAATTATTTATGGATCAAAGTCTTATATTTATATATATTTAAGATAAAAAAAGTTTCATCAATTAATATCATGAAAAAAAAATTCATCACATTTAAATTTAATTTTTTTTTAGACTTTAACTTTGGCCTGATACTTTGATTATTTATACTTATTTACAATCATTCACATTTACCGTAAAGGACGTAATTTCTGATCATCTAGAAGGTATTTCTGATCACATATTATCATGCGAAGAAGTAAAAGTATATTTCTTTTTCACATAAATTAAGCACATCCTACGCTTAATCTATTCGTTCTCATAAATTAAAAAAAAGTTTCTCCTGCTAAAATTTTATAGATTATAATTTTTAATCAATAATGATCAGAGATTATGCCCTGATCAGGAACTACGCGCTTTACGGTATTTTTATTTATTTACAATGTACTTAAGAACTCATTTCCACGAGAGATTTAAAAAAATCTAATTATAAACTTTTTACCTTGGCGTGAGATAATCAAGATGCGCACTATTAACGTGTAACAACATCTCAGCTGGCGATATTTCTCCGAGATCACAAAATGGACAATTAGCTGCACCTTTAAGATGATAAAGTGCCATATGTGAACGCATTTCTTCATCATTGAATCCTTCTCTTCCACAAATCTCACATGTATAATTCATTTCCGGTGTTTTGTTCGATGCCATATTAAACATCCTAATAATCAGATTTATCATATAATTACTATGGATGTATAATATACTATATTTGCAAAGTTTCAAAAATGAAAAATAAGCTGATTAAACAAAATTCAATTATTATTGATTATATGGATTATTTTTATATTGCTACAAAAAACAAATCAAAATATTTTTTTACGTAATTTTTTTAAAACAAAAGAATTTATTTTCCATTTGAATGATTAGAATTTCTATAAAATTGATTAATTTATTGAATGTTTGAAATATTGAATTATTGATGAAGTTTAATTCTCTTTTCTAATGATTATATCATTAATTTATGTGAAAATGAATTTTAACAAATAAATTTATGAATATTAAAATAAATTATATTAAATGAAGCTCACGATTAAAGATTGTAGTTTCAGGGCTATCAGAATATGTATTATAAGAACTAAATATGAAACAATATTTCCTATTAATTTTATATCATATTATTAATACCGTAGCACAAAAACGTTTATATATTCATAAGTGTAAATACAATTCCTTTGATTTTTTTTGATATATTTATTTTCCATAACAGGTTTCTTTAAAATTTTTGTAAAATCTTATCATACATTTTTTCGTCCATCACGGCTATACTATTATTTACTTTAATTCTTACACCGAATAGAGTGCAAAACTTTACAGTCAAAGCATTTGCTCTTTGATTGTCTTTAACCCAAACTCTAATTCAACTTCGTACCGAATCATTCAAAATTTTTTTTAATTGACTACCGAAAAAACTTCTTAGATGCATTCGACATTGAAATTTCAACAAATAAAGATAAAAAAGAAAAAAGAAATATTTCAAGTAGAGGGAGACGTCGCACAGCAACACGCTTATATGCATATGCGTGCGGCAACTTGGCGTCGTTCAACAAATCAATCGGCTTTTCTACTTTTTAACCCTCCTAAAATAAACTATTATAAAAATCGATCAATTCAATGTTCTTTTAAATGACATAAAAATTTTGAATAGAGATAAAATTGAATGTTTGTTAAGAATTATTAATACAAATTAAGTTTTTAATATTAAAATTGAAATTTTGTTCGGTGATAAAGTATGAATGTCATTAAAAAATATTGATAATGGTTATTAATAAAATTTTATTATTATAATTAGCATAGATATTAAGCATGCTTGTATGTTTTTTAATTAATTATATTATATTAGAGGTTCACAAGACTTAGAATTTCATCATTTTTTTGAGCTTTTATGTCATTTAAAAAATTTCGGCTAGTATAAAAATATTTACAAAATAACATTATTTTTATTCCATTTTTACAGATACTGTACAAAATTTGTTATTCTTATAAGAATCAAGTATAATAAGAAAAATAAATGTAATTTTGTAACTTATTTTATTGAAAAAGTTTATATTTTCGAAAATTATTAAAATCATTTTTTATATTTACTAAAACTATTATTGTGATTATAAATTTGTAATCTTAAAAAATATTACGTTTTAAATATCAATCTTATTTGAAAAAGCATACAAAGTAAATGAACTTTTATTTATGATTGTCCTTTTATTCAGGTTATTTTTTGAAAAAATAAAATAAAATAAAATTTAATTGAAACATTATTATAATTGGATTTTTAAACGATCTCTTGTTATTATACAAATAAACTTTTAGTTCAAAATCAAGTATTAACTGTAAAACTCATCAATTTCAACAATTATACTAACATTAATTAACTAACTTTTTAATAAGAATATAAGAATTTATGAAAACATATATTTATATATCGTTCAATATAAAATATAATTATATTCATTAATTCATTTAAAACTTTTAGTTTTTTCAATCATAATAAATAATTTTATTTAACCTAATATTATTAAAATTTAAAACGATTTCATATCTAAAATTAAATCACAAACTTGAAATTGGCGTTTAAAATCATACAAATACAATTCACTTATATTGCTTTTATTTAATAATTTTATTCAATTAAATCCTCAAATAAAATTTATTTTATTTTAATTTTAATTCTTTATTCTTGATAAGTAAAATTAATTAATTCAGGTAATTTAAAAAAATTTTTTTGGAACACACGAAAAAAGGTTAACTTCTGTATTATTTTTACTAAACGCATGTAGTAATTTTAAAATAATTTGTTTTTATTTATCTTTCACAAAAATATATAATGTACATTTTATTATGAAAAAATACGTAAATAACTTTCTTTTACCTTAAAATCCACAAGTTTTATCCTTTACCTAGAAAAGACAAAAAAAAATATAAAAGAAACCACGGCCTTCCACTTCCTCGCAACAATGCATCATTACACTCTCGACACAGGAAATTTGTTGCTTTCTAAACCACCCTTCAACTCTTGGTGGCTACACTTTCTTTATTTATTTCTTACTATATTAACTGCATATCCACATATACACGTATTAACTTAACTTTTATCTTCTCATGTATCTCTGTTCATACAGAATACTTAATTAATTCTTTTTTCTTCTTTTTTTTCAAGTATCAAGAAAATCATAAAACACAGGGTCGAGCATCTTAAATGAATAAGTATATAATAAATAGCAACCTTGCTTAAGATTTTGTCTTCTTTTTAAATAGATACAAAACAGTTTATAAAAAAAAGATAAGAAGAATTAATATTGTACAGATTTTTCCTCTCTCACTCTTTCTTCTCTTCTAATTCTCATATATTTCTACACTTACACAATTTAACTAGGCCAAGCGCGCGTTATGCGCGCGGCGCCCGCTATATTGGTTGGCTCTTCTGTAAGGGTTGCTGGGTGCAAACTTCTGACCCATATTTTTATATCAGTGTATTAATATTTTTATCAACTGTTTAAATTTCTTATTGTTCTTAGATTGATGAAATTTTCTACTGTCAGAAAACTCATGGTTTTAACTATTACCTTAGACATCATGTTTAATAAATGTTAAGTCTCATGTATAGATATATATATATATATATATATATATATATATATATATATATATATATATATATTTATATATATGTGTGTGTGTATGTGTCTATGGGTGGGCGTAAGTGTGTGTGAGAAAGAGAGAGCTAACGTATGTGTGTTAAATATATAAAAATGTACAATATGGTAGCGTCGACGCGGACGCCGCCGCGAGACTACTGACGAAGAACATAAAATTAGCAAGATAGTAGCGCGCGCAGTTTGAAGAGGTGACCAGTGTGCGCGTACGCATATTATAAAAGACAAATGTGAGTGAATTTCCATATTTGAAGTGAAACTTCTTTACCGACGGTATACAGCTCCCATAAGAGACATGAAAAAAAATTATACGGGAGTGAATTGATTTCGTGACGGTACATGCAACGGAACTAATGAAACGGAAATGTATATATATATATATATATATATATATATGGGAGGTGCGCTTACGCTTTGGCGGCAAATCAAGGTACTAGATACATACAGTACCGAGCAATAATTCTGAGCAGGTTATCAAATTTTTGTTCCGACTTTGAAAAAGCGTATCTTTTTCAATTTTCATCCGAGAAAAAATTTAAAAAACGCTGCCAAGTGCTTTGGTAGAATGCTTTTTCATAGAGCTCTTTGAGTTTCATTAATTTTTTTATATTTATTTAAATGTGATTTTAATATAAAAAAATTGTCTAACATTAATATTTATTTATAAATTTGTACTTTAAAAGAACGATGACAACGAAATTTCTAATCGTAACCACGATAAGAAAGAAAATAAATGAAAAATAAAAATTTGTATGAAATTCCTCTTAAATTAAAACTACGCTAAGAAAATAAGTTTTCCAAAGCTTATTTTCTTTAGAAAATAGCGAATAACTTGCATACAAATTTTGGAGCAAATCTATCGAATGGTTTTCGTAAAATAGAAAAAAAATAACAACTTTTTTAAAAATTTTCAAAATGCTCTAAAATTAATAGTATGCCAAGAAAATCAGTTTTCAAATGTTTTTATTATTTTAACAGTAGCAAATAATTACCATACAAATTTTTAAACAAATTCTTGAAGTAGTTTACGTAAAACCCAAAAAAAATGAAAAATTTTTTTAAAAAATTTTCAAAATTCTCTTAAATTAAAACTGCGCTAAGAAAATAAGTTTTCCAAAGCTTGTTTTATTAAGGCAATAACGAATAATTTGCATAATGATTTTAGAGCAAATGTAACGAATAGTTTTTGTGTAATATAAAAAAAATGAAAAATAAACATTTTTTTCAAAAATTTTCTAAATTTCTAAAAAAATTAATTCTTTTAAAAATCTTAATTTAAAATTATTTTGAAAATACAAAAAATGAAGAGTTATTCTTTGATAAATTATTTGTTGTGTGTAATATTTTACGATTTTCATAAGGATTAATGATTGAATGTAATTTAATGAACATTAAATATAAAAGTTTTTTTTTAAAAAAAAAACTTTTTTTTGATTATTTTATCAATAATTTTATTTTAATATCTTCAATGATTATGGATTTATTATATAAAGAGAATTTAATGTAAAAAATAACAAAGCTTTATGGTGACGATTTATTTAGTTTTTGTTAATGAAAGTAAATAGATTCATGACTGGTCAAATGTGATCTCTACTTAAATTTTTATATCATATTACAGATTTCATGATTTTTAAAAATTCTTTAAAATTTTTTATTATTTTCTTAAAATACAGTGGAGACGGTCAAATTTTTTCATATTTTTCTAATAAAAAGAATTAAGTTAATGCTAAAATTAGAAATTGCAGTCAGTAATAAAGATAAGAACACATCTCATGTAATAAAAGAACACTCATTCTCTGATAATAATAAATTAATTTTACTCTTTGTTTTTTAAAAAATAAATTTTTACAAGTTAAGAATTGTATTTTTCTTCCTATACAATCACTAATTATTTAAGTTTTTTAAACTTTTCGAGAACCAAAATAAAATAATAAAATAAATTTATTCTGATTAGAAAAAATATGACTATTTATTATACAAAATGTGAATTGTTAATTTATACCAAAAAACTAATTTAGAAAAGGGTAAAGAGATTCAACAGCTTTTTATTTATTACTTTTTAAATATAAATTTTCTTTTCTCATTATATTTACAACATTACTATATATTACATTACTATTTTCAAATTTAATTTAAATTTTAAATAAATATTTAATTTTGTTCTGTAAAAAAGAAAAGACTCATTTATTCCTTCAATTCCGCCTTTCTTACTAACTTTATACTTCATATTTCCGATTTTTCATCCTGCTTTAGGTACACCTGTACTTTCAAATGAAACTTGTAAGAACTTTAGAGAAGGGATATTTACCAAATAAGCTAAGTAAAATTGTCTGGCATCGCGCAGACGCAGCTTACTTGTACTCATCAAGTTACTTGAATATATAGAAATAGACTGAACCATTATAGAATATAGATGAGTGAATAGACTTACCCCCCACTGTTTGCAGTATTGGCGGGCGATCATTTTTTGAGCTCCTCATACATGGACAGACTTTTGCCTCAATAAACTTGACGCGCGCCCTCACTAGAAAAAGTGATGCCTTCTGCTACGTAAATCATATTACATTTTATAATGCATGCATCACTTTTTTTCGTGCATTAATCGTAAAACACAGCGCAAGGTGGCGCCGCATCGATATTTATCTTGCATATTCCAAAAATATTGTGCATGCGCGCCACCTTGTAGAGCGTTTCTAAAACGCACTATCTTTTATGGTGCGAAAGTCTCTCGGTGTAGCTAAGTTCAGAGTTTATAAGCAGAAGTATACTGGCGTTTCGCGTGAAGCGCGTCAATTGTCAACGAGTATATTAATAATACAAATTTTGTAGCGCGATGGGAACATTATATTATTAAAAATGCGTCTTGACCAGAAGAGTACATGTAAATCATAAGGCTAAGCTTTGATCAATCAAGTCAATCAAAATAATTTACATTGTTCAAATATGAAAACCGTCGAATAAATTTTTGTCACGATTTTCATGTAAATATGTTAGTCTGAATAGATTCTCAGATGATGCGCATTTTTATTATAAACAATAAATAAATAATATTGTTTTTTATACACAGATTTACAATTTACTAATATAATTTTTTTTATAGTTAATATATGAGGATATTGTCCTTTATCTCCTTACGGCATGTTAGCGCTACGGTTTTCCCTATTTACTTTGAATTTGTGATGTTCAAAGATTAAAACTTTGAGTAAATGATTATGTTTCAATATTTACAAATTATTTGATTACAAGTATACATAAAATGATCTAATGTTTTATCTGACAACAAAAACACATGGCTAAAAGTCAAGTTTTCATTTTTTTTTAAATATATTATTACAGGTTAATCTGTTGATTTGTTTTCTATATCAGGTTGTTTCAGATTTCCGGCGGATGTTAAAGAATAACGGAAGTTTGGCTTCGGAGAGTTTTCCGTCGAATGTGAGAGAAAAAGAGAAAATACGAGTTCTGTGATTGCTAATAAGTGAGAGAGAGAAAGAGAGTATAGAGAGTGAGAAAAAGAAAGAGAATACGAGTTATATCTGTTAATAAAGAACGCATATATTCAGGCTAATGTCTTCAGAACGTGCTAAATGTATAAAGACATCGCGTAAATAAGCAATATAAGAATTTAGTGTCTCGTTCTATATAGCTGACGAGCTGTCGCAAAATTACGGGCATTCATGTGATCAATTCGCGCATGCGCAGTAAAACATCCCGTACATAAAATTCAACAGTTAAAAGCGGTGAAATTCAAAAGTCGCTAATACCGATTTGGTATTTAAAAATGAAAACAACAACAAATGAATAAGTAATATTTGCATATTTTAAAACATTATTAATTAATTAATTAGTTTTTCTTACGTTATTTAGTGACAAAATAAGACTTATAATAGTTGATCAATTTGAGAAAGTATAGAAGAAAATAAAATTAAAATTTTTTCGAAAACAAATATTTTATAATAATAAATATATAAAAATTAGGTTGATGCAATTAGCTATAAAACTAGTGTTATTATATTAAAGTATCAGATTATCGGTAAAGTTATGATACCTCTCCACAAAAAATCTTTAAAAAGATAAAATAACGTCAAGTTAGCTTTAAAAAAAATCTTTTATACTATCTCAAAAATAAAAAATTTTTTGTAAAAGCTTAAACTAATTTAATACAATCAACTATAAAAAAAACTATTATAATATCTCTAAAAAAGGCTTTAATATTATAGATAATAAAAAAGTGGAAATTTAATTATAACAAAAATACACTTAAAAAAATACCGAAATCAATAATGTGTGATCAAGTCTTAATATGATTTAAAATAATACTTACAAATGGTATTGTACCTATATTTTGATGATAATAATAAATAAATAAAAAATTTCTTCGTCAAAAATAAAGTATAAAAAAAGTCACATGAAATGTTATTGAAAATATAAAACTATCTTCAACAAAATTAAAAAAAAAATAATAAAACTTTAATTTAAATAATTAACGTAAAAGTAAGAATAAAAGTAATATTAAAGCTATAAACTTGCCAGGTTCACTCTTCAAAAGTTATATTTCTTGGTGAACTGAAATTATTTTATTCGTTGTAATATTATATTTTACACAGCGTGCAGTAATTTTTTTTCCCGCACGCTTTTTTCCGAGTGGGAATAGGGCAATTCCTGTACGGAAAATCGTGTGGGAAATCGAACTTCCCGCTCGTCGTGTGGAAATAGTACATTACGTAACGGGTATGAAAAGGCTTTATTTACGAATGAGAAGTTTACGGCCTGAGCCGAAGGTGAAGGTCGTAACGAGTTCCGTAAACAAGCCTGTCCATACTAGTTGTGTAGTGTATTTTTCGCCATGAGAGCCAAAAAAGAGCAACGAAGTTGCGATTTTAGGGTTAGAATGGCGAAAAATAATATACGTAAAACGTGCGGGAAATGGGTGACTCGCTTGCTCGGGCGACAAACTTTGCGTGCGGGAATCACCCACTTCCCGCACTGGTTACGTAATGTATACCCAACGTTAATTGATTCTTTCCGAATTTTTTAAAATGTTTCAATAGAAATAAAGAAAACAACGGAATGGTCCAATGAAAGTTCAGGATTTCAAAACATTCGGAAAGAATCCATTAACGGTGGGTGTACTATTTCAATATGAATTTTTTCTTATTTGCTCATTTACACCCTATAAATAAAAGAAAACGAATCATTTAGCAAAGGCAAATCATAACTTAAAATTATAATTTATACTGAAAAAATCAACTTAGCGTGAGTATAAATGACTAACTATTTAGTCTTACTCTTTTTGTACAGATTACTATTGCGTTTATTCATATGTTTTATGTGACATCTGCTGGATATAAAAAGAACATAAGTAGAATTTTATTTTATCGATTGAAATCAAAACGACACCTGCTGCCATTTATACTCCGAACGGAGCAAATCTGAATCATCAAAGCAATTGTTGATAAATAAGAAAAGATTCGGTAAAGTAGAACTTAGATAAGAATAAAGGTCTTACCTGATGAACATCTACGAGTCAGTTCCAAGTAATTACCACTATAGTTGAAAATTTTCAAATCTATAATTAACTTTATTTTTTATTGACTTTTTAAATATTATTTATATTTGAAGATTAATCTAATTACAGCGATGTTGATTGATTGCTTTGGATTTAAAGAATTCTAATGTAAAATTAAAATTAAATTAAAGATAATGTTAATCTGTTATTTTCAAAGCAAAATGTTTGAAAATATAAAATATTTTAGCAATAACTATCCTAATGACAATTAATAACAACATTTTTGAAAATACATCAAATGTCAAATAGTAAATAGTTTTGATTATACATAGAATTCTAAGTCAACGTGGGTCTAAACAGTTGAACATGATAACCTTGTTAATTTTAGATTGCACAAAAATAAAACACCAGCAAACGTAGACATCTAATCAACTCACGTAGATCCCTAATCTATTATAACATGAAAAATTGTTAAGGAATTTAAACATTCATAATAGTGCATTGTGTAACGAGTAAGGTTTAGTTGACTATTGTGCACGAGGACAAGTTGGCGCACGAGCGTAGCGAGTAGTACCATTGCCCGAGTGGTGCAATAGTCAACTATACCGAACGAGATTCACATACTATTTTTTCTGATAAGTGCTGGGTGTAAGTGAGAGAGAGAGAGAGAGAGTAGCATGTTGAGGCGCGGTAAGGGGGGTAGTGCGGGGGGGGGGGGGGGCAAAGCCCCCATTAAAAAAAATTAATATATAAATAAAGAAAAACAATTCATAAAAATATTATTTTTTTGCGTCGCCAACAACTTTCATCAAGAAACTAGCACACGACTGACTTGTACATAGATACTTGTACACGTTCTTGCGTGTTTCGATACAGTATTCTCTTTTTTTCTCTCTCCTATCATCTTCGCCCGCATGACACTACCTATGTATATACCATCAAAATCGTGGTGTTCTTTTTTTCATTACTCAACGCATTTGCGTGACGTTACTTTTCATTTAGTTTAGGGGCCCGCTACAAATCCCGTGGCCATTTTCATGTTCCCTCAAACACCAAAGCTTTTCTTATGTATTTTGACCCCCTGAATCCGAATTGCGAGGGTGTTTTGCTTAAAAATGGGGAGAAAAATCATTATGTACAATTTATTGTTAAATTTTTAAAAATAAATACTTTAAGGCTAATAAAAACTATTCCTGACATTATTAATGCATAATTTACGTTTAAATAACTTAATTCTATTAAAATAAAGTAATAAGTTCAATAATGATCAAAATTTTATTATTTTTTGTGCAACCGAGAGTGACCTGTTTTATCTAGCTACATTGCGCGTGGCAGATGCGCGGTCGATGAAACAGGTCGCTCTCTGTTGCACAAAAAAATAATAAAATTTTGATCATTATTGAACTTATAACTTTATTTTAATAGAATTAAGTTATTTAAACGTAAATTATGCATTAATAATGTCAGGAATAGTTTTTGTTAGGTTTAAAGTACTTATTTTAAAAAATTTAACAAATAATATAAATTCTTCATAATTATTTTTCTCCCCATTTATAAGCTTAACACCCACGAAATTCGGATTCAGGGGGTCAAAATACATAAGAAAAGCTTTGGTGTTTGAGGGGACATGAAAATGGCCACGGGATTCGTAGTGGGCCTCTAGACTAATTACTTAACGCTTTTAACTAGAACACACACTTCAAAGACAAAACACACGTGGCGCGCGCTATTAACTACTTACCACCCCGAAAACAGTACGAAAACAGGCCACTTACCCAACACGTATGAGAAAAACTCTATTACGTGACTGTAACAAAAAAAAAGAAAAATATTCTTTATATTTTTTTTTGACCACATCAATAATTTAAGATGTATATAAATACACATACATGCACACCCAGCCATACACACGCACGCCCGTACACACACACACATATATGTATATATTTTTTTCTTATCTCATTTTTTCTTTTCCAGCTTACAAAAAACACACATGTTATTAAAGTCTCATCCAATAATAATGAAATACAAAAGCAAATAGTGAAAGCTAGAATGGAGGTCTGGTAATCAAAAAATTTTGAAAGTGTGCGTCCTACACAGTTACTGCACTGACAATCCGGGATCATGCATCACAATACAAATTACTTATAGTCGTTTGGATGAAAAAGTCGATACTTTCACCACTGCAATCATCTTTATTTTAATTTTTTTTAATTAAAACTTATTCTATGTTTTTAAAGTCTAACTTTAGAGAAAATTTTTTTTTCTATAATAAAATTTCCATCTTTTCATATGTGATTTACGTACAGACTTTCAGTTTGGAAGAAGATTAGTTATGCGCGTTTAAAATGTATATTTTACGAAATCAATATATTAATAATTAAAAATAAACAAATTCAAATTTTAACGATTTTCATCAATTCTATTTAATATTATATAGTTGGTATTATTTTGTTTTTCTCATAATTATTAGAGTTTTCGGAATAAATATAATTCTCTTTCAATTTTTCAAACAATAAAAATTTTGTAAAGTTTGATGTATTATAAAGTAAAAGATTATTGTAACTTACAAGAAGAGTGTTTCTCTTTCGGAACTCTGATTTTGCTCAAATTTTGGGATATACTTCGAGATGCATAAATATCAAGGAAGCCAAAATTTCAAAACCCAACGCTCAATATTTCTTGAGGTACAGACAATTTTAAAGAAAGTCACTAAAAAAGTTAGTAGACTTTTAAAGGCTTATTGTTCTTTAGTAATAACAGCTAGATGTTTAAATCTTTTTCTCATGCGTGCTGGGTAAGTGGCCTATTGCGCATGCGTTTTCGGGGTGGTAAGTAACTAATAGCGCGCGCCGCGTGTGTTTTGTCTTTGAAGCGTGTGTTTGAGTAAAAAGCGTTAGGTTATAAAAAATAACGTCACGCAAATCCGTTAATTAATGAAAAAAAGAAAACCACGATTTTGTTTGTATATGCAGAAGTAGCGTCGCGCGGGCGAAGATGATAGGAGAGAGAGAAAGAGAATGCTTTATCGAAAGAAAACAAGACACGCCAGAACGTGTTTACGAGTCAGTCGTACGGCAGATATGAGAGAGAGAGAGAGAGAGTAAGAGAATGCTATACCGAAAGGAAACAAAACACGCTAGAACGTGCACGAGTTTCTATGTACGAGTCATTTGTGTGCTAGCTTCTTGATGAAAGTTGGTGGCGATGCAAAAAATAATATTTATATGAAATGTTTTTTTTTTATTTACATATTAATTTTTTTAAATGGGGGGGGCTTCGCCCCTCCCAACCCCCCCTTTCCGCGCCCTAACATGTCACTCTCTCTCTCTCTTACACCCAGCACTTGTGAGAAAAAATAGTATGTGAATCTCGTTCGGTTTAGTTGACTATTGCGCCACTCGGGCAATGGCGCTACTCGCTACGCTCGTGCGCCAGCTTGCCCTCGTGCGCAATAGTCAACTAAACCTTACTCGTTACACAATATACTATTTTTTTAATATAAGCTGAGCTTAAAACCTTTTGAAATAGCACTTACAGTATATCAAAAGAATATTTTTTCTTAAAGTTATAATGCAATAAAAATTAGATCTGAATTATCTTTTTAAAATATTAAATAATAATAAAAGCTGAAATTTGATCCAATTTCTATTACGTTACAACTTTAGACAAAAATAATGTTTTGATATACTGTAAGAGCAATTCCGAAACGATTTGAGTTCAACTTTCATTAAAAAAAGCGTGTAAAAAAGTTTTAAGCGTCCAGCTCTTATAACTAAAAAATAATTAGCGTTTAAAATCTAGTAACTTTTTTAGTGACTATCTTTAATTGCCTGTTAGAATAGATCCTCGCTTTGCTCAGGCGCTAATATGCATCGTGCCCTAATAGGCCGCTTATGCTACTGTTATTATAATTTACTTTTTTTTTATATTTTTTTTATTTTATTTTCTTTCTTTTCAGATACTTGCTATTTTTAATAAAAATTGAGTCATAATATTATTGCAATGTAGGGGAATTTTTGAAACTTTTGTATATTTTCTTGATTTTCCCCTGTGTTTTCAGCCTTCTTAAAAATACTTTTGGCATCTAGGAACAGTAATTAATATTACCTTTAGTAAGGATTCATGTTTAGGAGAGGCAAAAAATAACTATTGATAACTTCGTAATAATATTATAGATTTTTATGAACCAAAAGAAATAACAAAATTCTTTATCATCGATAAAACAAAAAAAAATATTCGAAAATTTGATTAACGTTTTTACGTTACTAATAATAAATTAGAGATATTTCACGTTATATAATAAAACATTATTGAAATCACAAATATAATAATTAAAAATATTTTTTATAAAAATTACCTAAAAAAAACAAAAAAATTTTGCCCTTTCGGTCTTAAACGCCGAAAACATCTTAAATTTTAATACATCTATATTTTTAAGGATAGGTTTAATAGTATATTATTCACCAAGGGAGTTAATTTCAAAAATGTCAATCGTATGATTTAAGGCATTTTTAATTAACTCCCGTGGTGAATATACGATTTTTTTACACGAGGTGCGAATAGCGGGTGCTTTTTATTCTGCCGGTCGGGAGAAAAGTATCCACTTTTCGCGCAGTGTGTAAAAAATTTTTTAATAGCACTGCGTGACATAAATTCGTACTTTTGCCACTTTTTTAAAGAAAGACTAATTTTAGATGTGCCTTAACACTTGATCAACAAGGAACGTCAGTATAATAAGCAATAATTTGATATCTTGATTATTTAATAAAGTTTTCATTGATGATTATAAGGTGTAGATTGTTGCAACTCATTTATATTAACAATTTTAAATTTAAACAATAATTGTAAGCACGTAAAATACGAACAAAACGAAAGCTGATACTAGTGTAACATGTGAAAAGAAGAGGTAGTCGTTTCGGCGTTGTATTATAAAATGCTCCGGGGAACCCCCTATTACTACGCACGATTGCTATTGCTATACTATACATAAGTTACCTCCTTGCCGCTCCTACGACGCTAATTTATACGTGAAACAAAATTTAAATTTATGACTATATAAAAGATGATTTCAACAAACAATTTCACATAATATCAATTATATTGATTAAAATTAATTATTACTACACATTGTAAGTATATTTTTAAAATTATAATTTTTTTTATCTTTTTCGATTCATCATTCACGGTGTGTTTGGTTTTGGCTCATATATAGTTTTAACTATATATAACTTTTCCTTTTTTTTAATTTATCATTCACGGAACGCCTATAGTACTTGCTTTTTTATAGTTTCCGTTTTTATTTTTTGAACTATCATTGAAGCCACAAGTATAAGATACTTGTGGCTTCAATGACCCATTATTTCACGGCGTTTAGCAGTCTCGCTACGATCGACTGCTAATCTCACGCCGTCAAATAGTGGGCCATTTCAACCACTTGTATCTTAATATACTATTTGTATTTATAGATATTTTTATGATTGAATATTGAAGCATCAGTGATCGAGTTTTAGTTTTAAAATAATTTTATTAATCGATTTTTGGTATTTACAGTTGATCTCTTTAGAAACTTTTCAACAATTGATTAATGTGTAAATGAATTTATTTCTGTATTCATTCAAAGTTAAGACCTTTCCTTACGATGGTAAAAAAGTTAAACCCTAATAACATTCTATTTATATAATTTTTAATTTAATATAATTTTTGTTAAAAGTGACTGATTTTTAAAGTAGTTATTTAAGAAAATAGGTTTCTGAAATTAAATTCTGTGTAAATAAATATACTAAATGCCTTCATATGGATTGATTTCTTATATTTTGGAAGAACTGATCGGTTTATAATAAAAGTTTATTTACACATTATCATATACATGTATATAAGCTAACCAGGAGAGGTTATGACCTTCGGGTCACAGATATTGACGAAACTGTGGGATATGTTTTTACACTGAAAAGACATCGGCATAAATACTGGCGTCCACCTGTCTATAGTGGCGCCAAACGCCATAGCTTACATAGACTATGTGGCCAGCATCGCACGAGCGCGAGCCCGTATCATGAACGTCCGCGCGGTCCTCTTGCGGTATCGGTTAGCACTATACAGTGCCGCCATTACGGCCCACTAACAAGGAGAGTGCATTGCATTCGGGTCCTGGATTTTGTTCTTTCTCCTCGAGTGAATTTCTTGTGACCAAAATAGACCATTCGTAGAGCCATTTGATCCAACGCTCCCTCAAATTGGAAATATCCAATATTTTCAATTTCATGAAATCTGCAGTCGACGAAAAACCTTATTTTTGAAAATCAGCAAGTTTCACTAACTTATCTTGAGAAAAAAAATGTTATGCATTGCAATATTGATTTGTATAGCTGAAACCAATGACAATATATTCAAAACAATATAATTTCATAAAGAAAATATCATATTTCCATTTCTTACCATACTGTTATTCTGTAAAAAAGAATTATTTTCAAAAATATTTCATTTAATTTAAAAAAATTTCTTTGATTGCTTTTCTCATTGACTTTTAGTTGATGGACTGTACAAAATTTTACAATTCTACATGAATAATACTTTGTACAACATCCACAACAGGTCTCTATCCATCCCAGTAACAAGAAAAGCTCTGCTACGATAGTAGTCTACAGCGATACTTCTGCTGTTTCTTTACTTTTTTAATTACTTGATGACTTTGGTTTCAATTTTAAATTATTAAATTTCAATATGCATCAGAACTCCATTGATTTTTGTAAATAGTTTAAAATTAAACTTGATATTGAACTGAACAAGGTTGTGCTTCAATGCACGCCTGTTCAGATAAATTTGGAATATGTACATTAGAGAGAGCATCTTCTAATGTTACATAACACTATCAGAGACAATCTGTTATTTTTTATGATTTAATTCACGCACTGAAAATTTATAATCATTTTGAAGTATTTAGGCCTTTAGATTATTGTTTTTAAAGTAATATTTTATTTTTAACATATTGAAATATCATGTTTGTAAAATAAAAGTATTAAGTTAGCTAGTGCACCCAGATTATATTAAAAATTAATATTTGAAAATCACTCCATTTGAGAAACACTTCTGTTTTATTTGTTTAGACTAAATAATTGGCTAGATCAAAAATGATCAATAATTTGACCAAAGAGCACACTGATTTAAATAATAATTTAAAATTAAACTTGATTTTAAACTGAACAAGGTTGTGCCTCAACGCATGCCTGTTCAGATAAATTAAGAACATGTACATTGGAGAGAGCATCTTCCAATGTTACATAACGCTATTAAGAGGCGGTCGGAACCAAATCGGTGACTTGCGGTATATATCAAGTCAGCATTTTTCGCTTTACGATAATATTTTGTATATTTTTATGGCTTAAACTATTTCAAATTATTTTTTATATACATGACTAGAGGAAATGATTATATTTTTACCATATGAATAAGTAAATAAATTATTATAAGCATTTATTACAAATATCAAACTGACTTGACATATACCGCATGCAAAAAACTGTCGTGTCGATTGTTAGGTGGCATTTTTCGCTTTATAACAATATTTTGTATATTTTTGTGGCTTTAACTATTTTAAATTATTCTTCATATACATGACTAGAGGAAATGACTATATTTTTACCATATTAATAAATGAATAAATTATTATAAGCATTTATTGCAAGCACCAAACTAAGTCACCGATTTGGTTCCGACCGCCTCTTAAAGACAATATATTTTTTATGATGTAATTGACGCACTAAAAATTTATTATTAATTTGATCTATTTAGGTTTTTTATTATTGTTATTAAAATAGTATTTTATTTTAATTTATTAAAATATCATGTTTGTAAAATAAAAGTTTTAAGTCTGCTTGCGAACCCAGATTACATTAAAAATTTACTTTTATAAATCACTGAATTTAAGAAACACTTATGTTTTATTTATTTAGATTAAATAATGAGCAAGATTAAAAATGATCAATAAATTTCACCAATGACCACACTGATTTAAATAAATGTTTTGATTTTCTTAAGTGTAGACTTGAGTTAATAATATTTATGTCTAATTTTATGGCTGATTATTTATGCGTGTTTAAAAATCAGTAAATTAAAATAAGGGAAGATTAAAGAGCCATTGAAGGAAAGGCCTAGAAAAAAAATTAACAATTAGAGATCATTGAAGAAAAACAAGTAAAAGCATAAATAAAATGAAAAAAAGAGAGAGACCTTACAAAAAAATCAAAATAAAATACAAGTAAAAATCATCAGCAAGGAGCATCGAAGATTGATCAAATGGACATAAACATGAAAGTGTTGCTTGGGCAGATGCACCAGGACACAGGAAAACTCATACCACAGCACCAGGTTGACGTCAAGAATCTGAAAATGACACCAAATGATAAGTATACTTGCATGTAAACAGAAGAGAAAATATAGGTTAGGGCGCCACGATCCAACCTCGCGCACGCGATTACGCGCGCATTTAAAACAATTTTATTTTTAAATTATTTTCGATTTTAAATGATATCAACCCTACTAAAAAATCTCAAATGAGATCTTATTTGAGATTTTTTAGTAGGAAAAGTATATCCACATTTTCAGCTTAGAATTTATCACTTTAAATATGCAGACGACATGTATTCACGAAATTCAAAATTTTATTAGGCATATCTTGTAACGCCATCGAGCGGTTTAGAACTAAACTGTTTTAAATTTAATAAAAAAAATTTTTTAATTTAAATAATTTTAACCGTTAAATAAATAGAATATTTTCTATAGTTACTTGCAATTAAAATCGCTGGCATTTTTCAATTTTTCAGGGTTTTTATTTCAATTATTTTGATTTTCTTTACTTTTTTATTACATTTAGATTAATTATATTATTTATTTATTGTAATTAGAATTCTTTTTCTATTACATAAATATTATTTCTATTATTTAAATTCATTCATAACCTTTTTTTCGTTTTTCTTTGTAATTTTTGTAGTTTTATAATCAAATCAATGAATAAATATTAATTTTGAAAGATTATCTTCAGTTTTGAATTTCAGAATTAGATTTTTTATTATTTTTATTTTTATTATTCTATTCCATAATCAAAGATTGATATTTCAAGATTTCTAAAGATTTTTTTTACAGATCAGATAAATATATAGATTTTTTTAGATTTTTTTTAGATTTATACATTAAATTTATACATATAATTATATTTATATTCACACAATTATATAAATATATATAATTATTATTGTTATTATTATCTTTCAAAGTTCTTTGAAATTGATTTGTTTTTTTATTGTCTGATTTTAATATCTGACAAATTTAAAAATGGATTGCGATCCTTGTACAAGTAATGATGAAAATCTAGAGTCATCATTCGTACAAATTATAACTCAAAGTGTACATGAATGCGTACAAATATTGCAAGAAAAAAAGTGTATTCGTGCATTTCCACCTCAGACTTCCTCAAATCTAGCGAAGGAAATAGGAAATGAAATGGCTTGCTTACTATGTGAGTTTATTGATAATTTGCAAGTGATCAAGGAAAGTGAATTGTTCTTGCCTGATGAGGATGTTAATCTTGAGGAAGAACATACATCACAAGATCTAGAATTAAATTCAGAGCCTGAAGAGTCTTCAGGTAAAATTATTTATGTTCTTAATTTTTTTATAAATATATATATATATATATATATATATATATATATATATATATATATATATATATGTTTCAAATTAATCTTCAAACAGAATCCCTGACATCTTCAAGTCAATCAGCAAGCCAATCATCAAATGATTATGAGCCTTCAGAGAAGAAAAAAAAATATAATATTATTCCATTAACTAAAAAAATTTATGGAGTGAACTTGAGTAGAGAATATCCAAAGTGTTCACTTCAGACTCTCCAAAAATTTGTGGGCAAATGCTTAACAAGAAAAGATGAGTTGATCAGGTGGAATAATGATATTATCAATGGAGGAACGCAATATGACAAAAGAGCAGCTATTAACAGTTGGACGTATAAAAGATTTGAAGAAGCTCGAATGAATAAACAACCAGTTACGACTAGAAATATTCAAGAGTGGGGTTTACAAGCTGCCATGCAATTTTATGGAGAAGATTTCAAATTTGAGGCATCTTTATCCTGGGCCAATAAATTTAAAAGAGACCATAAGATACGTCAAAGAAAGGTTACAAAGTATGTTAAGTCAACAGAGCATCGATCCCTTGAAGAAATACAAAATTTAGCATTAAAATTTCAAGACGAATGTGCTTCTGTCATGTGGGCATATAATTTAGATTTCGTGATCAACACAGATCAGATGGGCTGTGAATATAGGACAAATGTTCATCGTACCTTGGGATACAAAGGAGTAAAATCCATAGAAGTCCATCTTGGTGACGTAAACAAAATCACCCACAGCTACACATCCCAGTATTCTATAACAGCATCAGGGAAATTATTGCCTAAGGTGTTCCTATGTTTGCAAGAGCCCTCAGGGAAGTTTGGTGTCCGTGTACAAGCTCATGTTGATACCCTGGAGGAAAAATTTAAAAATGTTTCAATTAGATGCTCCAAATCAGGCAAATTATCTAAAGCATTATTTGATGATTATACTAATAATATTTTAGTGCCTTATGTAGAAAATAATCATTTTTTACTTATACTTGATTCATGGGGTGGACAGTCGCAATCAAATTTATTTGAAAAATTTCAAGATGATGTAGGTCAATCTACTTGTATGGTAAAATACATTCCACCTGGATGTACTGCGTACTGTCAACCTTTAGATACATATCTACATAGACAAATAAAGATATTTATTAAAAGGTTACAAAATGCAACTTATCTAATGCAGAATCAAAGACAGATTAACAGCAGAGATGATGCTATTAAAATACACTCTCTTATTCACAATCAGCTTTCTGCACCAACATTCAGGAACATGATAGAATATGCGTGGTTCTCTTCAAGACTAATAACAGACAGAGATGTTTTTATGAATGTCCACGAAGTTTGTTTTTCTCAAAAAAAATCAGATTTATGTCAATGTAGCCAGATTTCCTTTATGAAATGTTCGTGGTGTAGAGAATGTTTGTGTTTTTCTTGCTTTTATGATTGCTATCATCCATCTGTTTGTACAAAATTGTTTAGAAATATGTAAATAAATTTAAATCTCCAAAAGAATATAACATTGATTTATATCCTATACTTATAATTCAATCCAAATTAAAAACATTAAAATAAATTTTGATTAATATTAACATAGGTTATTTTTTTTAACACAACTTTCTTAAAAAATTTATAACAAATTTTCATTTGAAGAATTCATTTAATAAATTATTGCTGGATCAAAAAATTGTTATACCAATCAAGATTTTATAGTTGAAACTAAATAACTATACTTTACCTTATAATTATTTGGGTGATAAAAGTAGGTCAATCAATCAGCTGCTATTCTGATACACAACTATCTCATTCGTGAAACAATAATGTATACTATACTGTTACTTATCGATTGCTTTATTTTTCTAACCTAGGGCTGTACCGTATTCAGTAAAGACCTAAAGAAGCTCTCTGATTGGTCAATACAGCTCGTATCGCTCGTGAGCCACTTACAGAATAACCTCCCAGAAGGCGCTTCTCACATTAGGAAAAGAAAGCAATACCTAAAAGGTATCTTTGTCTCTTTTTTTCATAAGGCCCAAGTAGCATTGCTTTAAACTACAGTTTATGCATATGTCAAAAATACGGGTTGTCTGCATAAGCTGATATAATAATCATTACAATTTAAAAAGCTACAGAATTATTTCAAATTAAAATTAAATTAAAAATTAAGTTAATTAAAGTGTCACGATATATTAGAAGATGCTCTCTAATATGTTTTTATAGCACTGCGTGATTTAAATCCGCGCTTAAATCCCGCTGAGCCGAGAGTTAAACGATAAATTTTTACGCTGTTCGATAATGAATATAACGCTGAATTCACTTAAATCACGCACTTATAATAAGCGATATTTTGATATCTGGATTATTTTCAAGAGTTTATTCATCGATAATAATAAGGTGTAGATTATTGCAACTCTTTTGTATCGATATTTTTCAAAATAAATAACAATTATAAGCGTGTTAAATACGTGTAAAACCAAAGTTAATATCAGTGTAACATGTGAAGCGAAGAGGTAGTCATTTCGACGCTCTAAGACTCCGTCGCGTCTGTGATTCCCCTAAACGCAACTGCTAATACAATACATAAGTTACCAACTGTTGCTCCTACAGCCCTAATGCATATATGAAAGGAAATTTAGATTTTTATTATTACAGAATTAATTTTAACAGTTAGACATAATGTTATTTCATGTTTTATATATATTTTTAGTTTTTTCTATTTATTATTCGCGAAGTGCTTAGATTTTGCTTTTTTGCAGTTTTCGCTTTTCTTCTACGATTTATCATTCGTAGAATGCCTAGTTCTGCTGGTAAATAGAATTCGTTTTTTTAATGAATTATCATTAGTGGAGTGCATAGCCTTTGTTTATTATTGAATTTTGAGAGTATAGATGTAGTGTGGCGGATTTAAATCACTCGAGCTATAAAATAGTATACGATACTCGCGACTTAAATTCACCTATTATTACACGGCGCTTAGGACCCTCGCTGACGCTCGGGCCCTAACTTCGCCGTATAATAATAGGTGATTTAAGTCGCCCGTATCGTAATATACTATTAGTTCATATGAATACTTATGCATGAAAGCATAATCTTGTTCAGTTGCGAACATATTTTAAAATTTAAATATGATAGTGTAAAACTCTAATTAGAAATTGTTCAAGAATTATGAAACAAATTAAAATTGAATTATAATAAAAGTTTTGTCATCAAGACAATTGAAAAAAAATAATTTGAGTGACAGCTGTAAAAAATATTACAGTGATAAATTCAAAGCCAAAAATATGGATATACTTTAATTTCATTTAAAATAAAAAATGAAATTGTTTTAAACGCTCGCGTGCGCGAGGTTGGATCGTGGCGCCCTAACCTATATTTTCTCTTCTGTTCACATGCAAGTATACTTATCATTTGGTGTCATTTTCAGATTCTTGATGTCAACCTGGTGCTGTGGTATGAGTTTTCCTGTGTCCTGGTGCATCTGCCCAAGCAAC
This sequence comes from Anastatus disparis, assembly GCA_017163975.1. Taxonomy (NCBI): domain Eukaryota; kingdom Metazoa; phylum Arthropoda; class Insecta; order Hymenoptera; family Eupelmidae; genus Anastatus; species Anastatus disparis. Next base: position 235,724 of record JAFFSR010000003.1, read on the forward strand.
ACTTTCATGTTTATGTCCATTTGATCAATCTTCGATGCTCCTTGCTGATGATTTTTACTTGTATTTTAATTTGATTTCTTTGTAAGGTCTCTCTCTTTTTTTTCATTTTATTTATGCTTTTCCTTGTTTTTCTTCAATGATCTCTAATTGTTAATTTTTTTTTCTAGGCCTTTCCTTCAATGGCTCTTTAATCTTTCCTTATTTTAATTTACTGATTTTTAAACACGCATAAATAATCAGCCATAAAATTAGACATAAATATTATTAACTCAAGTCTACACTTAAGAAAATCAAAACATTTATTTAAATCAGTGTGGTCATTGGTGAAATTTATTGATCATTTTTAATCTTGCTCATTATTTAATCTAAATAAATAAAACATAAGTGTTTCTTAAATTCAGTGATTTATAAAAGTAAATTTTTAATGTAATCTGGGTTCGCAAGCAGACTTAAAACTTTTATTTTACAAACATGATATTTTAATAAATTAAAATAAAATACTATTTTAATAACAATAATAAAAAACCTAAATAGATCAAATTAATAATAAATTTTTAGTGCGTCAATTACATCATAAAAAATATATTGTCTTTAATAGTGTTATGTAACATTGGAAGATGCTCTCTCCAATGTACATGTTCTTAATTTATCTGAACAGGCATGCGTTGAGGCACAACCTTGTTCAGTTTAAAATCAAGTTTAATTTTAAATTATTATTTAAATCAGTGTGCTCTTTGGTCAAATTATTGATCATTTTTGATCTAGCCAATTATTTAGTCTAAACAAATAAAACAGAAGTGTTTCTCAAATGGAGTGATTTTCAAATATTAATTTTTAATATAATCTGGGTGCACTAGCTAACTTAATACTTTTATTTTACAAACATGATATTTCAATATGTTAAAAATAAAATATTACTTTAAAAACAATAATCTAAAGGCCTAAATACTTCAAAATGATTATAAATTTTCAGTGCGTGAATTAAATCATAAAAAATAACAGATTGTCTCTGATAGTGTTATGTAACATTAGAAGATGCTCTCTCTAATGTACATATTCCAAATTTATCTAAACAGGCGTGCATTGAAGCACAACCTTGTTCAGTTCAATATCAAGTTTAATTTTAAACTATTTACAAAAATCAATGGAGTTCTGATGCATATTGAAATTTAATAATTTAAAATTGAAACCAAAGTCATCAAGTAATTAAAAAAGTAAAGAAACAGCAGAAGTATCGCTGTAGACTACTATCGTAGCAGAGCTTTTCTTGTTACTGGGATGGATAGAGACCTGTTGTGGATGTTGTACAAAGTATTATTCATGTAGAATTGTAAAATTTTGTACAGTCCATCAACTAAAAGTCAATGAGAAAAGCAATCAAAGAAATTTTTTTAAATTAAATGAAATATTTTTGAAAATAATTCTTTTTTACAGAATAACAGTATGGTAAGAAATGGAAATATGATATTTTCTTTATGAAATTATATTGTTTTGAATATATTGTCATTGGTTTCAGCTATACAAATCAATATTGCAATGCATAACATTTTTTTTCTCAAGATAAGTTAGTGAAACTTGCTGATTTTCAAAAATAAGGTTTTTCGTCGACTGCAGATTTCATGAAATTGAAAATATTGGATATTTCCAATTTGAGGGAGCGTTGGATCAAATGGCTCTACGAATGGTCTATTTTGGTCACAAGAAATTCACTCGAGGAGAAAGAACAAAATCCAGGACCCGAATGCAATGCACTCTCCTTGTTAGTGGGCCGTAATGGCGGCACTGTATAGTGCTAACCGATACCGCAAGAGGACCGCGCGGTTGTTCTTAAAATAAGATTAGTAATAATAATTTCAGGTATAAATAATGATTTCAGTTTTTCGAAGCGTTAGATCGTACCGCTCTGGCTTTACTTACATTTTGGTACTCAAAAACATATCCCAAAGTTTCATCAAGATCTGTGTGTAAGTATATAGATTCTTGAATTCTTTAACATCTTTTCAATGCTAGTATATTATTCATCAAGGGAAAAAATTCGTGGATGAAGATAATTCATATTTTTTCTCGGGAAGAATATATAATTTTTTCTTGTGCCCACTGAAAAGTTTGTCCAATCAGAAAAATGTCAGAGCTATGGGTCAGCGATTTTGCTGAAATTACAGGAGATATTTTCTTATACAAAAATATAAAAATAGCTGGGGTTATAGACTTCAACGCTCAATAGATTTGAAGTTAGCGAATAATTTTATGAAAAATAATCAAAATCAATATTTTTTCAAAAAAACTATTAACAAATTCGTGTTTACATTTTATTTTTATTTTAAACTGTTAATAATTTTGGAATAAATGGATTTTTTTATCAAAACTTGAATTGAAGAATTTTTTTTAAACTTTTTGAACTATTCTCGTCAATTATGTAAGAGAAACACGTGCCCGTTTATAGCGCTTTGAAACAATGCTAATTTTAATTATTTTTTATAAAATTATTGATATTACACTAGATAGCTTCGGATTTACCGAGCGTTGGAGTATATAATTCTAGCTTTGTCGTGTTGCAAATTACCGGCAATATCGTGTGTGCTGGTATGTTGTCTTTCAGTTGATGTATACACATCTCACTTTACGCCGCGGATTGAAGTATTACATGTTACAAAAAATACAAATACAAAAATGTTAAAATAATAACTAGTAGGATCAGAAAAAATATGAAAAATAAAGCAAAGGTGTCGGAATTTGAACCGATTTGAAATTTGCAATATCTATATTTTATTTTGGAGTAACTGTAATGAGTATCGTATGATCATTTTTTTCACGATATAAAGTAACGTATTTTATTTATAATTCAGAGAATACACAGCGTAGATTTTAATCTCGGGTGAGATTCGATTTTTCGAAAGTCCGTTATTTTTTTTACTTAACGTAGAATCTTGAAATTTAGAATTATGCTTTTTATAACATCCATTTAAATCATATAGAAATTCGGTTTTCAATTCATGACTGCAATCAAAATGCATTTATTTGAATAAATTATAACTGATATTTAGTATCGTAACAAGCACCATACGATTCTAAAATATTCCGAAATTTCTAATAACATTTTTATCAAGTATTAAAAGAGTATACTTTTGTAAACTCTATTAGAAATTTCGAAATATCTCATCATAATGTGGTTTTCTGTATACTTGTTACAATCCTAAAAATTAATTATAATTTATTTGCAAAATAGATTTCGATTGCAGCTATGAATTGAAAATATAATATCTATAATTTAAATGAATGTTATAAAAAGCATCATTCTAAGTTTTAAGATTTTACGCTATAAACAAAAAAAAAATAACGGACTTTCGAAATATGGATCCCCTATTGAGTATATAAAAATAATTTTTAATTTGGCAATATTTGCACTGTAATAAGCCATTTTCTCATCAATGAACCATTTAATATTTCTTCAATTCTTATTATATCAGAAGTTATTTTTTGCGATCACCGAAAGCGCAAATACTAAACTGAGTGCAAAAATTGTGATGAGTTATTTTCTACCATAATGATAAAAGAGATATTGCAGGAAGAAATTTTAGAAGGTGTGTATTCGATAGCAAGGAAAACGGAATTCGAAATATTAGGTGCTATAGAATTTCAAGATGCAATAGAGCTTTTAAATGTTCGTTATGTAAGATTGCAATTTAAAAGTTTATTTTAAGATATGATGCATTCACTTTTTTTAATTATTTACATTATTTATGATTACACTATAAAAAATTTTGTGTGATTTGTCAAAATTTTTTTTTGTAGAAAATTTTTGTTAAAATTTTACAAGTTTTTGTAAAATTAAAATTTTTTTGTACTTTTAAACAACAAAAATTTTCGTCAAATTTACGTACAAAATATATAAATTATTATACAAATTTTCTCATGATTTAGAATAATACATTATTTAATATTTTGTATTATTCATAAATTTCTGTTAAAATTTGACACAGAAGATTGGTGCCAATCAGAAATATTTTTTATGGAGATTATGTTCAGATTAAAAAAAATAAATTACTGAATAAAATATTGGAATAAAAAAGCAATAAAAAACTAATGAGGCAGTCACGGGACTGGCCGACAAAAGCTATGCTTCCACTATATACAGTGGGGTCCAATAAAAAAGAGCCACCCTTGAGAAAAAAAGTATTAATTTAAAAATTTTGTATCTCAACAAATAAGCATCATACAGAACTCTACGACCACTCATTTTAAACGCATTTGTAAGGACTTTTTAATGGTGTATTGGCAATTTAGTTTTGAGTACTTGTCTAGGAAATATTACAACTTAAAAATAGAAAAAATAATTTTTTTTCGCCTGTCTTTAAATTTAAATTATTTTTCGGAAAATGATTTCGAAAAAATTTTACACGGCTAGTTTTAAAGGTATTTTGCTTAACTTGAAATTTATATTTTAGTTTTTTTCTAGGTTCAAAATTGACCGAGATTTAGCGATTTTACCCCGAATACGGGGCAAATATGAAGACGGAAACTTTTTTAATACATTTTTTAATACAAAAAAATTTATTGACGATTTTTTAAAAATTAATGCACTAAATAAAAACAATACCTCGATCCAAAAATAGAGATACTTTTTTAAAAATTGTTACTTTTAGCCCTGGTCCCTCTTACACGTGATTGTGGTCAGGTGCATAATAAACAAAGAAACATGGATAGATTTCTCTTTTTCTCTGCTGCTCATATAATTTAGTTTAACATTTACAACTACATGTACACACAAACAAAGAAACACTGATATATGTTATACATAGCGGTAGCATATTATTTCTTTTTATCTCTTTTGCTCATATAATAATTTAATACGTTCACATTTATAAACAAAGTGGAAAAATGAGAAAAAATAAGGAAAAAAGAGAGAGAGAGCAAATAATATATAAATACATTTTCCAAGCATCAACCGCAGTATATTCAATGCGCATATCTACTCTAGTGTATGGACACGCTGTCAGAATTGTAACGCTCGGGTTTTATTCGTAAAGCCCTACCGGCCCAAGCTCGCATAAGTATAGTTTCAAAAAATAAAAAGTTTTACTGACACTTTCCTTATGCTTATTTTATACTATTCATGATCCGGAAAAATATAAAAAAAATAATAAATAATAATAACTATTAGTAAAATCAAGTAATTACTGATAAATATTATTATACAGTCTCAAATCTGGACGTTTACGTAACGATGAAAAAATTATATTTAAGAGGAGGCCGTATCATTCTGTCCTTGTCTAATCTAAACTTTCGTTATTATAAATAAATACAATATTTTCATAGAAAAGTAAGTCAACTGCCCAATAGAGCAAAAGACAAGCAAACGATTCTTTTCTATGAAAAAATATGAAATTTTTATTATTTTTCGAGTGAAGTCTGAAACGGAAAAACAATCGAACTTAATTGAGTTGATTGAGCTGTTTTTTCGTTTCAGACTTCATTCGAAAAATAATCAAAATTTCATATTTTTTCATAGAAAAGAATCATTTGCTTGTCTTTTGCTCTATTGGGCGGTTGTCTTACTTTTCTATGAAAATATTTTATTTATTTATAATAACGAAAGTTTAGATTAGACAAGGACAGAATGATACGGCCGCCTCTTAAAGCGACTACAGAGGTTAGACTAAATTTCCATTTCGTAGCTTACAAATTATGCTTTTAGTTTAAAAATAATAGATAATTTGGAAATTTGAAAAATCTCAAATCAAAAGCATGATCTTGAGCAGTAGAAAACATTGACCCCTCCCAATATTTCTTCGTATGTTACTTGTTGCGTATATTACTAATATGCTTCATACGTTTAGACAAAGCATGGTGCTCCAAACAAAAATATGCTTTATGCATTTCTTTTAAGGTGATGTAATAAGGTATATATTTAATACATATTTACCGACATTGCAGTTTCCCAAATTTCAAATCTAATTAAAAAATTTTTCGAAATATCTCTATATTATTAATTAATTAAAATAGAAGGCTGTAATATAGAGATATTTTTTAAAAATTTGGATCAAGAATAAAAAATATGGAAAATTGTAATGTCGGTATTTTATATCGTTTTCGTTAACGTTTTTAGTGCTTTATTCTAATGTTTATTTATTCTTTCGGTTATTTAATGTATTATTATATGCTAGGAAATGTTTGAAAATGATCGAGTGATGTTTGAATTTAATATAAATACTATGTTGAACCGTGTAAAAAAGAGAGGGATTTCTCGCAATACTTTTTTGTACAGTCCAATAATAGCTTATTTAGCGTCCACTAGAATGTCCGAAATACGCGGATTTAAAGTCCGCAGAGTTATAAAATATTTTAAAAGAAAATGTATTTATTATTTTAAAAGTTGTATTTCTTATGAATATTACTATTAGGATTTCAGATGGACCGATAGTTGGGGAAATATGGTGTCGACGAGAGTAGATTTTTATTACTAAAATTCTACACTCGCTGACGCTATTTTTCTCCCACTATCAGTCCATTTGAAATCCCAATAAAATAGTAAATAATAAAAAGAAAATTTCTATATAAAGTAACTAATTGACCTGTATTTACATTTATCATTTTTAGTGTATTTATTATTTTAAAAGTTGTATTTTTTATGAATGTTACCCCTGTCCATACATCTATCATTTTTTTTATTGTTTTCTATAAAATTTAACAAGTATATTAAAGATTATATATTTGAAATTCAATGTGGATTAACGTATAAAATACTATAAAATTAAAAATCATCAAAGAATTATTTTCTAAGATGAAATAATATGATTTATTAAATACTTGAGCAGATTTATGTTTGTTTCTAAAAATTTTCTAAAAATACAAGCATCTAAATTTCTATTATATAAAAAGAATATATATGAAGTATATATATGAGTTGCATAAAATAAAAAATAATTTTTAATACTAAGGAGAGTATCGGATGTCTGAGCCAACGATTTTTCTCGAATTTCGGAAGATGATTCAGGATACAGAAACTTAAAGAAAGCCAAAATTTTTGACTGTAATGCTTCCTAATAACAAATAATTAAATAATGTCACTGGAAAAGTTACAAGATTTTTGAACGCTAATAGTCTTCAGCATAATAGCTTCGGCGTATTTAAAAATTAAAGCTAATTTCAAATATATTCGAAACAGCAGTTACAAATTCAGCTCCAATCTTTGTTATTCTTTAATTTTGTTAAAAAAAAGCAATTTTTCGCTAGATTAAAACAAAAGGTAAAATCTATTTAATACTTTGCGAATACATTTTGTAATTTTAAAGATAGTATGATGATTTGTTTTCGTCGATAAATATATTTCTATCATAAACAAACTTACTAATATGTAATACAGTAAAATAGATAAAACTAGAAATTGATTATTTAATTTATACAAATAAATGTAATTTCATGAATAATTTAAAATTAATTTTCAGATTTATCTACATTAAATTTCGTTGATTTTAAAATTAATAAAAAAGCATGAAATAACTTGTGTACTCGAGAAAATAGGTCAATTTCATATAGTGTTTACGATAATATGGTATACCAGTCAGTACTAACCCTAATAATTAGTCTAACCATATTAAATAATATATCTTCTATCGGTATACAGTTCACGTGGGGGTTGCACATAACATAGTATAGACACTGTATATAGACGATAAACGAAGAGTGGGGGAAAAAGAAGAGAGAGTCACAGCAATACTTCTGGCTAGCTGGCAGAGAAATCAGTCGCTCGGCGAACGTGCGCCTATGCGGATAATTAAATTGTTTCACGTTACTTTTTTTCTCAAATTTTCATTAAAAATTAGTGTTGCTTTTATTTGTGTATTCTTTTTTACTGTCAATATTTACGACTAATAAAAAAAAATAATGAAACTCAAAGAAGGTGCGCGATGGTGATTATCGCGCTAAGTGCGACTAGTGAGCTCATAAAAAAAAGAAATATAAAGGAAAAAAGATATTGCCGGCGGTTTTAGTATATATATATATATATATATATATATATATATATATATATATATATATATATATATATATATATATATATATATATATATATATATAGGTGTGTGTACATGTATAGATGTATGTGTATTTTATATATATATATATATATATATATATATATATATATATATATATATATATATATGTATATATATAGTGTGCTCTCATTTGACTAAATAAAACTACACTTGGAAATAAAGCGCGCCGGTTCGCGTTTATTTTTCATTTTATTGGATACATTTTTTTTTCTGGAGGTTAAAAATCTTTTAACCGGAGTTTTAAATAGAAAGTGCGTGGCTTGTTTTTTTCTGATTAAATGAAAAAAAAAAGTTAAACTATGATGAATGTTGTGAGTGAAGTGAATTGTAGTGAAAATGTTACAGGCCAAATGGAAATAAAATAAAATAATTAAAAGTTTAATTGAAAGTTTGAAAAGAAAAAGGCAAGATCAAAGATGATGATGGCGCCTCAAGTTGTGGGTGTTTTATTGAAAAAGCCTGGACAACAAAGTATTCACTCTAGGATAGCATCGCTTGATCCTCAAGAGACTAAAATCAGAGGTAAGAAATAACATCTATAACTGTAAGTAATTCATATTTTCAATTCGTGTCTTTTTTCTTTTTTTTTTTTTAATTTGGAGCTAAAATTTTTTTCTTTTTCATTGTTTAGAATGAAATTTTTTGTTTTTTTTTCAAAATTCAAGATATAGCTGTGAAAATAATTTCAAATTTTTAATTTCGGTTTACAAATTTAAAGAAATAAATTTTTTGATAATTTACGTATTAAATTTTAAGATTTGTTTACGCCTTGTAGTAAGAGAAAATTCTTTGAACAGACAGACTTAACACAAGTCACAGACATATAATTTTGACATGGATCTGTAAAGTCTGAAAAGTTTTGTTTACATAACATTGCACGGCGATTAGATTTGTACAATTTGTATTTTGGTAAATGTAAAAAGGAAATTAAGTAATATAGTAGTTTCTTTAACATCGTTTAAAATTGGAAAGTTTGAGGTTCTAGTTTTAGGTCAAATTAATTTTTAAAATTTCGGAATATACATCTTTATGGTTAGTTTAATATTCTTCGTTTATGTATCTACTAAATTTTCTATTAGTCTGTGAATCGTGCGCAATTCCTACAAACATATTTTACCTATAATTTTCATTTTTTAATTATAAAAGAAATAATAGCAGTGAACATCATTTTTTACTTAACGAGTAATAAAGAGAAAAGTTATTCTATTCTTTAAAAGATTTTTTAAATAACTTTCTTCCAACGATTATGTAGAAAAAAAATGCACTCGTGTTCAATCATTCAATGAAGCTTTCGTGCTCATTAAATGATTAAATTTTTGCGATTATTAAAATTCTAAGTGATGTAATCAGATTGATCAAAAAGTTCTATCTTTAAATGAAAAAGGAAAAATAATAAGTGAAAGTTTATGTACATTCCTTTGGATAAAAAATATTGTTTCCTTAATATAATTACATTTTTATATATAACAAAACGTTATGGCAGTTAAATTTTGTCGATAAGCACGCGATTAGTTAAGGAGAATAATCAGTGGATCATAAATTTCAATAAAAACAATTGTAACATAAGTTTTTTTTTTTTAAATTATAATTAATTAATGCATGGATTATATTATTTTTACCTATGCTGTTAAGTTTAATTTTAAAAAAATCTAACTATTTTTTCTTTAATTACAAATATTTTTCTGTAATTACCAAAGAAAGTAAACTCCAACTGTATGATAAACAAAAGGCGAAAGAAAAGAAATTCTTTATGCAAATATAAGAGCAGAATAATTTTCAAAATGTTAAAACTTTTGCACGCATATGACGTTAGCAATAAATTTAATATTTTTCTAAGAAAAGTAAAGCCATAAAGTTTCCTGGAAAAATCTTTATTTCTTGTGAATAGATCGTTCGATGAACTTTCTATTCGGTAAAATGTAAAGAACAACCCTTAATTGACTTGAAAAAAATTTTCAATTCCGCTTTCACTTTCAGAAAAAGGAAAAAGAAAAAAACATTTTTAAGCATTTATATTCGCTTTCGAAAAAAGTTAACGTCATTATTTTCAATGAGTTTTTTCATATTTAGAGAATTCATCAAGAGAAGTTTATAATGATTTTCTAAACACACAATTAATTTAATCGATTTGAGTAATTAATATTGGATATTATTTATTTTTAAATAGCTTCTGTGGTTATATTCAGAATTATTTTATATACAATGCAATTTTTTAATATTATTTCACATATTACTTCATATCATATTTTCAGATAACTTGTAAAACATTATATAATTTACAATTGTAACTTTCACTTTTAAATTATTATTTTTTCTCGATTTCTAATTATTTTTTAATCATGACTTTTTTAACAATAATTTTAAATTTTCAAAGTTCTAATTAAAAATAAAATTTTATTTAAAATAATCGTAAAAAATTGAAATTAATTCTCAAACTTTCATCAACTTACAAATTGGTCAGTTTTATTTTCGCAGAACTCAATTATTTTCCTCAATAAGAATTGCAAAATATCCGCCTTTCATACAAATCGACAATGATCTGATTGCTGTTAATAATTTTATCATTCTTATCAAGAAAAATTATTATTTTTAATAAAACAAAGACGTCTTTGGTATTGATAATAAAAAAATTTATGATGTAATTATTAAATAAAACCAGCTTTATCAAAGCAAGAAATTAAATATATGCCATAAAACAAAGACATATATAATTATGAAAATACATCAAGCATTCCATATAGAAAAAAAGATAATAACAACTCGTTTATTTAAATAATTTTTTAAATAGATCGTCGCTTTTTAAAGAACCTTCATTCATTGTTGCAAGTGATTTTTTTTCATGATCATCATCATCATTATTTTTTGTTTACAAAAACGTATGCGATGATTCGCACGGATGTGAAGTTCCTTCCTTAAAGATTGTACGTGGGAGAAATTTCATGTTTATTTCCATCATCGATCCTTTCAACCTTCATGTAAAGAATAATGGATATATATATATATATATAATGGATATAGATCTTGTTTGAGTTTGTTGACTTTTTTAAAATTAAGCAAATATATCCTTCGGAAGAGTCTTTATTCTTTAAGAATTTATTTTAATTATACGTACACTGAAAAGGGGTTAGAATACTGATTGTACTCTACGGCGACGAGTGGCGTTAGTGTCGCTAGCGAACATTCATTGTATTACGAACGAGTAGGCAGTGTTTTCTAGAGACTAATGAGTGTTCTCTGCGAGGTTTCTTTCTACGAAGAGGATAGCAAGTCTACGCTCAGAGAGTAATGAGTCGTCTCTAGAGACTACTAGTTCGTTTTTCGAAGCGTGGACTGACTGTATTCTAAAAATGACACATACTGTACCGTAAAGAACAGTAACAGTTCGATTTCCTTTTCAGTGTATATTTATAGCTTGCACATGAATAAATAAATAATAAAATATTATATACGAATTTTTCTAAAACAATCATAACCATTTTCTGGAAATTCAAAATTATTTCAATTTTTTTTTCATTTATCGATATTTATATGAATACAATAAGGATATTTTGTTCACTAAAAATAAATAGTACATTACGTAGCTAGTGCGGGAAGTGAAAAATTTCCGTGCGAGATCACCCATTTCCCGCACGTGTTACGTATATTATTTTTACGTTCTTCTAACCTCAAAATCGCAACTTCTTTTCTCATTTTCGGCTCTCAGAACGTAAAATTCAGTACGTTACTTGGACAAAAAGGCTTTTTAACGAAACTCGTTACAAACCTCGCCTTCGGCTCGGCTTGTAATCTTCTCGTTTCGTAAAAAAAGCCTATCTGTCCACGGAACGTAATGTACTATTCCTTCATACCCGTGCCGAAACTTTGCCTAAAAGTGCTCCTCATGCGGCAGGGAACCGGCCGAATACATTCGTGTTATTCTGTTACATACGTGCGCAGGATGCACCGCGCAGCTACGAACTGTACGTCTTCTCGGTCGCTTCGCTGTCTGCTGTATACTTAAACTATATCTATATATACGCGAATGTCTAACCTCAGCATTAAATAGATAAATGCATACATCATACTTGTAGTTATTAAATAAACAAACACACTCGATATTAATACACTAATATACATATCATAGTTTAAATTATAACGAATTATAACTTTCGTTTAAAATAGATATTCTTTTTCATACACGTTTCTTTTAATTCACGACACTCTTTTAAACACTTCATGATTGTTTTTGTACAAAGAAAATAATTAAATTCACGTTTTTACACGTTTTGCTTTACACGTTTTGTTTTTGTGCACTTGATATTAATACATTTATATTTATTAAAATGAACTATATCTTTACTAACATACACAATTGTTTTAACTTACAATTTTTTCTTTTGCTCTTTAAAAGGTTTTCATACACAAAATATAGTAATATAAAAGTATTATAAACACATTTCATTATTTCTTACGTTTTTTAAATTTGAATTATCATTTATATATTTATTGTGTATCTTATGTTAATTGCTATGTGTGCTACTATGTTCGGTTTTTTCTCTTTCTCTTTCTCTACTGAACTCAACTGTATACTGTAATTGCTTGCGCATGCGCGCTACAACGCAACAGATGACTCTTCGCTTTTGACGAATTTTTTTTATTAAAAATGGAGTTTTATCACTTTTTGGGGTGGCAAAGTTCCGGCCGGGCATGAAGGAAAATCGTATACGTTCCTCGGCACGAAACAGGCTAATCATATGCGCGTGTTTTGCTTCGCTCGGCTTCGCCTCGCGAAGCAAACCAACACGCGCATGGAATGAGCCTGTTCCGTGCCTCGGAACGTAATATACTATTCCCCTCAAGGTGTGGGAAGTTCGATAGGTCTTTTACATAACATATGATTGTATTTTACAAATTAATAATAAAAAAAAGAATGATTATATCATTTTGAATTAAAATTCATATTACAAAAAAAAAAAAAAGAAATTGAATGTTTATTAGAGAATGAAGGATGTAATTATAGAAACAAATATAATATTGTAAACTTTTTATTTATTAAAAAAAACGTAAATTAAAGTACATTATTTGTTTAAAAAAATAAATGTAGGTATTTCTATAAAAATTCAAATAAATCAATAAATTACATATTTAACCAAAACATCATTTAGTTAGATAATTTTTTTACGAATTTAAATTTTAGAATTTACATCAAAATTAATTTTTTTGCCCTAGGCCGCAAAATGACCATTTTGCGTCCCGCGGAAAAACTTTGAATGTCTCGGCCTCGGGACAAAAAAATAGCACATTAGACCATGGATGCATATTGATCATTCTAGCTCGTACAACTTTCGAGGCCTCGCTACGCTCGGCCCTAAAAGTTCGCACTCGCCGAGAATGATCAATATGCATCCTTGGTCAATAATGTACTATTAATGTTATTACGATTGTTTAAAGTCAGTGTAATATTTTTTTTCTTTATTGAAATTGTAACTCCACTCTTCTATATTTTTTTCTTTGTTTAAATAATTTTCTTACTTACAATGCTTGCGCGAAAACTATAGATCCTCGTTTTTTTTAATATTAACCATTTAACAAATTTATTTTACTCGTTGTAATATTATATTTTACACAACGTGCGGGAATTTTTTCCCGCATTTTTTTTTTTCGTGCGGGAATAAGGCACTTTTCGCGCCATGTGGAAATAGTACATTACGTAACGAGTATGGAAAGGCTTTATTTACGAAACGAGAAGTTGACGGCCTGAGCCGAAGGTGAGGATCGTAACGAGTTTCGTAGAAAAGCCTTTCCATACTAGTCGCGTAGTGTATTTTTCGCCATGAGAGCCAAAAAAGAGCAACAAAGTTGCGATTTTAGGGTTAGAATGGCGAAAAATATATTTAAAATTTTATTTATAAATTTACATAAACTTAATTTTGAATACGAGTGGAAAAAAGAAAATTCATAAAATATAAACTGTCGTTTCTTTATCTATAAAATAAACAATCTATTAGCAACATAAAAAAGGCAAAAAATAATGATCATGAAAACTTGGCATCAAAAGAACATCTTGAAAAAGAGCAGGATCGATTTATTAAACTGACAAAAGACTTAAAAGAATTCAAATATTCATTTACAGATTATTTCTTCAAATAACCTTTTGGCATTGGTATATTTTTACAAGAAAGAAAAACAACGTATCCACCCTCACCCGCAAAAAGATATAATGAATCTTGTGCGCAAAATAATTTGTGCATAAAGACTTTACCAAACATGTTCTCTCTCAAAAAAAAGAAGTAAATCAAGATGAATGACGAGAGGAATATTCTAAAAATATATTAGCCACAAAGAGCGATCTCTTAAGAAAAAAGTAGTTTTTACATGAAAAAAATATTATGGTTGGGAAATCCAGATTTCATCTAAATCTAAAATTTTGCCTAACATAACCAAACTCAATTAGTTAGCAAATTTTGGTTATGCCCAGCTATATTTTCATCGCTGTAGCCATAAAAAGTTTCATTTTATTTACAAATAATAATCCACTTTAGTTGTAGGATAAAAATATTTTGTTATTGCAAGGTCTGGCAGCTAATAACTTTTGTTGCAACAGCTAAATTATTTTTTCCTTTAACCAAATATTTTGTATCCTGAAACCAAATAATTAACAACTAAATACTTTAGCTATCGCAAAAAAATTATTTTTTTCGGTATTTATATATATATCAGTATTTCTTACGATTTTCGTCTCTGAGACAGTATATTTAGATGCATTATAGAAAATCCAATAACGACAAAAAATAAGTTTTATTTGCATATCTAAACATTTCATGTACTAATTAATCATGAAATATTAATAATTTATTGTAATAATTACTGTGTTGCGTGTATACGCATGCACGCGTGTATGTAAGTGTGTAAACTTCTTGTTTAATGTATAAAGTTGATCAAAATATATATTGTTCAATGATATTTTGTATAATAATTGCACGAAAGGTAATTATAACCTGCGTAACTATATTATTAAAAATCAACCTATCACTGAATTTAAGCAATACCAGTCTTGCAATGCTGTACTTATTTTATTTTAGAAAACGATATTTTTATATTGTTTTTTTTGCATTTACATCATTACGTTATAAAATGTTTGTACAAATGTTTACAAATTATATTTATATATACATATATATGTATATATATATATATATATATATATATGCACTAATTACGTTACTAGTTGTTATAACTGATAATTTCATAGTAATTTCTATCAATAAAAAAATTATGTGAGCTTATGTAACTAATTTCTTTTTCTTTAAAAGAATAATTAATTGAAAATAGTATATTGTGTAACGAGTGAGGTTTAGTTGACTATTGCACACGAGGACAAGTTGGCGCAAGAGCGTAGCGAGTAGCGCCATTGCCCGAGTGGCGCAATAGTCAACTAAACCGAACGAGATTCACATACTATTTTTTCTCATAAGTACTGGGAGTAAGAGATAGTGGCATGTTAGGGCGTGGTAAAAAGGGGTTTGAGGGGGTGAATCTCCCTAAAAAAATTAATATTTAAGGGTATGGTTTCACGCTACTTTACCGATCGAAAATTATAATTTTATAAAATTACAATTTTTGAAAAAACTATACATCGGAATGAGTTTTCCTTTTATAATCACTTCATTCGATTTCAATGAAGGGCGGAAACTCCAAAAATTAGCGGAAAAAAGCGTTAATCGAAGATAATTAGAAAAATAAATTTCTCAGTTCGAAAAAATCAAATTTCTCAAAAACCGTGTTTCGTAGGGAAATTTCCTATTCAGGATCATTTTATTTTTGAAAAATGAAGGGCGGAAACTTGGTTTGGTAAATCATATCGCAAAAAAGCAAAATTACATTTTTCTAAAAAGATGCGATCAGTTGTAAGAATACAATGGCCGTGCAAGAAGCCATGTTTCATAGTTGGCATCAATGCTAATGTATACTTTGGTACGCGCCAACTTCAAATTCAAATTTTAAATGTAAATTGAATTTCTTTTATATGTACAATTTCTACAAATAAACACTTTTTCAACATAAAACTGTTTTATTTTATTTAAAACATAAATATGTAAAAAATTTAATATTATAAGAGAGAACAATATAGTTTACATCATTTGCGAACTCATTATTTTTTTTTAAATTTTCATTATAGCAAAATAAGTAATCTATTCGTTTCTTTGCTTGAAACAAAATATTTTTTTAATAACTTTATTGAATTAACGAAACTTAGGCATATCTTAACCTATTTAGAATGAAAATATGTTTTGAAAAGCGAATGATAAGGATTACTTAATTTTATTGCTAATATAATTTTATTATATAATATAATCTCATCAAATATTATTTTATATTATCGTTCTTTAAAAATAAACAGTTGTAAATTATTTTATTAAAATAAGCCCATATGGAAAAAATTTCTGGAAATAATTGTAAATAAGTGTTACTAACTGTAAATAAGTGTAAATAACTATAAATATACAGTTGTTTATATTTATTTACAGTTATTTACATTTATTTATTTTTTTTACAATTATTCACATTTATTTACGATTATTTATATGTTTTCATAGTTTTTTACAGTTTTTTGAAAAAATAACATTTAGTTAAAATGACAAGTATTATTATGCATAAATAAAATTGAAGTTTTAAGGTTCAACATGTACATTTATTTATGATCTAATTTATTTACAAAATTCAAAAACTAATCATTCATTTCTACCAAATTGAATTCTTTGTCAAATAAAAGAAAGTTTTTTTGCAGTTTGTGTTTCACGGAGAGTCTTATTCATTAATCTTTAAAAAAATGTTGTCAAAAAAAATATATTTCCAAATCATTTCTATTCTTTTTATATTTATGTTTGATTGATAAATCTATATATAACATGAATGTAAAATTTAGATTCCGAATAAAAAGATAAATATTAGGAAAATAATGAATTTGAAAAATATATTTCGACAAATTTTTCAAAAATAATATTATGAATTTTATTTTATACTCATTACACTAACTAGGAGAGTATCAGACCTCCGGATCACGGATTTTGCTCAAACTTTGGGATAAGTTTTCAGATG
Organism: Anastatus disparis; assembly: GCA_017163975.1. NCBI lineage: Eukaryota > Metazoa > Arthropoda > Insecta > Hymenoptera > Eupelmidae > Anastatus > Anastatus disparis. The sequence goes on from JAFFSR010000003.1 coordinate 252,862, forward strand.
TCAAAATATGAAAGGAAACAAAATTTTAGACCCCAACGCTCAATATTTCCCTAGTTACAGGCAATTAAAGAAAATCACTAAAAAAGTTACTAGATTTTCAAACGCATATAGTTCCTTAGCATTGATAGCTAGCAGCTTGAAACTTTTTTTAAATGAAAGCTGAGCTCAAATCCTTTCGAAATAGTAGTTATAGCATGTCAAAATATTTTTTCCCAAAGTTATAGCGTGATAAACATTGGACCTGATTTTTCTTTTTAAAACATTAATTAATAACAAAAGCTGAAAATGGGTCTATCGGTAAAGTAGCGTGAAACCATACCCTTAAAAAAGGACAGAGATACGTGACCTCTTCTTAAGTACTTAATTTTTTTAAGTCAAAAGTCATGGAACTGTTATCTTAAAATAATTAGAAATATAATATTTCTTAAATATTAATAGATAATAGCGTTTATTTATTACTCAGGAAAAATGTCATTTTGTTGAACTTAAAACCTTTATTGAGAGAATTTAAAATATCGACATTGCTGATTCCTAAATTTTTTATCCTTAGTCAAAAAATTTTTAAAATATCTATATTATGGCCTTCCATTTTAATCCTTAACTGGCACTGTGGGTCAAAACGACCCAAAAAATTTTTGAGCTCAAATTACGCAATTAGGCCAAAATTAACTTTTAAAAATTTTTGTTTTTCTATATTTTCATTCATTTTAATATTTTAAACTATTTTATAACTATTTTATAACTATTTTGGTACTTTGAAATAAAAATAATGAGACTTAAGATTTGAAAAACAGGGTGTTTTATTTTACTCAAAAATCTTGGTTTCATTTCGCAAAATAAATACTTTTTTTGGAAGCATCAGCATCACACTAATTTTTTTCTTGAAGTATAGTATCTCAAGCATGTACCCATAAATTTTTAGCTAAAAATATTAAAAATTATGCGACTTATAATTTTTTAAGTGAAAAAATTGATTTTTTCAGTTTTTTTTTCAATATTTTTTTTTTACTATCTTACCTTATAAATGACTACAAAACCAATTCGATATTGATAAATATATCCTAAACTACATTAGATAATTTTTTTGTGCATTTATATTGGATACCGACTGCGCGAGGCTCGTTTAAACACGCTGGAGTCAAGACCTCCAGTGCCAGTAATGTATATTAGGACCAACAGTGCCAGTTAAGGGTTAATTAATAAAAAGAGATATTTCAAAAAATTTTTTACTTAAGATTAAAAATTTGGAAAACTACAAGATTGGTAACTAACAAGGAGAGTGTTTGACCTCTGAGAAACGGATTCGGCTGAAACTGTAAGATATGATTTTCTAGTAAAAAAAATGAACCCATGTTTTTTTCTTTTTGTCCAATAGGTCCCCTAGACAAGGATATAGACATTTTGTCAAAAATATGGTGAATAAGAGCCTTTATAAGAGCTTAAATAACCAAAGAACTAAGAGTCTTACAAAAAATGCATAGAAAATAAAATAAAGCATTAATTGATGCTTTAATTTAAACTTTATCGCATTAAAAAATCTTTCGTTGTTTGAAAATTATTCTTAATTAAATATTACTACAAATTTACTTAATATTTTTAGCATATAAAATATGATCATTTTTTACGCTATTTTATTAGCATATTTTAATCGTCTGTAACTTTCGAACAACAAAAGCTTTTGTAATGCAACAAAGCTTAAATTAAAGCATTCAATTCGTCCTTTATTTTATTTTCTATGTATTTTTTTCGTCAGAGTCTTAGTTCTTTAATTATTTAAGTTCTTATAACGGCTCTTATTCACCATATTTTTAAAAAAATGTCTATATCCTTGTCTAGGGGGCCTATTCGACGAAAAGAAAAAACACGGGTTCATTTTTTTCATCAAAAAATCATATCCTGCAGTTTCAGCCGAATCCGTTTCCCAGAAGTGGGGTGCTCTCCTTGTAAGTTCGAAGTTGGTTTCTGCTTCCTCTAATGCTTGGCAAAGAGTGGGAGAATCTTGATGGACTCTCTTTTCTAACTTGAACTCTTCGTGCGATTTTAATTCTATGTTTCGGAGTTCTCAGCTACTACATTCACAATTGAAATAGACATAATATTGTACATCTTACTTCTACTAAACTCGCATAACTCCCCACTTCTCTTGATTTAGCACATGCGCAAAAAAAAAATAACCAAATATTTTCAACGGGATTTAATAGTACATTTTGTAACGGGTATGAAAAGGCTTTATTTACGAAACGAGAAGTTTACGGCCCGAGCCGAAGACGAAAGCCTTTTCATACCAGTTGCAAACCGTATTTTTTGCCATGAGAGCCAAGAAAGAGCAACGAAGTTGTGATTTTGGGGTTAGAATAGCAAAAAAGAAGAAACCAAACTCTTCATTTTGAATCCTGGCCAGGCACCTCTGACTTTTTTTTCGAAAGAAAATTAGTGTATGTGCTACCCATATCGCGACTCTTAAGAAATCTGATCTCATTGAGTATCGGTTGATTGTTGGTCACAAAAGTGGCTGACCATCCATCGGTAGTCAAAGTTTTCGGTATGGCGGTGTCTGACAGTCTAGCCTGATGTAATGTGTTAAACGGTTCCGGGCTGGGCTCCCTCGACATCTCCATAGAAAAAGGTTAATTATATAGAGGATAACAATATCCTTTATATATTAATCTTAAAAAAAAAAAAAAAAAAAAAAAAAAAAAAAAAAAAAAAAACTCTTCATTTTCCATTTTGGGTAACTTTGATTAGCCTATTTTTGGCGGCGATATGATCATTTGAATATCGGCATTTTTTAGACCAAAAAAAGTTGCACGCTTTTTTTGCCGAATATATCATACTTCTAAAGTCTTCGCAAGGTTTGAAACGTTATTTTTATGTTATAAAGGAGAAGGAGGAGACTAATGATAAAATATTCTGAGGTGTCACGTACATATCATTGAGAATTCGTGCACCGTAATTTGTATATTTAACCAATATAGAATGCAAACAGTCTAACTGTAACGGAATATATATAGTTACTATTTAAATCAAAAGTTCATACATCATAATTTACTTAAAAAATTATTTTTGTAGGCTTATTTGAAAAAAAGTTTTTGATAAAATTTTAGTTATAAAATTAATTTAAAGCATTTTGATTTATAAAATTAAATATTTGTACGTGACAAGATTAAAAATATTTTACGTTCTTCTAACCTCAAAATCGCAACTTCTTTTCTCATTTTCGGCTCTCAGAACGTAAAATTCATTACGTTACTTGGACAAAAAGGCTTTTTAACAAAACTCGTTACAAACCTCGCCTTCGGCTCGGCTTGTAATCTTCTCGTTTCGTAAAAAAAGCCTATCTGTCCACGGAACGTAATGTACTATTCCTTCATACCCGTGCCGGAACTTCGCCTAAAAGTGCCTCTCGTGCGGCAGGGAACGGGCAAATTACATTTGTGATTTTCTTTACAGTCACATGCTCAGAAGCCACTGCGCACCTTCATACTACAACAGTTTCGGTCGCTTCACTGTCTGCTGCATGTTCCGACTATATCTATATATATTCAGTATGTCTAACCTCTGTTATTATACATCAAACATCGTTAGACATGACTGTTAAAATTATGAAATACACACACACATGATAATTACACACGTTTTTTTTATATGAATTATCATTAGAATATTTACTGTATATCCTATGTTATCAGCTATAGGTTATAGGATACACATGTTCCGTTTTTTCACGTTTCTTTCATGCATACACAATTTTTTTTTAACTCGCGATATTTTTTTCACGACACTCACAACACGCTTTTAGACACTTAAAAAATAAAAATACAATAAAATAATTGAATATTTATGTACTTTTTTTGTTTCTTTACACGTTTTATTTATTTGAATTGTTAAATAAAACGAATTGTTTATCCTATGTTAACCGCTATAGGACTTTTATTTGCGATTCTCTCTCTCTTTCTCTCTCTCTCTTTCACGCTCTCAACGTATACTATAGTTGCTTGCGCATGCGCGCTACAACAAACTAAAGCATCAAATGACTTTTCACTAGAAGTCGTTTTCGATGTATTTTTTTACTTAAAAATGAATTTTTATCTTTTTGGGATGGCGAAGTTCCGGCCGGGCATGAAGGAAAATCGTATACGCTCCTCGGCACGAAAAAGGCTCATCATATGCGCGTGTTTTGCTTTGCTCGGCTGACGCCTCGCAAAGCAAACTTACACGCGCATGTAATGAGCCTGTTCCGTACCTCGGAACGTAATATACTATTTTTTCTAGATATAATTGAAAAGTTTCAGATTTTGTGTAAATTCATTTCTAATCATTTCTGGTAAGTTGTTAAAAAAATTTTTAATGTGAATGTATAACTTTTATCAACATTACGTTTTTTTTTACCGATTAGAATGTAAATATTTTTTTTTATAAAAAATAAATCAATTTTTTTAATTTGAATATTATGAATTTTATATGCAGTATGTATCGTGACTGATGCCTTTATATTTCAAGATTTTAATTCTATATTTTACTTTTACATTTGATTATTAATTTAAAATTTTTTAATCCTAACTCTACCATTAATTAGGAATCAATACGAAACAAGCATAAAAAAATTAAAGAATAATTCTTAAAATTTACAAAAATAGTAATTGAAACATTACAAAAAATATTAAATTTTATCATTAAATTAACATGCTTTAACCTTTAATCTACTATTAACAAAACAACTGCGTCAGCTTTCCCTAAGAAAGAACATGCAATGACTACAAAGTGTTATGCTCTAATAAATCACTTGTTAAGCTGTGGAAATCGAAACATAACATAAAAAGAAAAATTTTTGTGGCTGAATATTACAGAAGCTATCACTGTCATATTTTTATATTTTTATTTTTATATCTATATATCGAAATTTAATTATTTAATGAGAAAATCAAACCGTATTGTCAGTTTTACGTTGTGACTAAAAAAAAGATGTTAGTGTACTTTTATAGATTCATCAAAATTATCTGACTTTTTTGGCATGTATATTCAGAATTTTTTGTTTTAAAATAAATATAATTCACCATAATACTCTTTCGATTATTTTTATGAGATTTTAATAGGTATCGTTATTATTTTGATATTTCTGTAAGATCTTAAAATTCCTTTGAAATGAATCTTTTATTTTCAAAATTATATTGCAAAAGTAAATTTTTAAGATTAGCCCTTTACATTACGTTAGTCTCAAAAACTTTACCAAAGACCAGAATCAACAATAAATAATATAGTACATTATGATATGCGTGACCTATGTGCAATTAAATTCCACCTAAGTTGCAAGTGTCGTATACTATTTTATAGCACGCGAGACATAAATCCGCCGAATAAAATCTGTACTCTTGAAAATCAATAATAAACAAAAATTAGGCACTTCACAAATGATAATTCAAAAAATCAGAACGAAAACTATAAAAGACCAAATACTAGACATTCCGTGAAAAATATAAATGAGCAAAAACTAAACACTTTATGAATGATAAATCAAAAAAGAAAAGAGAAAATAATAATTTAAAAAGTATATTTAAAACGTATGATAATACTAAATTTTTATCAATATTATTGATATTGCAGTGCTATAATAACGTATTTTCACTAAATGCGTACTAACACATACACGCGAATATTACCCTTATAATCACACACCCTTCTTCTCGATTTAAATCGAAGCAGTATTCGAAAAAAGAAAAATAAGAGAAAAACGTATAACAGGTCCCGAATACCTGGACGACTGACTTCTCTCGAGACTGTTTATCGCTCTGTCTTTTCGTGTCACATATACAAATCTTTTATTATTCTTTTTTTCTATTTATTTTATCTTTTTGCATTTTTATAACTGATACTCCTTTTTTTTCATTTTCACTTTATATACCTTCTTTTTGTATACATCGTGCTGGTAACAAATATAATTATTACTAACTTTTTTCTTTTATAAGATTTTATGCATCCTTTCTTCTTGTTTTCTCTTTTTTTCTGTTTAAATCTTGATTATTAAGGAACTATCGTAGTTTTGTGCATATGACTTTAGAAAAGGATAGCGCAACTTGTGCATCTTTTTTATATTCTTCTTTCTCTTATACGTATAGGTTTATCACGTGATTATAACAAATACGTATATTTTTAATCTTGCTAAACTTTTGCGTATGTTAAATTTCATATCTCTCACTGCCTTTTGAGAAAGAAGAACAGTATTTTGTTTTAAAAGAGAGAAAGAAAAAAATTATTTACATCAATGCAAAAATGATGTGTTTTGATGCTACTTTTCTTCTGGGTTTCGAATAAAAAACGAGATATTATGTTTAATATCTTTTGATAAGTTTAATTTTTTACTTACGAAAGTATGTAGGCGTATAAAAAAAATTACCAATGCTACAAATCAATATAAGAATGAAACAAATACTTGAAAGTAGCTACAAAAAAAAACCGGTGTGGCAGTCTTTGGGATTGGCCGACAGAAGTGAAACTTCTTTACGAAATTATAGAACTCATAAATGTTTATTTAAGTTCTATCACTGTTTTATTTAATTTTAAAAAACTAAATAATTATAAAATTAAATAAAACTAAATTAAAATAATTTAGTTTATTTAAGGAATTATTTTTTTTTAATTTTAAATGAGATAGTGTATAAAATTTTTGTTAATAGGAGGTCACGTATCTTTGTCCTTTTCTAATCAAAGAAATGATTTTTTCACAAAAACTAATAACTTTAGCAAAAAATGAAGAGAAAGCCGCATCTTGTATCAAAATAAGCTATATTTTCTTTGATAAGAAAAAATTTATTTTATTGCTTCGTTCTCAAGAAAACCTTGAAAAACCAAATTGTCCACCCTAACCTTTATGATTTAAGTTTTTCAAAGTTTTCTTGAAAACGAAGCAATAAAATTAATTCTTTCTTATCAAAGAAAATATTGCTTTTTTTGATACGAGATGCAGCTCTCTCTTCATTTTTTGCTGAAGTTATTAGTTTCTGTAAAAAACTCAATTCTTTGATTAGAAAAGGACAGAGATACGTGACCTTCTCTTAATATTTATTTTACAAAAATACAATTTAAAAAATGTAGGAAAGAGAGGGATTCACAATAAAACATTATAGAGAAAGAAAGAAAAAGAGAAAACGCGTGCTATTGCTTTCTTTATTTATTCAGATCAGATTCAGATTCAGATGTTTGTATTGTATATATATAGTATGCATGTATACTTATACTATATCCGTGCGTTTGACATCAAGTCAGTCTCGCGAATTTTTCTTTATACGTATTTAGTACCTTGATTTGCCGTCAAGGCACCGACTCTCCTCATATACACTTCTATTTCATTAGTTCCGTTGCATACACCGTCATGAAATCAATTCACTCCCGTATAATTTTTTTATACGTTTCTTATGCAAGTGATTGAAATTTCTTTAATATTTTAAAACAATCAATAACAAGAAATTATGGATAAAATGAAGATATTAGTATTAGCTGTACGTCATCAATGATAAAATAAAATTAAAAACCCAAGATTAAAATTATAAAATAAATATGTAGAAAAAAAGACAGATAAAAGAATGGAACCAGTAAATAGGACATTATTTACAAGAAAAATAAAGTAAAGAACCATAGAATGAGATTTAGTAGTGAACAAAAAAATATTTAGAAATAAAAAAAGTGAAAAAAAATCCTGTGATGCATGAAAGCAGTGAATAAGTTTCTGTGCAAAATCAGCCCCGAGCTACTTACGTCGCTTCCGATCGACTTGATACCTTGGACTTTATAAGAGATAATATATCGAACAGAGAATATATTTAGAGCTTATAGTAAGTGCAAATTCACTGACCTCGATTCGCCCCTTTCGATTTTTTCCTGTCTTCATTTTTTTAATTAACGAAACGCATATAACTCTTTTTCCCACGACTTTCGCTGATTTAAGTTCTTTTTTTTTCTTATTATTTTTTTCGCTTCTTCTCTCCAAAGACTTCAAATTGACCTATTAAACTACGCAAAAGGAAATTCATGAAGATGAAAATAATTAATAGTTCTCATCGAGGTGAAAGCATATATATGTGTGTGTGTGCGCGCGCGCGCGTGCATGTGTATATATATCAGGGTATAACTAATAACTATTGAATGTCTCATAGTAAAAATCATTATAAAGCATCTTTTGTACGCGCATGCATGTGTCGCACGCGGGTATTTATACATACCTAAAAGATGCACATCCAGATATACACACATACGCACAAACGAAGCGAAATGTAAAAATATACAATTTTCGTCAGTTATGTGCTATATCAAAAAAAAAATAATTATAAGATAGAAATTGGTGTAATTATAAAGAAAACATTTTATTTTCAAAATTCAAAATACAGTCATCCCTCCGAATAAGCGCATAAAAGCCCCCAAGGGGAAGAGGTTTTCCACGAATCGGGGTTCCCCCACCACGCGTACATAGATCCTTTTTTCCTGACTTGCTGTCTCTCTTGCACATTTTAGGTTTAGTGCTTCTCAATAAGCGTATTAGCGATAGTCCCTTAAATTGCCATACATTTATTGTTTTAACGGCTACTGTTTGAGAGCAGACACGTGTCATAAGTACAGAAACACTCGGTGAGTGTGTAAAAATGTCAGACTCGATTAAAAAAATCAAACGCGAAAATTCTTTTGTTCAAGCAGGTGCTAGTGATGCAAAAAATGAAAGTGATTCCGTGAAAGTGAGTGTCGAAGAACCTGTAGCAAAAAAAAACGCAATTCAAAACAATTTTCAAAATGAATTTCTAATAACAAAAGCTTACAATATTTTATCAGAAAACATTTAATAAAAGTAAATAAACGTTAGAATTAATAAAACTATAAATATTCATTATAAATATATTTATAAACATTCTTAATAAATATATTTATAAACATTTTTAATAAAAATTTTTGCTTCAATAAAAAATTTTGTTATTAATAATAAAAAATATTAAGATTTTATTTGAAATTTAAATTTTAAATCCTCTATGAGCGATTGTGCTTATTGAGAAGCAGTCCGCAAAAGTTTAGTGAGCTCGGACTTTGTAGCTGCGGTGGGGGCATGGCTCGCGAGCAAACATAGGGGTATGCGCTTATTGCGGATGCGCTTATTCGGAGGAATGACTGTATTGAAATAGTAAAAACGTTGATAGAGTACTTCATTTTTTAATTGAATTTAATATTAATGAAGAATTATGATTAATACAGATATAAGATCTGCTTAAATCTCTTTTTGGAATCGTGATGACTAATTACCATTATAATATTGTAAAGCTTGTTTCTTTTAACCTACATATAGTATTTAATTTAAATACACTTACTTTAAAATATAAAAAGCATAAAATAATATTTTGACATTTCTACAAAGATCCCCGCCATCTGAAGCTTAAAAACACGATAATTTTAAGAACTTGATTTTAGGAAATATCTGTGAAGAATGAAAAAATTAATTTCAAAATTTTAAAAATCAAAATTTATTTTTCTGTTTATATAATCATACTGACTACAACTGTTTAAGGAGGCTCGGTGCGACAACCTTTTCTAATAAAGATATTTTGTAAAAAATACTAAAAAAAGTATAAATTACGAGTATTTCATAAAAATTTTTAAAATATAAGGTTATTGACCAAATGAAAGAGAAAAAAATCATAGGAATTTGAAAATTTAACATGGGCTTTTATGGGAAAAATAACGTTTATGCTTATAACTCACCAAGAGAGGCTATGAGCTTCGGGTCGCAGATCTTGATGAAACTTTGGGATATGTTTTTAGGTATCAAAATATGAGTGAAGCCAGAGCGGTACGGTCTAACGCTTTGAAAAACTGAAATTATAGATGTTTCTAGTTTTATTTTAAGAAAAATGTAAAAAAAAACACCTAATTAAAGTGTGAATAATTCAGTCTAGAAATGTCTTTGATAAATTAACAGAAACTAAAATAAAAGTACAGAAAGAAAGCTTTAATTTGCCGTTTTCAGAATTGAAAAATAATAATTAGAATCTTAAATATGTTTGTTCAAAGTTAAGCAGCAAGAAAGTACCAAAAATCACTGTCCTTCAGAATTTAGATGATTTTTGGTACTTTCTTGCTGTAAAAATGTACCGACACATTGGTGGGGTTACGAAACTGCACCTCAGCCGATCGGCGAAGTTAAGCAGCGATGGGCGCGGTTATTACTTGGATAGGTGACCGCTGCCTATGTAACTTCGTCGATCGATTAGATGTTTTTTCTTTGTCAACAATGTGTGTATAGGTAAGAAATAAATGTTTTCGGAGTTTAATCCAATGAAATGCGACATAAACATTGAAAACAACTTTCGATTACTGGGTGATGTTAGGGCTCGTCGAGCAACCTTCAGATCTCGGCCTGAGGTGGAGATCTGGTTATAAAGGTCCGATCGAAAGACTCGCAATTGTCAATAGTCACAGATTTCTCATGAAAATTAATACATTATTATATGTATGACTTTGGTAGCTCATTATTGTATAGCATGAAGTGTTCTAAACATAGTGTGCAATAATAGGCTTCTTAACTCATAGGCAGCTGTGTGTCTAAATGCGGATTTAGGACACAGTGTGCTATAAAATTATTTACACTTTTTATAAAAATTATTTATAATACAAAAAGAATATTTCGTTCTTTTTTGCGATGTCCTGATTAGATACGATCCTGAGCGCACAAGCCTCCTTAACATTGCAAATTTTATTACATTTATAAACTCAACAGTATGACAAAGCTCCCCTTCTATTAATATTTACAATCTAAGTTATTATATTTGTTCAAATTATGAATTTAAAATGATATTAAGAGGAGGTCGGAACCATTTGCCGCTTGGTGGCGCTGCAGGTGAGAGAAAAATAGGGACCCTCTAGGAAGGGACAAGAAAATGTTGCCGCCATACTGATCTAAACCGGAAAGGGACGAATAAAGTCCTTATAGAAAACATCACGGGTCGTCTTCGTGGGGAATATTTACTGTCTCTTTCTAACATATTACTTTCTTATGTAGTTTCCGGTTTAGATATCTTGTTTGTAACATCCAATAGAAAACACAGAACGAGGTTTCCAGTCCCTTTCTAGAGGGTCCCTAGAGAAAAATATTAAATATTTTTTATACACGGATTTACAATTTATTAAGACAATAATATACTTCTAATCTTGACAATGACTCTTGCCATATATATGTAGAATAATTATCGATGCTAATCTTGTTTGAAAAGTCTAAAATATTTTTGTAAAGCAAAAAATGCTGCGCGTAATAGAGCCGATGTAAACATGTGTATTTTTCTTTAGTGCTACAGAGAAAGTAATACTAAAGAATGATGAATATATATGCTCACGCCGGCTCTATTTCGCGCCGCATTTTTCGCTTTACAACAATATTTTAGACTTTTCAAACAAGATTAGCATCAATAATTATTCTATATATATATGGCTAGAGTTATTGACAACATTAGAAGTATATTATTGTTTCAGTAAATTGTAAATCGCTGTGTAAAAATTATGCCGTAAGGAGCGCTACCACGCTCCCTGATTTCACATTTGATTGATAGTTGATTTTTATTGGCCATCAGCTTCTAGGCTATTTCGGCCATTCCACAATTTTAGTCCATCGATGATCTTCAGGAATCTCGATGATTTTTATTTTCACATCTATTTCATCTAAATTTTTCCAGTATCACTTTATTATTCATCTTCATCGCCCAGTGGGACTTTTAAACATCTTTATCGCCCAGTGGGACTTTTTACAACACACTCATTTAGCCCCGAGAGGCTTTCTAAAAGCGTTTTCGTGGTCTCCGTGTTCCATTTCCAGGAGAAAAATCAGAAAAAATTTTTCTGAAATTTTCCCGAGGAATCGAACCCCGGTCCACTAGAGTGCGAGCCAAGAGCCTTAGCCTCTGCGCTACCGCCGCTCCTTATTTTAAATTTTTCTCTCACCTGACGGCAGCGCCCCCATGCGGCAAATAGTCCCGATCGCCTCTTAAAATAAAAAAAAGCGAAAATCAATTCTAGTAACTCCGACATCCCGTTAACTTACATGGGACATATGTGTAGATAACAGGTTTAAAATATCATTTGCGTTGTTCATATTTTAATTGGCATGGTTACGTTCAACTTTGGCTATTGCACGTATTTATTTTACTACTCTGATTTGAGAATGGCTATATATACTAAGAAACTTTAGCGTGCACAGCCTATACTAAGAAATATAGTACAGTGTCACTACAAATTTGTTAGGCTGCTCTCTATGTTTTGGGGCACAGCAGTCCAACACACAGAAGCCTACGCGCTTATCTCTGTTATATTTAACAAAATACCAATTTAAATTTCATTCTTTGATATTTTGTTTATACTAAATCTCATTTCATGGCCTAATCTCAAAAAGAAAAAACGGAATTATCTCATTTCTCTGGCATTGAACATAACTGATCAATTACATTCGTGCGCTTATTAAGAGGCGGTCGGAACCAAATCGGTGACTTAGTTCGGTGCTTGTAATAAATGCTTATAATAATTTATTCATTTATTAATATGGTAAAAATATAGTCATTTCCTCTAGTCATGTATATAAAGAATAGTTTAAAATAGTTAAAGCCACAAAAATATACAAAATATTGTTATAAAGCGAAAAATGCCACCTAACAATCGACACGACAGTTTTTTGCATGCGGTATATGTCAAGTCAGTTTGATATTTGTAATAAATGCTTATAATAATTAATTTACCTATTCATATGGTAAAAATATAGTCATTTCCTCTAGTCATGTATATAAAGAATAATTTGAAATAGTTTAAGCCATAAAAATATACAAAATATTATCGTAAAGCGAAAAATGCTGACTTGATATATACCACAAGTCACCGATTTGGTTCCGACCGCCTCTTAAGTGCCAAACAAACCGATCGTGCGCAAATATACGTTCACAATTGAGTCAAGCTCCTTTCAAGGTCGTTGATGTTTGTTGCGTTCAAGATGCCAACAACGTTTGCATACTTTTGTACATACACAATGGCTATACGTACAAAAGCAAAGAAATACATTTGCAAAAGTAAATCCATCATCTCTTGAATCTCAAAACCGGCGCTTCTGTTTTAAAATTGAGCACAATGTCCCTTTTACACTTATTTATTATTAATTGTAAGAAAAGATCATTTTATGTTCATGGTTGTAGTAAATGAATTTGATTGTTATGATTCAAAGATAAAATTTGATTCGATATATAGTTTGTTGTTTTTCAAAAAAATATATCAGATTCTTAATAATAGAAAATATTTTTAAAATATTTTTTTTTTAAATTGTAAGTTTCAATAAGAATTTTTTTTTTAAAGACGTGATTTTATTTTTAATGTAAAGAAAATTTGTAGGAACTTATTTTATAAAATTTTGTTTTTTTGTACTTTCACTTAACTAACGGATCATATATACATACATATATACATATAATGAATTTGAATAATATAAAATTCATATTAGTTATTATAAATTATATGCGAACAAATCATAGAAACAAAATTACTAAGTAATAGATTAAAATAAGTATCTAAAATAAAATATATCGATACCTTTATTTGATGATAATCTTCTACATTGAAAAAGAAAATCTATAATCTGATGTCCTCTTAACCTTCTTCAAAAAGTAATGGAGAAATAATCAAAGTATCGAAAGTCTGTCATCGAGTTTCGAGAGTTGTTGAGTAGTAGTTATATTCGAAAGTTGACTTCAATAAACGGCGCTAAAACTTCCTTACATTCTAATTTTTTTTAATCTCATATGAGTAAATTCATAAATAATGTGTTGATAACTACTTTATTTTTTATATTGCAAGAGAGATAGAGAAAGAAGATAACTCTATAAATAGAAATAAATCGTTTTCTTTCAAATATAAATTAGAATGTTTTATATAACATATAAAGTAAAATACAAGACAATATTTGAAATTCTCATAGCATTTTTCTTGTTAAAATTTTATAAATATATTTAAATTAATCGATAATAGGCAGATGTTTTCTTCTTTGAAATAAGTATTTTCACAAAATTTTTATTTAAAAAATTCAATGAAAATAATTTAAACGATTTAAGGCGGTATATTACTTACAAGGAGAGTGCATTGAATTTGCGTCTTAAATTTTTTTTTAACTATTAGAGTATTTTTTTCTTATATAAAATTATAGAACAAGTTGCGTCTATTCTGTCCAACGTTTATTTTAACTATTAGAGTATTTTTTTCTTATATAAAATTATAGAACAAGTTGCGTCTATTCTGTCCAACGTTTATTTTTTATGAGCAATTTTATCCGGAATTTTAAAGTTTTTTTTAAAAGTTTGCTCTATTTCATAGATTTGCAATTCTTGAATTAATTTTTCTAAAAGATTTTTATAATAAATATATTAAATTTTAGATTAAAACCTTTCGATTGAAAAAAATTCCATTTCATGCTTCATTTTGTTCAAAAGTTATGAAGCAATGAAAATTAAAATAAAATTTAGACTAGAACGCGGCATGGTAAAAAATTATTAAAACTAAACATTTATTAACATAAATAATACACAAATACTTATTTGAATGTAAATATCTGAAGTGCAGAAAGATCCAATTATCAATGATGTCCAGATAACTTGGTAAGGAGTAGTAAATCAAATACTGTGAATTCCCACCATTAAATTTTTAACACACCGTTTTCTAACAAAAAATATTTTCTTAAACAAAATGAAACACTTTTAAGATTTATGATATATACAAAAATCATTAGTATTTTTATACTATACATTTTTTTCAAACAATTATAAGTTTAAGAATCGCACTATCTAACTTAATTTAATAAGGAAGAAACCTACAATTTTGCATCATTTCGCAGTTGATTGTATCAGAACATTTCCCCTCCTCTTAATAATATTTTCATTCAAAGTTTACGAGTAAACAGTATGTCAAATCAAGTTCTTTTGCTGCAGTAAGAAAATTTTCAAAATTAATCCTGAGTGCAGACAACAAAATACGCAAAAACATTATATATAAAAAGTTATAAACAAAATTTCGAGGTATGGTATTTAGAGGTTAGATTTATCGAACTTGATATCTGATTTTCATTCAAAGTTAAAAAGAAAATAACAAGCTCGACTGATTTATTTTAATAAAAATGCAAATTAAACATCTTAATTAGGCTACTAGAAATCACATTCAACTTTAGTTTGTAGTACCCATAAATTTCCTAGCGGAAAAAAATAAATAAAGATAACTGTAGAAATCCGAGAATATCCGAATAAAACAGTTTAAAACAGCAGAGAATTGAAGAAAACGTGATCGGGTTGAGACTTGAGACAAAAGTTATTTACAGGTTTCTTCTGTTATTAACAGTTTTCTTCAGTTATCAACAGTTATATTCATCAAATATATTTAAAAAAAATTCTCTTCATTCTCTACTTTCCACAATTTTGCTTGAAAATTTTTACTCGGGTCTTTGAGGTCGCTAATTATGAATCTGAAGTCAGAATTTTGAAAATTTTAATTTAAGATAGCGGCTGCAAAATTTTGGAAAAATAATTCATATATCTCTTTTTTCAAAATTTTGTAGCCGTCATCTTGAATTTAAATTTTCAAAATTCTGATTTCAGATTCGTAATCACCGACCTCGAAAATCCCCGAGTAATAATTTTCAAGTAAATTTACTGAACAGAAAATATGTGCAACAAAAGGTTAAAAAATTTCAAAAATTTAAATTATTAGATTACGTCTATCTTTTGAGCCTCTTAATCTAAATTTCTAAAAAAATTTTTGTATGTTTTGAATTTCAAAATGGAATCTATTTTCAGATTTTTAGCAATTTTTATTTTTTGACCATGCAAGTTAACGTGAAATATTATATATATAAAAAACGTATTGAATTCGAACCAACTCAATAAAATAAAAATAAACGAAATGAAAGGAATCTTCGAGCAAATTATACATTTTATCTCAACACCCGAGCGATTAATTGGCACGCAATAAAAGCCGCCAAATCAGATCTTTATACATGACTTATAACGTGCATGGTTTAACTTGCAGTCAGATATATGTGTAGTAGTGTATGCATGTATTAATAAGGTAAAGAAAAACCTGTTTATAGATACTTACTTGTAAAAGACGGTTACTTGCAGTGAAAGGTAAAGATTGTGAAGAGCTTATGACCGAGATTCATCGTTATGTACGTAGTAACTTCTTCTCTTTAGAAAAACCTAACTTATTCACAGTCTTTTATAATGATGATCGTATAATTTCCTACACGTATATCAATACCTAGATACGTATGTCTTTTTAAAATAAGAATAGATTAAATAAACAGGTTGGACGTGCCAATCCCTATAAAAAACACAATATATGTGCTTGTGTTCTTCACTTCAAAATTATACATGCCTTTCTTTATTTTGTATATATAATATATATTTGAAGTTTTTTTAACCTCTGCATGTAAATAGCTTTCTTTGATATATTAATAAGATATTTTTTTATATGAAAGGATTTTTTAATCAATTCAAAAATTTAATACTTTTTTATTTCTATTTTTCGAGTTCAAGATTTAGAATTCAATTACATGTTATTAATTAATATTTAAATTGAAGTAATATTTATTATTTTTGGAACCACTCACTATTTGAGTTTTTAAATTAAACTTGTTATATGGTGCCGAATTACTAAATTTGATGCCATACATTAGATTTGTCAATTACACGCTTTCGTAAGTATTAAATCCTATTGATATTATCGGATGTTGTGACATAATGATTTTATAGGATAGTCATGATTGTTTTTTTTTTTTGTTTTATTGAAAAGGAAGAAGGAAAGTATAATTATTACATGCTTTGTATTAAATTCTAATATGAAACCTTAAATAACATGACGAATACAATAATAATTTTATGATTATATTTTAATATTAATTGTTGACACACTATATTTATTATGTCTTTATGCATTTTCTGTTCTAAAAATAGTTGAAATGAAGTTTTTTTTCTCAAGTAGTTGAATATGATATTTTACTATACATACCCGCATTTTCTTTTAAACTTAAAATTATGCATTGTAAATAATATTCATACGTAATGTCATTGAAGTAATAAAACCAATTCACAATGCCTTATCAAACAATAAATCAATCACGAAGTTAAAGTATCTTGAAATTTAATATGATGTAAAATTTTCTAATATGATTAAAAACTGCAAATTTCCTAAAAAAAACTTATTATACATACACGGAGAAAAAAGTAGAGCAAAAATTATAATCTTTATCGTAAAGCAACCACAAACTGTCATTTTGGCCAAAAATTACCATACTTTTTAATAAAATTTACTAGATATATTGTAAAAATTAATATACAACTTAGGAATTTTCATAAAATTTCTAATAAATTTTATTATAAAATATGGCAATTTTTGGCTAAAATGACAGTCTGTGGTTGGTTTACGATAAAGTATGGTAATTTTTACAAAAACTATTGTAATTTTTACTCCGTGTAAAGAAATGTAACATATTTGTCCTATAATTTACATATAATCACACTATATATATATATATATATATACATATACATACATATATATATATATGTGTGTGTGTGTGTGTGTGTGTGTGTGTGTGTGTGTGTGTGTGTGTGTGTGTGTGTGTGTGTGCACGCGCGTGTATGAGTGTGTGTATAAAAAGCAAATAATAGTAGAACATTATGTCTTTAAAGAAAACCATAATATGATGTTACATAATCTTTACACATACGTACACAATAGCAAAAAGTCTAAAGGATTTTCTATCCATAAAGCCTCTCTTTTTTAAATTTCAATAATTATGTACAAGTTCTCTCTTTCACTCTCTACATTCTAAGTGTATATATATCGAAATGCACAGACACACTCGCTCACGTGCGCGCGTGTTTAGTTCTCCCTTTCAGAACGATCGATCTTTATATATATATATATATATATATATATATATTAGTAATATACGCAACAAGTAACGTACGAAGGGATAATATTGGCAGGGGTCAATGTTTTTTGCGCGAGCAGTAGATCAAGAGGCGCGGTAGCGCCTCGATGGCGAGTTAAGGTACGAATATATATGTATATTTGATGAATTTATGAAATGCCAAAGATGCAATTTCGTAGAATTTAAAGAAGCGTGGAACAGACAGGGTCGTCTGCGCGCGGAAGCGCCATAAGTTGTCGTGTGACGCTTCGATAAACAAAGCAAGCGATACTTACTGCGTTGGGATACACAAATTTTTAATTCACAATTTTAATATTTTTCTTTGATTTACTAAATATGATGGATACATCTGTTTATAAAATCTTTTTTTCTGTTATATTTGTTTGTATTTGTAAATATGAATGCACAAACTTGTAACTGAAAAGTTTTAAAAATTTTTTATTTCCTTTATAATTTTACAAGTTTTATGTTTATTGTATTTTTTTCACTGTATCACTTTCACTGTCATTATTTTTTTCACTATTAACTCTAAATTTTATAATTAATAAATCATTATGAACCATTATTTATTTAATGTATATTTTTAAAAATGTATTAAACACAAAAAAAAACCATTATGAAATTTGAATAAGCGCGGGACTTATGCGGCACCGATCATCTAACGCGTCTGTTTATCTTCTCACGCTTACACTACTATCCTTTCCAAACACATCGGCGCTCACATCGTACTGAAGATCTTAACTGTATCCTAACTTACTATAGCATATTGAGTAACGAGGATATACTACTTCTTTATGTATCCCCGTGGAAATAAGCTGACAGCAAACATACTTACTAGGAGAGTATCACAACTCCGGATAACGGATTTTGCTCAAACTGTGTGATAAGTTTCCAAATGTCAGAATATGAGAGGAAACAGAATTTTAGACACCAACGCTCAATATTTCCCTAGTTATAGGCAATTTAAGAAAATTACCAAAAAAGTTACTAGATTTTCAAACGCATATAGTTCCTTAGCATTGATAGCTAGAAGCTTGAAACTTTTTTTAAATTAAAGCTGAGCTCAAATCCTTTCGAAATAGTAGTTGTAGCATGTCAAAATATTATTTTTTCCCAAAGTCATAGCGTGATAAACATTGGACCTGATTTTTCTTTTTAAAACCTTAATTAATAACAAAAGCTGAAATTGGGTCTAATGTTTATCACGCTATAACTTCGGGAAAAAATAATATTTTGACATGCTATAACTACTATTTCGAAAGGATTTGAGCTCAGCTTTAATTTAAAAAAAGTTTCAAGCTTCTAGCTATCAATGCATAAGGAACTATATAAGTTCAAAAATCTAGTAACTTTTTTAGTGATTTTCTTCAATTGCCTATAACTAGGGAAATATTGAGCGTTGGTGTCTAAAATTTTATTTCTTTTCATATTGTGACATTTGGAAACTTATCACAAAGTTTGAGCAAAATCCGTGATCCGGAGATGTGATACTCTCCTAGTTAATTACAAATAAAATACAGCGTCGCTGCGAGCGCAATTATAAGAGACCTCAATACCCATTTGACTAGCCTATTACGTAAGGCGCCATCTTACTGCTTACTACAGCATAAATATCTTATAACTTCTAAGTAGCAAAATACGTATACATTTTACTTGTTTCGTTTAACCAATTAAATTCTATTTGTCTCTCTTCTTCTTGCTGTCATTCTAAAAGATATTAAGAAGAGGCTAAACTATCTGTCTTTTTCTAATAGCGTTTTTCATTATTTATCTAAACACCATTGGCTTTAAGACGAAAAAAATTGCAGCCCCGCTAGATACTAGTATAATGGTTAAATTTTATAATAAGAACAAAATAATTTAATCATGTAGTTTTTGAATAATATGGGACCTACCAAAAAAGATAGGTTATATTTTAGATTTTCAGTAGGTCTTTTATTATTAAAAAGAATCCTGGCCAGGTATCTCTGACTTTTTTTCTAAAGAGAAATTAGTGTATGTGCTAACAATATCGCGCGGCTCTTACAAAATCCGATCTCATTGGGTATCGATTGATTGTTGGTCACAAAAATGTGACTGACCAACGATCGGCAGTCAAAGATTTCGGTATGGTGTATCAGATGGGGCTAGCCTGATGTAATGTGTTAAACGGTCCCGGGCTAGAATCTATCTGATATTATCATATGAAAAAAGTTAATTATATAGAGGATGACAACATCCTCTATATAATTAACTTAAAAAAAAAAAAAAAAAATTATTAAAAAACCACGTGATAAAATTATTTTGTTCTTATTAAAAAATTTATCTATAATACTAGTATCTAGCGGAGGCTGTAATTTTTTCAGTGTTACAGACAATGCTGTTTATATAAATGATGAAAAACACTATTAGGTAAGGACCGATAGTTCGGCCTGCTCTTAAGAGGCGTTCAATTGGTACTGTAATATATACATATTTATGTCGTTGCAACCAGTAAGAAGGGGTCCTATAGAATAAATTAGTCAAATGGGTATAGAGGTTTCTTATGGTTTCGCGCGTAGAGCTACTGTATTTTATTTGTGATATTTTGTAGTAAAGTATAAATGCTATCTACATATGTCCCCGGGGATATATGAAGAAAAAATATAGCCTTGAGGACATACTCAATATGTTAACCTCTAGACCGCCGGGGTGCGCCATATAGCGCGCACCCTTGATAGGGTCCTATCTAGTAGGCCTCAGAATACTTTTCTATAGGGAAAATCGACTTTTCATTTTTTCAAAATCCCGGTGATCTAAAGATTAAAGTAAAATGGGATACAGATAAGATCGACAGTACGATGCAAGTGCTGATGTGTTTGGAAAAAGGGGTCAACAACTCTAAGAATAAGTGCTTGAATGATTTCAAATTCAGACAATTTCATTATGATTTCAAATTGATTTCAAGCATAGTTACTTTACTAACAAATGAAGCGATTTTAAATAAATTCATTTGATTTCACGAAGTTTATGTCATTACTGGGTATTTGATTTCATTATTTAAAAATTAAACATGAACATTATAAGTAAAAAAATCTAATTTTTTACACAGGGCGCGTACAGTGGGTACTTTACGCCCTCCCAGCGAAAAGTAAAGTACCCACTGTACGCTGCCTGTGCAAAAAAATCGTATATTCACCACGGGAGTAAACGAAAAATGCTTTAAATCGTATGTTTGTCACCCTCGCCTCCGGCTCGGGTGACAATTTACATACAATTTCAGACATTTTTCGTTTTTACTCCCTAGGTGAATAATATACTATTAAGTATAAATTAAATACATTGAATAAATTAATTATAAACAAAAGATAGTCCTGCAGTACAGTTAATATAGAAAAAGAAAATTATGTGTTCTTATGATACCAAGGATGTAAATAATTTTCATGTAAGTATTATAAATTAATTAAGGCACTATTTTTAAATCAATGATTTTTATTGAAAAACCGCTTTTATAATACAAAAATAATTACAATCTGAAGTTAGAAATACTTCTTTTTTTTTTTAACGCGATGTCGGAGTTGTCAGAATCGATTTTTGCTTTTTTTATTTGATTGATATCTCTTTAAATTGACTATTTAGACAACTATAATGACTTGTCCACGCTAAAGCTACATTAATTTAACAATTTTCGCTAAAAAAAAATCACTTAAACTTGTTATTTTTTTATGAATTTTGAATGAAAATTAGATATCAAGCTCGATAAACCTAAGCTTAAAATACTATACGTTGAAAGTTTATTCATAACTTTTTATGCGTAGTATTTGAATAAATTTCTTGAGTTGTCCGCACTCAGGATTAATCTTATAAATTTTCTTTCTGTAGTAAAAGAATATGATTTGACGCACCGTTTATTCATGAACTTTGAATAAAAATATTATTAGGAGGGGATAACTACAATATCCTCTAAGCTTAAATGTTTAACTTATTAAACTTTTATTCTCTTCAATCAGAGGTGAAATTGTAGTTATATCATTTTTTATATTGATATACCCATGGGTGCTGACGTCAAAATAGCGCTATTTTTTATTATAACGTATACCATGAATAAAGAACTCCAACATTCTTTATATTTTCTTCAACTTTTACAAAATTACTAGAAATTTTCAAAATATTACGATTTTAAGATTTCGTTTTGAATACAGTCATTTCATAACAGATTGAAATCGATTCAAAATTTGAGTGCTTCAATGATTTCAAGAGTTGTTAGCCCCTCGGTTTAGAACGGATAGTAATGTAAGCGCAGCTTGACAAGTTTATAGCTGTAATATTACTTTTATTCTTACGTCTATTTTAATTACTAAAATTAAAATTGTATTATTTTTCTATACACTAAAAGAAATATTTTATTATTATTAACTCATGTTTAATATAAAGTTATTAAACATTCAACAAATATTTTTTATTAAATTATTTCGAATATAGGTTAGAATAAGTTTCGTAACGATAAATCATGTAATTTTACCGGTTTCAATTGATAATAATACAAATAAATACACAATAATCGTTGCACAGACCCCAATTTATTGAACATTTTTTGAAAAAAAGTCTTATCATTAATTCAAGATATTTTATCTTTTAACAGAAAACAAAATTATAAAAAATCCTAAGATGTTGAACGGATACTACACCTTCACTCATAAATCTCGATTATCTTTTTATTTTATTGTAAAATTTTAAGAAAAGAAATATATTAGCTAGTAGTATGTATCATAAAGATTATTCAGTTAAATTTTTAAATAAATTCATTTATTAGTTTTTCAGAATTTTAGATTTCTTGTACAAAATCTAAAAATTTTAATATATAATATATTGGACCTCAAAATTCTATAGTAAATGAATTTATTTAAAAATTTAACTGAATAATCTTCATTGTAAATACCACAAACTAAAGCATTACTTTTCCTCAAGTTTTGCAATAAAATGAAAAGATAGGCCAAATTCATGAGTGCAGGTGTAGTGTTCGTTTTACATGCTAATGTATATTAATTCACTTATAAAATTATAAAAAATTTTCATTAATTTATTTAAATTAAAACTCAAATTTATATAAATAGTTTTTTTCTTTTTGTTTTTATAATTTTAAAAACATTTTTTTATAATCTCTACGTGTACATCATATTAAAAGTTTTACTTGCTTCCTGTTAAATTCGATGATATTCTTATATTTTGACATGAAAAACAGGTTTTATGTGACGTAAAGCTACAGGTGTAAAAAAATTATATTTTTTGCGTAATTGTAACAACTTCAACTGAGAACGAATTTTGCTTTTCATGCGAATCACCGACTTTTACGATGACTCATATGATCTACTCATTGATGTCAATATTATTATCAGTGTTTTGTCGTAACAAAATATATAAGCGAATTTATTTCAATCACTATTTTTTTATATTATAAGCTTATTTCATTTGATTTCTTTTAACAAAAATTATTAGATATCAATTATTCAAAACTTCATTTTCTTGTAAGCGAAGAGAATTATATTTGTAATCATAATTTAAAAAATAATATGTAGACACCAATATTCATAACAAATATAAATACAAATTATGTTAAAATTAAATGAACTTTTATCATTTTCCACCTTTGTTATGTGTACGTCAATTTTTACCCAGTAGCATGGTAAAAAGTTGTTGGTATAACATATATCTCGTGTTAATACAGATTCGCTTCTTCTGCTGTGGCGCCAGTGAAGCAAACATCATAACCTATTAACTTGCAATTTAATTATGTATTCAAATTTTTATATATACTTTTATGTTCATGATATTAAATATTACCTAAATCAATATGTGATTATAATAAATAAATAATTTTTAACTCGCAATGAATAAAAAATAAATATTTCAATAATGAAAATTAAATAATTCATTATTTATTAACGATAATTATTTTAGCTTTAAATTAACAATATTCTATTAATATTAAAATAGAATAAAAGAATAAAATACTGCTAATTTTTAAAAATCAATTTTTTCTGAAATATTTTGAAATGATTCATAAAATTATTAGATTTTATATTCTATGATATATTAGTTGATTATATCCAATAGTGAATAATACTGAATGGCACGGTGACGATTGAAGAATGTATAATCAATGAATACCTCGACGATGTATACTTGTTCATACGTCGTTTCTTTATTTTTTATTGAAATAGATACTGATATTTTCTATTTTTATAATCTTATTTTTACACAGTGAAGAAAAATTTGTAATTTTAACGCACATAAGTGTTACAGATGAAACACAAATTTTTTTGTGTTAAAATTTACAAATTTTCTTGTGTAGTTTTCAAAGTTAAAATTTTAATATAAAAATTCTAAAATAATACATTTTGAATAATAAAATTTGTAAATTTTACAAATTTATTTGTGTTAAAATATAATAATTGAAATGATAATTAAATATTAAATAATGACTTTATAGCACACTGTGTCCTAAATCCGCATTTAGAAACACAGCTGCCTGTGACGTAGCCTATTATTGCAATCTATGTTCGGAACACTTCATGCTATACAATAATGAGTCACTATTAATTTTCATGAGAAATCTATGGCTATTGACAATTGCAAGTCTTCCGAGCGGACCTTTATAACCAGATCTCTAACTCAGGCCGAAATCTGATCTAACATCACCCAGTAATCGAAAATTGTTTTCGGTGTTCATGTCATATTCCGTTGGTTTAAACACCGAAAACATTTATCTCTTACCTATACACATTGTTGAAAAAGAAAAAACACCTAATCGATGGACGAAGTTACATAGGCAGCGGTCACCCATCCAAGTAATAACCGTGCCCAATGCTGCTTAACTTCGCCGATCGGCTGAGGTGCAGTTCCGTAACCCCACCAATGTGCCGGTATATTTTTTTATGATATGATTTATCATTCATGAAATGTTCAAATTTTTTTTATTTATAGTTTTTGCTTTCCTTTCTAGATACATCATTCACAGAATGCCTAGTATTTGCTCTTTTACAATTTTTGTTTTTATTTAACGAATTATCATTCGTGGAGTGCAGTTTTTGTTAATTATTGATTTTTAAGAGTACTTATGTAATGCGGCGGATTTATGACACTTGTGCTATAAAATAGTATACGATACTTGAGACTTAAGTAGCCCATTGCACGACGTGATTATCACGTCGATAACTTCACGTCGTGCAATAATGGACCACTTAAGTCACATGTATCGTAATATACTATTCCTCGTATTTCTTTCTGTTAATATATTTTATAGCACTGCGGGACCTAAATCCGCACTTAGGTAACACTTTTCTGTTACCTAGGTGGCACTTTTTTACACGGTACAATAATGAATTTACTTAGGTAACGTACGTATATAAAAAGAAATAATTTTATATGTAAATTATTTTTTAAAGTATTTTCATAAATAACAATAAGCTTTAGTATATTGAAACTCTTTTACATTAACATTCTTCAAATTAAATAACAATTATAAGCAAGTAAGATACGAGTAAAACTAAAATTGATAGTAGCGTAACATGTAAAGCGAAGAGGTATAGTCATTTCAGCGTTGTATTATAAAATGCTACGGGGAACCCCCTATTACTACACACGATTGCTATTCCTATACTAAACATGTTACCTCCTCACCGCTCCTACGACGCTAATTCATACGTGAAACAAAATTTCAATTTATGACTTCATAGAAGATGATTTCAACAAACAATTTCACATAATATCAATAATATTGATAAAAATTAATTATTATTACACATTTTGAGTATATTTTTGAAATTATATTCTTTTTTTTCTTTTTCGATCTATTATTCATGGAGTGTTTAGTTTTAGTTTATTTATAGTTTTCTTTTCTTTTTTTCGATTTATCATTCACAGAATGCGTAGTGTTTGGTTTTTTATAGTTTTCGCTTTTATTTTTTGAATTATAATTCGTGGAGTGCATAGTTTTTGTTTATTACTGATTTTGAAGAGTACAGATTTAATTTGGCGGATTTATGTCCCACGTGCTACAAAATAGTATACGATACTCGTGACCTTAGTGGAACTTTATTACACGGCACTACGTTATCGCCCTCGCTGCGCTCGGGCGATAACTCCGGCCGTGTAATAAAGTGCCACTTAGGTCACTTGTATCGTAATGTACTATAAAAAGAGAGAGAGATAAAGAAATATAAGAAAAAGGATAAAAAGATAGATGTTGGAGTGGGTCAATAAAATTATAAACAAACTAAACTCATTTGACAATATTATATTGTCGTTTGAAGGCGAACGTAAACGAATGATTACGAAAAGAGCCGATCATTTTTTAATATGAGTATATCATATAAGTATAGAAATAGAACCAGTTAGTGGCTCAGTCGGTAGAGCGTTGGATTTGTTATCTCGGGGTTCTGAGTTCGAATCCCGCTCTCGGCAACCGATTGATAAAAGCACCACTATACGTTACATGTGCTTTGTTCACAAACACATTTACAAGCTACGTCGCTGATTAGCATCACAAATAGCATAAATATAGCAACGTTAAGAAAAAAAAAGTATACAAATTTTTGGACTTACTAGGAGAGTGTCACATCTCCGGATCACGGATTTTGCTCAAACTTCGGGATAAGTTTTCAGATGATAAAATATTGAAAAAGCTAAAGTTATAGTCATAAATACTCAATATTTCCCTAGTTACAGACAATTAAAGAAAACCACTAAAGAAGTTACTAGATTTAATACTATATGCATTTAACTATTTAAATGCATATAGTTCTTTAGCGTCGATAGCTACAAGCTTGAAACTTTTTTTAAATTAAAGCTGAGCTCAAATCCTTTCGAAACAGTAGTTACAGCATATCAAAATATTATTTTTTCCCAAAGTTAGAGCGTAATAAGGATTGGACCTAATTTCAGCTTTTATTATTAATTAATGTTTTTAAAAGAAAAATCAGGTCCAATGTTTATCACGCTCTAACTTTGGGAAAAAATAATATTTTGACATGCTACAACTACTATTTTGAAAGGATTTGAGCTCAGCTTTAATTTAAAAAAAGTTTCAAGCTTGTAGCTATCGACGCTAAAGAACTATATGCGTTTAAAAATCTAGTAACTTTTTTAGTGGTTTTCTTTAATTGCCTGTAACTAGGGAAATATTGAGTATTTATGACTATTACTTTAGCTTTTTCCATATTTTATCATCTGAAAACTTATCCCGAAGTTTGAGCAAAATCCGTGATCCAGAGGTGTGACACTCTCCTAGTTAGCGGGGATTTGAACAAGCGCCCCTCGAATTACGATTTCGTCAACCATGTAGTCACTTCAGCACAACGCCTTAGCCGATTACGCCAATCGTATCTCATAAATATTTTCTGAAAGTATTTTAAAGAAATAAATTGGTATCGGTTTCATTAAAAAAATTTAATTTTTTGGAGATATTAAACAGGTTTATACGGTATAGTTTTCCACACAAAATTTTGAATTTTTGAGTGAAACTAATTTCTTTCATCTGATGAAATGTATGTCATCTGAAACAATACTCCTCTATACTATGATTTTTTGAAAATATTTCAAGACTATTTAAAAAGTTATAGATTGAAATGCTTGTTGAAAACGATGTAATCTATAAGATTCCGTGTTAAGTTGTCGAACTTTGTATTGGAGTATCTAAAATATGATGAAACCAGGGTCCCTGAAATTTGGTTAAATTTTAGATGAGGGACTGAATTACATATGTTCAAATTTTTAGAAATTTCCCAAAAAAATGAAAAATTGGATAAACCTCCTGAAAAAAAAATGATTTTCAATTTACCCAATATTTTTTTGTGGCACAATATATCACAATATTAAGAAATTTGATGAGTTACGTCTCGGATAGTTTTCTTGTAAGTAAGCGTATGCACGTGTGTATGTATTGTATATTTTCATACCAAAAAGATAAGTCACAAATAGCATGATTCGACGCTCACATATCGCACTTGAAGAGTGGACGTAAAATGTCATATGTATACATACCGGTATTGTTTGCCTTATCAGTGAAAACTAGCCTGCACAAAAATGAAGAGATTTGATTACTACGGTGAAAGCTCGATGACAACTTCTTTTCTACTCTGCTATAAATGGATTGCAATATAGAAAATATTTTAAAGAAACTTAAAGTTGAAAGAAATTTAGAAAAAACTGTACAAGATATACAATGCTTTAAAATAAGTATTAATAACAAAAAAATAAAATATATAAGAGGAGGAGTCTATTAGTACACGGTGTCTGTAAAGAGTTGATTCGGATTATTCAAAAGTTGATTTATGGTATCAGCAAGTCTTTATAAAAACCCGATATGTCTTTAAAGAAAATATATTAGTAACTTGTTCGATTCTCGTTTTAGAAAAGTTGTCGTGAAATTTTCATCAGGATATAAAGTCATATGTAAGTGAATTTTCTATTTTTTTTTTAACATGTGTTTGTGTGTATATATATATATATATATATATATATATATATATATATATATTTATGTCCTCGTAGGCCGTATTTGTGTCAGTATATAAAGAGCATGCTAAATTAGTATTGGCATCCCATATATCTCAGACGCGTTCCTCTACTTTTTGCAAGATTTATATGTCTTCCTGAGACATATTGAGACTCAATATGTCTCAGGAGAAATCAATATGGCATCACCGATCCTACTATGTTTCGTTCAATATGTCAAAGAGCAATCATATTGAACGTAGGTTAGTGAAAAAAAAATGACTCGCGCTTCGACAGCAGCTATACTTATTACAAAATGTCAATCTAAGAAACAAAAGAAAAAATCAATAGAACTAAAATTTTATTTTAAAAGTATTGAAAAAAAGATTAATATTTTCAACTAATAAGTTATAGTTCCTCATACGGCCTACTTCGGACATAAAATCATCTATGTCCTTTGGCCGTTTATTCAGGTGGAATCTGAATCTCAAACAATGTTTGCCGCTTGAGCAGAAATCTACCTCGGGCGCGCTTCGCGCGCCCTCGGCAATTTCAGCTCAAGCGACAAACATTGTCCTCGATTCATATTCCACCTGAATACGGCCAAAGGACATATATAACTAATATATATGTGTGTGTGTGTGTATATACATAAATATAAATTTCCTTCTTAACTTGTAGGAAGGAAATCATTTTCGAGTGATTAACCTCATTATAATAAAATATAGGAATAAAAGCATGAACGGTTTTACCTTTTTTTTTACTTTCTTTTTTACCACTGTGAAAGAAACTTTGTGATGGTAAATAACCGCTACTAAAAAATTGACGCTTATTTTCTTTAAATTTAAATTATGACTACTTTAATTACTCTAAATCCACATAATTATTGAAAATTATATTGTTTTATTTTTAATTATTGTAATTTTTCATTTTTTAAAATTTAATATTGATTATGAGAAAAATATTC
This sequence comes from Anastatus disparis, assembly GCA_017163975.1. Taxonomy (NCBI): domain Eukaryota; kingdom Metazoa; phylum Arthropoda; class Insecta; order Hymenoptera; family Eupelmidae; genus Anastatus; species Anastatus disparis. Next base: position 282,255 of record JAFFSR010000003.1, read on the forward strand.
ATAAAATCATATTGATGTTTATTCAATTAACTGTTAATTGATAATTAAAATTCATGAAATGAAAAACTTTCTTTAAATTAACACCTTTCAAATTTATAAGTGAGTGTTTATGAAATATAAATAATTTAAATTATTATTATAAAATATTTTATGCACTAAATATAAAGAAAGTAAAGCTTCAATGTATTGTCATCGGTTTTTATGCGTATACGTTCTATGAAAACAGAGACAGTTTATTTTTGTGGTAGCATGGTACATTTTTACAATTAATCAACAATTTTTTTCCAATAATTTTTAAATACTGATTTATGTACAAATTCTCTTAATTTTTTATAAATTATTTTTATCTTTGATGATAAAAAATAGGCTATTCAATAAAACCACTTTAAAATTTATATAATATTACTGTCAATTATTTTTTAGATATTTTTTTGGTGCAAGTTTAATTATGTAACTTAAGTTTAATTAGAACTCTTTTTAATACTTTAAAACCTAGACCATTAAAAAGATAAAAAGTATTGATCAAATTACTTCAAGAATACAGTAGCCTGCAGAAGTTTCCAGAAAAATTTTTGGAAAAAGTTAATGCTTTAAATAAAAATATCTGTCGTTCTATTGGTCGTAGAACAAAAAACAAAAATGGAAATTGAAGTACAGACAAAATACTAACTTTTTATAAGTCACAAAAATTTTTTAAGTTGTTTTTTCTATTTTTTATAGCGTTTTAAAAATTTTTTAGATAAAATTTTTTTTCAATTTTCTATTGCTTGTAGTTTTTTTAAATGCAGCCATGTGAAAAATTCCAACGAGAATTGAAAGATCTCTTCCCAAGCTAAAAGTTTTTACTAAGGAATTTTTTTGCTAGAATGCTTTTTAAAAAAGCTGGTCACGATTGAATAATCGGTTCTATTAAAAATTCCTTTTAGAAGCTTTTCTAATGCAACAAAGCTTAAACTAAAGCATTTAACCTGTACTTTATTTTAAGTTTTATACATTTTTTAAAAGTCTTAGTTGTTTGGTTATTCAAGATCTTATAAATATTCCTTTTTATTATATTTTCAAAAAAATGTCTATATGTCCGTCCATGGGGCCTATTCAAAAGAAAAAACACGGGCTCTTATCTTGCAGTTTCAGCCAAATCCGTTTCCCGAAGGTCGGGTACTCTCCTTGTACTACGTTTAGGAGGTATCTATTCAAATTAATTAATTAATCTGTTAAAATAATTATTATAATTACAATAATTAATGTATTAATTATTTTATTGTATGTAAAATAATTATCTTTGAAAAGGTATAGGTTATGTCATCTGATAGATGACAATTTAAAATATAAAAGTTGGCATGCGCGATACGTTCCGTCTTGGGTGCGAAAAGGCAAGCACTGTGGGGCTCATATGGCGAGTCTGGTGTCTTCATCAGCCCGTATCCGCACCACAATAAAAGGTTTCTCGGGACTATATGAGCAACAGAGGAGAGCCGCGGTGGCTCAGGGGCTAGAACATTCGACTCTCACGCAGAGGGTCGGGGTTCGAGTCTCGGTGAGGGCGGGATTTTTTCCGTTTTTAAATTAAAAAGTGGAGGATGTCCCGAACTCACTGACATTGTGGTGGACCACCCCGAAGAATTTTCCGCGGTTTTAACAAAAACCACAGAAAATTATTGGGGGTCAGTAAGGCAGAGCGTGACTGCTCCACTATTATAGTTGAGCCGGGCCGTTCTGCCGGATCGGTGTGAGCTCTCGATGCGCTAATAAGGATAGGTATGAACGAGTCTCCCCGCCTGAGTAGGCCTGCACGTTCGAGCACATACCTTCCGGGGTATAAAGGTATGGCTTCGAATGCGAAAACACCGGAACACTTAGGTGGTTGAGGTGTCCCGTAAACAGATGTAAAAAATCTATACGGGGTAAGGAAAGCTGTAGAACATAGAACATATGAGCAACAGAGAAAAAGGAAGAGACACTATCTCTAATATCTATCTGTTTCTCTGCTTTCATGCACGTGATCACAATTACGTGTACCTAAATATGTTTTTTTGATGTTAATAAGCTTCATTATTAATATTTTTTTAATTAATAATAAATGAAGTGAAAAATAAATATCTATAAACGTAATAGTTATTCGCATGATCTACTTTCTATATATATACATATATATATAGAAAGTAGATCATGCGACTATATATAGTGGAAGCATAGCTTCTGTTGGCCAGTCTCACGACTGACACATTGGTTTTTTTTAAAAAGTTCATTAAAAAATTTTTAGAAATTTGGTTATAATTTATTGGTTTTTTTATGAAAAAAACTAAAAAATTAAGCCACTAAAAAGTAAATTAACCTGAGCAGTTTTTGAGTACATTAAATAGTATTCTTCCACTAATCTGATGAGCTAAAAGATCTGCACTTTATAATTTGAAAAAATTTGAACATATTCTTCATCTTATTTACAACAACGTAGCACATCACACTATTCTAATAATTTTTCATAAAAACTTAATATTTAGTTACTAAAAAATTTATTTGGAAAAAATGGCTTAAAATTATGATTTTTAATATTCGATGAATTTTAGACCCTCTTTATCTGAACTCTCAAATTTTTTTATATAGTTACCAAATGGTCAATATTCCAAGACTTCAAGAGATTCTTATTTTTTGTTATGTCAATTTACTTAGAATGTACCATATATATAAATATATACATCTGAGTGGGTGCGCGCGCGCGCGCGTGTATGTGTGTGTGTGTAAGAAAGAGAGGGAGAGAGAAAGTAAGAGAACTGCACCTTCGATATATATTCCATATTCCGTATGTCTGTAATTAAAAAGTCAAAGCTAACAAAGATAAAAATAGTATAAGCCATAGGAGAAAGAGAAGGGAGATAGCAATGAGAGAAAGACAGAAAACATCGAGAAAAAGAAGAAACAAAAAAAAAGGTTAGGGCGTTGTACTATATACGTATACATATATACTGCACTAAGCTCGCGTCTTTGCTTTGACCTAGTATCCCTCCTGGTATAGTAACATCCAAGCCTTATGCATGTTTAAGTTTATGAACATAAACCTCATCTTTTCTTTTTATCTTCTTCTCAGTTTCATTCCAGTTCTTTTATTTTTTAACTTAATGCTTAAAAGCACTGTTTTGCTGAAGGAAAGAAGCATTGAAAAAATATGGAGGATACATAAGTAAATGTGTATATAAATGTATGTATGTACGTGTGCGTGTAAAAATAAGCGGGATACATGGCGACAACAAAAAGAAAGAGGGAAAAATTTGGCTTGTCACATTTCAAAACGACACTCTGCCGCCAGATGTATAATCTTAAAAATGTAGGAATGGAAGTGCCAGTAGGAGAGTTACGACATTCATCTTTTTTTTTATTAAGGGAACCGCAGAGCTGACTCGCAATGAAGTTTTAGAGAATTTTTATGTCAAATCTTTTGCAAAGGTAAGATTTGATTTAAATTAGGAAACTCATGGTAATATGAACATTCTCAAAGTGTTTTTTTTTACTAAAGAAATCACTGAAAAAATTAAATACTATTCTAAAAATATTTTGGACATTTCATCAGTACGTAACCAAAATGCAAATATTAAATATCAATTTTGTTTTTCAATCAAGAATAAAGCAATATAAATGCAAAGAAAAATTAAAGCATGTTCTGAATGTTATTTGAATTTTATCTGATCATGATTTAGTACTTTGAAAAAATATAATTCGAATGAATAAAAAAATGCATTCATTTGCATTTGAAGATTGCAAGTATATAATGGTATAAATTGTATAATTTGAATCGACTTTTAGAATCATAAAAGACTAATCATTCAGTACCAGTTGTTTGTAGCTTAATAATACCACCAACCGTTCATGTTCAATAGACTGAATAAACTAGAATCATTTGTAACGATTCAATGGTATTGATTGCACCAATTATAAAAACCAGGACATACCTGCAAAACACCTACAGAAAAATATTTATAAGATTTAATGCATTAATGAACTACCTTAAAAAACTGTTAATCTTTTATGTTGTACTTTTATAGGAACATCAGGTTTTCTTCAGAATCTAGAATATATTTAAGATTGTAGTGCTATTCTTAAAGAATATAAAATACTGGTCAATGTATAACAAAGACTAAAATTAAAGTTAATAAATATTTTACGATATAAATCAACTAACACTTTTGAAGATGTTGACACAAATCTTAAACTGTCATCGTAAATTATTCACTACACATATAAGCATTACTCATGTTAAATAATTAAGACTTACAATATATGTATGAGTAATATAATACACGCATAGAAAGGTACATAATTGCCTTTAGCCTTACGCTTCAAGATCTTTACGTACGTTTTATAATACATTAAGGCAATAAAAAATCTTTACATAAGAGTTGAAGTTTAAAAGAGAAAAAATGAATGAGAAAAAAATAGAAAAATATATATCTGAAAATCACGTTTTTAGATATATTCTTTACGTTTACTCTTCATTTCAAGTAATGAGAATGTGTGTTTAGCGTATACGCAAGTGCTTTTTAGCTGCGCAATTCAACATTTCAAGGACCTTTAACACAGAGATGCAACTTGTTTCATAGAGTTATTTCTCATTCGATCCCATACATTGCTTGCAAGATTTATATATATATATATATATATATATATATATATATATATATATATATATATATATATATATATATATATATATATACATGTATATATTCTCAACAGGAGGCTTTTATAACCTTATCTATAAAACTCTTTCTTTTTCTTGTGCCTCATTTTTATTTTTGATTCCGTTTTTTTACTCAGCTTTTTGTTCTAAGAATAGAAGAATATATGTATACAATGAATAGAATATGTGAAAGATTTATTTCAAATTCAAGTCATTTGAATAAATCATGTATAAGGGCTATCGTGATATGAGTTTAATGAATGGTTGAATTGCTTTGATGTAATTTTTTTTGTATGTATATTTTAAATTTAGAAGATGAACTAGAAGATTAAAGATTTTGGTTGATTTTCTGTTGCTTATTTTTATTTAAAATATCAAATTTCAGACAGTTGTTTTAATTTTAAAATATAACATGACTTATTTTTTTTATATTCTTAATAAAAATCATACGTGGCTTTTTTTCTGAATAATTTCACCTACAGCTAAACAATTATTATTAATTCTTGTTAACTAATAATTTTAAACTTCATTGTAATTTACAAAATTTTAACAATCTTTTTTCCTTCTAAATGAAATGAATTAAAATCATTAATAAAACCTTTCTATGAAAATGCATAAACAATATATGGTGCAGGAGATGAATAATGATTACATATTATTAAAGATTATTATTATTTATTGTATATTTATTTTCTAAATGATTTCGATATTTGTACTGTCTTTTACTGTAATGCCCAATTTATTTTCTGCATTTTTTCAAATACAAAATTAAGTCTTTATATTGATATATGTACAAAAATTAGAGCACAAAGTGCATGGTCATCTAGTTAGTTTAAGTCTGGCAGCATAAAAGACCACAAAATAAAGAACTTAAAAAAATTACTTCTTTGTGCCTTCTGACTAAACCTTCTTCCTTTAAATTCCAACACTTTATTTTTAATAATATTTCTATTCCAAATTTATGAGTAATCGGTAAGTTTAATTGAGTTTTTTTGCTACAATAAGAAAATTTGTAAGGTTAAACTTGAGTGTGGATTATTCAAGAAATCTACCAAAAAATCTTAAAAGTTCAAGAAACTGCAATATCTGCAACTGTATATGAATTATATACTTTCTACATCAATTTAAACGTATATGTTATTAATCATCAAAATAACTTAATTAACCATCAAATTCTGATGATGTTATTATTTGCTAAACCAAGGTTCCGGGAAAATCGCTAGCTTCTATCTTCAGAGCAAATAAGCATACTCATTTTTTTAAAAAGTTTTAGCAACCGGAGTTAAGATTAAAATGCACTAATAAAATTAGCCATGATTACTCAAGCCATATAATTTTTAAAACATCTTGAAGTCTAGCTTTTTTGAATAAAAAAGTGAAAACTAGTTTTTTTCATATTTTTATAGAAGAAAACATTTTTTGTAGTCTCAACGAAATCAATGATCCAGAGTTCTTATAGATACTTTTATAGTTAATCTTTGAATCTTGTCACACACTATTTAAATTTAGACGCACGCGTGAAAAAAATTCTTGCAAATATATTACTTTCAGAAAATATATGATTGCTCCAAGTTTTAAGAAATATAATGTTATACTGTAATCCTAAGTGTTTAGATCGATAAATTTTCCGTTTATATTGAAAATTTAACAGACAGCTGACTTATTTAACTAAAATAGTACATTACGCAACGAGTGCGATATTCACTTTACGCATTAATTGCGTATATTATTTTTTTTAACAAATGCGTAAAATCCCAAGAATGATACACTTACGTCCGCGAAAGCATGTGTAATCTTGTTCGAAAGCTATCAAGATTGTAAGAGGTAGCCGGCGCCGGGGAGCATGATGAAGTCCAGGGGGCAAAGCCCCCGCCTCCTAAAAAATAAATAATATTTCTAATATAAAAATACAATTAGTAAAACAATTTAATTTAAATTCCAGGAAAATTTAATTTCACTGCTACTCAAAAATTTAAGCTCACTTAAGAAAAAATATTAAAATTTTTAATGTTTTATATTAAATTTTATTAAATAATTTTTTTTCGTATTAAAAGTATTTTAGCTTGATTTTTCATACAAAAAGGAAACTCTTTTTCATCTATCATTTTTTTTTGTAGAATGTATAATATTCAAAGCATAATTTGTTTTTGAAAAATGGTATTATTTTACAAAAACAGTTATGACGTAGAGAAAAATCAGTTTTAAATAACGCATTTTAAAGTTTTTGCAATTTGTTTTCAAACCGCTTTAAGTTTAAGTTGCACTAAAAATTTTAAGATTCTAAGTATGCGTAGAAGAGATTTCACGTTTCACAAAACAAATTTGTACATACCACTTTGAAAGAGCACCACAAGAGCTTTCAAATGAGATATATAAAAGTCTTTTATAATGTATAGTTCCTAAAATATATAATTAAAAAATTTTTAATATTTTTTAACACTTTGTGCGCGAAGCCCAATTTCGCACACAATTCACAAAGTGACACTTGCGAAAATTGAGCTTCTTACACGTCTTGTCAAAAAATACAGTTCGATACTTGTGCGAGAAAGTGATTTCTTCCTCGTGTGACATTTTCACCCTCGCTTCGCTCGGGTGCAAACCGCCACACGAGGAAAAAATCAATTTCACGCACTAGTATCAAAATATACTATTTACTTAGGTGAAATCATTTTACGCACGTTCAAATCATTTCACGTACGCTCGATTCATTTTACGCACGCTAAACAAACGCGTCTCATAATAGGATATTTTATGTACGCAAATGAGTACATGAATTCGAATTTTACGCACGCCGTTAGAAAAAATAAATTACATAATTTTTATGAAATGGTATTGTAAAAATGTAAAAATTGTTTACAGTCTTGTGGAGTGCTAAAACTATTTAATACTTTTATTAATATTTTTAATATATATTATAAATTTTTAATAAGAATGAAGTGAGATTTTGATTTCCGGAAAATATTAATCAACGAATAAAATAGCTTCAAGGAATTAAAAACCCTTTGTTTATTCCATAAATAGCTTGTGCATGAATGAATTTCATTATGAAGAGATGTATAAAATTTGTTTTACTAACCTTTCAACAAGTTCTGATTTTCTTCCGGACACTTTAGCGTCGATTTCTTTCAACAATTGTTTCAATTGTTCTATATTAAATTTATGATACTCGTTTAATTTATATATTTTTGAATTCCTGCTAATTATCGCTTTTTCACAACTTTGAAAAATGAGAATAAGCACGATTTTAAAACGTGACCCTATATCTATATACAACAGGTAACCATGACAGCACAGGCAAGGGCTGCTGCCGCCTGGTGGCTGAGCTTGCTTATAAGCTATTCTAATATATGTATCTAAGCGATTATAAATATAAGTTTCATCGATTAATTGTACATTCGTTTTAAAATTACAATTTAATCGATTAAAACAGTTCTAAAATAAAAGATTTTTAATCGATATTATATTTACATGCACGCGTGTACGATCAAGTTTATTAAGTTTTTTTAAGATTCTAGAGGAAAAATAGAAAAAAAAGAAAGTTTAAATGAATCTAGAATAATGAAAAATCATCAAAGAAATGAAAATCTTGTGCATGCAATCACTCACTAAATCTTATTATACATGTCTGCAAATATCATTTTAAAAAGTTTGAAAAAGTCCGACAGTTAATCTTGATTGCTATACATTAATATTAAATATTTACACATATTTGAATTGAAATTAATCTAAAATCTCTTTTTATAGTATCAGAAATTTTATGATTTTAAAACGTTTTTCTTTAAATAATTCATGATAATGATTTCGTCTATAAGATGTAAGAGATGAAATGTTTAGATAAATTTTTTCGTCAGAAAATGAGCTGCAAAAGGATTAATTACTTTGCATTTATACATATGTTTTAAAAATGACGGTGAAATAATAACAGCAAATTTTTAATTTTTTGCAATTTATCTTTATGCAAAGAAATAGCTTTGTTTTGTCAAAGAAACAAAAGAAAATAAGAAAAGATATCGGTTACAAATAACCGTTTTTTCATATCCTAACTGGTCAGCAACAGTATTTAGAGTCTCAGTCCAGCCAAAGGACCTAATATACAATGATTTGTAACATTTGGCCCAGAGGCGAGCACGCGCGTGCTAACGATCGCCTCTATCTTTTGCAGTTTTTGGTCGACTTTTTTTTCACTTTCTGTAGAGTAACGGAAGCGTCTGTAAATGCGTGTTAGGCGTATGTTCCACTTATTGGTATAGCGGAATGTTCTGTGCACTGTTAACCCAGAAATACGAAACAGTGTAAGAATACGGATAAGCCAATGGGTTTTTCTTTTTTCTTATTTTCCAACTAATGCTTTTCTCTTGGTAATAAGAATAAAATAAAATACTAAGTAAACTAGATGGTTGTTTTGTTAAAGAATTTTCAATTTTTTTATTTTAAATTATTCGTAACTAAACATTTTAAAATAACTTTAATTTCAATCTGTATAGATGAACATGAATTATATCCTGCTAATTAAATTTTTTATTTTTTAATGAAATATTTACGGCTAAACAATGTATTGTATCTAACAATTTTGATATCGATTTACGTAATTTATCATTTAGGGCTAAAAATAAAACTAGCTGTTATTCTCATAAATTACTTTGTGGCACTTATATCCTACAACAACAAAAAAATTTCTACCTAATGGTACATAGTAATTCTAGTCGAGTCATTCTAATAAAGATATCCGTTTCAAAAATTATTTTTATAATTTTTTTACCGCAACGGAAATTTGTATAACATATTAAAACTCGCATGATACATACAAAAAATCTGTTAATTTTTTTTCTTCTTAAACACTTTTTTTAATCCCTTCTTTTGTCTAATACAAATTATGTAACTTGACTCTAAGCATATTATTATTAACGAAAAAAATTGAGGTATAACCACGCTACGCAAAAATATTAAGTTCGATAAGCATCCAAATATGTGAAAAAATAAATACGAATGAAATAATAGAGAGAGGGAAAAAGAATTTATACATATAAACTTGCATTCGTGTATACAATAAACTGATGCTTTTTCTATCACAAACTACAATACAATATACACAAATACACGCGTATAAATACACACATTTGCTTATATGCACGCGAGGCAACTGTTGCGCACGCGCACCGTAATAACTGTGCACTGATCTATAACGGGTTCAATGTACCGCCACACGCCGATTTCGCACATACACACACACACACACACATATGCATGCGCGTGTGTATCTTTCTATGAGATCTACTGATAATGTCTTACTTTTTATTAAAACTGTAGGAATACATTCTAGAGCTCATTATTGATCTTTATGAACTTTTTGGAACTTTTAAACTTATGGTTTTGACATTATGCACTAACAAACTTGACCATTTTTACACCTTTTGAAATTCTTGTCTATTCTTCAAAATGTTTAGTTCTTCGGGGAAGCACTTTTCACTGTAAATTTAAATATAACTTTTTGATATTAAACTATATACATAGTCTCTTGAACGGGAACCAAGCCTTATTTTCTACTAAAAATAATATCTCTTTTTCACAAATTTTATTATCTGTATTGTTAATCATATAGTTATTTTTAATTTTTTTAGAATAATTAAACATTTATTTTTATTTTTATCAGAAAATACAATTGGTTCTAATGCTAAGGATAGTGCAAATATTTTTGTGTTAAGAAATCATCTCTTAGTGAAATTCTTGATGTTAGCGTGGGTGATAAAATTTTGAGATTTTTCAATCTTAATTAGATATCTATATCAGTTTAAATAAGCTCGTATCATTTTAAAAATACTTTTTCTTTTAAGCATGAATATGAAACCTTAGAACATGTTCCTATAATTTCGAAAAAGAATAAAACGTTATTAGTCGATCTTAGAATAATTTACAAAACGGCATACTTTTTGGAAATCGTTTAGTAAAAAATAGATTAATTAATATTCGTACCATTAAATACAAGATTTCTTTTCAATTTACATCTCGATAACTAAAAATTAAGCGATTTAATAAAAAAAACATTTACAAAAACTGTTATTAGAAATTTACTGAAAGTATCCCATCTTATATGAAAAAAAAAGTTGGGATAAAACGGAATAATTTTTTTTAAATGAAGTTTGAACATTTTTTCATGCTCCAAACATAATAAAAAGATGTTAAAATGTTGTTTAATAAACAAACTTTTATTAAAAATTCTAAATTGATCTTTTAATTACATAAATTAATACATTTTATATATTTTTTATTTTTTCTATCTGGTGAAAGATCAAATTTTTTGTCTCTTCTACTCGGTCTGCTAGGGTTGACTTTAGTATGTTATACAGATCAGAAAGCTTTTATAGCACTGCGTGATTTAAATCCGCGCTTAAATCCCGCCGAGCCGAGAGTTAAACGATAAATTTTTACGCTGTTCAATAATGAATATGATGCTGAATTCACTTAAATCACGCACTTATAATAAGCGATATTTTGATATCTGGATTATTTTTAAGAGTTTATTCATCGATAATAATAAAGTGTAGATTATTGAAAATATTTTTCCAAATAAATAACAATTATAAGTGTGTAAAATACGTGTAAAACCAAAGTTAATATCAGTGTAACATGTGAAGCGAAGAGGTAGTCATTTCGATGCTCTTAAGACTCCGTCGCGTCTGTGATTCCGCTAAACGCAACTGCTAATACAATACATAAGGTACCAATAGTCGCTCCTACGGCCCTAATACATGTATGAAAGGAAATTTAGATTTTTATTATTACAGAATTAATTTCAACAGTTTGACATAATGTTATTTCATGTTTTATATAATATTTTTAGTTTTTTTTCTATTTATTATTCGCGAAGTGGTTAAATTTTGTTTTTTTTTCAGTTTTCGCTTTTTTTACGATTTATTGTTCGTAGAATGCCTAGTTTTGCTAGTATATAGAATTCGTTTTTTTAATGAATTATCATTCGTGGAGTGCATAGCCTTTGTTTATTATTGAATTTTGAGAGTATAGATGTAGTGCGGCGGATTTAAATCACTCGAGCTATAAAATAGTATACGATACTCGCGACTTAAATTCACCTATTATTACACGGCGTTTAGGACCCTCGCTGACGCTCGGGTCCTAACCTCGCCGTGTAATAATAGGTGATTTAAGTCGCCCGTATCGTAATATACTATTTCAATTTAAACTTTTTATTTACAAATTATTCAATGGACGCAGATTTGATAATTACATTTTAAAAAATATGAAATTTATAAAGTATTCCGTTTTATCCCAAGGCTCAAAAAAAAGTAATTCTGAATTTTTTACATTTGCAAGTAAAATTAAAACACAGAAGTATGTTATATAGAGATATTAAACTGTTAATTATAGTATGAATTTATAAGTTTATGTACTTTTTGAATATACATGTTGCTTAGGGAAAGATTACACTTGTTATGATTTTTACCAACGATCTTCCTTAATAATTAAAAAATTTTCAACCTCCAATAAAATCAGCGTGAGGCTATTATTGACTTACCAATAATATGCAAAATAATAATAGAGATATTTTCAATGAAATTATAAAGCTATTTCAAAGATGGCACTAGTAGCAGCCGAGAAATTCGGCTAATCCTTTTTATCCCGCTATACCGTTTTGCTCCAGTTTCCTTAGTTTTATTAGGAATACATACGTAAAAATACATAAACAGTACTTACTGTATGCTATTGTCTATATATATATTTGATGAAAGTGATATGTGTGTTCATTTGTATTTTTAACGGTTCTTAAACTTACTAGAGAACATAAACAATCTTTGTTGCTAGTTGATTTAAATTAAGAAATAGTACATTACGTAACTAGTGCGGGACGTGGATGATTCCCGCAAGGAAAGTTTGTCACCCGAGAGAAGCGAGGGCGACAATTTCTGTGCGAGATTAGCCGTTTCCCGCACGTGTTATATATATTATTTTTCCACATAAGGTATGGGAAGTTCGATTGGTCTTTTACATAATATATGATTGTATTTTACAAATTAATAAAAAAAAAGAATGATTATATCGTTTTAGATTAAAATTCATATTACAAAAAAAAGGAAATTGAATGTGTATTAGAGAATCGAGGATGTAATAATAAAAACAAATATAATATTGTAAATTTTTTATTTATTGAAAGAAAACGTAAATTAAAGTACATTATTTGTTTAAAAAAAGAAATGTAGGTGTTTATATAAAAATTCAAATAAATCAATAAATTACATATTTAACCGATACATCATTGAGTTAGATAATTTTTTTACGAATTTAAATTTTAGAATTTACATTAAAATTAATTTTTATTTGTTTAAAGTCAGTATAATATTTTTTTTCTTTGTTAAAATTGTAACCTAACTCTTTTATATTTCTTTCTTTGTTTAAATAATTTTCTTACTTACAACGCATTCGCGAAAATTTTAGATTTTCGTTTTTATAATATTAATCATCTAATAAATGGTATTCTTCTTTGTTAAAATTTTAACCTTACTTTTTTATATTTTTTTCTTTGTTTAAATAATTTTCTCACTTACAATGCACACGCGAAAATTTTAGATTTTCGTTATGATATTAAAAATCTAACGAATGGTATACTTCTTTGTTAAAATTTTAACCCTACTCTTCTATATTTTTTTCTTTGTTTACCCTGGTGAAAAAAATCAGGTGACAAGTCACCTGATTTATCAGGTGATTTATCATGCCAAAATATCATGTATAGATTTTGTTGGTTTTTACACGTTTTAAACCATGCTTAGTCAATTTAGAACAATTTTTGAAAAATTTTTGAAATTTTTGAACTTAGAAATTTTTTTGTGATTTAGTCAAAATTTTTTCTAAGACCAAATTATCTAAAAAATTTTCTAAGTTCAAAATTTTCCAAAATTTTCAAAAATTGTTCTAAATTGACTAAGCATGGTTTAAAATGTGTAAAGACCAACAAAATCGTTACATGATGTTTTGGCATGATAAATCACCTGATAAATCAGGTGATTTATCACCTGATTTTTTTTAATAGGGTAAATAATTTTCTCACTTACAATGTATATGCAAAAATTTTAGATTTTTGTTTTTATAATATTAAACATCTAATAAATGATATTCTTCTTTGTAAAAAATTTTAACTCCACTCTTCTATATTTTTTCTATGTTTAAATAATTTTCTTACAATGCTCACGCGAAAATCTTAGACCCTCGTTTTTATAATATTCAACATTTAAAAAATTTATTTTATTCGTTGTAATATTATATTTTACACAGCGTGCGGGAATTTTTTTTCCCGCATGCTTTTTTTCGTGTGGGAATTTTTTTTTACACACTTTTTTTCGTGCTGGAATAGGGCACTGCCTGTATGGAAAATCGTGTAGGAAATCGAACTTCCCCCACGCCGTGTGGAAAAAAATTTAATTCATTTGAGCAATTTTATAAAGATATTAAAAACTAAACTTTAAGCCCTCTTATCAATCAAAATTAGATTATTTATATAACGCCCACATAATTGGCAATTTCATATTACCATGCTTAACATAAATGACAAATTTACTGACAAACAAAAGTAAATTTTTTCATTTTACACGTTTAAAATTTTCATACTATTTTCGTATTTTCTTGCTCTATTCTTATAAAATTTTATAAATAATTTACAAAAATCTTTTAACTGAATATCTTAAAGAATTAAATAGATTCACATTTCCCTATCTTTTTACAAAAAGCATTTTTTTAACCTCTCACTTGAACAGCAGCCGGATATACTGCGGTATACATGAAAAGCCCTTGAGATGTAAATGCACCCCGTCGATATATGTATGCATAAGACTATGCATATGTGAATTGCACTTTTCCTGTGAGAGGAATGAAACCAGTTCTGGTTTTCTTACTGAGCTGTGTAACAAATCTGGTTTTCAAAAAGAAATGTATTTTTTTCACACAACTATTGAAGCTTATTTTGGAACTGGATGTTTATATACACATACGGAACATACAGCTATTGAAAGGGAAAAAGAGTATATACTGCATGTATTTGCGTATTAAGAGGAGGTCGAGTATATCTGTCCTTTTCTAATCAAAGAATTGATTTTTTCACAAAAATTAATAATTGTAGCAAAAAATAAGAAGAAAGCCCCATCTCGTATAATAAAAAGCAAGATTCTCTTTTATGAGGAAAAATTATTTTTATCGCTTCGTTTTTAAGAAAACCTAGAAAAACTAAACTGTCCATCCTAACCTCTATTTTTCAAGTTTTTCAAGGTTTTCTTCAAAACGAATCGATAAAAATAATTTTTCCTAATCAAAGAAAATCTTGCTTTTTATTATACGAGATGGGGCTATCTCCTTATTTTTTTCTAAAATTATTAGTTTTTGCAAAAAAATTAATTCTTTGATTAGAAAAGGACAGAGATATACGACCTGCTCTTAAGCAAATACACAGTTATAGCAAGGACAGGATACCATTAAGAAAAATATCTAAAAAGACGTTATAATACAATAGAAGAGTAAAATGCACTATGGTGCATAGTTTAGTCGGATGAATTTTAAGCGAAGGTGATGGGAACAAAAGGTGTTTGAGAATTTAACACTTTGGCAATGGCAAATGATGTATGCAGTTTATTTTCGAAAACATGCTATTGTGTATTTGTTGGTGTGAGTATCTGTCAATATACTTTTTATCATATTTTCCAGTTCTTGAAATTCGAATTTCTTTAAAATTTTAAATAGAATCAGAACTTTAAATAATACATTCTATATTTTAAGGAAGCTAGTCAGGAGTAGAATTAACAAACAGATATTGATGAAAAAATGTAAATTGGCAAATTAATACCTCAAATTTTTTCGTACTTTGAGTACTTTACAGATGAGATTTTAATAAAATAAATTTTTACAGTTTAATATTGAGTCTTAGAAGTATTTGAATTTTTTGAGCTTTTTCTTTCTAATTTTATTATAATTGCATTTCCAAAAATAATAAAAAACATCTAAGGAATATTATATGAGTTTAATATAAGAATATTAATTTTTATCAGTTCTTTATAAAAAATGGTTTGACTAGAATAACCTCTTCTTGCTATATCAGACGCTGTTTGAAATATATTTAGATATATAGTTTCGTGACACAATTATCTTCTGTAAATTAATGATTATTGACTAAAGATAATTAAAAAAAAATAATGAACAGTAATAAATGTAATAAATACAAAAGATATATAATAATAAACAAAAAATACAAACAACTCCACATGTAAACAATGCATTTGCATGTGGAGCGCTTATATGTGAGTGCACTACTAGCATAGTTGAGAGACTTTGTCAAATTTGAAAGACTGTTTACTTTTATAAACAGTAAGTCTATACTGATTTTGTTTCGATTCTCTACACTGAAAAATAAGTGGTAGTCCACGAGTCCCTCGAAGTACTTCTGCTCCACGAAACCGTAAGAATGCTAATGCTTTCTCTCGTGGGGAACGTGACGCCCCACTGTCGAAGCTAACAGCTCTTTTTGTTGTGCATGTGTATTCCCACTCACGTGGGATTTCGTTTGGCATCATGCGAAGTACTCCTCTCGTCCCACAGTGGCACCACTGTTTTCCCGCAGTGGCACTCTGTGCGCACGAAACGAAAAGAGTATAGTTTCGTTACCGATGGTAGTGCTTCTTTACCACTTATTTTTCAGTGTACGTATCTGACCAACCTCCTAAGAATTCATTATGAATATTTCATGAGTTGATTCCGATATCTTAATTTTAATAAATTTAACTGTTATTTAAATTATTTTTAAGTTTATATTTTATAATCATAAAATGGATTGAAACATAACAATTTTTAAAAATTAGATCAATCATGCCTTAAATTACATATATTTATAGAAATCGCGAAATTATTTGTTTAAAATTCTTGAAAATTTCAATGTCTCATTGTAAAATTTACTTTGTATTTGTAATTTTCTATCCAACCCTCTTAATGCAAATCGATATGAAATAGACAATCATTGTCATCAATCTTCATATCTAAACATACGTCTGAACACTTGATATATTGACATAAAAAAAGAAAAACTTAATAGTGATTTCTGTCGTGTTCTTATAATTTGTAACTTTTATTGTATTATTGTAATTGAAATAAAAGCTATAAAAAGAACAGCTTTAGTGAACTCAAAAGCAGCCTACTACATTAGTTATAAATTCCATCATAAAAAAAGGAGATATGATCATTACCCACCTATTTATTTTTATCATTATACGTATATCCAGCATATTTCGTTAAACGTTAGTAAAAATGGCTTAGTCTAAGCGAATAACAAAATGAATGAAAATATATGCACGCCCCTGGTATAAAAAAGTGCATGATTTGGCATGATTTTGCCATTACTTTGCTCTCTCAAGAATAAAAAAAGGCAGAAATATTAGATATTTAGATGTATAGTAGCGCGTTGTATCGTTAAAAGAAAAGATATATGATGATTTAAAAGATTCATGCACGATGTAAGCCTTGAAATCTAATTAATACTGAATTGTACAGTTTCAATGATTTTACACTTATGCACACATATATTACGCATTCGTTCAGGAACTTATGTGCACACTGTCATTTACATTAACATATTGAAAATACACTTACGTAAATACGATTGTACATATACTTATAATAAAAACGTCTATTAAATACAGACACATACTTTTATAAGTATTTTACAATATAATAGATTTATAACAGTGAAGGCAACAGGATTTCAGGTTACAATTAAGTATTTTTTTTTCGTTCTAAACTTAAAATCGCAACCTCTTTTCCGGCTCTCATGAGAAAAATTACATTATCTACCTCAGGAGGGTTGCTTCGCATTAATAAAGTGAGTGGTATAGTATATTGCAGATTGATCTAAGACTGTAGCACCACGTATCACCGAATTCATAATTACATTCAAAAAATCCCTAGCAATATTTTTAGAACTGGTAGTATATATCTAGTTACAATAGCGATATAACAGCATGAAATATCGAAATACGATGATAAATGTGAAAAATATGTAAATACATCTATATCACTATGTAAAATTTTTAAATCCTGCATAGCGATATACGTATAACACGTCAAACTTTATAGATGTAATAACGTTACGATTGTAATAAAAAATTAACTACGAAGTTTGAGAAATTTCATCAATTATTTATGTAATTTCTCAAACTATTTAATTATTGTAAACTTTGAATTTACTTACTAGGAGAGTGTCACACCTCCGGATCACGGATTTTGCTCAAACTTCGGGATAAGTTTTCAGATAATAAAATATGGAAAAAGCTAAAGTTATAGTCATAAATACTCAATATTTCCCTAGTTACAGGCAATTAAAGAAAATCACTAAAAAATTTACTAGATTTTTAAACGCATATAGTTCTTTAGCGTCGATAGCTACAAGCTTGAAACTTGTTTTTAAATTAAAGCTGAGCTCAAATCCTTTCGAATTAGTAGTTATAGCATGTAAAAATATTATTTTTTCCCAAAGTTAGAGCGTAATAAGGATTGGACCTAATTTCAGCTTTTATTATTAATTAATGTTTTTAAAAGAAAAATCAGGTCCAATGTTTATCACGCTCTAATTTTGGGAAAAAATAATATTTTTACATGCTATAACTACTAATTCGAAAGGATTTGAGCTCAGCTTTAATTTAAAAAAAGTTTCAAGCTTGTAGCTATTGACGCTAAAAAACTATATGCGTTTAAAAATCTAGTAACTTTTTTAGTGGTTTTCTTTAATTGCCTGTAGCTAGGGAAATATTGAGTATTTATGACTATAACTTTAGCTTTTTTCATATTTTATCGTCTGAAAACTTATCCCTAAGTTTGAGCAAAATCCGTGATCCGGAGGTGTGACACTCTCCTAGTTAGTAATTTCAAGTAGATTTATTAAGTCTATAAATTATTCGTGTGATTTCTAAAATTAATTAATCATTATAAGCTTTGAATCTATTTATTAATTTTAAGTACATTTAAAGCTTGTAATAATTAAATTTATAGGATTAAGCTGTAAATAGAAGCAAACTATAAAATGTGCAATAATAAAATAAATTAAATTTTTTTAGAATAGGTATTACCTATTATATAAAAATTTGATATATTTTATTATTGCAATCTTTATAGTTTGCTTCTATTTACAGCTCAATTTTATACATTTAATTATTACAAGCTTTAAATGTTGTCATAATACGTGAAAAAATCTCGCGTAGTATATTATTTCAATGTTATAATTCAAGCAAATTTAGTATTCATAGTAGTATGAAAAACAATTGATATAAGCCTTATTTTCTACTTAAAATAATACCTCTTTTTCACAAATTTTATTAGTAGTATATTAAGATATAAGTGGCTTAAATGGCCTATTATTTGATGGCGTGAGATTAGCTGCCGAGCGAAGCGAGGGTGCTAAACGCCGTGAAATAATGTGCCATTGAAGTCACGAGTATCTTATATTATTTTATAGCTCGAGTGACATAAATTCGGCACATTAAATCTGTACTATTAAAAAACAATAACAAACAAAAACTAAGCACTCCACGAATGATAATTCAAAAAATAAAAACGAAAACTATAAAAAAGCAAGTACTAGGCGTTTCGTGAATGATAAATTTCTATTCAAGAAAAATTAGTGAATGTAAGCGAATAATTAGGAAATAGGAAGAGAGAGACAAGGATGGATGAAAATAGGGTAAAAATGAGGATCAATCTGAGATAGAAGGACAGAGGTAGTGAGGAAGTAAGAAAAGAGTTAGTGAAAGCGTTAAATCAGAAATCAAAAGAAATGATCAAAGAGCTACACTAAGAAAATTATTTTTTAAAAGCTTGTTTTATAAAGACAGTAGCAAATAACTTGTATACAAATTTTAGAGCAAATCTATCGAGTAGTTCACGGAAAATGGTAAAAAAATGAAAAATAAAAATTTTTTTTAAAAATTAAAACTACGTTAAGGAAATCGGTTTTTAAAAGTCATCCTTCTTTTGGCAGTTGCAAATAATTCCCATGCAAATTTCAAAGCAAATTCATTAAGTAATTTATGTAAAATACAAAAAAAATGAAAAATCGAAATTTTTAAAAAAATTTCTTAAAATGGTTTTATAAAAAAAACTACGCTATAAAAACCAATTTTCAATAGCTTCCCGCCTACTTATACAAAATAATAGATAGAAAATGCAAAATTTAAAGCAAATCCATCGAGTAGTTTTCGAGATTTCGTTGGCTAAATAAATACCATTTTCTTTTCAAAATTTTAAAAATGCTCTAAAATTAAAACTACACTAAGAAAATCAATTTTTGAAAATTTCCCTTCTTTTGGCAGTCGCAAATAATTTCCTTGCAAATTTTAGAACAAATCTATCGAGTACTTTACGTAAAATTAAAAAAAATAAGAAAAGAAAAATCGAAATTTTTTTTTTAAATCTTTAAAATTCTTTAAAATTTTAACCGCGTTAAGAAAATTAGTTTCCAAAAACTTATTTTCTTCAGACAATAGCGAATTGATTGTATAAAAATTTTGGAGGAAATTTATTGTATGATTTACGCAAAATAGAAAATAAATGAAAAATAAACATTTTTTTGAAAATTTTCAAAATACTCTAAAATTAAAACTGCACTGAGAAAATTAGTTTTCTATAGCTTGTTTTCTTCAGACAGTAGCGAATAACTTGCATACAAATTTTAGGAGCAAATCTATCGAATGGTTTTCGTAAAATAGTAAAAAAATGAAAAATAAAAATTTTTTAAAAAATTTTATAAATGCTCTAAAATTTAAAGTGCACAATGCTTTCTCTATAAGAAATCAAAAGGAAAGTGAAAATTATAAATGAGTCAAAACTCAACACTTCGTGAATGATGAATCGAAAAAGATAAGAGAAAATAAAAATTTCAAAAATATACTTAAAACATGTAATAAGAGTAAATGTTTATCAATATCATTGATATTATGTAAAACTGTTTACTGAAATTGACTTCTGTAATGACAAAAAACTATATTTTGTTTCATGTATGTATTAGGATCGTAGGAGCGACGATAGGTAATTTATGTATTGTATTAGCAGTTGGGCATACATCAACTTTCGTTTTATTCGTATTTTACATGCTTATAATTGTTATTTAACTTGAAAAATATGAATATAAATGAGTTGCAACAATCTAGATCTTATAATTATGAATGAAAACTCTATAAATAATCCAGATATCAAAGTATTGCTTATTATACTGACGCTCCTTGTTGTTTAAACTATTTTTTCATTTTATTGCAAAATTTTCAGTAAAAAAATGCATTAGCTTGTAGTATGTACCACAAAGATTATTCAGTTAATTATCAAATAAATTCATTCATTAGTTTTTTAGATATTTGGATTCCTGTACAAAATCGAAAAAAAAAATTTTAATAAATAATTTTGGAACCCAAAATTCTCAATAACTAATGAATGAATTTATTTAAAAATTTAACTAAATAATCATCATGGTACATACTACAAGCTAATAATGCATTTCTTTTCTGGATATTCAGCAATAAAATGGAAAGGAAGTTAATATCTATAAGTACAGGTGTAGTGTCCGTTTTACATCTCCTTAAGGTGATGTAATAGGGTATATGTTTAATAGATTGTTACCAATATTGCAGTTTTCCAAATTTTTAATCTTTATTAAAAAATTTTCTGAAATATCTCTATATTATGCTTTTTATTAATTAAAATAGACGGCTGTAATATAAAGGTATTTTTTAAAAAATTTAGATTAAGAATAAAAAATTTGGAAAACTATAATGTCAGTAATTTACGCCCCCTTAAGGGGGTTATCAAATATATCGAGTTGTGTCAGATTATCTTGAAATTTTGATCACATGTTTATAATAACATTATGTACCTGCCATTAAATTTTTAGAAGCTTTAGCGGTACCGTTTTTAAATATAAACTTCTAAAGTTTCAACTTTTGACACGTGATCCCTACACTGAAAAATAAGAGGGAAAGAAGTACTACTATCGGTAACGAAACTATACTCTTTTCGTTTCGTGTGCACAGAGTGCCACTGCGGGAAAACAGTGGTGCCACTGTGGGACGAGAGGAGTACTTCGCATGACGCCAAACGAAATCCCACGTGAGTGGGAATACACATGCACAACAAAAAGAGCTGTTAGCTTCGACAGTGCGGCGTCACGTTCCCCACCAGAGAAAGCATTAGCATTCTTACGGTTTCGTGGAGCAGAAGTACTTTGAGGGACTCGTGGACTACCACTTATTTTTCAGTGTATATTAACGTGCACGGAGAGACTTTTGCCTCAATAAACTTGATGCGCGCTCTTACTAGAAAAAGTGATGCCTTCTGCTACGTAAATCATATGTATTGCCTTACATTTTATAATGCATACATCACTTTTTTTCGTGCATTAATCGTAAAACACAGCGCAAGGTGGCGCCGCATCGATATTTATCTTGCATATTCCAAAAATATTGTGCATGCGCGCCACCTTGTAGTGCGTTTCTAAAACGCACTATCTTTTATGGTGCAAAAGTCTCTCGGTGTGCTGTAAAAGGAACATTTTCAATGGTTGTGAATTTGTTTTGTGTCAGATTTAGACCAAAAACTAATATGGGGTCGTCCATAAACTACGTAGACCAGTTTTAGTATCATTTCGACCCCCCCCCTCCCCCATGTAGTCCACCGTAGATTTTTTCAACACCTCCTCCCCCGATCTACGTAGTTTTTTCATAAATTTTTTAATGAAAGTATTATTTTTCTTAGATTATAACAAACATTTGAGAAGAAAGACGCGCGCGCTTTTTTTTTGACAGGAGAAATTTTTGATAGTAGAGATGAAAAAAATAAGTATTTATGATAAAAACTTACCAGCTTAATATAAAAAGTAATAGAAGCTGCTTTTTTCTTTGTTTTTTTTTGTCGCAGCTCTGTTATTTTTTTGTCTGCATTCGCAGGGAAATCGTCTTTTTCTTTTTTCAGATTTTTCCATAATTCGTTTACATTTTGTTGCACTTTTTGTTTCGAAAATTTACTCGAGTATACGTCTCGGTAAAGATTAAATAAAGTCTGATATCTTGACATTTATTACTCTTTTACGATAGTATTTTAGTCATTTTTAACAACGATACGAATATTTTACAGACTCGACGAAATTTTCTTGCTGCAACACGTTGAAAAAAAAAACGAAATACTGCAGCGCGTGATAGTAAACAGAGGGGGAAGGGGGGAAAGCACGAGCGAGTATCAACATGATAGAGACAGTCTAGGGAGAGTCTGGCCGTGCCTTTTAAAATTTTAACTATATGGCGGCTACCTCAGTTCACACTCTAGGATACACGGTAAAAAATCCTCTTGTAAAATTACTATTCTGAGAGAAGTAAATCGTGTAATAAAATCACCTACACCGAGAACAATAATTTTACTAATTTTTAGTTATTTTTCAAATTTTTCTGGTAAACTTACTAAAAACTATGGTAACTTTATTGATTCCAGAATAATAATTTTACTAGAGGATTTTTTATAGTGTATTTGTAAAATTCCTAGCTTGGGTTTGGTAATACAAAGACCTACACTGAGAACAATAATTTTACTAATTTTTAGTAATTTTCATATTTTTCTGGTAAACTTACTAAAAACCATGGTAACCTTATTGATTCCAGAATAATAATCTTACAAGAGGATTTTTTACAGTGTAGAAGGGTCTTTCGTGACTTAAAAGCTCATTCGAAAAACGCCCGCGCTGTTTGAAATTAAAAATTAGCTTCGCATAACTCCAGAAAAAACTACGTAGATTTTGTCCTAAGCCCCCTCCCCCCCTAGACGTAGCTTAGCGTAGAATTTTACTGTACCCCTCCCCCCCTTGAATGATCTACGTAGTTTATGGACAACCCCTATGTAATTTAGAATTTCATAAAGAATATATTGATCACAAATTAAAAAATACTAGCGGTACCGTTTTCGAGAAATTACAACTCAAACATTATATACAAATAGAAAATTCTATAGAAAACGTATGAATCTAAGCACGTGAAACGGACAGAGAGTAGTGGTGACGTAACGACGACTAGTGTGTGCGTGTACATATATAACGCACCACGTGTGTGAGCACAGTCGGAATCAAAAGTTGAAACTATAACGCATGCGCGCAGACGCTTTTTTGATACTTCGAGCAATAAAACTTTTGTCTCCGACAATTACTTGATAACCTCCTTAGTGTTAAGGCACATCCAAAAGTAGTCTTACTTTATTGAATAGTGTAAAAAAGTTGAAAATTTTTCACAGTACTGTTTTTCCCTGTTAAATAATAGGTTATTTTTGCTCCGGAAAATCGTGGCAAAAGAGCGAATTTATCTCAGGCAGTGCTATAAAAGATTTATATTTAATGGACAAAAATTCGGGAAGAGTTTTACATTCGTCACTATTAAATACTATTATCCTTATCATGCCAATCCTCAAATGAAGCTCTTAAAATTAAAATATTAAGTTTGAATATAGAAAAAACGCGTTAAGTATCAAAAAAAAGGAAAGAAACCACAAAAAACTGAATAACAATCGTCCCAATTCCTTTTTTGTCTTATTGAACTCAATCTATAAATAAGTCCAACTGTAAAATATAAAGAATAACAAATGGATGTTTAGTGACGCAATAAAATTAAAAATAATATTCTTTTTGATATTTTTTTATCGTTTGGATCGCATGAAGAAATACGCGTATGTGTATATATGTATGGTTTGGATAAAATGGGTGTATAACACTCTTGAGCGAAGCGATTTGGCAAGATAAATATCTTAGCTCACAAAAAGTCGATGGCGTCATCTTATATTTGCTTAGATCCTAAAGCAAACATTAAAAGAGCAAAGAAGCACATTATCCCTCCCTAGCTCTCTATATAATTAATCTATGAGTTTTTGCAAGAAAGAGAACATCGGGGAATAAAACTTTGAAAGTTGAAGAATAGATTATTAGAAAAAGAATTTAGTTCAAGTATCAAGGAATATAACCCTGGTAGAAATTGAAACGCTTTGTATTGCCATTTTATGACCAGTAGAAATGGAAACGCTTTTTTTAACATTTTATGGCCTTTTCTTTGGCATTATTATTCCTAATAACTTTAAATTTTTATATACACCATTTTTTATGCTCACATTTCTACCAGGGAACATAAAAGAAAATATAAAGGGGTATTTAAATGGATTTATTACGACAATATTATCACCTTGGCATAATTAGGAGCCTGTTGAATCTTTTTTTCCTTTTTTAGTTAAAAAAATAATTCCTTTTATGCAAAAACTAGTGCAGTCATAAATAAATAGATAGCTGCATTTCAGATGATAAAAAGCAATATTCTCTGATAAAAATAATTATATTTTATGATTTTGTTTCCGAAAAAAGTTTTAAATATTGTATTCTCTGACCGATAATTTTATTCAGTTTTTATTCAACATTCTTCCATTTCTTTCTTTTTGCCACAGATACTAATTTTTGAGAAAAAATAATTTATTTATTAGAAAAGGATAGATAAAATATAAATTAGGAGAATGTTAATGGTTTTAACGTAAAAGGTTATATATTTTTTATTAATATTATTGCTTATATTTTATTTCTCAAAGTTATTTAATCATATATAAGTAAATTGAAGAATGCAATACGGAAGTAATCAACTTTTTCTCGAGTAATTATGATTCTCGCTTCGTTTCGCTTGCTCAAGACGCAAATTACAATAAAAAATTGAAGTAATAAAAGAGATACTATTGTTAGATTGATTTAAAAAAATCTAAAAAATCTCTTGTTTTTTTTGGACATGTATATGAACACAGAAAACACACCAATCGTGCAGATTATTTTTTTAGAATGCAGCTATTGTCCTTATCTTCTATAGATTTTTTCTTACATGAAAAATTAAAAATTACAGGATGTTATCTCGATCAAGCTACACTTGGGGTGAGCGGGTTATAAAGTAAGAGATTGAATCATTTACTAGTTTGACGGTTGAGAAACCATTAAAAGCTAAGGAATGATAAATGGAAGGGGATGTAAGCAAACGTCCCTTTTTAAAATAAAAAAGTATTAAAAAAGGGAGACTAAGATTATCTACTAATATTAATTTCATTCATAAGCAACTCTTTTGCTATTCTTACACTCAAACTGATATCGATCTATTAGAGTCGAGTGGAAAAATAAGTTATATCACTATCATACTGCGTTATTGTACTTATACCTCGAGAGATCGACAAAATTGTTATATTTTTTGTGACATCTATTTTAGAGTTAGATTCAAATAAAAATGTTATTACTCCAAATTATTATTTATTGTAAGAAAAGTTTATATATTATTTTTATCGACCTTAACAATTTACTTTTTTTGGTCTAATGTAATTTATGTATTCAAAATTACATATATTCGCTTGAAAAAGAAAGAATAATAAGATTGTTTCAGTCAAAAAAAGAATGTGAAATTCACAAAAATAGAGAAAAACATGCAGCTACGTGATAAGCTTAGCGCACACTTTCGTATGCTTGTACGTATATAAATTCTAAAAGTCAATGAACTCGTGTTGCAAGCAAAAAAAATAAAAAATATAGTTTCAAGGAATTCGCATGTCGGGTTTGGTCTGATAAAGGATTAGCGTAAACGAAACAAGATTCCCATGTCCGCGCATTGTTATCTCTGTCACTTTGAGGTAGAGGAAAGGGTTTTAAATATTAAACCAAGCGCTTTATCGCGTCAAATCCTGTTTACGCTCTTTTATTTTTATAGAATCAAAATCTAAAATCTGACTTTATTTAAAAAAGTAAGCTCAGAATTATGAAAAATGAAGATAAATGCATACCGGTTCTTTTACTTCACCCAATTTGATTTCCATTTAACGAAAAGTGTTTACTTTGCTTTGCTCTTTTGGTTTCCGTATATATTTTAGCTTTATTTGGTTGCTGAAAAGGCGGAAGAACACTCAGAATTTTGGGTATAAATGTTTGAAAGAAGCTAATCTGGTTTTTAAAACTGGAATATCCTCATTGTACTATAAAGCTGCTTGACTGTAAGAAGAAAAAAGAATGGAAGACATAATGAATGTGAGCGTAAGCAGAGAGACATTTTTAGAAATGAGGGGAGATGGAATTAAGGCTAAATTAGCTGAACAGCATTTGTTGAATTAAAAGCCACAATTTCTTGACCTTTATAAAAATCTTATTTAAAATACATTTTTATATTATTGTCAGTATGGTCTTTATTATTAAAATGATTAGATTTTTCAATAAAAATAAAGTTACTTTGATTGTTGTTTTGTTTTGATTCAATGTCTTCTGATAAATATTATAGCTGAGAAAATACAGTAACATAAAAATATTAGTACGTATGGTTGTTAATAATTTATTATTTAATATAATATTGTATCAGTTTTTTTTAATCAAAGCTTACAAAGAATTTTGAAATTTTTTACTGTATTATTCTCTACACAGCATCGTTTGATTAGCATGTCAGAGCTAACAAAGTTAAAAGAAAAGCATTGTTAAAAAGAACATGAAATTCAAGGTAGGTTTTAATAACATTTCTAGACGAAATTTAATGTTATTCGACTGTAAAAGCAATTTAAGGTATATCACACATAGAAATAAATAATTATTATTAATATAAAATTTCATGCTGATTTGCATGAAAATGAATACATTTTATTGTAATTATACTGTATAATTATATGAAATTTAATTTTAAAATGATAAAAAATTAATGAATTTACATGATTTGCATTTAACACGGAGAGAAAAATCAGGTTATTTTCTCATGATAAATTTAACACGTTAAAATTATATGATTCTTCATGTAAGATTCTCATGAAATGAAGTTAATTTAATCAGAATAGCATCTAACTTAAAATGCTATAGGTGCCATGTTATTATTACTTGGACGCTCACGGGATTTTCACGTGGAACTCAAGTGAATTTAACGGTGGTAGGGCCGATCTAGTAGCACGGGCTTTAAAAGAGAGAGAGAGAGAGAGAGAGAGAGTAAAGAATATGTGTATATTCGTAGCAGCAGTCAGTTAGAATACACATACTGTGCGAGTAGAGTGGGGGTATGTCGATTTTTATAAGCTAAACCCTTTGGTTACTTTGTTTCTCTCTCTCTCCCTCTCTATCTCCTTTCAAAGTCCGTGCTACTGGTCGGCCGCACCACTGATGAATTCACTCGAGTGCCACGTGAAAATCCGGTGGGCCTCGAGTAATTTTAACATGATGCACCGCCATATATTAAAAACATGGATATCATCTAAAAATCACTTGTTTCTTCGATAATATTAGGTGAAAAAATATCGTGTGATAATCACTTGAAATTTCATGGGATAATAACCTGATTTTTCTCTCCGTGAATGCACTGAAATAAAATTTATTCCCAGTACACATAATTTGTAATGTTTTCGTATGTCAGAGCTACCAAACTTAGAGACAACCACTGTTTTAAGCAGCATTTAAGCAGCATAATTAAGGCAACGAAGATAGACGCTTATAGAAGCGTACTCTTAAATGGGAAATTTCTGCCAAAAATGAGTTACCCAGCTACTGAGGGCGCCACTAGATCCCATGTATTTTTATATCTATATATATCAAATTTTTCATATGTATAGATATACAAACAATGTTAAAGTGTTACCCAGCGTATCGGACGAAAAATTTAACCCAGAAGTACGCTTCTATAAGCGTCTATCTTCGTTGATTAAGGTATCTGTGTTGAAGTGTAAAAAAAAATTAAATTTTAATGTAATAATAAAATTTTTTTCTTATAACAATAAAGATATGTAAAACGAATATTACACCTGAACTCATAAATATTGACTGTCTTTTTATTTTATTGCAAAATTTTTTAAAAATTTAATTGAATAATCTTCAGGGTAAATACTATAAGCTAAAGCATTTCTTTTCCTTAAGTTTTGCAATAAAATGAAAAGATAGGCTAAATTTATAAGTACAGGTGTAGTGTCCATTTTATATCTCCTTAATTAATGAAACTTTTTTGCTTTAAATATCTATATTAAGAGGAGGCCGTATAGCTCTGTCCTTGTCTAATCTAAATTTTCGTTATTATGAATAAATTAAATATTTTTATACAAAAGTAAGGGGATAATCCAATAGATTTCAGGACGAGCAAACGATCCTATTCTATGAAAAAATATAAAATTTTCATTAATTTTCAAGTGAGGTCTAGAATGGAAAAACAGTTATCTAATTCAATTGTTTTTCCGTTTCAGACCTCACTTGGAAACTAATGAAAATTTTATATTTTTTCATAGAATAGGATCGTTTGCTCGTCCTTAAATCTATTGGGCTATACCCTTACTTTTGTATAACAATATTTAATTTATTAATAATAACGAAAATTTAGATTGGACAAGGACAGAGCTATACGGACTCCGGTATATTATATATAAAACTTTGGTCCATGAATAATTTTTAAAAATCTCATTCGACAATTGAAATTCTTTTCTTTAGTCGAACACCTGATTTCGGTGGACAGACAATTTTCAACAAACTTTAAAATTTCCAGAGATCTTAATATATCTTTGTAAAATAACAGTGCTGAAATTTTGATGAGATAAGTTTGAGTGGATGTTGAGCTGAATTAAATAGATAAAACTCACGAAAATGTCTATTTTTTCAATATTTTCAACTTTTTTCAAACCAAACTTTGAAATTCTTATTTTTTTACCACTAAAACTGTTATTTTATAAAGATATATAAATCAAAGATCTCTAGAAATTTTGAAGTCAATTTATTTAAAATTAGCTTAGAAAGCCTGTGGTAACAATTAAAATCAAGTGTTTGACTATAGAAAAAGATTTCAATCATTGGATGAAATCATTTAAAATTATTCATAGACCAAAGTGGTAAAAAGAAATTTGATTAATTAATATTATAAGGAAAAAAATTATTATTGTATTTAAATTTGATTTCTTTCCAGGCTTTAATACAGTCCTGATACCTTATCAAGAGGCAAATCGTTCCGAGCGTTGGAGATATCAGTTGTGATAATAACAAGTTGTAATAACAAATATTTTAATGAAGAAAGTCATTATTGCAATATAATATACCCATTGTAATTTGATACGGTTAATAACATTATTTTCCTTTACAAAAAGTATGATAATAAATAATAAATTATCTAATCAATAAAACTCGTAATTAACAAGTTAACATACGCTAATAATTCTAGTAATAATGCTGAAATCTTAAATCAAGAAAGTAAAAGAAGACGTTATTATTGAACGAAAGAGCTTTGGTATATAGTAGCCCTAATCACTGACAACATTCTCAGAAAATACTGCAAGCTAGTATTTCTTTTTTCTAGAAGCAGCTATATAGTTAACACCCTTTTCTCACGCGCGACACCTCGCCAAAAGTGTCCACAATGCAGCATTATAGGGGTCGACAAAAGAAATAGGGTAAAGAAAGAGTAAAAGATGCGTTGACCAGTCGTCTTGAAAGTCTGCTGGAGACGTTTAACAATCTCGAGTTTATGCTTTTGCATTTTTTTTAACTATGATTTCCCCAAGTAAAAACAGAGAATGACAATTGCGTTGTGGTTTATTGTTTTGTGATGAGGTGGATAATGTACTATTATCATATTTTATATTGTCCAATATTTTTGTAATATTTTATAGACAGTTGTGTTACGAAAGTATGAAGAGTAAAATATTTTTTTAAAGAAATTATTGATTTCCAAAACAGAGATTCAATACCTAGTAAAATAGCGTATCTCCGTAATAACTTTCATTTATTACTTCTACTGATTTCATGTACTTTTATATCTGGCTATGGTTATTATAATTAACTGTTTTCTCAATAAACCAATAAATAAAAATAATGATCTTGTCAAGATAATCAACTCTCTAAATATAATTCAGTGGAATCCCACTGACTAGGAGAGTATCACATCTCCGGATCACGGATTTTGCTCTAACTTTGAGATAGGTTTTCAGATGTCAAAATATGGAAAAAGCCAGAGTTATAGACCCCAACGCTCAATATTTCTCTAGTTGCAGGCAATTAAAGAAAATCACTAAAAAAGTTACTAGATTTTCAAACGCTTATAATTCTTTAGCATTAATAGCTAGACGCTTGTAACTGTTTTTAAATGAAAGCTACGTTCAAATCCTTTCGAAAAAGCACCTATAGCATATCAAAATATTATATTTTCCCAAAGTTACAGCGTTATGAAAATTGTACTACATTTTAACATTTATCATTAATTAATGTTCTTAAAAGGAAATTCAGCTCAAATTCTTATAACGCTGTTACTTTGAGAAAAAATAATATTTTGATATGCTATAGGTGCTTTTTCGAAAGGATTTGAACGTAGCTTTCATTTGAAAACAGTTACAAGCGTCTAGCTATTAATGCTAAAGAATTATAAGCGTTTGAAAATCTAGTAACTTTTTTAGTGATTTTCTTTAATTGCCTGCAACTAGAGAAATATTGAGCGTTGGGTCTATAACTCTGGCTTTTTCCATATTTTGACATCTGAAAACCTATCTCAGAGTTAGAGCAAAATCCTTGATCCGGAGATGTGATACTCTCCTAGTGAGTAGATCTGTGAACATCGCAGTACTTGAAGTTCAGCTAAAATTTCAATAAAATTTCAGTGAAATATCCACTATTTGAAATTAGCGAGAAAATTTCACTTAATAATCAGAAGAAATTTCAATGAATTTCAGTGAAAATATGGATATGTCACTATTCCATTCAGTCAAATTTCACTGAACCCTAGTAAAGCCATTTTCACTTGAATTCAGTGAAATTTCAGTGGATTATATTTAGAGAGAAAATATCATTCATAACTAATTTTTATCATAAGAAGTAGTAAATTCAATGATTTTCAAAAAGTGGGCTCCTTTTTAACTTTTCTCTTTTATAATCAGTTGTGATTAGAGTACCATTGAGATTTAATGCATTCACTTCGTTTAGATGCAACGAGTTCAAAATTTAAATTCTTTGAATAGGATTTGAAAAAATTTAAAGAATTTTTCATATTTTTATTTTTGAAATATCATAATTTTATATAATTTTTTATCAAATTGAATATTATCTTTGTTTGCTATATAGAAAAAAATTGATTTCTATATTACTCAAATGCATTTCATTGTTTAAATATAAAATTTAATTGAATTTTTACAAAAAAAGTTTTGAGCTCCTAGCTATCAAGGCTGAAGAACTATAAGCGTTTGAAAATCTAGTAACTTTTTTGGTGATCTTCTTTAATTGGCTATAACTAGAAAAATATTGAGCGTTGAAGTTTAAAATTTTAGCTTTCTTCATGTTTATATATTCAAAATTATCTCCCAAAATTTGAGCGAAATCGGTGACCCAAAGCCCTGACACTCTCCTGGTGAATTTACTTTGCAATGCGCTATTTAAAGTTTGTATTAAGGGGATGTAAAATGGACACTACACCTGTACTCATAAATATTCACTATCTTTACATTTTATTGCAAAATTTTCAATAAAAAAATGCATTAAGTTGTAGTATGTACCATGAAGATTATTCAGTTAAATTTTTAAATGAATTCATTCATTAGTTATTGAGAATTTTGGGTTCCAAAATTATTTATTAAAATTTTTCAATTTTGTACAGGAATCCAAATATCTTAAAAGCTAATGAATAAATTTATTTGAAAACTTATCAAAATAATCATCATGGTACATACTGTAAGCTAATGCATTTCTTTTCTGGAAATTCAGCAATAAAATAGAAAGGAAGCTAATATCTATAAGTACAGGTGTAGTGTCCGTTTTACATCTCCTTAATCCTGGTATACAAAAATAAGCCAAGTTCTGATAGTCTTAGATGGATAAAATGATTTCCCTTTACCTAGAATACTTTGTCGTATCAACTAACCGAATTTATTTTTTTTTCCTTCAACAATTCTCAATCATTTTATAAAATTCAATTCAAGACCGGATTCCTTTAAAATCCTTGAAAGTTTCAACCCTTTCATATAGACTTAAAAATAAAGCAATTCTTTATGTACACATGTCTCGTAAGTATTTAGCTCTCAGTCATCTCCTGAACAGCATCGACGTTACATGTATAGTAGTTGGTAATGCTATATCCGCACCCTTATGTATGACATTCTGTGGGGATCATTTCATTGCTCGTATTACTATCGAATTGTAAAAAGCAAGAAAGAAAGAGAAAGTAAAACCCTTTTTTCTAAAGCGCCGGCGGCATCATAATTTATGGTTACCAGCCGTACACAATACCTTAAGCGCGAAAAACATCAGTATTTTCATTCACATGATTCTTTTTTCTCTTTGCATACCTTTCAACACTCTTGTGCTTTTGGATCTTTCTTTAGCGCCGCAGGAGATCACTGAAAGATATTTTGTTCTTTTTAGACTTTTTTTTTAATCTCGAAAAGTTTCAGAGAATAACAGAATATCTCCCGTTTTAACTGCATGAATTACTGAACGATTACTCGACAGTTATGTTAGGGAATAGTAATGACCAAGAAAGAAATTTCTTTTTTTTCAGGTTTTATACCAAGATAAACAAGTGTTTTTACGCTTTTTTGAACATGAGTGTAGCACTACGGATGAGAGTTTTGCTGTAATAGAGAGATTATTAAGTACTTATTTATTTTCATTTTGGTTACTTTTTTTTTCAAGATTTTTAAATCGGTTATTTTGTAAGTTCAAAATATAATATAGTTGCTTATTCATCGCTACTATTAAAATTTAAATTTTAGATTAAAAGCATTGAAAATGATAATAATTGTTTATGTTCTTTTAAAAATATAAGAAATTTGGGAAGACATATTAGCGATTCCCGTAAATTATTAATTATTCTTTAAGAATTAAATTCCATTGGAAAATAATATAAGCTAATGATAACACAATTAAGATGATATAATAAAATAAATGATTTATACATAATTACCGACATTGCAGTTCCTTGAATTTTTAATCTGTATTCAAAAATTTTCCGAAACGTCGCTATATTATGTTTTTTATTAGTTAAATTAAAAGGTTTTAATATAAACCAAATTTTTAGGCGCGACCGCTATACGGAAATGTCTTATATTTTCGACATCGCGAAAAATGTAGCCCTTTAAAATATTTTATTTTATGATAAAAAACTTATTTTTATAGCAAAATAAGACTATTACGAGGCTTCCTTAAAATGTATGTATGGATGTATGTGCGTGAGAAATCAAGTTTATGAATTTTCTCGATGAGTTTTTATCCGATCTGAATAATTCAAACAGAAAATTATTTTAAATAATAACACAAGTAAACGTTCGTATCTTGAAAAAAAATCGTTGGAAGCGTTTTTAAAAATGCGCCTTTTAAATGGTCAAAAAAATGGATTTTTGGTGATAACTTGAAAAATACGATTTTTTTTTTAAATATATAAAATAAAAGTTATAGAATATAAGAAAATTAATCTTTTTTATATTATACATTTTTCTCTAAAGGTAATATTTTTCAAATTATTCATGAAAAATGTTGAAATCGAAGACTTTTTAATGATAATTTGATAAATATTATTTTTAAAAATGTATATATATATATATATATATATATATATATATATATATATATATATATATATATATTAAAAGATGTATCTTATTTTTTTCTATAAATTTTATTTCATATACTTTTTTTCAAAATTCGTATTATTGTTTTAAATCATCCCCCGTCGGAATGATTCAGATCAAATAAAAACTTTATACAAAACTTTACTTTTAAGCTACTGAACTATAATAGTACATTGTTAACCAAGGGAGTAAAATAGATGATTTTTGCCCGAGTCGGGTTTGACGCCCGAGCAAAGCGAGGGCGACAATAAAGACGAGGACAAAAACACCTTTACTTCCGTGGATAACATATTACTTTTTCATACACGAAGGGCGTCAAATTCAGCCACATTGAATATAAATTCGTTGATAATACATGAAGTAACGGCATTAATATATGATAAAATCAAAATTAAAAAGTGGTAAATCAAAATAAAAAAGAACCTGCCGGCGGGGCGGAGGGTGAGTTCGAGGGGGCGAAGCCCCATGCTCCAAAAAAATAAATAATTCTTCAAATAAAAAAACAATTAAACTGAAATTCTATGAAAATATATTGATTATTCAAATAAATCGAATTACACGAAAAATTCGTTTCTACAGAAAATATTAATAAAAAAAAGCAACTATGTTTTCGAGTAATCCATATTTTTTCGAATAATTCGAGTAATTCATATTTTTTCAAGTAATTCGAGTTCGAATAGCTCATATTTTTTTCGAGTAACTCGAAAAGTTCGAGTTAATAATCGACACGAACTCGTCGAATCGAGGAATTTATTCGAATTGTTCATAGAATCAAATACTCACACTAATAATTATTACATTCATTTTACGCTCGCTGAATTTATTTTGCGCATGCTAAATTTTCATGCGCCGTTAGAAAAAGTAAATTTCTTATTGGAAACAGGGAAAAAATCAATCGAATTTGTGAGAAAACTACTTTTTTGCCCTACACGTAAAAAAGTATGCAGGCTCGTAAACACTGCAATCTAAAATACGCATCGTTAGATGGCGTTCATGCAGGGTCTTACTAGATTCTGCATGGTTGTAGTTGCTGCTTTGAAATACTTGCACCCCGTTTTGTGGTGCATGCATGGATCTTGCACCCCGTTTTGCGGTGCATGCATGGATTCGCGCCGAGCGCAAAGTATCAAAAGAACATGCACGCACGCCACCTAACGATGCTAATAGCATAGTGCGCAACGTTTAGGTGGCAGCGTCTACGGGCCTGCATACTTTTTTCCGTGTAGGGTAAAAAAGAGCTATTTTAGCCCCTAAGAATATACATCAAAAATTGAATTTTACGCCCTGAGTGTGAAAAAATAATTTTTTTTTCTTGTAATTTTTGATAGATTATCCTATCCAAAACTTTAAAAAGTATAAATTAATGAAAATATGTCTTTCACATAACATAAATTTCTTCGAATTCAATCAACTTAATTTACAAGGAAAATTTTAATAATTATAAATTTGTTTTTTCAAATAAATACAATAAATTCAAACCTCCTGTTGAAAGTTGCGGTAAAAAATACAATGAAAAAAAGAAATAAGATTAACTTTTAATACTTTGGCGTTTGTAAATGATTTGTTTTAATATTCTTTAAATATCAGTCAGCCAGTGCGAAGCGCGAGCGTTTTCGATCGTGCCTTATATGAAAGAAGCGAAGCTTTTTGCATGCCTTGTATCGCGAAGCGATGCAAAGCCCGAGGCCATTTCAGAGCTGAGCGAAGCAAAGAAAACTTTTTAATTAAGAATAAAACATTTTTAAAATTGTAATGTCGTTATTTTACATTCTATAAAAGTACAAAGTAAAAAATATCATAAAAAAATTTTATGTTAATTTAATGTTTCAGAATTATTAAATTTAAAAAAGAACAAAATTTTCATTTTAACTATTAAATGGTGTAACATAGAAATAATAAATCAGCTTTTTTCCAATAACATTAAGTAATAATTTCGACAGTGAAATTCAGTTGTCTAGTATGAAAACAGGTTTAGTCTATTCTCAAGCTTTCTTTTCTCGTTCGCGAGACGATAAAAAAAAGAAAGCGGATGTGAACGCGCAAAAATGAAGAGTTACAACGTCGCAAGTTTCTCGACATTATCGAGGACTGCACCCTCAGCATAGAAAATTATTGACTTGGTTATGGTTTAGTTTGAAACCCGGACGTTAGTCACGGAAAATTAAATACTCGATGAACCTCGATTTCATTGTTACTTCCTTTCCTGCTTGAATCACTTGATAGCTGTTTATTTTTGTACTTGTATTTGCATATAACTAATCTGTATTTCTCAAATAAGATCGAACTCTATTTGTTTTTATAATACTCTTCCGTTTTGTTCTAAATTAATTACCGGATATTTAATAAATTAGTTATTTAATTATGTTTATCATATTATTTTCGACTAACTTTAATTTAATTATTATAATATTATGATACGTTTATTAGAAATTTTTATTAAAAGTTTAAATGTTTATTTTGCTTTCTCATAGAGAAAGCATTGTATCGATAAAAAAAATTTTTTTCTATTTTTTCATTAATTTGTACATATTTGAACTCGGTGAGTTGAAAAAAGTGGTTTCCAGAAAATGTCTGTATGTATGTGTGTGTGTGTGTGTGTGTGTGGATGTATGAATTCAGTTAGTAAACTGTATCTCGAGAACTACTCGATGGATTTGCTTCTAATTTTGCATAGAATTTAGTTTTGTGACTAACTTGCTGGGAAGCTATTGATAATTGGTTCTTCTAGCGTAGTTTTCATTTTAAAGTTTTGAAAAAAAAAAAAAAAAATTCGATTTTTCGTTTTTTGGTTTTTTTTTGTTTACTACTCGATGAATTTGCTTCAAAATTTGCATGGAATTTATTTGTGATTGCCCGGATAAAATAAATTTTTAAAAACTGATTTTCTTAGCTTAGTTTTAATTTTAGAGCATTTTGAAATTAAAAAAAAAAATGTTTCTATTTATTAAGCCAATAAAATCTTAAAAACTACTCGATGGATTTACTTCAAATTTTCCATACAATTCAATTTTTTTATGAACTAGTGCGGAAGCTATTGAGAATTGGTTTTCTTAGCGTAGTTTTTTTTTTAGAATCATTTTAAGAATTTTAAAAAAATTTCGATTTTTGATTTTTTTTGTATTTTACGTAAACTACTCGAAGAATTTGTTCGAAAATTTGTGTGGAACTTAATTTTGACTGCCAAAAGTATAAAAAATTTTGTAAACTAATTTTCTTAGCACTTATAATTTTAGAGCATTTTTAAAATTTTTAAAAAAATTTTTATTTTTAATTTTTTTCTATTTTACGAAAACCATTTGATAGATTTGATCTAAAATTTGTATGCAATTAATTCGCTACTGTCTGAAGAAAACAAGCTTTGGAAAACTAGTTTTCTCAGCGCAGTTTTAATTTTAGAGCACTTTGAAAATTTTCAAAAAAATTTTTATTTTTCATTTATTTTCTTTTTTGCGTTAACCATACTATAAATTTTCTCCAAAATTTTTATACAATTAATTCGCTATTGTCTGAAAAACATAAGCTTTTGAAAACTAATTTTCTTAGCGCGGTTACAATTTTAGAGAATTTTAAAGATTTAAAAAAAAAATTCGATTCTTTTTTTCTTATTTTTTTTATTCTACGTAAAGTACTCGATAGATTTGTTCTAAAAATTGCAGGGAAATTATTTGCGACTGCCAAAAGAAGGGAAATTTTCAAAAATTGATTTTCATAGCGTAGTTTTAATTTGAGAGCATTTTTAAAATTTTGAAAAAGAAATTTTGAAAAGAAAATGTTACTTATTTAACCAGTTAGATCTTGAAAATTACTCGATGGATTTGCTTCAAATTTTGTATACCATCTATGTTTTTGTAAAACTAGGCGGGAAGCTATTGAAAATTTGTATTCATAGTGTATTTTTTTTTTATAGAGCCATTTTAAGAATTTGAAAAAATTTTCGATTTTTAATTTTTTTTTTGTATTTTACGTAAGTTAATTGATGAATTTGCTTTGAGATTTCCATGGGAATAATTTGCATCTGCCAAAAGAAGGATAACTTTTATAAACCGATCTTTTTAGCGTAGTTTTCATTTTAGAAAATTTTTAAAATTTTCTAAAAAAATTTTCATATTTCAGTTTTTTCCCATTTTACGTAAAGTACTCGATAGAATTGCTCTAAAATTTGTATACAAGTTATTTGCTACTGTCTTTATAAACCAAGTTTAAAAAAAATAATTTTATTAGCGTAGCTTTTTGATCACTTCTTTTGATTTCTGAGTTACTCTTGAAAATTTATAATAGTACTACTGA
The DNA here is from genome assembly GCA_017163975.1 of Anastatus disparis. Taxonomy (NCBI): domain Eukaryota; kingdom Metazoa; phylum Arthropoda; class Insecta; order Hymenoptera; family Eupelmidae; genus Anastatus; species Anastatus disparis. Next base: position 320,818 of record JAFFSR010000003.1, read on the forward strand.
TTTAGATGTTGACTTGTATTATTACATTCAATAAAGTATTTAAATATAATCATTATTAAATATTATAAATTAAATTGTTTTTTAATAAATGGAAAAAATATTTGAAGAAGAAAAATGAATTTCGTTATCATCGTTCTTTTAAAGTACAAGTTTATTAATAAATATTAATGTTAGACAATTTTTTTATATTAAAATCACATTTAAATAAATATAAAAAAAATAATGAAACTCAAAGAGCTCTATGAGAAAGCATTCCGCCAAAGCACTTGGCAGCGTTTTTTTGTTTTAGGTTGGTATTAAGGATTCTGCTATTCATAATCACTGGAATGGGTAACTATAATACTGCATCTAAAATGTTATCAATAAAGTTGTAGATTTCTTTTGAAGATCTTAATTACCACAGGAAGAAATAGACTTTTCTTTAATATTATATACATTGCTTTACTCCTACAATAACAGTGGTCACATTGTTAACTTAAAAAAACGGGCCCTATTAAAAAAAAATGGTATTTACTTAACTAGTGCGGAAAATAGGTCTTTACCGCACGCGCGAAAATTGCAACGCGCATGTGGTAAAGACCTATTTTCTGCACGTGTTATGTACCTTTTTTTTATCACAAGGTTCGGAAAATTCGATCATGATTCAGGAATATAATAATTCTAGAAATAACCGTGCAAAAATTTTCCAATTTAAAACATATAATAAAATGTTTATTGGCTTCCTGCACAACACGGCAGCACCGTTCCGATTACCTTACGAATATATCTATATTTATATAATATATAGATATACAATAGCACGGGTCAACTAAGAACTTACAGTTTTCGCCGCAGTTGTGCACGAAGCGAATAACAGATAAAAATACACGATATATTACAATAAGAATTTAAAGTTTTGACGCTAGCATTGTAAGATAATTTTTACAAACAAGGAAAAATAAAATAATAAAATAATATTTTAACCATGGAAAAAATATTCTAAAATATTATCACAGTATAAATAAATAATAATTCAATAAAGAAAAATAAAATAGTAAATTAATATTTTAACAAAGGGAAATGATATAACAACAAATAATATGAATTTGTTTAATGTTTACTATTGTAAAAACGAGAATCTAAAGTTTTCGCGCAATCATTGTAAGTAAAAAAATTATTAAAACAAAGGAAAAAATATAGAAGAGTGGGGATACAAAAAGCAAGTGTTAAATTCAATGTATTTGAAATATAGTTTTAACGAGCGGTCAGTAGTAGTTTACATTCGCATCAAGAAGCGTATTGTTTCATTTTATTTGACTCTCGAATAAAAAAATAATATTACAACCAATAAATAGTATTTTATAAACAAAGAAAAATAAAATAATAAAATAATTTTCTAATCAAAGAAAGAACATTATAACAAAAATAAAGAAAGTTTTTAAATTTTATTACAGTTAAGGAGATGTGAAACGGACACTACACCTGTACTTATAGATATTGGCTTTCTTTCCATTTTGTTGATGAATTTCCAAAAAAGAAATGCATTAGCTTTTAGTATGTACCATGATGATTATTCAGATAAATTTTCAAATAAATTCTTTCATTAGTTTTCAAGATATTTGGATTCCTGTACAAAATTGAAAAATGTTAATAAATAATTTTGGAACACAATATTCTCAATAACTAATGAATGAATTTATTTAAAAATTTAACCGAATAATCTTCATGGTGCATACAACAAGCTAATGCATTTGTTTATTGAAAACTTTGCAATAAAATGTTAAGATAGTTAATATTTATGAGTACAGGTGTAGTGTCCATTTTACATCCCCTTAAGTTGAATAATAATTTAAAAAAAAAATAAAATAATAAATTAAAATTTTAAAAAAGAAAAGTAATATTATATAACAAATAGAATAAATTTATTATATGTTCAATTTTATAAAAACTAGAATCTAATGTTTGCGCGTAAGCATTGTAAGGAAATTATTTAAACAAAGAAAATGTATAGAAGAGTGGGGATATAAGAAGCAATTGTTCAACCCAATATATTTGAAATGATATTTTCATATGAGTAGTCAATGAGCTCTATGAGAAAGCATTATGCCAAAGCACTTGGCAGTGTTTTTTTTTTAGATAATGTGTCTAATTCAATAAAATTGTACTTAATATTCTGTGAAAGTCTTGTATATTTTAATGATGAAATTGTACATTACATTGGTTTATATTCATTTTGCACAATTTCAAATTATTATAAATTCTTTATCGTTATTTTTTTCATGAATAAAATTTTAATAACGTTGCGAATATTTAAAAAAAAAACAAGAAAGAAAGAGATAAAGATACTTGAGATGAGCTTCTTCATAGTCCAAAGCGAATAATAAATTACAGTACAATCCTAAAGATATACCGGAGGGCTTAGTGAATCAATCGGCGGCAATCTTGAGTAAGCAATAAATTGGACCATTGATTCAAAGACTGGCTTAGCTCGCAATGAGAGAAATAGTGACTGAGAAAAAATATTCGCCTACCGAAATAAATATGTAAAGAGACGAAAGGATAAAATAAAAAAATGTTTTAACTTATAAAAGTACAATATACTCTATACTGCGTTTATTTTAATGGGTTATTGAAATAAAAAATTTTAAATAAATAACAAAATAAAAGAAATTTATTATTTTAATTACAAATTTTGGATTTTGTTTGATTAAATTTTGTTTACGGTAAAAACATTTTATAGAATACTATTCAATATTCAAGAATCTGGGGAAAAAAGAAAAAGAGAATATCAGAAGAATTGCTTTTTATAACGTCTTCACGTGGCAATCGATAAATTCGAGTTCTACGGCTTTGTTTAACCTGCGAGCGTCGTAACGGATACCACTTTTATTTATGTGTATGATATAGAACATGCAATCGTAACGAAAACCAAAAATGTTCCAGCTAAAACGTTGAATTACAAAACCGTTACTGGCCCGCCTTCTAGAATAATTTAGAGTTTGTTTCAGATGTTAAGACGACGTGTTTAGATTATTATTTTCCTTTTATTTAATTTTTTGTTTTTTACAACTTTTCGGTCTACTTTTTTTCGGTTATTCATTTTCTGCTTCCTAACTAAACAGGGATTATTTCTTGTTAGCCGAGTGAAATTATATCAATGATAACTTTTGATTCTGCATTAATTAATTACGGTGATGTAAAAGTTATAAAAGATGTTTTATGACAACGAACTAATTAGGAGAGGACCCCTTGTTTGAGTCACGGATCTTACTGTAACTTGCTTTATTTTATTCAATTTCTTTAAAAAATCATTGTTTATAATATTGAATATTACTCCCCAATGGGAGCTTCTAAGTCCTTATTGCTGAATTATAGTAAAAGTTGAGATTAAATAACAAGGTTGCTGTAAAGTTTCACTGAAAGGTTATTGTAGCAACCTTGCATTGAAACCTTGCAGCACACTTGCAGCAAGGTTTCATATAATCTTGCAAGAACCTTTCATAGCAACTTTGCAGGAATCTTTCATTGGAAGTTTGCCACAATGTATTGTTTAAACTTCGCAGCAAGGTTTCATAAGACATTGCTACAAGGTATGTGCAAGGGACATAAAAAGGTTACAGTGCAACCTTGCACTTTCACCTTACATGCTGTGTGGGCTGACACTCTCCTTGTGAGCTCAAATTTTAGCGTAATAAAGATTGGACCCAATTTCAGCATTTATTATTAATTAATGTTTTAAAAAGCAAATTCAGTTCTAATCTTTATTACGCTATAACTGTGCGAAAAAATAATATTTTGATATACTGTAAGTGTTATTTCGAAAGGATTTGAGCTCAGCTTTCGTTAAAAAATACTTTCAAGCTTTTAGCTATCAATTCTAAAGAATTATGAGCGTTTAAAAATCTAGTGACTTTTTTAGTGATATTCTTTAATTGCCTATAACTAGGGAAATATTGAGCGTTCGTAACTATAACTTTAGTTTTTTACATATTTTATCATCTGAAAACTTATCCCAAAGTTTGAGCAAAATCCGTGATCTGGAGGCCTGACCATGCAATGTTATTTTAGTAACCATGCTAAAACAACGTAGTGCGCCAACCAAGTCGTTTTTATTAGAAGTAACATTTATGATTTATCGTAAATAAATCATGTTAACAAAATTTTATTAAATAACCGTAAATTTCTATTTAAACATTTGTTGTACATGTATCTATGCTAAAATAGGTTTTGCAAAAAAAACTAAAAAAATTTTTTGAAGTTATGTACAAAAATATACTAGAAAATTTTGACACAAATTCAGATAAATTCTATTGAATAAGATGTTGTTTCACGAAATTATCTATCACATATAAAAATTTTTGTGAAATAGTTTTTATTATTTATTATTTTCATGAAGACTCACTGATTACTATACTAATGCTACAATAACGTATCTCCGTAGATTCAAAATAGTTATTATATTAGAATGACATAACAGACACTATGCTGTTTTAGCATCATATTTATTTTTTTTTTTCAGTGAAGCAAGAGCTGCTTGGGCGCAAGAAGTTATTTGTTGAAATCTTTCTGACCTACTTAGTGCCAAGTAATGTCTGCCGTACTCTCAGGCGAGTGCAGCTTGGCACCTAACAAAGTTGACTATGCTTGGGGGTTTCAAGTAGAAGATTCTTATTTTTTTCTCAGTGTATGCTTTTACAGAGGAGAGAATTGCTGGACAACTTGATACAATAAAATATTTCTCAACTAAAACTTCTCTAAACGTCACTTTAGTATGCGATATTCAAATCCAATTAAATTATAATATTTTTTTGCCATTCTAACCCCAAAATCACAACTTCGTTGCTCTTTCTTGGCTCTCATGGTAAAAAATATGGTTTGCAACTGGTATGAAAAGGCTTTTCATACCAGTTGCTCGCCTTCGGCTCGGGCCGTAAACTTCTCGTTTCATAAATAAAGCCTTTTCATACCTGTTACAAAATGTACTATTTTAAGTCACCCGTGTGCGAAGCATAGTTTTTTGTGTCACTATTCAGTGTGCGAAGCAGTCTTTTTACACACTGCCGTGTGCGAAAAATTTTAGAATCATTTGTCATTGTTTTTCGCTTAGCGCTGGCTTCATGTATACAAGCTTTCTTTTATTTTTTTTCTCATACATAAAAAAAACTAACCAAAACATTTTGATATTGTAATAGTATATTTCGAAATATACTATATATATGCTATGTATATTTCTATTTTTAAATCAAACCAGATCTTAAATAATTGAGTTGATAATGCTAAATATCAATTTAATAATTGTACACCCACCGTTAATGGATTCTTTTTCGTTGTTTCCTTTGTTTTTATTGGAACATTTCAAAAGATTCAGGAAAGAATCAATTGACGTTAGGTGTACAGTCAATTTTGCCTCGCTTCGCTCGGACGACAAACTCGGCTCGTGTGTGAATCGCATCCTTCGCGCACTTGTTACGTAATATACTATTCTTATATTAATTGAAACTTTTTTTATCTTAAATATATACACGGAAAAAGATTTTTTCTTTAAAACAAAGTGTAAAATTTAGCAACCTCTTACGGCAGAATGTTTGCTTACTATAATAGAAAGAACTTCATGTTATTTATATAGTCTATTATTCATCTTGTTACTATATGTTAGTGGCTCGTGATTTCACGGTCGAGCACTCTGATTTTCTATGCATCGTATTGAGGCATCAAGTATTGAAGTGAAAACTTTCAGAATATAAGGTGAATCGCCGAAATGTGCACTGAGAAATCAAGTGCACGCATGCCCAAGAAACGTTCACGTGAATGAAGACTTTGCGTGAAGGAAAAGCACTTCCAAGAACGAACCCTTCATTCTATTACACTGTTCTCACCCGGAATTTCTAGATGTAAATGTTTATACATATACGTAGTAAAACGTACACTGAGTTTTAAAGAAAAAATCTTTTCCCGTGTATTAAATATAAGACTTTAACCCATAATTTTAAAAGACCTCATTCGATAGTTAAAATCTTTTTCTTTTGTGGATGACTTGATTTTGCCTATTTTTGTAGTTGCCACAGAATTCCTTAGCCAATTTTTAACTAATTGACTTCAAAATTTGCAAAGATTTTCAATTTATATATCTTCACAAGTTTACTGGATCGGAATTTGAAATAAGTTTTCACTTGTTTAATTAATTATTTTTATTATTTCGAAAGTTTAAATCTTACTTTTATATAAAAAATTATATCGGATTAAGTAATTTATATACGAATCAATAAAATTTCATAAAAATACGTGATTCTTAATCTTTACAAACGGTGTAAATGTTATTCCATAAATTCAAATAAACTGCAATTTTTTCCATTTTATATTAGTAAAAGTAACGGTAAAATCCATGACGCTCAGCTTTTCCTTTATGCCATTCTGTCTATATTGCACACACCACATTCTATACTAGTAATCATATGTTGTTATTTTTCTGCAGATTCTATAGAATCTCTTACCTCTATATGTGTATCCATACAGTTTGCACAAGAAACTCCTCTGCCACCCGCGCGTTTGTAATTCTTCTTCTTTTTTTTTGCAAAAGTAATGTGCACGTCATGGCAGTATTGTCACGTTAAAGACTAGTCCAACATTGACGTTATGTATTTTTCATGTATATGAATGTATGCAGTAAATGTGCATCTGTGCGTGTTTGTGTTAGTGTTATAATGTTTGTTAGGAGAGAAACGTCATGCTTGAGAGAAAACGTTAGCTTTCTGTGTTAGAAATTTTTTTTAGCTTGCTTAATGATGACGGGTTTTATATCTTGTGTGGGGGTGGATTTGAATGTACGTTTCCGTACTACTATGGGAAACACCGGGAAACACTTAAAACTTAGTGTTTGTTTTTAATTTAATTGCAGCTTTTAAAATAAATCTTCATAATTTTCAATTTCTAAAAATAAAATACTGTTTTTTTAAAGAAACGTTGAAGTATAATTAGTTTTAAAGAGTCTAATGGTTTACTAATGTAATTAAAAAGAATAACGCAACCAATTAAGAAAATGCAAAAAAAAACAGTGATTTGAATGATTAAACTACCAAAAAAAGTTCTAATTTTTTATTTTAAAATATATCCTTTAAAGTCACTCAATTCCAGTAATTAATTATGTATTATTTATTTTTCTTATATAAATATTTAAATTTAGTTTAAAATCAGAAAATCTTTTGTGTAGCTACAATTGTTAAAAACTATTCCATTAAATAATTAGAAGCTCTAGAAGTCAAGAAGTGATTCAAATTTAAAAATTCCGAAAACTCAATTGTAGTATTTATCTTCGAAAAAAAATATAGTTTTTTAATTAATTAATATGAGCAATTTTACTAAACGCTATTAACTTTCATTTTTTTCCAAACGTTCGTTTGTATTCTAAAAAATTGTTACTGAATGCATTTTTAACTTTTTTTACAAATTAACTGTTCTTTCAGTTGGTATATTTCCTCCTGCCCTCGAATAAAATTTGAACACTGATAGTTCCCTTATACTAAAGAAAAAAAAGATAAAATAAAGCAAGCTTAACATTCACGTCATGCTCGTGTGGCTTAGTTGTGCGCAAGATATATATATAACACGGAAATTCAAGAAGCCGGAAGTCGGGAATACAAAATACGGGTGTACAAGGACGGTTACGTTATATTATATATAACAAAAGTAAATTGGGTCTATATACTTTCTTTCAGGTTATCGAGATCGAAAGCGAAAATTCCCTATGCTAATATTTTTTTTTTAGTATAAGACGAAGGATTATTATAAGATTCATTGATATTACTATTGTTGTTATTATTATTAAAATAAAGAAGAAAGAAGCAAAGTAAAACTTTCACTTGTAATATTTCATCGGTTAAGTTCAAATCACGAGCTTTTTATTGCTACTGATGATTGAAAGCAAGGATTATTGATTGGCTCCGGTGGTTGCCTTTTTTTTCGAGTTGATTGAATTCTCAAAACGTGTAGTTTTTGCTGATATAATTTGATTTTTATTTCTTATATTCAAGAATAAGTTTTTTCTTAAAATAATTCTGAAAAGTATATATTATTTTTTTTAACATATAAACTCTTGCAGGGAAATTTTTTAATTCTTAAGAGGCGGTCGGAACCAAATCGGTGACTTAGTTCGGTGCTTGTAATAAATGCTTATAATAATTTATTCATTTATTAATATGGTAAAAATATAGTCATTTCCTCTAGTCATGTATATAAAGAATAATTTAAAATAGTTAAAGCCACAAAAATATACAAAATATTGTTATAAAGCGAAAAATGCCACCTAACAATCGACACGACAGTTTTTTGCATGCGGTATATGTCAAGTCAGTTTGATATTTGTAATAAATGCTTATAATAATTAATTTACTTATTCATATGGTAAAAATATAGTCATTTCCTCTAGTCACGTATATAAAGAATAATTTCAAATAGTTCAAGCCATAAAAATATACAAAATATTATCGTAAAGCGAAAAATGCTGACTTGATATATACCGCAAGTCACCGATTTGGTTCCGACCGCCTCTTAAATGAGCGGATGTTACGTGATAATTAAATTTAGCTTTACTTTATAACGTCAAAAATTCCATCAATATTACTAGAATATTATACTAGAATATTTTAAATAAAATTTAATCACTAAATTTTTAATTTTTTATAAGTATTTCACATAAAAAAATTTTTCAACAAAAAACAAAACCAACTTCAAAAAAATGCACTAAACAGTTACAAATAATTTATGATCTTCAATAATTGTACGCATACTACGCATCTAACTCAACAAATTTGTAGCAAACATATTATAGATTATCTGCATTTTTTTGAAGTCAATTTTGTTTTTTGTTAAAAATTTTTTTTAGTGAATCTCCTTATTAAAAGCGCAAATATAGGTAGACCCACTAATTACGCCTAACTTTCATTATTAATTTATAACGCATGCATTAGTACACTATACCAAGCAATGTATAGGAGGAAAGAGAGAAGGCTCAACGGCACAGTGTCGTTGTGTGTGCATGTATACATATTCAAGCTTAGGTAAGAGAGGGAGAGAGAGAGAGTGAGACAGAGAATGAGAGAGAGAGAGAGAGTATAGCAGACGATGTATAAGGGAGGTAAATGAGAAAACGAAACACACGGTTTTTCTTAATTTGATAATTCGCTCATACAAACCGAATATTGGCCCAATAATTATAGGACACGTATGGGACCTTTCTGCAGACATCCTCTATCAGATAAAAAAAGTTTTTTCGAATCGGTTTAGAAATGACGGAGTTATGAGGTAACAGAAAAAAAAAATTCAACCTCCTTCTTTTTGAAGTCGGTTAAAAAAATTGAATTAATTTTATAGATTTTACAATTTAATAATACATCTTTGATAGCATATATCTATCAAATAGTTAAATCTTTACGATTCTCCAACAAGCATATCTTTTTATTCATCATTATTAAACAGGAAGAATGTACATGTAGATAATGACCTCAAAATTAGACTGTTAAAAGTATGCCACCCACCCTTTCGCTCATTCTTTAACGATAAGAATAATATGAGAGTATAGTAGATGGAAATTATTATCATTTCAAACCAACAGGATGAATGACATTGTGAATATGTGCTTTGAACTCTATTATAGCGTTCTTTTGAGATTCTTGTCGTAAATCAACTGGCGCTTCGAATGTTTCATAATTTTAGCACTCTTCCAATCGATTGTATTTTTTTCTCTCATTTTTGAAGATATATTTTTGTTTTCTTTTTCATAACAAATTATTTTTTCATCCAATGGATAAGAATTATTAGGCGAGAGGGACACCCTCAAAAAAGCGTTTAGTTTTCTTAGTTTTCGAGAAGGTGACCGCTATCGTCCTACAAGCTAATTTTTTTTAAAAGAAAGCTTCTGACCCATAGATTATGAATACAAACTTTTTTTTAATTCCGAGTCCGGGAACATAAAGAAAATTAGCTTGTAGGACGATAGCGGTCACCTTCTCGAAAACTAAGCGCTTTTTTGGGGGTGTCCCTCTCGCCTATATCTTTTTAAGAAGGTAATTATTTAAAGTCCTTATTTCGTACAACAGTTTATTAATTTTAGATTTATTTTATGACAGACGCTTTTTTCTGGAAGATAAGATCAGATTGGCACTAAATTAAATCCGTTAGTTTTGATATATATGCTTGTATTGTCTTGTAAAAAAGTGTTTTATATCATGTTATTATCTGTAATAAATCTTCATTGATTATCGTGTTTAACATACAAGGAATAGTTTTGAATAAAAAATTTTAATATATTAAATATTAACGCTATAATGCAGTATTAAAAATAAATTTATAACTTAAAAAAAAAATTAATTTATAGCACTGCGTGAAATAAATTCGCGCTTTTGACACGTTTTCCCGAGGCAAAAATAGCCTATTTTTTAACAGTGAAAAAAAAACTGTGAAAAATTTTTAACTTTTTCATACGGTTCAATAAAGAAAGACTAATATTAAATGTGCCTTGACACTTGATCAACAAGGAACGTCAGTATAATAAGCAATAATTTAATATTTTGATTATTTTATAGAGTTTTCATTGAGAATTATAAGGTGTGGATTATTGCAACTCATTTATGTTAACAATTTTAAAATTAAATAACAATTATAAGCAAGTAAAATACGAATAAAACTAAAATTGATAGTAGCGTAACATGCGAAGCGAAGAGGTATAGTCATTTCGGCGTTGTATTATAAAATGCTTCAGGGAATCCCCTATTACTACGCACGATTTCTGTTGCTATACTATACACGAGTTACCTCCTCACCGCTCCTACGGCGCTAATACATACGTCAAACAAAATTTAAATTTGACTTTATAAAAAATGATTTCAACAAAAAATTTCACATAATATCAATTATATTGATTAAAATTAATTATTATTACACATTTTAAGTATATTTTGAAATTATAATTTTTAAAAATATTTTTCGATTTATCATTCGCAGAGTGTTTAGTTTTGGCTCATATATAGTTTTAGCTTTCTTTTTTTTTAATTTATCATTCACGGAACGCCTAGTACTTGCTTTTTTACAGTTTTCGTTTTTATTTTTTGAATTATCATTCGTGAAGTGCATAGTTTTTGTTTGTTATTGTTTTTTATTAGTACAGATTTAATATGGCGAATTTATATCACTCGAGCTATAAAATAGTATAAGATACTCGTGCCTCGCTACGCTCGGCTGCTAATCTCACGCCGTCAAATAATGGGCCATTTTAGCCACTTGTATCTTAATATACTATTTCAATTTTTTTTCAAAAACATTAATTTTTATTTGTGTGAATTTCTCTTTATGGAAATATTTTATTAAAATAAAATTTAAAACGGTAATCCGTATTTGATAAGAGACTTATAACTTGTACAATTCTTGCAGAAGACTCTTGTTTACTTTTAATATTACTTATCAATGAAAAAAATAATACATTCAATCAGACGTAAGACGTCACTCATGATTCTCGTTGAAATAAATAATTCTGATGGTAACTTTTTACTTGACAAAAGAATAACCTATCGTTTTGTATTTTATAATAATTTATAATTTTATTTTTGTTCCAAATATTTACTTTATATATCATGTATTTCATATTAATACCAAATAATAAACATGATAGAAATTTTTTTTAGATAATTTTTTTGTTTCTATTTTTGTATTGTACACTAAAAAGACCAAATGTGTTGTATTATACATAACACAAACTCAACAGTAATGTAAAACATAAAAGATAGTTTTTGTAAAGAATACGGAAATTCTAATAGAAAAAGGAAAAAGAAAGAAATTCCACTTCTGATCGATCAATAATTTGGCATACCGAACTTTTTACAAGCTTATAGATCATAAAACAAAAGCCGCTTCATATAAAACGTCATTATCAATAACGGATATTAGTCTGTTATATTCATGAAATAGGTTAAAATAAATAAGGAAGAAAAATAATACAACGCGAAAAGTAGAACTTTAACTCTTGCAGATACGCAGTTAGCTTAATGTTATATCTTGTGTTGAATGTAGCTCTTTAAATGGAGCATTGTTCTATCGTCTTTTCCTTGTACTTTTATTATGTACACCATCCACGCAAACGATCATTGAGTAAGACCATAATAACACAATTACATAATTAAGTCTTGTCCATCGGTAAATTTGTTCCTGACTGTTAAGCTATAATGTTGGATACAAATGTGACTTTTTTCTGTTGGAAAGAGGGGTTTTATTGTCATGACTTGGATGAAGTTGAGGTTATTGTCAATGGATAATACACACTTCCTCTAGATATAACGATAATAGTGTAATATGGAAGTGTTAAAGGTTTAAAGAAATAGTTGCAAGTTAAAGAAAAGTTCGCAAGAGAATTTTCTTATATTGTGTTTCTTCTTTTACTTTTATTTTCTTTGGGGTAGGAATAAAATATTTTTTTATGGCTGAAGTGGATTCCAAATTTTTTGTGATAAATTAACAAACTTTTGAAAGCAAAAAAACGCATTTTTAGACAAGATTTAAATATATTTTTAAATATTAGATTAATTAATTTATATTTTTCAAATTATTTAAAATTACGAAACAAAAAGCGTGTTTTCTTTATTCCTTGGGCGAAAGCACGTAGTTTGCCTTCCTTTATATTATATAAAAAAGCACATTTAGCTAATGCTGCAGCGATACACACGTCTTCTATCGGCGCCTTCTGTGATTCAAGAGAAAGTACTTCTCGAGAAAAAACAACTCCACCAACCTAACCCTAACTGTTAATAAAAAAAAGTAGAAACTTTTTTTTACATTTTTAGTTACTTTGTACCTTCAAAAATAAGGTAAAAACATTCTTTTTTCTTAAACCGTTCGAGAAAAGAGAGAAACGCAAAATAGTACGAGGCTTTAATCGTAACAATCGTACGTTTTATCTTTACTAGAAAATCCATGCGTGCAAGCGCGCCCTATATCTAATCTAAATCTATAAATTTTTAATGATTGATTTTGGATATAATATTATTTTTTGTTTATTATTAAAAAATAATAGTTGCATAACTACTAATATCTGCATCAGTAAATAAATTGATGTTATATACTAATGCATCAGAGCAGTCTATACATTATTAATTAAATTCATTCAATACATAAGACACGAAAAACTTCGAGAAAAATAAATCCCATATAAAAGAAATATTATTACTTTATTCATTTTTTTATTATTATTTAAGAAAATTAAAGAAATAGTAAACTTTTATTATTATTTAGACTTCTTAAATCTTAAAAGCGTGCAAGCATTTTCAAAATTTAAATAATTTAAACTATTACAAAATCAAAAGTTATTTTACAAATATAGCTTTTTATATACATGATCATAAGTGAATTCCAAAATTGGTCTCTGGACATAGTCATGTAAAATTGTCCATGATTAAAAATATGGGAACCCAAAATTGTCAATAGCTAATGAATGAATTTATTTAAAAATTAATAATGTTTTCAACAATATAAAATTCATAAAATATATAAAAAATTAAATAGCTCAAATTCTCAACGATTTGTATATCGTTCCTATTTTTAAAATTAAAATGAAAATAAGAATTCTTCTAGTTTATATTTTCTTAATTATAGTATTATACTATTTTTTCAAACAAAAGACTTTTTAATTGTGTTTTGCAGAAAAGCTGTTTATTCTAAGAATAATTCAATTTTAATTTAAAAATTTTTTAATTTTAAATTATTTAATAGTATATTATGCTACGTGGGGTAAAAATGCCGGCCTATAGTGTCGCATTTTTATCCCAAGTGGCATATACGATTTTTTCTCATACCGGGCTAAAAACACGTACAACTTAGACTTATTGATAATTCATCATTAATGAAACACCAGCGTGAAAAATCATGTGCTACTCTCGGCCGAATATGTTTACTCTTTGTCTGCTACTCTCTCACTGATGATAATTCATTAAATAAACCATCAATATATCATTATAATACACTCTTATTGTACTCTTATTATAACACACTATAAATTATAATGCATAAAAATAAAACAAATACAATTCTAAAAAATAAAAAATTAAATTACGCAATCAATCGCATCAGACATTCTATTAAAAAATATAATTTACAAACTTTTCTATGATACATATGAGAGAGTCGATGTTTGTAACCGATGAATAGAACAAGATCGACTATAATACATATAAAAGAAAGATAGAGAGAGAGTTGATGTTAGAAAAGAATAGAAAAGGATATAAAAGCTTATACTATGTATTTTCACTACTTGAATCCAAATTTCAAGGGTGTTTTGCTCAGAAATAGGGAGAAAAAAATTATAAACAATTTATTGTTAAATTTTTTAAAATTACTTTTTTAAACCCAATAAAAAGTATTTCTGATATTTTGAATATATATTTCACGTTCGAAGAACTTAATTCTATTTAAATAAAAAAATAAATTCAATAGTAATCAAAATTTTGTCATTTTTTTATGCAACTAAGAGCAATCTGTCTTATCGACCACGCATCTTTCGCACAGGATGTAGCTATATTTATAGTCGCGTGACGTGAAAATTTTTAATATTTTATCAATAAATTGTTTATAATTTTTTTTCTCACCATTTTTGAGCAAAACACCCTTGAAATTTGGATTTAGGATGCAAAAATACATAAGAATAGCTTTGGTGTTTGAAGGGACATTAAAGTGGCCGCGAGATTTGTAAATGGCCCTCTAAACTAAAGCTGATGCATTTCTTTTGTGGAAATTCAACAATAAAATGGAAATTGCTTGATGTTAATTATTTTTTATATAAAATGGAAAGACATTTAATATTTATGAATACAGGTGTAGTGTCCGTTTTACATCGCCTTAAACTGAGTTTTTATAATCTTATTGCAGTTAGATAATTATTATTTTATTAAATTAATGACTTATTTTATTATCTCGATCGCATTAACAATTTAAATTTTGAATGTTAATTTAATTTTTCAGGTGAACTCTACGTGGAAGATCTTGGTGAGCGGCGTTTTGTCTCGATTCGCATGGGTTGGCTATGGGTTGAAGGTACGCCCATGCGATTAGCTTTACGTGCTTTAAATCTACGTCAAGCAGCGTTAAGTATTTATCAACCTCATGCTCTTGCTCTTGGCTTCACTCTTAGCAATTCTCAGGGTGACACTCTAGCTACATTTTGGGTAAGAATTTTTTTTCCATTTCATTCCCGACATTATCATTACTATAATTATCAAGGATTTAAGGATCCATTTTAAATTTGGGTTTGAGCAGTAATTACATATGGAAGAATGTAGGTAGAATAAGCGTTATTCATGATTAGAATTAATTGTGGGATAAAGGCTAAAATGACTCATGGTTAAAAATAATTTTTCTTTTTATCGATGGGATGAAGAAATCGATTTAACAATTTTTTATAGTCAACAACATGCGATTAGATTTCTTTATTAATTATAATTATGTAAAAATATTTAAATAGGTAATTCAATAAAAAAACTAGCAATGAATATATTACGACATTGTTATATATCATTACTAATGATGATATTTATTTCTCTCTAATTAGGAGAGGGTCAGACCTCCGGATCATGGATTTTGCTCAAACTTTAAGATAAGTTTTCAAGTGTCAAAATATGCAGAAAGACAGTATTTTAGACCCTAATGCTCAATATTTCCCTAGTTACAGACATTTAAAGAAAATCAGTGAAAAAGTTACTAGATTTTTAAACGTTTATAATTCTTCAGCATTAACAGCTAGAAGCTTGAACCTTTTCTTAAATGAAAGCTAAGCTCAAATCCTTTTGAAATAGCACTCACAGTATTTCAAAATATTATTTTTTCCTACAGTTATAGAGTAATAAAGATTAGACCTGAATTTCTTTTTTAAAACATTAATCAATAATAAATGATGAAATTAGGTCCAATCTTTATTACGCTATTACAGTGAGAAGAAATAATATTTTTAAATACTGTGAGTGCTATTACGAAAGGATTTGAGCTCAGTTCTCATTTAAAAAAAGTTTTAAGCTCCTAGCTGTTAATGCTGAAGTATTATAAAAGTTTAAAAATCTAGTAACTTTTTCAGTGATTTTCCTCAATTGCCTGTTACTAAGGAAATATTGAGCATTAGGGACTAAAATTCTGGCTTTCTCCATAATTTTACACCTGAAAACTTATCCCTTAGTTTGAGCAAAATCTGTGATCCGGAGGTCTGACCCTCTCCTAGAAAGTATAAAATAATTTCTAAAAGTATAAAAAGTATGAATCATTGTAATAATGACTTATTCTTACATTTTACATAATGTGATTTAATTAAATATTTTTCATTATGATTGGTTTGCTTTTAGAAAAAAATCAACCAAATCATAAAATATTCAATCATAGTTTATCATTTTTACCATGCAAATCTAACCATTCAGAAATAAATTGTTCTTGCAATATCCTGTAATTACCAAGATTATGTAATAATTCAATGTACACTGTAGATCCAGTTTTTGTTTTGTAACTAATACTGATTATAATTAAAATTAAATTTACTTAATTAGCGTTTACTACTTTCATGTAGCGAGAAAACTAGTTCAAATTTTTCATACCGGTAACACAATAAAATTAATAAATTAATTTACTATTAATATTTAGTTTTTTTTTAACTAAAATACGTTTCTCAAACAAAACCTATTTTATAGCATGGTGTGTCTGAAATCCGCTCACTATGAACGCTTATATGGGGCGCAAGTAGCTTATTCTGGCATTTTTTACTTAACTGTTTAATATATATATATTTATGTCGCCATAGGCCAAATTCGGCTCAATATCTATAGACCCAGCTAAATTTGTATTGACATCGCGTACGTCTTAGCTCGTCTCTCAACTATGTTCAAATGTTTCTATACGTTTTCAGTGACGTATAGAAGCTTTTCATAAGAACCCGGAGTCGTATGGATTATATATGTGTTCAGACTAGTCAACTTAGGTAGACCGTATGGCGCGAGCGTGCCTATGCTCACAGCTCACTAAAATTTTCTTAACCATAAAAAAATTTTGGGTTATGCGAAAAAATTGAAAGAGTGACAGCAACTGATTTTGACATATTATTAAAAAATTCTAAAGAAACATTAATATATTATTTATTAATGTTAAAAACATAAAAATAAATCAAATTAATAAAAAAAAGTGTTACGTAAATAAAAATTTTGTGGCGATTCGATTGAAATTATTCAATCGAACACATTAATATATTGGATTTAATGTGTAGTGTGTTGTGTGTATTTTGTTTTTATTTTAAATCAATTTTGTTATAGTCCCTCATTTAGCCTACAGCGACATCAAATTATCTACGTAACTTGGGCGTACGAAGGAGGAATATGGACAAGGCTAATATTTGTCGATTGAGTAGTAGTTGGTCGACGGCGCATTTTAATACATATTGTAAACACGCAGTAAAAAATTTTTCGGAACTTTACATCGCTGAGCATGGTAAGTATCGGGACCCTTGCTGAGCGTGTTAAATACACATGAAAACCGGTAAAATTACATAATCCATCGTTTCTAACCTACATTCGATATAATTTAATTAAAAAAATACGTTGAACATTTATTACTTATGACACTATGAAATTTGAAAAGATTATTTAATAACTTTATGTTAAACATCAATTAATAAGAATAAAATATTTCTTATTGTGTTTAAAATGTGTTTTTGTTGTCGCTGAAGTTCACGTATGTCATGTATTTTTACCGGACAGCCATGTTGATACTGACTGTAACATTACACTGCTAAGCACGGGGAAAATACCGCGATCATAGTAGGGCCTATGCTCAGTAATGTAAAGTTACATAAAAATGTAACTTTACATCGCTAAAACATATAATTATGTACAGGAAACTGGTATAGTTACCAGAAAATTTTTTACTATGCAGCTAAGACACGTATGATGAACATGTGCGTGTATTCAGCTACCACGTTGCGTATACTCTGGAACTAACAATATTAAACTATAACACAAATTGAACATCGTCATAGTACAGTTTTGTAATAATACAGTCTTTAGTGTGATGATGATACTGCGTAAATTTTTTAAATAATAGTACATTATTGACCAAGGATGCATATTGATCATTCTCGGCGAGTGTGAACTTTTGGGGCCGAGCGTAGCGAGGCCTCGAAAGTTGCACGAGCTAGGATGATCAATATGCATCCATGGTCTAATATACTATTTTTTTGTCCCGAAGCCGAGACATTTAAAGTTTTTCCGTAGGACGCAAAATGGTCATTTTGCGGCCTAGGGCAAAAAAATATATTTTTTTGTTCTCTATACGGAGCACAAAATAGTGTATTCTTGTTCTAGGCCGCAAAAGAAAAATGTGCATATTTAATGTATTATTTTAATGAAAGTTCGCAGAAAAACGTTCTCGACGTCGCTGATTCTTGGAATTGAACTGAATGAACTGCTTGCTTTCCTTAATATCGCTATCCTTTTCTTACATATACTATACTGGATATGCGTTCTAATAACGTGGACTTAATATATGTATATTATGAAAGAAAAGGAGAGAGAGAGAAAGACATAGTTACAAGTTTCGCGTGTTAAAACTTTTTTTTTCTATTGTAGATAATATTTTTCAATTATAATTTTTATAGTTTATCTTTGTTTTATATTTTGTTGTATTTTTTTAAATTTTAATATTATATTTTAACAATTATTAGTTGTTTTTATAATCGAATTTTTTTTATTCTATTTCTTTAAAACTTTTTTTTTCTTTTTTTAGATAATATTTTTTAATTATAATTTTTATAGTTCAGCTTTATTTTATATTTTATTGTATTTTTGTTCGATTTTAATTTTATATTTTAACAGTTATTAGTGATTTTTATAATCGAATTTTTTTTATTGTATCTTTTTATTGTATTTTAAGAATTATTAGTTATTTATTGTTTATAATTGAATTTTTTTAAATAAATTCTTTTATATTTTAAGAATTATCGATTATTTTATTATAGGCGGGGGGCTCCGCCCCAGCTTCCGCTTAACGGCCTTCGGATAAAAAATAGCACAGGCCAACATGGTTTTGTTGTCAAAAAGTGGAGGGTCATTTCCGAAGTAATTTTTTGCGTAGAATCCGAATCCGGGGTCCGAATTGCTCTATCACGTCAGGATTTTGAGATATTTGAGGTTTTTTACCCAAAAAATGGCGTTTTTGGCTACTTTTGAGGTTATGTACAGAAGAGACAAAATTTTTTGGGAGTTTTTTTTTAGTTGCATCTTATAGCACTACTCTTCCTCTTTAATTTAAGAGTCACAGAGTTCAATTACGATTTTTCTACACCAAGTTACGCCAATTTGAAATTACGAGCGGGAGTCCCTTCGCCAATATTAAAACATGTTTTCTTTTTAATTTTGCCCCGTCTCACTTTGGAATTCCTTTAAGCATACATTTCTTTAGTGTGAATCATTTAGTATAATTTTGCCCCGTCTCATTGATATACAATTTTTTATTATTTGTACAAAAAAGACCATTTGTATTGATTCTGTATTTATTGTAATCGCAAATAAATCATTTTTTTAATAACATTTCAAGCAACAATTTACTAGATAGCTCTTAATTGTTCGTTCATGGTGCCTTATTTTTTGGAAAAAATTTTGTGAATATTTGTATTTGATCTGTTGGTTAACAACTCGCTGGAGGTATAAAGTATTAAATTAAATATTCTAACTGTTGATCATTTCAATAATGACGTCGCGTAAGTGTTTAAATAATCCTGACAGCTTTTGCTACATTTGTAGTCGCTTCGTGTTCGCAAAATATGCGATGAAAATCAATGAAACGATAAAAATATTTTATCTTAATTACTTCAATATTTCGATAACTAATCAGGATAAGTCTTGGGTTCCACATACGGCTTGTAAATCATGTGTTGAAACATTAAGACGTTGGTATAATGCCCATAAAGAAGTAACACCAATGCCTTTCAAAACTCCTGCAATTTGGTGTGAACCTGTTAGCCACAATGAATGTTATTTCTGTTTAACCAAAACATTTGGATATAATATTAAAAATGCTTGTAATATAAAATATCTGAATGTAGCAAGCGTAACGAAGCCTATTCCTTTTGCATCTGGTGATGTTCCTCCAAGCCCTCCATTTGTAAGAATAAATGTTGAAGACCATACAGTCTGTGACGATATTGAAAATCAGGATTTTGAAGACATTGAATCAACCTCTGATGCTCCTATTTTATTTGATCAGGCTTCTTTAAATGATTTAGTCAGAGATTTAGGCTTGTCGAAAGAAAAATCTGAGTTGTTAGGATCAAGACTTCAAGAGAAACACCTTCTTGCTCCAGGAACTACTTTTAGTTGGTATCGTAATCGAGAGAAGGAATTAGTTGAGTATTATTCTGCATGTGATGAATATGTTTTTTGTAATGATGTTAAAGGCTTAATTGAAAAATTAGAACTTCCTTATGATACTGATCAATGGAGATTGTTTATTGATTCCTCAAAAACAAGTTTAAAAGCAGTTTTATTGCATAACTCAAATAAATATGCGTCAATACCTATTGCTCATTCTGTACACCTAAAGGAATCATATGAAAATGTAGAAACTATTCTTAAAGCAATAAAATATGAACAGCATAAATGGGAAGTATGCGGAGACTTAAAAATGGTTTCAATGCTGCTTGGACAACAATTGGGTTATACAAAATATCCGTGCTTTATATGTTTGTGGGATAGCAGAGATAGAGTTAAGCATTACGTTACAAAGGATTGGCCTCTTCGTAAAACTTTAAAACCTGGAGATCCCAACATTATTCAACAACCGTTAATTGACTCTAAAAAAGTTTTGTTGCTTCCGCTTCATATAAAATTAGGATTAATGAAGCAATTTGTAAAGGCTCTTGATACCGATGGTGCATTATTTCAATATCTTAGAGATAAATTCCCTTATTTAAGTGAGGCGAAGATAAAAGAAGGAATATTTGTTGGACCACAAATAAGAGAATTAATGAAAACAATAGTTGTTGAACAGGTTATGACAAATGTAGAAAAAGAAGCCTGGATTAGCTTTAAAAAAGTTGTTAAAGGATTTTTGGGTAATAATAAAGTTAGTGATTACAAAGAAATAGTTGACGATATGATTGAAAAATTTCAGAATTTAGGTTGCAATATGAGCGTAAAATTGCATTATTTACACTCTCATTTAGAATGGTTTCCAGAAAATCTAGGTACCGTAAGCGAAGAGCAAGGTGAGCGATCTCATCAGGACCTCAAAGAAATGGAAAGACGTTATCAGGGTAAATGGTCTCCAACAATGTTAGCGGACTATTGCTGGTGTCTTCAACGAGATGAGCTAAATGTTCGTCATAAAAGACGTTCTGGGTCAAGATCTTTACTAGATAAAAAAAAAAGATTTCATAAGTTAAACTGAAATAGTTTCTAATCGTGAGAGGCGAGGGGACTCACGTAAATTAAGCACCCTGATCGTGAGAGGCGAGGGGACTCACGTAAATTAAGCACCCTGATCGTGAGAGGCGAGGGGACTCACGTAAATTAAGCACCCCGATCGTGAGAGGCGAGGGGACTCACGTAAATCCAGCACCCCAAAGGGAACAGATTTTACTACGTCCACGTCGTTGTTCCTAGGTAATGCTAAATGTAAAAAAAAGTTTAACTTGAAATGCACTTGAAGATCAAGCTGAAGGTCAAATTCAATGTCACGATACCTGTGTAAATATAAATTACTATAATGTATTATGTTTATCGTAACAACAAAAGTTATTAGATAGCAGAAAATGAAAATATGTTTCATATTTGCAATGTTTTTTGAAAATTTTTATACGCCATTTTGAATCCGACATCTTGAATTTGAAAATTTTAATATCTCAACTTCATATTCGTAATCAGTAACCCCAAAAATCCCCAAGTAAAAATTTTGAAGAAAAAATACCCAGTAGACAAATGTCTGCCTCAACGTATTCAATGCAAATGGTCATGCAATTAATAGGACATATCTCGTAATTTCAAATTGGCGTAACTTGGTGTAGAAAAATCGTAATTGAACTCTGCGACTCTTAAATTAAAGAGGAAGAGTAGTGCTATAAGATGCAACTAAAAAAAAACTCCCAAAAAATTTTGTCTCTTCTGTACATAACCTCAAAAGTAGCCAAAAACGCCATTTTTTGGGTAAAAAACCTCAAATATCTCAAAATCCTGACGTGATAGAGTAATTCGGACCCCGGATTCGGATTCTACGGAAAAAATTACTTCGGAAATGACCCTCCATTTTCCAACAACTTCCATAACCCCAATATTTGTAGGCCTGTGTAGTATATGCAGTCACGGCCACAAACTTATCATTCTTGCTCGTGCAGCTGGAGCGTGCCTCAGCATGCCAAGAATGATACATTTTGCGGCCTTGACGCATAATCTACTATTTTTATCACGAAAATAGATTCATTGGTGGAATTTACATTCAATCATATTCATCTATCATTATTTTATTCTTAAGAATCTAGTTCTGGTGAATAATTCAAAATATAGTTTTTTTTATTAATTGAATTATAGCTTATTTTTACGTAGAACTCGCTTTTATCAGGGAGCGCGGTAGCGCTTCTTACGGCATGTTAGCGCTACGGCTTTCCCTATTTACTTTGAATTTGTGATGTTCAAAGATTAAAACTTTGAGTAAATAATTATGTTTCAATATTTACATATTATTTGATTACAAGTATACATAAAATGATCTAATGTTTTATCTGACAACAAAAACACATGGCCAAAAGTCAAGTTTTCATGATTTTTTTATATTATCATAGGTTAGTCTGTCGATTTCTTTTCTATTTCGGGTTGTTTCAGATTTCCGGTGGATGTTAGAGAACGACGGAGAGTTTTTCGTCTGATGTGAGAGAAAGAGACAGAATACGAGTTGTGCGATTGCTAATAAGTGAGAGAGAGAAAGAGAGTGAGAAAAAGAAAGAGAATACGAGTTATATCTTTTAACAATGAACGCATGTATTCAGACGAATGCTTTCAGAACATGCTAAATGTATAAAGACATCGCGTAAATAAGCAATATAAGAATTTAGTGTCTCGTTCTATACAGCTGACGAGCTACCGCAAAATCACGAGCGTTCATGTGATCAGTTCGCGCGTGCGCAGTAAAACGTCCCGTACATAAAAAATTCAACAGTTGAAAGCGGCGAAATTCAAAAGTCGGTAATACCGATTTGGTATTTAAAAATGAAAACAACAACAAATGAAAAAGTAATATTTGAATATTTTAAAACATTCTTAATTAATTAATTAGTTTTTCATACGATATTTAGACAAAATAAGCTGATTAATTTGAAAGTGTAGAAGAAAATAAGATTCAAATTTTTTCGAAAACAAATATTTTATAATAATAATAAATATATAAAAATTAGGTTGATACAATTAGCTATAAAATTAGTGTTATTATATTAAAGTATCAGATTATCGGTAAAGTTAATAAATTTATTGAGATAAGAATTTTCGACTTTGAAAAAGTTGTGATATCTCCCTAAAAACCTTTAAAAAGGTAAAATTACGGCAAGTTAGCTTCAAAAAAATCTTTTTCACTATCTCAAAAATAAAAAACATTTTTTCTTATCCCCTGGCGAAAAGTACGTCGAAAGACGTCTACTTTCTGAGAGAGAAGTTAAGCATTATCTACGGCGGCTCGGCGCACTAGCGATGCGCAATCGTGTTGACGCTCTGTTTTTCACGGCAGTTAAGAATAGAGAGGGCTACGTCTATCCTTCTCTGTCCGCCGGCGTTAGACATTGACTCTCTCCCTCTCTCTTTCTTTTTCATACAGAATAGAGAGGGTTGCGTCTATCCTTCTCTGTCCGCCGGCTTTAAGAATTGACTCTCTCCCTCTCTCTTTCTTTCTCTTATATGTACAATAAAGGTAGCCGCGAATGGAGGGGGCTATGTCTAGCCTTCTTTGCCGGTTACAACAAGCAGTATATCTTTTTCTTTATTTTTCTTATATAGTAATTTTAAATATTTTATTATTAAAACCTAACTTGTTTTATTTTGTGAATTATAAATTGCAGTGTGTTATAAAGTGTGTAAATTATAAAATGTGAGTGAAATATTGATGGTTTATTTTAATGATTTATCATCAGTGGGAGAGGGGCAGAGAAGGATAGAGCATACTCGGTCAATAGCAGCAAGCGATTCATCGCGGTATTTTTATTTTAATGATTTATCATCAAAAACGAATTATCACAACGGGTAAGTTGGACGTACTTTTCGCCAGGAATAAGAAAAAATCGTATATTCACCTCGGGAGAGAAGTTGACCATCAATTGCTCGCGTATTTGCCCCCTCGCTGCGCTCGGGGGCCAATCTTACGCGAGCATTTAATGGTCAACTTCTCTCCCTAGGTTAATAATATACTATTGTCAAAAATTTAAACTTATTTAATACAATCAACTATAAAAAAGTCTTTAACATTATAGATAATAAAAAAGTGGGAATTTAATTATAACAAAAATACACTTGGAAAAATACTGAAATCAATAATGTGTGGTCAAGTTTTAAGGGCATGCATACGCTCTACTATAGCGGCCGATATAGCAGAGCGTAGGCCGAATTTCTAGAATCGAAGAATTAACTTTGTAAAAAAACTAATCATCAGAATGAATTTTCCTTTTACAGTTGACTCTATTGTGAGATAGTAAAGGGCGGAAAATAGAAAAATCTCAGAAAAATAGTGAATTTTTCGAAAATAGAGATAATAGTATAGCAGAGCGTAGGCCGGATTTCTAAAATCGAAGAATTAACTTTGTAAAAAAACTAATCATCAGAATGAATTTTCCTTTTGTAGGTCACTCGATTTTGAGATAATAAAGGGCGGAAAATAGAAAAACCTCAGGAATTCGGAAAAAAAATTATTTTTCTCAAAATAATATGAAAATAATTATCATACTAGAAAGTGTAATGTTGTCAGGTTGGCAACACCTGACTCTGACGCGATGGCGTTTTTCTTTTTTGACGCGAACTTCGAAATTTGAAATATATTGAATATTGTCATTTTATGCAAATGATAACACAATCATTCTTTATTCTTCTGTGATGAAAGCAATGATGTTTTATTTTTTTTTGGCGTAAATAAAATATTTTTGTTGTATATGTGTGAGGTATAGCGAATAAAATAGAAAGGAAAAAAGAATACAAACGTGTGCGTACGGGTATAAGACACGCATACACATGAAGTCGCGTTTTCAGCTATTCTGTTGCTTTTTTTTTCTTTTTCTAACATCTTGTGTATAGGTGAGTGATGATATATTTGAAAATGGATAAACTATTATTGTATGCATTGCAAATGTTTAGAATACATTATTTCTGCATGTAGGAAATTTTTATGATTTTTCATTAGAAAAAAAAGAATGTAAAATATTCTACTTTCTGTTTTATACGTGTCAGGTAGAGTAAACAATGTAAGAAAGCCCTTCTTTCATTGTTTACTGTAAGAAGGGCCTTACTGTAAAAAAAGCAACAGAATAGCAAAGACTTCATGTGTGTGCGTGTCTTATACTCGTACGCACACGTTTGTATTGTCTTTTTATTTCTATTTTGTTCACTATATACCTCACACATATACAACAATTTTATTTATGCCAAAAAAAAATAAAACATAATATTCAATGATAATATACAATATATTTCAAATTTCGCGCCACAGCATAAGAAAAACGCCATCGTGTCAGAGTCAGGTGTTGCCAATCTGACAACATTAAACTTTCTAATTATTTTCATATTATTTTGAGAAAAATAATTTTTTTTCGAAATTCCTGAGGTTTCTCTATTTTCCGCCCTTTATTATCTCAAAATAGAGTGACCTACAAAAGGAAAATTCATTCTGATGATTAGTTTTTTTACAAAGTTAATTCTTCGATTCTAGAAATTCGGCCTACGCTCTGCTATACTATTATCTCTATTTTCGGAAAATTCACTATTTTTCTGAAGTTTTTCTATTTTCCGCCCTTTATTATCTCACAATAAAGTGAACTGTAAAAGGAAAATTCATTCTGATGATTAGTTTTTTTACGAAGTTAATTCTTCGATTCTAGAAATTCGGCCTACGCTCTGCTATACCGGCCGGTGTAGTAGAGCGTATGCATGCCCTTAATATGATTTAAAATAATACTTACAAATGATATTGTACCTATATTTTGATGATAATAATGAATCAATAAAAAATTCCTTTGTTAAAAATAAAGTGTAAAAAGTCCATATAAAATATTATTGAAAATATAAAACTATCTTCAACAAAATTTAAAAAAAATAATAAGTAATTAACCTAAAAATAAGAATAAAAGTAATATTACAGCTATAAACTTGCCAGGCCCACCCTTCAAAAGTTATATTTCTTGGTGAACACACATCCATTTAAAACATTTTTTAGGATTGACTTTTTAGAATCTCGTAAGGAAATTCAAAATATATATTAATTTTCACAATTTAGTATCCAATGAACAAATAATCTAATTTTATAACATTAATGATATATTTAACTTTTGTAAAGTGGGCCTGGCAAGTTTATAGCTGTAATATTACTTTTATTCTTATTTTTAGGTTAATTACTTATTATTTTTTTTAAATTTTGTTGAAGATAGTTTTATATTTTCAATAACATTTTATATGGCCTTTTTACACTTTATTTTTAACAAAGGAATTTTTTATTGATTCATTATTATCATCAAAATATAGGTACAATATCATTTGTAAGTATTATTTTAAATCATATTAAAACTTGACCACACATTATTGATTTCAGTATTTTTCTAAGTGTATTTTTGTTATAATTAAATTCCCACTTTTTTATTATCTATAATGTTAAAGACTTTTTTATAGTTGATTGTATTAAATAAGTTTAAATTTTTGACAAAATGTTTTTTATTTTTGAGATAGTGAAAAAGATTTTTTTTGAAGCTAACTTGCCGTAATTTTACCTTTTTAAAGGTTTTTTGGGGATTTATATATCTTAAGTATTCTTGATCAGATAGCGGATTTCATACACACGTGCTATAAAATAGTATATGATACTCGTCTTTCAAATGGCATATTCTGATCTCGCTTTGCTCAGTCGATAACGCCGTGACAGAATACGCCATTTGAAACACTTGTATCATAATATACTATTATAGCAGTGCGTGTCTGAAATCCGCTCGCTATGCACGCTTATTTGTGGCGCAAACAGCTTATTCTGACATGTTTTTCACAACTGTTTAGTATATCTATATATGTGTATGTATGTGCACGCGCATTACTATATTGCAAACGGTTAAGATACATTAAGACACGTATGATGAATATTCAGACAAATAGTAGCACTAGACTATGCGTATGTATAGTATGTGCGTGTATTCAATTTTTCAGCTACCACATTCCGTATACTTTATAACTAACAGTATCAAATTACTAACACAAACTTAACCTTGTCATAATAAAATACAGTTTTAGTGTTCATAATGATACCATCTTTACTGTGACGATGATACTGGGCAAAGTATTGAAATAAATTTTTGAATACGAAAATAGATTCATTGATGAAATTAATATTCATTTCATTTAAAAAAATTTAGTTCTGTTGAAGAATTTAAAATATAGTTTTGTTTATTAATTGAATCATAACTTCTTTGGTAGAAATTGAAGCGCTTTGTATTACCAATTTATGACCAGTAGAAATGGAAACGCTTTTTTTAATATTTTATGGCCATTTCTTTAACATTATTATTACTAATAACCTCAAATTTTTATATACACCATTTTTATGCTCACATTTATACCAGGGTTATTTTTAAATAGAACTCGCCTTTTATTTATACATCTTAAATATTCATGATATAGGTGGCGGATTTCATACACACGTGCTGCAAAATAGTATATGATACTCATTCTGGCGCGGAATATGCTATTTAAAAAACTTGTATCATAATATACTATTCTAACTGAGTAGGATTAACTTATGTACATATTTTAAATGAATCGAAATTAAGGAAATATTTCAAACTGGTATTAATTTACTTTAATAAAACTGATTTATTTGCAAAAAAAAATTATTTATAAAATTTTAAGTAGCATAATCTAGAAAGTGTTTTATTTTGCTTCAGCGTGGGAGTTTTCGCAATAGAAGCAAATTACGATATATTTAACTTAAGTATATTATAGATTTATTGTTGCTTTACATAACTTTCTAAATATGTCAACCGAATCGTAGATTAAGTTGAAAATTTTTAGCGAAGTAAAAATTTTAATGATTTTTATATACGGGTCACGTATCTCTGTCCTTTTCTAATCAAAGAAATGATTTTTTCACAAAAACTAATAACTTTATCAAAAAATGAAGAGAAAGCCGAATCTTGTATCAAAAAAGCAATATTTTCTTTGATAAGAAAAAATTAATTTTATTGCTTCGTTCTCAAGAAAACCTTGAAAAACCAAATTGTCCACCTTAACCTCTATGATTTAAGTTTTTCAAGGTTTTCTTGAGAACGAAGCAATAAAATTAATTCTTTCTTATCAAAGAAAATATTGCTTTTTTTATTACGAGATGCGGCTTTCTCTTCATTTTTTTGCTAAAGTTGTTAGTTTGTGTAAAAAACTTAATTCTTTAATTAGAAAAGGACAGAGATACGTGACCTCCTCTTAAAAACCAAATTTAGACAATATTTATACCAGTTAGTATTTATAGAGACAATTATTTAATAAATTAGAAACTTGTGTTCAATTCAAAATTAATCATGCACTTCTTCGCATATATATTTTATCATAATAATCCTTATTCAAGATTATGTTTAGCATAAAATAAGGTTTGACGAATTGAAACACATCATTTTGCATTTAACATGAAATTCTACTTACTCTTTCACAAAACTCACAAATTTCTCATAAATTTAAAACAAAACTTATTCATTATTTACCTCCTACAAGAAAATTACCCCATTTTAACAATACTAAAATAATTTTCAAATACTCCATCACGCTCATTTCTTTAACCACAAAATTTACCGCTTCAAAGCCACAAGTGCAATTATTTGCGTAAACAATAGACGCGAAAAGGAAAGGGTTTTTACCGCGCGCAATGCGTAATTGCATGCAAATGGAGTCTCCTCCGTTATGTGTGTGTATGTACATTTTCCGCACACTACTCTAAAACACTTTCACTAAAGATACTTCTGAGCTTAGCACTCTTTTAATTTAAGGAATTTACTATAGAAGTATAGGCGTTGCTATCATTAAAACTAAAGTAGGCTATTTCTTTATGATATATACTAATATGAAGTTTTTTTTTTTTAATAAAACATAAGATGGAAGAGGTCTTTCAACTAGAACGCTGTTTTGAGCTAAGTTTTTATAGAAAAAGGAGTTATACAGCATTAAACATTTTGAAGTGAGATCAACGTTCGTTAAAAGAAGAAATATTAATTTCTTAATTTCTGATAGTATTAAATTAACGTTTCTTCAAATTTAAAAACAATTTGATATTTCATATTTTAAAATTGCATTTGTGCACTCAAAAGTTTTAATCAGAATTTTTCATTTTCAAGTATATTCTTTGATTGAGTAACGAATGAAAAGAATTAAATACTTAACTAAATTAAACAAACTAAGCAAGAATCAAATCAAACAATCCTTTATATATATGCACTTAAAATTCAAAAGCTCAAACGTCTCTAACCGCTGCATTTCTATATCCCCCGCATTCTTATTCTCATGTATACAGAAAAAAAGAAAAATCAAAGAATAAATAGAACACGTGTGATAGAATACACTTGCGTCTTAGCATAAAGCAGATAGCAGAGAGGTTGTTCTGAAAGAAAGGATAAGAGAGACTAAGGACATTGTCTCTCGCAAGAGTTGGTCAAAAATTCTATTGCGCCAGGAAATAAGATTTAGCTTTCAAAATAAAGAGCCGAAGGAAATTTAAAAGAGAAGAACTGCTATTGTATTATTGTATAGTCTGCTCATTTGTCCGTTCTTTCTCTTTCTTTCTATGACGTCGAGAGCTCATTAACCTCTAATGTACAGGTTGTGATTTCTCGTGACATGAGTCATTACAGAATTGAGTAATTAATAATGCGAGGAAAGAAAAATGTGCAAGAGATATTTTAGCTTTAGTTTTTATGAGATTTTTCATAGCTAATTTTGCTTATGATGATTGCTTTATAACTTAACAATCATTCGTTTAAGATATATATTAAAAGTCCAATAGATATTGCATCTTTTAATTTAAATATGCATGAATTTTCATTTTTGTTTTTAAATTAACATTATCAGGTATTTACGTAAGCCATCCTCGTTTATTAAAATTCACAAAAGTAATATAAAATGTTTTGTGATATTTAGCCACAAATTAAATGCAAAATAAAATTCGAAATTCATGATGTTGTTAAATATTTTTTAATTATTTAATTTTATATAATTAATTTATACTTCAATAACTTTTTTGAAATTACATAAAAATAATAGCCGTTACAGAAAATTGAAATTACATAAAAAATTATATAATTGGAAAAAATATTTCCTTTAAAATATCGTGTTTTTCAAATTTTATTCTTAATTAAAATTCAGTATTTCGATAATCATCTTTAACTCTAATATTCTGTAACTTTGATTTTTTGTATCGCATTTTCATTTTAAAGTTAGTATTTATCTTAAATTTGAAAGAACCTACTTATATAAAAAAATAAAATATATCAAATCTAATCATTAGCATATAGAGTCTGTAAGTAGTAATAGCTTATTCCCGCATTATAAAATCCAACGTATATAAAGTGCTTTAATAAAATCCTCCTTTATAAGAAACTCAACGAAGCGAATAGGATTGGGTTAAACGGGATTAAAGCGTGTATAGTAAGCGTGTTTTATTCAATAAAAGTACACGTACGGATATGCACAATCCTGTGGAACAATCGATTTGTACAATTAGAACGAAAAGTTAAAAGTATTGGTCTCGATTTTACAAATTAAGGTATCGAACGGCTCGTACTGAACTTTAAGTTATCTTTAAATTCTAAAATACGATTAGCTTTCGATACTTTTTAAGAACTTGGAAATTTATACATAACACTTTTAGATATTGATTTTTTATCATTATTTTGATTTAGATCAATATTGTATATTTACTTGAATTTTATTAGTGTAATTAAAATTTAAAACAATAGTGACTTTAATTAATTAAAATAATGACGAAAATAATTTCTTTATAGCCAAGAAATTTTAATACTTAATTATGCTTATGAAATTACTGAATGTGTATTAGTTGAGAAAACTTATTATAATTCAGCGTGTATTCTAGAAATTTCAAATCGAAATATTTTCAATCCTTTTTAATGTAATAATATTTTGCAACAACGAGATTTAATTATTTTTCCTTTATTTTATTTCAAAACGGTCTATACTGCAACAAGTCTCGCATCGAACGTATAATGAGTTTCTTGTTAAATAATTAACCATGCATAACATACGTACACACACGTGTTGATTCGTTTGGTTATGATTACATTACATGTTATTTTTTTTTCTTAACAAATTAATGAACAAATAAAAAAAATAAAAGGTACCCAAATTGCAATCTAAATTAATAACAACTGAACCACTTTGTCCCACAGGTCACTATAAAATTGTTACTAGTATAGAAAATATAGACGATTCACAATGAGTTGTATAAGGCAATAGGCGATAACTTTCAGTCGCTCCTTTCAATCTCAAATATATATATATATATATATATATATATATATATATTTATGTTATAGTATGTCGTATTCGGTAGAATACCCATGGAGCTAGCTAAATGGGTATTGGGGTGTCATACCGCCCTGCTCGTAACTAAAGTATATTCAGTTAACAATACACTATACAATGGAGTATACAACTTTAAAATACTCTATAGTATGGAATATTATTGCATACGCCACACTATATTGATGTGTATTGGCAAATATTCTACAGTCTTGTTGAACAACGTTCGGAGCAAAACACTAAAATATGTTTTTAGAAGGGTAGTAGAGTCAGCGCGCTGCTACAAGTAGGCAAACCTTGTCCGCTCTGCTATAGTAAGACAAAGACAGATAAAGAAGAGCGCACTTAAAAGTAAACAAACAAGTTAAACTCTAAAGAGCTATAGTTCTCCGTCGACGTCGTTCGATCGTTTCCGTAATTCGTCGTCGACTCTCTCTGTCGCATAGGCAGAAGTATACCGGCACCGCTCAGTTCTTTACTCGCATGAGAATTCTTCAAATAAATAGTCTGAAAATTTATATTTTATCATAATATTTTTTATTTGTATTTAATCTTTTTATAGCCCCTCATACAACCTACGATAACATAAAATCATCTACCCAACTTGGGCTAACGAAGGATACATATGACCTCGACTAATGTTTTATAGCTTGAACAGCAGTCAGTCTCGGGCTAAAGCCCTTGACCGACTACTGCTCAAGTCAAAAACATTAGTCTCGCTCATATAAATCCTTCGTACGCCCAAGTTGGGTATATAACTAATATATATTAGTTATATACGTAACTTGGGAGTACGAAGGATGAATACAGGCGAGACTAAAGTACACTTGGCGGAAAGGATATTTTTCCGAATGTGTACCTCAAATGGCAGTGCTGCATATTTTACCACAGACATAAGAAAACTTCGAATTATGCATTGAGTTTCGCATCATGATTATTTTGTTTTTTCTTATAGGTTATTCATGCAAAATTCAAACAACTTAAATTTTATTGCTTATATAATTTAAATTCACAATATTAGATTCTATATGATTATTGAACCAAGAAATAAAAATTTTATTTAATAAAATTATAATTCGGATCATGAAAAAGGAAAGTAATATTGTTTATTTACTAAAATTATATCATATTAAGTAATAAGTAACGATGATGCGAAATTTGCTCTATAATTTAAAAATTGTCTTATGCCTGTGGAAAAATATGCGATGTTGCCATTTGAGGTTAACATTCGGAAAAATATCCTTTCCGCCAAGTGTACTTTAGTCAAGCCTGGATTCAGAATCCTTTGTACTCCCAAGTTACGTAGATAAGTTTATGTCACTGTAGGCCGTATGAGGAACATTAAAATGATTTTATAGCACTGCGGGACCTAAATCCGCACTTAGGTAACACTTTTCTGTTACCTAGGTGGCACTTTTTTACACGGTACAATAATGAATTTACTTAGGTAACGTACGTATATAATAAGAAATAATTTTATATGTAAATTAATTTTTAAAGTATTTTCATAAATAACAATAGGCTGTAGTATATTGGAACTCTTTTACATTAACATTCTTTAAATTAAATAACAATTATAAGCAAGTAAGATACGAGTAAAACTAAAATTGATAGTAGCGTAACATGTAGAGCGAAGAGGTATAGTCATTTCAGCGTTGTATTATAAAATGCTACGGGGAACCCCCTATTACTACACACGATTGCTATTGCTATACTAAACATGTTACCTCCTCACCGCTCCTACGACGCTAATTCATACGTAAAACAAAATTTCAATTTATGACTTCATAGAAGATGATTTCAACAAACAATTTCACATAATATCAATAATATTGATAAAAATTAATTATTATTACACATTTTGAGTATATTTTTGAAATTATATTCTTTTTTTTCTTTTTCAATCTATTATTCATGGAGTGTTTAGTTTTAGTTTATTTATAGTTTTCTTTTCTTTTTTTCGATTTATCATTAACAGGATGCGTAGTGTTTGGTTTTTTATAGTTTTCGCTTTTATTTTTTGAATCATAATTCGTGGAGTGCATAGTTTTTGTTTATTACTGATTTTGAAGAGTACAGATTTAATTTGGCGGATTTATGTCCCACGTGCTACAAAATAGTATACGATACTCGTGATCTTAGTGGAACTTTATTACACGGCCGGAGTTATCGCCCGAGCGCAGCGAGGGCGATAACTCCGGCCGTGTAATAAAGTTCCACTAAGATCACGAGTATCGTAATGTACTATTTTTAAATTAATGACATTATTTTATTAAAAATAAATAAATAATGTCATTACTCACTTATTTTTTTACTTATTAACTAATTTTCAAAATTTGTTTAAACAAAACATTCTTTAAATTTAAGATTTTATATGAATTTGTATGAGCATTGACATATCTAACGACATTCTTTTGTTTTCACTAACCTACGAATCGATGTCACTCGCGTCATATACGGCCATGCTGAGCGATATGTCGATCTGTCAATACTCCCTAAGGAAATATTGACAGAGAGAATATGGTCGAGATATTAGCATGAACGTGTGCAATGCTTATACAAATTTAGCGTGGTCTATAAGTATTCCACCTAATATGGCCTACCGCGACATAAACATATATATATATATATATATATATATATATATATATATATATATATTCATGTCCTCATAGGCCGTATTCGTGTTAGTATGTAAAGAGCATGCTAAATTTTTATTGGCATCGCATATGTCTCAGGCGCGCTCCTCAACTCTTTACAAGATTTATATGTCCTCCTGAGACATATTGAGACTCAATATGTCTCAGGAGAAATCAATATGACATCACCGATCCTACTATGTTTCGTTCAATATGTCAAAGAGCAATCATATTGAACGTAGGTTAGTGAAAAAAATGACTCGGGCTTCGACAGCAGCTATGCTCATTACAAAATTTCAATCTAAGAAACAAAATAAAAAATCAATAGGACTAAAATTAAATTTTAACAGTATTGAAAAAAAACATTAACATTTTCAACTAATAAGTTATAGTTCCTCATACGGCCCACTTCAGACATAAAATCATCTATGTCATTTGGCCGTGCCCAAGCGGCAAACGTTCGTGATTTAGATTTCACCTGAATAAACGACCAAAGGACGTAGATGATTTCATGTCCGAAGTAGGCAATATGAGCAACTATAACTTAATAGTTGGATATTAATAAAATATATTGTTTGTAATAATATATTGTTTTTCCAATACTTTTTAAATTTAATTTTGGTTCTATTGGTTTTTTCTTTTGTTTCTTAGATTGACATTTCGTAATAAGTGTAGCTGCTGTCAGAGCGCGAGTCATTTTTTTTTCACTAACCTACGTTCGATATGATTGCTCTTTGACATATTGAACGAAACATAGTGGGATCGGTGAAGTCATATTGATTTCTCCTGAGACATGTTGAGTCTCAATATGTCTCAGGAGGACATACAAATCTTGTAAAGAGTCGAGGAGTCGCGTCTGAGACATATGCGATGCCAATACAAATTTAGGGTGCTCTTTACATATCGACACAAATACGGCATACGAGGACATAAATATTAGTTATATACGTAACTTGGGCGTACGAAGAATGAATATGGACGAGACTAATATTTGTCGATTGGGTAGTAGTTAGTTGAGGGCGCGCTTCGTCCGGGACTGACTACTGCTCAATCGACAAATATTAGTCGAGACCATGTTCATCCTTCGTACGCCCAGGTTACGTAGATAATTTTATGTCGCTGTAAGCCTAATGGGGGACTATAACGAAATTGATTTAAAATAAAAACAAAACACACACAACACACTATACATGAAATCCAACATATTAATGCGTTCGATTGAATAATTTCAATCCAATCGCCAGAACATTTTAATTCACGTAACACGTTTTTTTTATTAATTTGATTTATTTTTATGTTTTTAACATTAATAAATAATATATTAATGTTTCTTTAGAATTTTTTGATAATATGTCAAAATCAGTTTCTGTCACTCTTTCCTTTTTTTTTTCATTTGTAAACATGAATCTTCAATTTTTTCGCATCGCTGTTCGCATAACTCAAAATTTTTTTATGGTTAAGAAAATGTCAAAGTCGGCTGTGAGCATAGGCACGCTTGCGTCATACGGTCTACCTAAGTTGACTAGTCTGAACACATATATAATCCATACGTCACTGAGAACGTATAGAAACATTTGAACATAGTTGAGATACGAGCCAAAACGTATGCGATGTCAATACAAATTTAGCTGGGTCTACAGATTTTGAGCCGAATTTGACCTACGGTGACATATATACGTATCGGAAACATATGAAAGATGAATACTTCGAGACCAATTTTTGTTGATCAGGTGATAATCGGTCGAGGACGCGCAGAGCGCAATTGAGACTGATTGCTATATAACCAACGATCATTGGTCCAAATGATATTCGTAATCCTTCATACTTCTAAAATGCGTAGATGATTTTATGTCAACGAAGGTCGTATATGGAACTACATCAATATAAATTTAATTCTTTATTATGTTTAATAATATGTTATTATTATTTTTCAATTAATCAGTCATTGTTGTTTTTAATTTAAAATAGCATCGCGTTAAATTTTGCCGCTTACAAATGTTGAGTTTCTCTAGCTTGAGCGTTTACCCGCGCAAACTGAAGCCGTGCATATGTAGCTGCGCACATTTTAACTGTTTCTACTGAACTCTATGGACTCATTGTCTCTGCACTGCTGCTCCTCAGTTATGCTGAAGACTGCTAAGACTAGTAGGGCGCACTATGTGTCTCAGTGAGATCTAAATAATGACCAATATAAACTAACAGCACGCTACCATATATAAGATGTTTATATGATATGAGTATATGCTCTGTAGATATTAGCCCGTATACAATTTTCGACGACATAAATATTCATATATACATAAAATGAAAGAAATTTTTTATTATTCTAAGATAAAACAGAACAATTTTGCAGCTAAACCTTTAAATCTCATGTAGGTATAAGCGTAAAATTACAAGTGCAGTCATGGTCAACCATTAAGCTAAATCATCAATGACAAGTTTAATTATCGTTTCAAGCCATTAACATCATAAATGTTTAATCATTTAATTTTAATTAAATTCAGATATTATTATACGTTTCTTTTGCGTTTGTTTGTATACATCTTCAGGAAGCTGCGCATTGTTGCGCCATTTGCTTATTAGGGCGTAAAAAGTAAAAATTAATTGCTTTTTTCCATACATTCATTCATGCTTTTGCAGTTTAATGACTTTAGCATTTTAGTGTTAAGTAAGTCTGACTTACTTCCAATCATAAATCCTATGAAATTCTATAATTTTTTTAATTTAAGGGAATGTAATAAAATACCGATATTACAGTTTTTCAAATTTTTTATTGTTAATACAAAAGTTTTAAAATATCTTTATACTACAGTCTTCCATTTTTATTAATAAAAAGCCTAATTTAGAGATGTTTCGGAAAATTTTTTAATAAAAATTAAAAATTTGGAAAACTGTAATGTCGTTAACTATGTATAAATCGTTTATGTCCTCGTAGGCCGTATTCGTGTCAGTATGTAAAGAGCATGCTAAATTTGTATTGGCATCCCATATGTCTCAGACGCGCTCCTCGACTTATTGCAAGAATTATATGTCTTCCTGAGACATATTGAAACTCAATATGTCTCAGGAGAAATCAATATGGCATCACCGATCCTACTATGTTTCGTTCAATATGTCAAAGAGCAATCATATTGAACGTAGGTTAGTGAAAAAAATGACTCGCGCTTCGACAGCAGCTATACTCATTACAAAATGTCAATCTAAGAAACAAAAGAAAAAATCAATAGAACTAAAATTTAATTTTAAAAGTATTGAAAAAAAGATTAATATTTTCAACTAATAAGTTATATTTCCTCATACGGCCTACTTCAAATATAAAATCATCTATGTCCTTTGGCCGTTTATTCAGGTGGAATCTGAATACGGCCAAAGGACATATATAACTAATACTCTATTACTTTACCTCATATCGTATTCTTTTTATTACATTTGAAGATAAATAAAATAAACGAATATAAATTTTGGTTCATATAAAATCAATTTAAATGTTAAAGAATTCAAATTCTAAATAGATTATTTTACTTGGTAAGAGAAATTGTAAGTTATTATTAACTTTGGTTAACGGTAATATTAATTGTAATTATTAATTTGTTAATATCTAAGTAAAAAATTTTATTTAATTTTACTAACATTTTTTTATAGTTGAATTCAAACTAAAATTCTACGTATGTAGGTATATAATTAAATTCAATAAAATTTTATTAATATTCAAAAAAATGTTTATTCTATAATCGTTAATATTGCTTGAATAAATAAAAAATTAAGCACAGCTAAAAAAATTTTGAACATTTTTAACAATATTGTATGATTTTTAATTGAAAAAATTTTGTGTTTTAGATAAATTTAATTAAAAAATAGAAACATTGTGATATCTTTGTATTTGAATGTGGAAAAATAACATATCATAAAACATGAAAATTTTGATTGATTTTACCATTGATAAAAGAAAAATATTACTTGTTTTAGGCTGATACAGAACCAATTTGGTGGTCATGGGTGCGGGCTATTGCAGCTGAGATTGTTCGTCAAACACCTTTTCGAGCGCAACGTTGCCTCAACTTTCTCGAGATTTTAACCACCTGCCCTCGTGGTCCAGTGCCCTTACCAGATAGCCCTATAGATCAACGACGCCGTTCTCGAAGCGAGTTACGTTGTTGGCCCACCAACGACATTACTATCGAGAAGATCGCAAACATACATTCAACTTCTATTCTGGAGGAATCACGAAGACGTGCTCGAAGTGAACTACGTGGCTGGTCTAGCAGTAATTCCAGCGATGAAGATCTCATAGGTGGCAATGGTGTAGGAGTTCTGGTAAATTGTAAAGATAGAAGTAATATGTTGATGCAAACAAGAGCATGGGGTTGCAGTGAAAGCAGCGAAGGTAGCGACGATAGTTTACCTTGGGGTGCAGGACCTTGTCGATCTAGTGTGGACTCGGTAGACTCGCCAGTTTCTATTACAGAAGTAACTACCAGAGAACAAAGAATGCAAAGGTATAAGGAAGCAAGGAGAAGAGAAAATGAAGCTAGAAGGAAACAAGTTTTAGAAGAAGATGCCAGACGTAGGAAAGCTTCTAAAGCTGCCGAAGAGAATAACAATGATATTCCTCACAGAGGCTCAAAAATCAGAGGAATATTATTCATTGATGATACGGATGACACTTCACCTATTCGTTCACCGAAAAAGGAATTGCCGAAAAGGCTTGATTCTTCTTCAAAAACCGAAGATATTACTACCATAACATTTGAAAGACTTCCACCTGTAAAGCCTTTTAACGATATTGTTCCTACCACAGTAAGATTCGAAGATACAAATGGACATGAGCCTGATGATAATAGGAACAACAATAGCAGTAACAGAAATAATCAAATAAATATAATTCTTACGAATGGAATGACGAAACCTGGAATCTTAAGAAATGATACGAGTGAACGTAGAAGCAGAGCTCGAGAACGCAGAAGTGTTCGAGAAAGAGGTCCATTGTTATCTTTACCAACAATGATCACCAATCGTAATATTAATGTAGAAACTTTGAAAGAACGTAAAGAACGTTTAAATGCAAATTTAACTCCAACAAGATTTCCAGACATTCTTGCTGATGATAAAACCTCTAGAACAGCAATGATCACAACATCTTTGTCAATTCTCCGAGATCCACCTTGTGAAGAAGTTGTTGCTAGACTTTTGGAGCGATGCCAAAGGGTTGACCATTATGTTCCCGTGCGTGAAAAACTTACACTCTTCGAGTCATTATCTAGAATGGGCGGACGTTTAGCCAGAAGCACTGAAGATCTTGGAAGGTCCAGTTCAAATCCAAGCCCTAGAGGTAAACAGCGTGCTAGATCGTTACACGATCTTAATCGAGGTGGAATAAAATCAGTACCAGTGAGGGAAATGTGCAGATTTTTTGAAAATGGTAAACCTGAATCTCCAACCGTTATAACAGCTAAAAAAGATCCAAATAGAACCAGATACAACGACTTTACGTTGACAAATAGCAGTAGAAATTTGTCAACTTACAAGGATTTTCCAAAAAATCCTAACGCACCGTGTATTAGAACTTCAACCAGAAGGAAACACTACGTTAAATAAAATTCTATTAGTGAAAACGAATTATTTTTTCAGTTGAAACGTTTTAATGTTTTGTTTTCCTTTATTTGATGATCAGATGTTTCCTTTAGGATAAAGAAAGGAGCTATATCAATTATCACAGTTTTATTAAGATCCTTATAAAAATGCCTTTAACAACGACTACAAAAACAGTAAAAAATAACTGCACATGTTCATGTAAATTAAGAAATAATTAATTGGCAATTGTAGAGAATAAATTATATCGGACTTAAATTGAAATTGTTATTGTTATGAGATGATATTAGGTTTTTCTTTACTGTATTATTTTAGTAATATTTAATGTAAAGCGTGTCAAATTTAGGTGCTTTAATTTAAATACTTTATTTATTTATTTCATACGTTTTGTGCTAATAATTATTTCACAAGAATATAATGAAAAATTGTTTGATCAATAAGCTATAAAAAAACGTCAAGTTTATATAACGATTTTACATTATAGAAGAAAATTTAATAACTCATTAAGAAATTATTATATTTATTAAAATAAATAAAAAGATAAAGATAGTGCCAATATATGGATAGAATATGAAATTTGTAAAAAGTGTTAATAGTTAATAATTTGAAATTAAGAAAAATATTACAAAACATCATTGAATCGACGTTAAGATATTTTGTTTAATGAATTATTTTTGTAAAATAATTATTAGTTCCAAAAGTGCAACATAAATAAATAAGAAATTTTAATTTGTAAATATTTAATAACTGTTGCGTTACGTTATGTTACTTTGTGTGTATCTGCTTTGAACATTACGAAGCTTTGTTATTGGGAAAATGACTTTAAAAAGTATTGAAGAATGAAAAATGCAAAAATGAATAATTTTGTAATTTGATTACAAAAATGATTACAGTCAGTTAAATTAGTCTAAAGCGTACTGTGATGACTTTTCAATTGTATAAATTAATCATGATTACGAATTTCCATGTATTTTTGACAATATTCACTTGTTATCATTGATGGGTGTGATCAATATACAGAAATTATCGTCCCATTTTGGGTTTCCACAAAGAAAAAAAGAAGCTTTGAAGTCATGCAAATAAAAAAAATACCCTTAAATGTTTATTATATTTTTCTTCTGTAGTCAATTGTGCAGGTCATATTTATTTCTAAAAAAATGAAAAACATTAACATTTATAATCATATTATCTCTGGCCAAATCCTGTGAAATATTTTTCAATATTTATTTATAACGCGTGGAATCGACAAAAACTGCATTTATGTAGAAAGGCAAAAAAAATGAAGTTACGGAAAAAAAGAATCTTTCTTCTTGAGATATGTCTGGCATACGGTGTCTGT
The DNA here is from genome assembly GCA_017163975.1 of Anastatus disparis. Classification (NCBI taxonomy): domain Eukaryota; kingdom Metazoa; phylum Arthropoda; class Insecta; order Hymenoptera; family Eupelmidae; genus Anastatus; species Anastatus disparis. Next base: position 362,157 of record JAFFSR010000003.1, read on the forward strand.
GTCGTTAATCACGAGAGCAATTAATCTGAAGAATTCAAGAGAATGAACAGAGAGCGACGAGTTTGAGAAGTTATAAAAAAAATACCAAAAGCATCATTTCTCCAATCCATTAATGGGAGAAAGTTGATTATTTTCTAGGAACATTTGAAGAACTCAAGCGTCTTTAAAGTGTAAAAGAGTTAAAAAATTTTTCAATGCCAAATTAATGACGAATGTATAATATGATTTTTACAATGGAAATTTCACTTTTGATACGTAATGGAATTATATAAAATTTCTGTTATTAAAAGTTTTATTTGATTTTTTTTGTATTTAAACAAAGTTATTTAAAGATTAGCAGCTTATAAAATATTTATCAATAGTGTTTGTAAAAAGTATTAGAGTTACATTAAGATCAGACGTAAAGTTAAAAAGATGAGGTTGAGTAGAATTAAATTTTTTGTATGACAAAAATCTTTAAAAATACATTCTTGTTAAAACGAAATTGTCATCGTGAGATGTTCAACTGGTGCAGACGACACACTAAAACTAAAAAATAAGACAGAGTGAAAATTCAAAAGGAAAAAATTGGAATAAATAAATAAAATTCTACATAAAAATTAAGAAATGAGAGAAGGTAAACACAAGAAAAGACAAAAAACACATGTTCATATGGTAATAAAAAAATAGAGGGCGAGAAAGTAACAATAACTAGACTATTATAGAAGGGAAAAAGTGCAAAATGGAAATCGGTTATTGTGAATGTAAAAAAAGACAATTGAGTTTGGCATTGTCTCGAATAGTTTATTTAAATGCAAGTAGCACGATTAAGTCTCGAGAGTTCATTAACTTTCGAGCACAACTTTATGGATCATTAGACTTTTCTCCCTTCTCTCTCTCTCTCTCTCTCTATTTCTTTCTTTCTTTCTCCTGCCTCTCCCACTTTTTTTCCATTGGAATTTCTACCTACATGCAGCAGTTCTCTCTTTCATTTTCCAGTTGACCTTGAGTGACGGGGATTTAAGTTTTTTTTTAATACTGACCAATACCTGTTTTTTTTTTCTTCTAAAAAATTTTTCAGATGGACCCACTAAATTTGAATTTTATTCAAGACGTAATTTCTAATTGATACCTCTAAACTTTCAATATTCAATTTAATAATTTTTTTGTATTGGCTGAATTTTTTGAAAAATTTTAATATCTTTTATTTAAAAATGAAAATATAATGATTTTGTTACGGATTCTATATCCTATAAAATAAATAAGAATTAATCCATAACAATTTAATACTGCAATGTTAATATAATTCATACAGAATAAATATGATTTAATAATAGAAAAGTGACTTGGAGGTTATAAATATCTACATATTCAACCGGTAAAATTAAAAATTCTTGTTCTTTAAATACTTTTTATAATTAAAGTATTGTCTTTTCTTTTAAATTAATAAAGAAAGAAAAGTAAGCGTAGAATCATTTTAGAACTAAACTCTGTATAGCAATCAATTTAATGTGCATTGAAACAAAAGAAATAAAACTTAAAATAATTGAGTTAAAAAAAAATTACTTAAAAACGAGACAGTTTGTTAATTATTGAATATGAAAATCATTAAATAGTACGATGAACGTTCAAATAAAAACCATGAAATTTAAGTAGAATTATTGTTTAAGGAAATGGTAAAAAAAATTGAGCTCTTGACAATTTGTTGACAAAAAATAATAGTTCATAAATTTTCTGTGCATTAAAAAACAGTTTAAAAATGAAAGAACCGAAAATACTTTGATTTGTAAATAAAAAATTTTCCACTTTATTTTATAAGGTATCTAAAATAAGTTTCGTATACGCTAACTTAAATCCTCAAATTCCATAAAGCTTTAAAAAGTAAAAAGAAAAGAAAACTATTGTAGATAAAATATACATCGAGCTTAAAATATGTTTGCTACTTGCAGTTGATCGAGCTGGAGAATTTCCTTATAACATATGATGCGTGTATACATATACTTATAAGCTTTGTATATAATATTAACTTCCTGTAAGTGCACGCATAACAAGAAATACTCATTTCCCGTCCTCTAACCAGACTCCCGTATATGTTAGTTTTATTCGCAAATACTCTAAGCGGTAAATCGGGTCAGTCAGTCAGTCAGTTGAGGAGCATCCGCAATCTTTCAATTTCACTAAAAGTAACCTTTAAACATTTTTCTTTCTACTTCTTTCTGCTAAAAATATTTTTCATTCTTTTATTTTTTATTTTTTCATTTCCAATGCATACTGATTTCTAATGATGCGAAACAAGTCGATGTGTTTTTTATTTGGTATACCATAAAAATTATACATTATTTACTATCATCAATGCGATAAATGTTATCTTCTTTATTGAAAACATTAATATTACAAAGTACTGTGTAAAAAGTGTCTTTCTTGTGTTTAGCATTTTTCATGATAAGAATAGTATATTATGCGCCGAGGGGAAAAAGTATGCTGTTCGCTCCCACGTAGTTGCAGCCCCGACGTAGCCTGGGCCGCATTTAGGCGGGGGCGAGAAGCCTACTTTTTACCCGAGCGCAATACACTATTTTTCACATCCCTAGCGGAAAGTTCATTCACACAAAATCGTTTAACTATAAATTAAAATTGATACATAAAAAAAACTTTAATCGCAAAATATTTTGAATATTAGTACTAATAAACTCTTACTAAATATAATTTGTATAAAATTAATTTCCAAAAGCAACAAACAAGATATAATAAATCACTGAAAAAAAAAAATAATAATTAATTAAAAATAACGTAAATCAGATAATATTTGAAAGATTTTGTAAAAAAAAGAACTATAAATGATTAAAAATTACTTATATTTGAAACGTTGCTGGTTCATATTCCAAATAAATGTAAAACTCTAACAGTATGTTCGGAAAAATATTTTGATAAATTGTAATTATTTAATCAGTTAAATTATCGATTTGATAATTGGATTTCATTTAATGAGATCGATATTCAATCAAAATTTGTGATTGAAATAAATATTAGATTGAGATAATTTATTGTTATATATTTGGAAGTCTTTTTGCATGAGTGTACAGCTGCGTGCACGTATAAATCATGCACTCGCGCATGCGCATATCGTCAAAAACAAGGAATGAATATAGCATTTCTTTCCCTGTTCAGCGGAAAAGAAGTAAGAACTTTACGCTGGGGAATGTGAATAAAAAAATATATCTATATATATGCATACTGTAATGTTCAGGAAAAAATTCAAGGAAAAAATTTGCGATTTCTTTTATTCCTTAATGTCAATTGTTAATATTAAACATATATTTGTATTTTTAAGAATTTTTATACCTAGCATGCGTGTTAAAAAATCATTATAAACCGAAAAAGAATAAAGACAAAAAAAATAATAATATTAGAAATGTGTTATGATGAAATTGCATCTTCTCACGAACGAAGAATTAATGACTTATTTTTGCATATATTTAATGACGAGATTGTTTAGAAAAAAAAAAGAAAAAATAAGAAGAAGTGATAAAAATTGTCATACACCGTTTTGTATGACAATGGTATTGAGATTCATTACAGACTGTAATTATATTATTTAACTTTTTTCTCGATTTATATTAGAAAAATTGCTCATCGTGTAAGATATACTCATTTTTGTAATTTTTTTTTATTTAAGTTCGCACTTATTATTTAAGCACATAAAAACCATATAAAATATGTAACGTTCATGTTTACGATTGTATTCTTTTTCTATATCGTCCTTAATATGTACGTAATGATGAAAATAACGTTAAAAAGATAAATCGCAACCATTGTAATCGAATTTCGAATAAAATAAATGATTATTGTATATATTGATAATTTATGTAATTTATATATGCGAATATACACCATTAAATGCTTTAATTATTGACGATTTAATGGATAGTAAGAGAAAAAGTTTAAGCCTTTTAAACATATGTAAATGATAAAAAACTTTTTTTTCAATCAACAAGTTTATTATTGAAATATTTTAACTTATTTATAAACTTTAAAAAAATATTGTTTCACATTGCTCATACTGTTAACCATTAATTAATGTAACTTTCAATATAAAATAATCTCTAATTAATTAGTATTCAGCGATATAAATAAACAAATTATATTACCACAAATAAATAATCTTGATTTCTATTAACTAATGCTTAACTTTTTCTTTTACTGTACAATCATTTATAGAAAAAAAGATTTAAAAAATGAATGTAATCAAAAGACAAAATATGTCTGTGAAAAAAAAAAATTTTTTTTTTAATATATTTTTGTATTTCGTTAAGTCGACGGCCAAGTTTGTTTTTTTTTTAATGGTCGTTCGCCAAAGAGGTTCTCTAGTCCCTCGCAAGTCTGAGACACAAATAATAAAAAAAACCCGAATCGAAAGAAAAGACGGAAATCTACGATGATTAAATAAAATAAAAAAGAAGAAAGACGAGTTGAAGCAAGTTAAACTGAAAAAAAAGAAAAACTTAAGAAAATAGAAAAAAAATGTTACTGCAACCAACGATAGCTTTCGCTCTCATTACGCGCACATATGCGCACTTCGTTCCATGTAAATATAACATATACACACACATACATACATATATATAATAACGCTCCTATACGTTTAATTAAAAAGGTACGTGATAAATTATTACGAGCGCGCGTCTCACATATGTACAAGAAGACAACATCGTGTGTGTTTTAATATTTAATATATATATATATACAACTAAGATCGCGTTCTTCTTAAAAATTTATGCGTTTAAATATGAAAAATAAATATGTTTGTATTTATATTCAACGTTTGTTATATTTGTAATAAAAAAAAAAACGAAAATAATAGCCGTTATATAAATGAATATTACTGTTGTTATTACTATTTTTTTTAGAAAGTTTCTTTTTCTATTACATGTATACATATATACCATTACTCCTTTCCAAGTCCTTGTACACTCTTGCATATGTAGGCGTGAATATTGCACATTCGCGCCTTTGCCTTCCTTTGGATTATGATACTTGTTAAGTGCATTGTACACTTACTTAAGAATCTGTGTATGAATTAGATACAAAGAATTTCTACTTTCAGTTAAATTTTCTTATTTCAAAGTTAAATAATGTAGTTCGCTTAATTTCATGAGTTTAAATTCTTTTTTTCTTCTTTATTGTTTCAACTTAATATGAAATTTTTCTTATAAATAATAAACATTGCGAAAAAGATATGAAAAATAAAGATTTATTTTTTTCATACGCTATTATTAAAGAAACTAATAAATTTCATGCTCTTTAAAACTTTTATTAAAGAATATTAATCAGATAATAATTCTCATTTAATAATTACTGTTATAAAATTTCATTATGATCGACTTATTTTTTAATAAAATGATAAAAAGCCTTGAAAAACTTTCATTTGAGTCCTTTTTTTTTGTTAATACCACTTTCATTTCACTGATAAATTAATAATGTACGATTATTATGGATTTCCCTACTTATCTTTCTTTTTATTTGACCGAATTAATATATGTCTATATATTTTAAAATTTCAAGTAAGAGTTACATTTAAAAGATAAACGACAGTATTATATGATATTGATAGATTCGAAAATTAAAAACGAATTTACTGCTTTTTTTCTGGAAGACAACATTTTTTTTCACAATAACAATAAAATTACTGTATCAAAAGATTTAAATAATCAGATACAAAAGAGAAATTGAGAACTTTTTTATGACAAATTAAAGATAAAAAAGATAATTTATGGTAAGTATAAAAGTAGCTTATATTTATTCTTTTAAATTATTTTTAATATAAATAAATTTATAAAATTATTTAGTGACTATAATATGCTCTAAAATAATTTTTTTAATATTGTGCGAACGAAAAGGTTTTGATTTAAATTTTTAATATTTCAGTAAAGAACATTTAAAATAATTAGGTTTAAAATTTAATGACTATAAAGGAAATGAACCCTTTTAACTTAAAGTTTAAACAATACTGCTCATAACATCCAATGATTAATAATTTAATGTAAGAAAAAATTTAGCAAAGTTAGAAGGGAATTTAAGACCTAAATGCAATGCACTCTTTTGATGTTTTGTTGTATTTGTATACTGCAAGAAGTTAACTTCTATTATACAACTGGTATATTTTAAAAATTTATTGAATCTATGCTACTTTTAAATTTTTAATGAATTTTCAGAACAATTTATAGAAATTTAGCTTGTAAGCATTTTATAATTACAATATTATATTTTTTAGTGCTATTTATTAATTATATTTCATATTTTACGTTGACGTAACTCTTACTTTCCTTACAAATCTTTCGACTATTTTATTTTATTTTATTTTTTAATTAATTGTATTAAAATCATATTTACAAATAAAAGGATGAAATTTATAAATTAAATAATGACTGATGTTTACTACTTGTTATTTATTTTTTCTATATCTTGAGCTTTGTTACTTGTAAATGATAATTGTTATAATAATTAAACTTTGTCGTTTCTGGAGATATATAATTATATTACTGAAAGATTTTCAGTCTTTCTCTTGGTAGAGCGATAGACTCGTAATGCAAAAGCCCGAGTTCGAATCCTAGTCATGACTGAACAATACAAGCTGCATTCTCAGTTATATGTGCTGTTGCTTTCTTCCCAAAGGAACGACCTCCGTCAATTAGCATTGCAATGATAGCTGAACACGGTATACAGTCACGTTAAATAAATCAAATAAAAATTAAGTTACTATATCTGCTATATTTTTCAACTTTCTAATGATAATTATAGTCTATTGCATTTAAAACCTAAAATTTTTTTTTTATAATCTTAACATCAAGTGCTTGTTGTTCAATTTCTAATCTATCATTGTCTAAATAGAATATTAGAATATTACGTCTAAATATATTTTTAAAATTAATTTTTTAAACATTTTAAAATTTGATGGGACATAAAAAAACACATTATTTTAGGTATTAGATCGAAAAAAAGCAAGTCAAATATCAAATATACTCGAAAAAAAACGTTCTCAAATCTCTAACTACTTCCGCTTATCCTATGTCCAACAACTTTCACAAAAAAATACTTTACCTTTCGAGTAAAAATTATTAAAAAAAAAAAAAAAACGGAAAAAAGTTTCACTCTAACGTTAGTATATAGTTGCTTCCTTGCTTCACATTCACGCGATTTTTTTAAGCGATTCGTTGAACAGCTGGTATGCGCTAAAATAAGTATACATAATATCGTAACTAGTGAGTTTTCGAAAGTTTACGTACATATAATTTTTTCTTGTGCTTTGTTAGCATTATTAACATTTTCAGTGGCCAAACTCTTGTATCGTTGGAGCTCTTTTAAATTGATAACAATTGTCATTTTATCTTAAGTACTTTATCTTTTGGTATAAAAATAAGCGCATACACGTTTGCCACATACTAAGCTATTCTGGTTTATCAAATCTTCTTGAGCTAAACAAAAGAAGAGAATTCTTTCTTTTTTGTGCATTAAGTTTTCAGCTCAGATAAATTTGCATGTGTATAATAAAAAATATCAGACTATTTAGAAAATGAATTTTATAGCACTGCGTGATTTAAATCCGCGCTTAAATCCCGCTGAGCCGATAGTTAAACGATAAATTTTTACGCTGTTCGATAATGAATATAACGCTGAATTCACTTAAATCACGCACTTACAATAAGCGATATTTTGATATTTGGATTATTTTTAAGAGTTTATTCATCGATAATAATAAGGTGTAGATTATTGCAACTCTTTTATATCGATATTTTTCAAAATAAATAACAATTATAAGCGTGTTAAATACGTGTAAAACCAAAGTTAATATCAGTGTAACATGTGAAGCGAAGAGGTAGTCATTTCGACGCTCTAAGACTCCGTCGCGTCTGTGATTCCCCTAAACGCAACTGTTAATACAATACATAAGTTACCAATTGTTGCTCCTACGGCCCTAATACATATATGAAAGGAAATTTAGATTTTTATTATTACAGAATTAATTTCAACAGTTTGACATAATGTTATTTCATGTTTTATATATATTTTTTATTTTTTTTCTATTTATTATTCGCGAAGTGCTTAGATTTTGCTTTTTTGCAGTTTTCGCTTTTCTTTTACGATTTATCATTCGTGGAATGCCTAGTTTTGCTGGTAAATAGAATTCGTTTTTTTAATGAATTATCATTCGTGGAGTGCATAGCCTTTGTTTGTTATTGAATTTTGAGTATAGATGTAGTGTGGCGGATTTAAATCACTCGAGCTATAAAATAGTATACGATACTCGCGACTTAAATTCACCTATTATTACACGGCGTTTAGGACCCTCGCTGACGCTCGGGCCCTAACTTCGCCGTATAATAATAGGTGATTTAAGTCGCCCGTATCGTAATATACTATTAACAAATAATTAGTTTTAACTTATAATATGCAGCTCTATTTAGAATTTAGCATATAAATAGAAAGACATTATTTAATATTTTAAAAATAAAAATATAAAAATATAAAATTTAGTGTGAAAAAATGTTTTAGAAAGTGAAAGCAAATTGAAAGTTGAGTTTTACTATTAATGCAAAAATGACGAATGAAAAATCCTAAAAATATTAAATTTTTAATTATTTTTGAAAATTAAACTTGTAATATAGAATTAGCATTATATATGTATATAAAAGTTTATTAAAAAAAAGAATGTCTATTTTCAAAGCATGTTGATTATTTGCCAATATTTAACCTGCATCTATACCTTGAGGTATATCGATAACTGTTAGAACTTATACTTGAACTTATAATGTTATATTTAAATTTTTTGCAAATTATGGAGATCAATCTTCTCAATTTTAATTCCGGTAGAAAGAAATTAAAATTACTAAGAAACAGATAAAGAAACGTTGAATTTGGATTTTTATACAATTTTAAAGCGTGTATATTTACTCTAGTGCATAAAATCATCTCGAACCGTATAGCTGTAATCGTTAATTTTATATTTTCAGTTTGTATTGAGCAATTTGTTTTTCATTTTTTCAACTTATTAAATATAGCGTTTTAATTATTTTTTTTAAAACTGATAAATTTATCAAAAATTTTAAAATTTTTATGAAAAAAGAATGATTTTTTTTTATATTATAATTATAATGTTTTCATTAATAGATTACTCTCAATAATTTTTTTTTATTAACCCTTTCAGTCACAAATTATTTTCGCAAAAACACGTTTTTTCTATGATACATTAATTTTTTAGATTTATTTACAATCATATATTCAAAATATATCATATGATACTTACAAAATGAACACTCATTCATATGAAAATGCAAAAAGAATGAAGATTAAACTTAAAGTGCCACTATAGTGGCTCCTGTGACTGAAAGGGTTAAATTTATAATAAAATAATGTACACTCGAAAACTTTAATCATAATTAATACATCTTAAAACTTATTTTTAAAACAAGTATTAATAAGGAAAAAATGAATTTCGATTAATCAGAATCTATTGATAAACATTTTGTATGATAATTATAAAAAAAATAAAATAAAATTTAAATACCATCGTTCATAAACTTATTCTTGATTGCAAACTAGCATTGCACATGTTACATCTGAAGCAAAAAAAAGAGATCAACCAAATGAGAGATGAAAGACTAAAGAAAACTTGAGAGTAATCGAGCAAATGGCCTTGATATTACCCAGGCAAGTTGACTGGACAAGGCGGATATGCGTTATATATAAAACTTGTATAAGTAAACGGGAAAGCAAAAATGATTATGAAGCGAAGGCAAAGAATATGGCATATATATAACAAGATCGATCTTCCGATCTCTTATAAATGGCAAGCGAGTCGCTGTCCCGTGAAATCGATAACGTTCACCTTGCACCACATCTTGCTGGTGTTGCTGCAGTTGTGGATCTTAACGTTTTTCCTTATGTTTACTTCGTTTTTTTATATACGCTTGCTTAGCATTGATTGTTGATTGAATTTAAATTTTTACTTCGTTCATCACAGATTATTATTTCTTTCATTGATAGTTAGTATACTTTTCATCATCTTTTCGTAAGTATGTTACCCAAACACTTTTACATTTAAAAAATCAATGAGAGGAAAAAATAAGTGTAATATACGATGAAAAAAATAACTATATCATTCAAAAATAAGAGTTTGATAAAAAATAATATAAGTTGTGATAATAATGTAGAAATATTATTTCTATCGTTCTTAGACTTTGAACAATGCTGGGCAGCCAGAATATTTATATTTATAAACATATCCGTAAAAATGAAATGTAAAATTTAAAATCATCTTTTGAAATAAAATGTAATTCTCTAGAACTTATTATCGGAAAATACGCTAATTCCAATTTATTTTCAGTTTTTAAACAGTGCATGTTCGTAGACTTTCTATCCCTAAAAAGCGAGTCATCGCTTAAATATAGACAGAGTGCATATTTTAGTTAAACAGCAGGAATAAGAACAATAAACCATCGCTAGAGAATTTACATAATGTGTAGTTAGACATAAATTTTCGTACCATGGTAGGATAATTTTCATCTGGAATTATAGAGGATAAGATAGTTATAGACTATTCTCGACATACTCGAAAAACTTGGCGTAAAAATTCTCAATGTTTGGGGCTATTTAAAAATTTTTTCCACACAGCGTGCGGAAAGTTCTATTTCGCGCACGGGAAAAAGCGTATGGGAAAAAGAAATTGTCGCATGCCGTGTAGAAAAATGATATACGAAAAGCGTGCAGGAAATAAGTAAATCACAACTTTTTAACGTGCAAGAAAAACAGTTGTGAAAAAGCGTAAGGTCAATGTCCAAACTGTGGATGATTTAAGATTACGTGTGCAATAAAATAATGAAAAAATACACTTCAATATATGTAATTTTCATAAAAATAGAATAATATTGTAATAAAACATTCAAATTATCAAATACTTACAATATTATATCATTTTTAAATAATTAATCATTAATTTTTATTAATTATATATCGTACTAAAAATGTCCCAACTGCGGATAGTCCAAAAGCAGAAGGTTTAAAAACACTCTAATAAAATAATATTCACCTGCAGATATGGTGTATCACAATGATGTAAATTACAAAATTTGATGTGAAATGCTTTCTTATATTAATTGCCATTGCGAATTGAACCAAGATTACTGCATTAATATTTTTTTTTGTACTTAAAGAGTACAGAATCGCGCGGAAATATTTAAATAAATAAAATAAGTTTTTTTTTCTATGTATTACAAATATTTCATTTTTGTAATATGAATGATACAAAATTCTCCGCAGTTGGGACGCTACCCGCCGTCTTAAACAATTATTTACGTTCATATTTGCAGACCACGTGTTTATTTTTTACAATATGAATTTTAATTTTAAATAATATAAAATTTATTTTAATTTTTAAATTGCAAGTTAAATTCAAGTAAATGAAAAATATGAAAAGTGCAAATAAATAGAGGGAAAATAAAAAGCACGGGAAATATAAGAACCTAAAGTTTAAATTATTAAAATTTTTTGTTTATTCAAACAAAAAATATGTTTTTTGAATTATTTAAAATGTTTATATAAATAACTGCATTTCATTTTTGGAACAAATAATGTACTTTTGTTTTACGTATTTACTCAAATAAATGAAAAGTTTAAAGTGTTACACTTATTTTTATTATCACGTTCTCTATTTTCTATCCCATATTCTATTCTTTTTTTTGTAATATAAATTTTAATTTAACGTGTTTTAATAATTCTTTTTTGCTTTCTCATAAAGAAAGCATTATATCGATAAAAAAATTTTTTTTCTATTTTTTGATTAATTTGTACATATTTGGATTCAAGAAGTCGAAAAAAGTAGTTTCCAGAAAATGTCTGTGTGCGTGTGTGTGTATTCATTGCGCCAATTAGATCTCGAAAACTACTCGATGGATTTGCTTCAAATTTTTCATACAATTTATTTTTTTGCCTAACTGGTGCGGAAGCTATTGAATATTAGTTTTCTTAGAGTAGTTTTAATTTTGGAGCCATTTTAAGAATTACAAAAATTTTTTTATTTTTTTTTGTATTTTACGTTAAGTACTCGATGGACTTGCTCTAAAATTTGTATGGAAATTATTTACGACTGTCAAAAAAAGGAAAACTTTTGAAAACCAATTTTCTTAGTGTAGTTTTAATCTTAGAGAATTTTTAAAATTTTATTTTATTTGTCAGTGTAAAATAAAATAAAATCAATATATAAAAATTTTGCAAGAGTAAAATGGGTATCTATATCGATATAAGGAAACCCCTTAATCGCTTGCATTTTAGAAATCAGCGTCTTTTGGAATTTTTTTATAATGCAGTAAAACAATCGAAATGAAATTTTAAGAATTTGTTATACATATTATCAGATTTTTTTTTAAAATAGCGGCAGTCCCTGGTAGAAAATGAAGCGCTTTTTTTACCATTTTATGGCCATTGCTTTAAAATGAAGAGCTGAAAATGGGCATTTTCTATGGCCATTATTTTAACCAAACGTTTTTTTTACCTACATACCACTAACATGTTACACGCATTTTCGAAGATTAAAATATGAATCTTAAAAGCAGAAAAAATACTCAATTAAATCTCTATAATTATTTGTGTTTGAGACAATTTATTTTTTCATTTTTTTTATTCATTAAACATATATTTTATAATTTAAACGCGAATGAAACGATGTATTGGATTTAACATATTTCTAATATACAAAAAATGAAGGCTCTGCAAAAATTGACTATTTATTAGCCAATATTGATATGACAAAATATTACTAATGCCCATAAATTGTATTATACACCATTTTTAATGTTCAAATTTCTACCAGGGGTATTACCATTAATTAAAAATTAAAAATTATTCTTTCGAAATTTAATTTTATGAAAATAATTGATATAAAAATAATTTATATTTATTAATTAAGAATATAGTTGATATTTATTTATTAGTAATGATTTTTGTGCATTTTAAAAATTATGAAAGAAGCTAAATTTTAGCTTTGAAAAAAGTAAATGCCAATGTACTGATAGCAATTTTTGCTCAATGAAAAGAAAACCAATATGTTAATAATGGTGTGAAATAAAACACTCTAGCATTATGTACAAAAATCGTTTTATTAAAAATTATATAGTAAATATCATTTAACATTTACAAGTTGATCTACAAGGATTATTTTTTCTTTATTATCTATACGAGAAAATTGATAAAACTTTAAAATTTTCAATTCTACTCGTAAAGATTCACCTAAAAATTCTCTTCATCAAAGTTTCCCTAGTTTTACAATTTGATTGTTTCAGGAACATGATGCATGCTTAAAATATTGTCTTGATAGCTTAGTGGGATGACATATTCTTTTTAGATATACGAAATTCCATTAGGCTTAACCATTATAATAATAACAGTTTGTAATTAATATAATAATAATAATAATAATAATAATAATAATAATAATAATAGTAATGAATATTATTTTTTTTTCTTTTCATTAAAAATTATTTCATTTACACCAATAGTTTCCACGTATACACAATAACATTTAAAACTATCATTATATCTTTCTCTTTTAGGGAGACTTATAAAATCTCGCAGTTAAAAAAAGTTAATAACTATCTCGACTTATATCTGCTCATAATAATTAATTATATCCAAAATAGTGATACTATAACGTCGTTGGCAATAATTCTTCCTTTTTTTCATTCTTATTCTTTTAATTTAATCTGTGTGCTCTTTTACTAAAAGACTAAATTTAATCCAACGACATTTCCATCCTATCATATATATTATTTAAAAAGACTATATTCTAAGAATATTGTTTGATCGCTATGCCTGAAAAAAGGCACATTTGCGCGATAAATAAAAATACGTTAACAGTTCTTTTTATATAAACTTATTTTTTATCATGAAATCAGTGCTTCTTAGTTCATCCATCTTTCCTTTCTTTCTTTTTCTCTCTTTTTCCCTATCTTTCTTCATATATAGCTTTTAATTGCAATTTTCATTGTAAAAATATTATTTTTTATTTTTCCTAACTATCACGATCAAGAGAGTCAAGTGTATCGTTACTAGAAGAATGCGTAAGATCGCTTAATTCATCAAGATGCTTTTGCTTCTTGCGCACGTTCCAATGCAAACATTCGGCCAGTGAATCAAACCAATCGGTTATCTGATCCGAAGAACAAATTGATGGTACAGGATATATTGATGTTGTCACCCGGAGACTGAAAAAATTTTAAACTTCTTTTAATTTATCATTTACATTTTTATGAATTCATATATTTTTCATAATGTCAAAAATATATTGAATTATTAAATTTTTAACTTATAGAAAATTTCATAGATTTCGCATCGGTTTTTATTTTTTCTTTTTTATACAATAAATATTTTTTAAATATGAATTACACATTAGATGTAAATAGCGTTTAAGTTTATTTTTTTTCAAATAGTAAATTATTTTTAATATTTTTATTTAATTTATTGATCAAATTTTAATAGGATAAAAACTATTTTCGTGATTTAATCTTTTTAAAAAAATGATGAGATTGAGTTATTTTATTTTAAAAAAATTATCCCATCACCTGAATAGCGACTGCCCACAGCCCAAGTCTCATTCGTATCATTCGAAGTTAATGGTGATTGTTTTTAAGATGCAGCAGAGAAATAGTTTTCAGAAAGTTTTAGATTTTGAAAACTATAATCTCTAATGTACAACTGTTTAAGTCTTTAAAGCAAATCATATGGCTAAATATAAGTTCTCTTGGATAATTTTTAGGTTGTAAATGTTTTTTAAATGAAAATTCGAAAAAAACTAATTTAACAATGTAATATGGAACATTGAATAGACACATTAAATTTTCATAAAGATTGAACATACGATTGTCCAGCAATCATTTGGTACAACATGCAATCTTAAAATGAAATTCGTTATTTTTGATACTTGAAAATAATGTGTGTTTTAATGATCATATTTACAACTATTAAAATGATGAATAATCAATGTAAAAGTGAAAAATTTTCTTTGATACAAAATTAATATTTAATTATAATTGTTCAAGAGTGCCATAATAATAAAAAGTTTTAAAATGGGACAGACCTGTCCCCTTCATGTAGTTCCATCTGATTGCGACCGTCGAAGGAGACATAGGCTGTGCTGCGCGCCTTTTGATTTGCCATTATCTGCAAAAAGATATGTAATATAACTAACGTTTCTTATAAACTTACATGTCACCATGAAAAAGTTCTTGACGATTTCTACCATCAAATGATACCCACGAAGTATTTCTACTGTCTGGAGATACTGAAATCTATTAGGAACATAGTTTCTTTTAAAACTTTTTTATAACTATATAAGAACTAATATTTATGTGTGTATGCAACACAAAGTTTTTCAATTTCTTACTTTTTGGCAATTTTTTAATAATAATATTCGTAAGAAATTCCCTATTAAAAATATCCAGATGGATATTCACGTGGATGATCCTCGTGAATATCCATGTGGATGAACATGGATTCCACGTACACGGAGAGACTTTTGCCTCAATAAACTTGATGCGCGCCCTCACTAGAAAAAATGATGCCTTCTGCTATGTATTGCCTTACATTTTATAATGCATGCATCACTTTTTTTCGTGCATTAATCGTAAAACACAGCGCAAGGTTGCGCCGCATCGATATTTATCTTGCATATTCCAAAAATATTGTGCATGCGCGCCACCTTGTAGAGCGTTTCTAAAACGCACTATCTTTTATGGTGCAAAAGTCTCTCGGTGTAGATTCAAATAAAAATCTGCGTGGATGATCCATGGGAATCATCCACGTGGATTTTCCAGATGAAATAACATAGATTTTGTAGTAAATAAATTTTTTGTTGATAATGAAAGATATTTTTTATCAAAAATATCTTTTATTGTTAACAACAAATTCACCACTTTCAAAATCTACATTATATTATCTGGAAATCCGCATGGATATCCATTTCAATCCACATGAAATCCATGTTCATCCACATGGATATCCATCTGGATATTTTCAATAGGGTTTCTTCTTTACCGACAGTCAAATGAAGATTAAAATGATCTTTGTATTATAATACTGATTTTTCTTTAAGTTTTTTTAATAAAGTTAAAAATTTCAACCATTTGTGCATATAATTAACTTACGAAAACTTGACAAATTAAACTTTTTTTAAAGTAATCTTTAATACTTTCTTAATTGTTTTAATCATTACTATAAAAATATCAATAAGAACAATATATATAATCGTTAGCTCATGTCAATTTTAATGAATTTATTGTGAAATAAAATATAATTCATAAAATGAATCTTCAACCTGGATTAAGAATCTGGCATTTTAAAAAAGTCTTAAAAATGGTTCCATTAATAGCGTTTTTTTAAAATTGAAAACCAATCAAGTAAATGTGATTGTTAAAAATTAAAGTTTTTTTAGCTCAATTCGTGTGGTCGATTTACCACTTGAGCAAAATGATACATTCTTGAAGAAAAATAGAAATTTTACTGTTTTCAAGACTTTTTGAAATAGGAGGTTTTAAAAAACTTTTTTAAAATGGGAGCTTTTTAATCCGAGCTAACAAAATATGTATTAATTTATTAAAAATCAAATAAAACTGAAAGAAAGGAAAATTATTACCTTAAGTTCTACGCCGGCAGGAACAACGATTGGTCTGAATGATAAAGAATGTGGACATATAGGTGTGATCATGATAGCTGGTACAGATGGATGAATCATACTTGCACCAGCAGCAACGGCGTAAGCAGTTGAACCTGTTGGTGTACTAACAATAAGTCCATCGCCCTGGACACTAGTTACATGTTTGCCATCGATAAAAAGATCGATATTTGAAAGATAAGGCGAAGGTCCACGATCTACTACAACTTCATTGAGTACCAATAAATTTGTTGGTGCTTTTTGTGGTTGACCTTCTTCGCCTTTGCGCATTATTACACAGCGCAATCGGCTTCTGAGTGTTAGGGCTGCATGACCTAGACAAAAATTTCATTTCTCTTATTTATAGGATTATGGAGAAATTTTAGTAAATAAACAAAAGATCAGACAACCCGGCTACTTATATATTCAATCTTTTAAAATATTTAATATATATAGAAAATTCATCTTATCTATAAATCAATCTAGAAAAATACTATACCTTCTAAAACATTTGTCACTTGTTCTTGGAAATTATCGAATTCAAAAGGTGTCAAAAATCCTAAAGAGCCTAAATGAAATGCCATAACAGGTGGAACTGATTGTTGAAATAGAAGACTTGCATATAAAAGAGTTCCGTCACCACCCAAGCACACGATAAAATCTATACGATCCTGAAACATTAATTTTATTATTGTGCTGGCAGAAATTATATTTAATCAAAGCGAAAATACGCTTGCATTGTCATCCTTAACTTAAACAAAAAAAGTTATTATTCAGCAGTTAAATTTAATAAATTAGTTTCCAACAAAAAATTTTCTAGTTCATAAAAGAAATTTACTAGAATTAAAGATGTTTTATTTTCGGAATTATTTAAGCATTAAATATTTGGATGAAAAAAAATTCATATTTTTTGCCTCTCACTTTTAGTAATTTAAGACTTTCTTCAATGATTAAACTTATAATTTTATGATGATATTTTAGTTCCTATAAAATGAAATCTTTTAAATTGTTTTACTAGATTTTTGAAAACCTAATACAATTATAAGAGAAATCATTATTAATTGTGCTAATTTTTATTAAAATTTTATTGATTTTTAAAATTTACAAATTTATGTAATAATTGTTGTAGGTATTACTAATTTATTCTCATTTTAAAAAATGCTAAATTTTTTTGATAGATTATTTTAAATTTATATGAAAGGAAATTCAATTTTTTTATAATATAAAAACTGTTGCAACTTTTTTTCCATAATTTTTTAATTTTATAAAAAATTTCAAAGAAGAAATAAGAAGCAAAAAATAGAAGGATATTTGATTTATAGCATTACAATAACGACATAAGCCACATTAAAAATTTATTTTTTCGTTGATGAAAAAAATTAATTTCAATCTAATACATTTATTCCTTACGAATATTACCTGAAGATCATCTGTTCCATCTCTGAAGGTCTGTAATCTGTCGCGAACCCCTTGAAATCTCAGATCTCTTGCCAAGGCTGGATCTTCTAGTACTGAGGCTTCGACGAACACAACCATTCGTTTTTCCTGTAAATAATAAAAAATTATAATTAATTTATTTTTTAAATTTTTAACATGCTATTGTAATAGTTTGTTTAGCTGCTTTTCTCACATTCTCAATGTGATATAAAGCCTACATTATATTTTTCCAAACGCCCCTCTACTTGTTCGTATCTCAGAATGTTTCACAACTTTTTTCACAAGATTTACTTACCCCCCGCGAATGGTAAAATAATCAAGTCTTTGAATATATAGTCGAGCCTCTTTTCGTTACATTTACTAAATTACTTATCACAAGTTCAGCCAAAATATACATTCTCCTATAGCTCGAGTTATTCTACTTTTAAATTTTTTATTTTCATCTTAGTACATCTCAGATTATTAATTTAAAATGCCGGCATTCATTTGAATTTTAAAAATGAGTTTTAACATTTTCATGCTGTAAAAGTCATATAAAATAACTGGATCTGAACATGGAACTAGTGAGGTTGTTTGAATTTTAAATTTAAGATTAATACAATAGAATTTTGACATTTGTGTTTCTCATCTTTATTTATGATAACAGATTATACTAAAGTAGCTGTCAGTCTTCACAGCATAAAAAAATTATCTACAATTAAATATTTTGAGATTTCCATTACGATTTTGACATGATAAATAAGTATTTTTAATTTTCAACTTTTTATTTTTATACAATAAGAATTATGTTGCATTAATGTTTTATAAAATTTTTACTAATTAAGTTTTTAAAGTTTATCATTATACTGATACTATTAATATTCAATTGTGACCAACCACATAAAGTATGAAATTTTAATTATCATTTGCTTTGTAATATTTTAATAGTTTAATTTTATTGTTTCAATTACGAAACTAGAAAAATTATACATCAAATTTTAATCCTCAAAACTTGGTGTAATAAATGTAGTGATGAAAATAATTACTATTTATATTTGAATTCTCTTGTTTTCATTTAGTAAAAAAAAACGGAAAAAATATTAACTTTATACGAGCAAATAAATAATAAAAAGTTTATAAGAAGTGTATAAAAGTGTTTTAATGTTTTCGAAAATTTTGCTGGAAATAGCTCATTGGGTCCCTTAGAGACAGTATGGCAGACATTGAAAATCAAATAAGCACATTGTAAATTCAATGCAATTTAAATGAAGAAAATACTGTTTTTTTTTCTTTTAAACTAACACATACACAAAGCAATTGAGAAATAATTTTTTACTTGAATTACGAAAAGAGAACGGAAAAAAGATTATCGTAATTGTCAGGGACAAGAATTGTTAATTTTTTTTTTAGTTTTTTTTAAACTTTAATGTATAATATATATAAAAAGAATAAAGAAAAAAAGTATATAAAATTACCTCAATAAGCCAGGTGACGAGCTGCACGAACGGCGGTAACACCGACGAATCACGGACCTTCTTGATGACAAGGACAGTGAGTGGTGGTTTGTACCAAGTCAATCGTTGCGAAGCTGGATCTTGGATGGTCCTGTATAAACAAAACATTTTTTTATTATGTAATTTATAATATTTAAGTGTTACGTGTACGATGAAATTCAATTATTTTCTATTTATACGTTTTTTAACTTGTATGAAAATTTATTCTTTATTTATAAATCAATAAATAAGATTAAGATTTTTTAAAAGTGCTTTGTAAATTCAGTTTAATTTTCATTTTTAATAAATATAACAAGTTATGCAAACAAAAATAATTATTATTTTATATAGAAATTTATGTTTATTCAAGTTTACAGTGATAATAAAATATAATGATAAACAAAACTTTTTTAAATAAATTCATTTGTTATTTAAGTCAAATACATATTTTTAACGTTGTTAAAAATTAAAATTTAACTTTTGAATAATGCAATTCTTTATAATTTTAATTATCTAAAAGACGTCAGAAAAATTAATTATTAAACTGAGAAAATAAAAGTAAACTTCATAAATAATTGAAACTTTTATAAAAAAAATCAAATTTTTTTATACTACACAAGAAATGACATTTTCAAGAAAAATGTCTTCCACTCTTTCGTAATAACGTATTGATATTAATTAAATTAACACGCGCATCCATAAAATATCCAATTATTCAAATTAAATAAAAAATAGTAATAGATTCAAGCAATCAACTTATTCTTGAATAAAATATCAAGTTGTATCTATCGAATATAACTTTTTGAAAAAAAATCCTACATACATTGTATACGGATGGTCATTCATTTGAATAAATTTTGAAATTGTCATATGTGTTCATTTTAGAACTTGCAAGCTCATGCTGCGTAGGAAATTTTTTCAACTCTATAAGCTTTCAATTCGAAATTGACATTTTTAATTATTATCTTTCGGATTAATGATTGCTTTAATATTTCTTTTCCCCGTCATTTAGTTGTCATTTGGTACTTCGGTGTTGCGTGATTTATAATTAGTACATTTGAATATGCGTCATAATTTAATGAAAATCTGATTTATGAAACATTGTTATCAATGCATTAGAATTTTTAATGAAATTAACAACCTTCAGCTCAGAGTCTTAAGAATTTGTTGAAAATTTAAATTAAAAATTTTTTTAATTTTACTATGAACTTTAAGTGTGATTATTGTATGGAATTCATCAGAGAATTTGCGAGAAAATTCACTAGTAAACAATAACATTAAATAAATCCATTAATCCATATTTAAAGAAGTGTCAGAATTCAATCAAGGTTTAACTTCAAATTTAAACATAATTAATTTTTAATGTTTTTTTTTTATGAAATTTTCATATTTTAATGATTTTATAGCGAGAAATATGCTTTTTTAATGTAAAAAATCATGAACATTGATAAAAAGAGTTTGAATAACATAACTATTTTGATAAGCTTATTTTATAAGAATAATAAATACAATAAAAAATTGAATGAATGTTAATTCTTATACGTCTGACACCAAATTTACTTGAATAAAGACTTTTTTTCATCATCACTTAAATGTGTCGAACATTTCTATTTTTTATGATAACTACTTTTTCTTAATGAATATTAGAAAAAAATTACTTACATTATAAAATTCAAAGTATTTATAGTTCTTGCATCATACATCTTTTTTTTAAATCATTTTTTCATTGACAAAACGAATAATTTTATTTAACGAAATTCGGTATCAAACGCATTCTCCATTGATAAAATTTTGAAATATTAATCCATGATAGCCCAACACCATTAAAAAGAAGCACTGTTTTTTTTTTTAAATTTAACCAGATTTGACGAATTGATAACGTACAGTGCATATCGCATTGGCTTATTATTATTATCCAGCTCTGCTCGTCCTCTTTTTGGAGCAACCAACCTTACTGTACCAACCATGATTAAGTTTTCTAAAAAACTACTTTGCTATAATGTTGTTTTAAAATAAAAATCTAAGTGATTCGATGTTGTCGACGATAGCCTCGCGCATACTGAGTGTAGACGTTCGCGCTGCGTTTTTAACGCAGAGAAACAACAATTGAGGCCTCTTATAATTTTTAGCGCATGCGCATTACTTATTAAACACATTGCTTATCAAGTGCCGTTCTTATACCGTTTCATAATAAATCGATCTATTTATTTTTATAAAGCTGTCTCCCTTCCCTTGCTTCCGTTATCACTTCTTTTATTTATTCGATTTTATTTTATATTTCACTTATTATTCTTAAATTTATTTTTTATGCGTATTTTTAATATACTGATTTAATTTAGCGGAGATTTATTTTTTCCATTACATTTATTTATTTTAAATGATGGATAAAACTTTAACAACTTTATGATTAATTAAATAATTCAAAAGAAATATCTTTATTCGACACAAAGTTCGAGTTGATTTTAAGGAAAAATCAAATTTCTTTTCTTATTGGATATACTGCTTTATTTCTAATCCAACTGTATTAATTTTATCAACTTTAAAAGAACAGTTTTTTATATAATTATAAGGATTGCCAAATAGGAAAAAATTTAACGATTTTTTAATATATTTTATTTTTCTTCATATATATTTCGAATCCTTTACTTTAGCGGGAATAAAATACCATAATAAAGAATTTAGGTTTACGAGTCTTCTAGTTGATAGTGATGATAATTAATTGTAGCTGTTACTTAATAATCAGCCATTTGCTATGAGGAAGAAAAAAATAAATTCAAAACATCAAATTAAATTTATGTATGATAAAAAAAAATTATGAAAAATCTCAGTGACTTATCCACTTTGTAAATAAAATTTTAAAATGACAA
Organism: Anastatus disparis; assembly: GCA_017163975.1. Taxonomy (NCBI): domain Eukaryota; kingdom Metazoa; phylum Arthropoda; class Insecta; order Hymenoptera; family Eupelmidae; genus Anastatus; species Anastatus disparis. The sequence continues at coordinate 384,608 of JAFFSR010000003.1, forward strand.
AATATATTATCTGGCTGTATATCGCTTGGAAAATTGCATTGCTCTTCGGAAAACAGCCGCTGGTAAAAGACATTTAAAATGTGTATCAAACTTATATGTATCAAAAAAGGAAATTTCATATATATCCATAGTTTTATTCTAAAATCAGTTTAATCTCAAAATATTATACTTTGTAAAACGAAAAATTAATGTTTTTTAAACTACGTGACTTATGGAAATGGGCATTAAATATTTAAAAATTGCATTTTCATTTAACCTAAAATAGCGTCTTTAATTAGTTATAATTTAATGTTTTATTTATTAATTTATTTATTTACTTACTGCACCGAACGGATCTTTAAAAACATTACATATAACACGTGCCTCGCGCGTGTACTGTCATCACGACGCACTTTTAGTGACAATGCCTTTTCTTCTTCAGTTTTATTGTTTGCTAATTAATTTATGTACTTTAGTTTCTATATTCTTACAGATGGGAATTACGAGAGAAAAAAAATTGCTATACATTTGTATCGATGATTAATATGCAGGCATGGCATTATTTTTTGTTAATTAATTTTTTTTAAATTTTTATTCTATCATTATTCTTATTAATGACATGCAAATTTTAATGTAAGTAAAATTTTATTTTTCTCTTAATAAATAATTATTGAGCGAGGACATTGACGTTTCTTTAATAAATGCAAATACGTTAATTTACAATAGTACGTCGTGAGTAAATGCTTTGACTTAAAAAAAGAGACAAGAAATTTAAAAGCTCGAAAACTATGTAGTACATTTGAATCGCTGATTCCGGCGCGCCTTTTCTCTTTCAAAACCTTTGACTCATTCGTATAATATTCAATGTCACGCACATACTTAAGTAATCCAAATTTAAATTCAAATTTCAAAAATTTCTACTTTAATGCAGAAAAAAATGAGCATTTCATTCTTTTTACCTCTTGTACTTAAATATTTGACGATATCATTCCTTTATTGGTTACGATTTAAAAGATATATTGATTATTTTTTTATTCATGCCAAATATTACATTTATATGAAAATATAACAATCTAAAAAGTCTAGAAAGTTTCTGATAAAATTTATAAAATCAAGAAAAACAAAATTTTTTGCTACTTTTTTATATATTGACGCGAATAAAATAAATAAAATACTTTTATATTACCTGCGCTAATATTATTTTTAAAATGTTTACGTTATTCTATTTATATATATATATATATATAATTGAAAATTTATTTTTAATTGATAAATTGTAATATTTCGTATGTTCAAATATCAGCCATCATATTACAAAAGCATTGTTTAAGCATTTTTAACTTTGAAAACGTGATATTATGCGATTAAATTTTTTAATAATTTTCCCGCTAACTAGAGATCATTCAGAAATAGATTTTTTAAATTTATAGAATTTAAATTATGCTAATATCTTACATGCATTAGATTGGTATAATTCATTCCGATTCGATTTTTCGCTCTCCCCACAACGTCAAATGTACTTTTTAATATTTTTTCTCTCTGTTTTATATCGTAAAAGACGAAAATGCGGATGTCTAGAAACGTACATAAATTTAAGATAATTACATTAACTAACTGCCGTAGAACGATTATTCAAAATTACGTATATATTACGCAAGCGCGGAAGAGAAAAAAATATAATGTTACCAGGTAATTTCTTTTTTTTTCTTCTTGTTGTTGTTGTTGTTTTGACGCTTGTTTTAATAAGTCATTAATTTATGTGAGTTATAAAAAAAATTTTGAAAAATTTTCATCGTTGGAGGAAGAATAATACTTTTATTTTTAATTTTTATTACTCACATAACCATTGCAGAATTTTTCATGATACGTCCACATGGTCCAAATTGCTGAACTGGACTAGGCGCGTTAAGGCTCCTTGTTCTCCTGAAAAACAAATTTTCATACTTTTTTTAAAAATTAATCTTTTAACGAAATATTCAAGGATTGAATATTATAATTGTAAATATATAATATTAAAAACTTTTGAAAATATTTTAATAATTTAATAATTTTTAAATATTTCTCAATTATTATTATACTTTTAAAATTTTACAACATATTGAACTGAAAAGTTGAAATTATTATTTTAGATAAAAATTGGTTCAGTCTTATGTAGAACATTGCAAGTGCCGTAAGGTAAAATTAGATTGTCAACATATACATTCGTAAAAAGCATTTAGGGCGCTCACTGACTAGAATAACGAATATTTCAAATAAATAAATATTTTATTTTTTTCCATTTATAATTCTTATGATAAATTGTTCTCGCAAAAATAATGATATTCCTAAAAATAATAAATTTTTTCCTAGCATTATACTTTTTCATAAATATTATTCATTTTAATAAATCCATATTTTAAAATACATATTTACATGCAACAGAATCGGCAAACAAAATAATAATTCAATTAACAAAATAATCCAACTTGAGAGATTAAAATTTAACATATAAATGAAGAATAAAAAAAATGGTTTTCTCCATTACAGGTGAAATTGGCAATACTCCTGTAACTTAATTATACCTGAGCATACGACAGCGTTTCTTATCTTCCACAGACATTTGATCAAAATCAAAACCAAGATCAGCATTACCATCTTTTGGTACTTCACGTAATGGTGATATTTGATCAGATGAGCTTGTAGCTCCATTATACCACTCATTTTCATCGTCCGATATGTTACGCCCGTTGCACGAAATTTTGGCGGCTTTAAGTGCGGCGCTTCAGAAGCGCAGCTTACTCTTATCAAATTAAAAAACTTTCTATTTGTAGAAAGAAAAAAATTCAAAATTCAATCAAACTTTCCTTTTTTTATTATCTTTCTTTATTCTTAATTCCTTGAAAATTTTAACAAATTATACTGATTGTCTAATGATGTTTTATTTAAAATTAACAAGAGATTAAGGAAGTGAATGCTTAATTTTTAAATGCTTCGAGGCTGGAATTATATTTTATTATTTAAATAAACATAATATTTTCGAAGATTCAAGTTTTATTGTATTTTATGATTTATAGCGAATTTTCAACTTCTCGTCTTAACTTTTTTTATTCTCATTGTATAATGATTAATAGTTACTTCAGGTGACTTAAAAATAAATAAATTTTAATTATTTTACATTATTGTTTTTCGATTCATCATTTTATTTTATAATGTCAATACTAGGAAATTCAAAACATCTTGTGTCATTAACTATTTATATAATTCACTTTTAATTAAAAATAATCTTTTGAAAAAACTTCATCATGAATGACCATTTCATCATCAATTTCATATAAAAATTAAGCTTTTCATCTTAGTTCACATTAATCCACGTTTTTTAACGAAGCCAATCAATCTCTGACTGAAAATTTATTTCTTTTATTCAATACTAAAAAAAATAAGACTTTAAAAGCATACATAAACAAACGACTTATATTATTATAAGCAATAATTAAGTATTTTAAATTAACGTTCTCTTATAATTAACGATGACAAACAATAATAATTAAAAACAGAAAATGAGAAAAAGAAAAGTTTTTTTTTAAACAAAAATATTGTCTTTTGAGCATTTCACGCAAATGAGAATAACAGTTGATGAAAGTGCGACAGACAATTCAAAACATAATGGAATAAAAAGAAATTTAAATGCACGTGACGTTTAGCAAATAGTTTCCATCAATTTATCGTTATTTTAATAATACAAAGCTTGTAAGAAATTAAATTATAATTTATTTAAACTTTTAAATTTATTACAATAACCCAAATAAAACAAAAATATTTTTTTATATTTTTAAATATAATTTTTTAAATTTTTATATACTTGTAAAGATAAAAGATGAAATTTAATGAATTAAAGATGTGAGTTTTTATTTTCTTTCCTGTAAATAAACTATGAATAATAAGTTTAATATTCTCAATTAATTAATATTATTTAAACAATGTTTTGATATAGTTTTGAGAAATTTTCTTTTATTTGATCGATAGAATCTTGTTCCTAAGTTTCAATATAACATTAAAATATTATTATCAAATCTTACCAAAACGATATTTTTTATACTAAAACAACTTTAAATAAAGCAAATTTCCCGTTATACATTCAATTTTTATAGATTTCCAGTCTCCTATACTTAAAAAGGCTATTTAATTATTATGAGAATCTCAATATTTTAATATAAACTTTAAAAAACGTGAAATATTTAAAAAAATATTAATAAAATTTTTAATTGTAAAAGTCACGTAAAAGTTGGAGATTTTTAAATCTTGAAATGTACTTTTACAATCACATGGATTTTTTACTGAAAAAAGTGTACACATGCGAGTCATGATTACGCATGAGTGCAAATGGAATTCAAAGCTTTGCTATTACATAATAAGTTTATAAGTGCTGGTTAATGTATTTAAACACTTTATAAAGTATAGCGACAGTCAACATTTCGCCTTCAATGAAATCAGCATGTTTTAACGAAGAAAAATTTTTGCCTTCTGTGACTGTATTTGAATACAGAAAAATTTTTTACTTTTAAAATATTTAACGACAGAGCATAGGATTCTTCTTTATTAGAAATTTTTCACTACTGTCATATATCATGGCTTTTTTATTTTTAATTGTAACTTTGATTTATTGTATTATATTATTTATTATCGCTCAAAACTCTTTAATTTCATCATCATAATAAAATATTCAATTTTATTTCTTTATTCCTTATTTTGTACAAATTTAAAAAAAATAAATATTTAATACATAAAATAAAAATGAAATTTATCTATAATTGTTTCTCAAGTAAATCATTTATAATTTATACAATCAATATATTATTTATTACACTATTAATAATTATTAATAATCAAATTATGTATTCATTATAAAATAATTAGTTTTGTTTAATAATTAAAAAACTTTTTCTTCTTGAAATTTAAAGCATGAAAACCTTGAATTCAATAATGGCTTGCACTTTTTATCTCTAATAGTCAATTAAAAAAAAAAAAAAATTTTTCTTGTATTGGTTATTTTTTCACGGAATAGCTCTTTATAAGTTTCATTACAGAATATTTTAATTTAAATAACGATTTAAAGCTGCTCAATAAAAAAATTGATGATTCAGAAGATTATATGGTAAGTTTAAATTCAAGAAATTAAAAATCATTACCGGTTATTCATTTATAAAAAAAAATGTTGAAAAAATAAAAAAAAAATTCATAAAAACATGAAATTTTCAATTAAAAAATTCGATTGGTTTTTGAATTTAGCATACATAAATCTTTAAAAAAACGTATTTTTAATTTAAACAATAAATATTTACGTACACATAAACATGTATAAATGGAATCTAAAGGCATCGACCTATACACGCTTGCAAAGCACAAAAATGTCGCAACTATGAATCATTAAAAAGCAGTAGTCTTCATTTTGAAACGATGCAATAGTAAGAATATTATCAATGTATAGAATTGACAAATAATAAAAACAAATTATATGTACTTATGCAGAAATTGTGAAAATAAAAATTTATAAACGAAGGTTATTGTTTGAATCATATTATGCATAACCTATAGTGAGTGGGATTTAAAAAAAGGTTGATTACCATTTTTCGTTTAATTTTCTTCCTTACTCATAAGGAATTCACAGATAACAGATTTTTTAGATGTTGATTCATCGATTGTTTTTTTCATTCATCAGGATGACATTGAATGTGAATCTTAACAATTTTTTTGGCTTTTTTGTACAGTTTTTATGTGATATTTATTGCTAGGTATACCATTAATTGTTTATTTTTGATAAAAGGATTTGATTTGTTTTATTAAAACTTGTTTGTTTACCGGTTTTTTTAAAAGGATTAATGAAGCGGAGAAAAATAAATTTTTTTGCAGCATCGAATTAATTGGTAAAAAATATTTTTTCATCCATTATGATTAATTTTTGGAAATTAGTTAGACCAGTATTTAAATTTTGTCAAAAATAAAGTTAATTATATATTTTAAATCAACATTTATTAAATATTTATAAGCTATTTAAAATTATATTAATTTTGGTTCGAAGATTTTTTTACTGTCATAGTCTATAGATATAAATTTCATAAAAAATAAAACTAATGGAGATATTTAGGTTGAAAAAAATCTTTTTCTCATCACCCGGCGAAAATTAGTCATTTTTTCTAGATATTATGCGAGAAAGACAAGGTGTTAGGGCCTTTGCACGTAAGAAGAAAAAAGAAACACCGAGGTATATAGAGGAATAACTACACTGATAGACCTTTAAGGGCAATACATTCTTTGAACAAGCAAAATGCGTTATTATACCTAAGAAGAAATCATTGATAGTCCAGAGCGCTCTCGTTTCAGACAAGCGCCCTGCGATCTCGTATCTACGAGCCCCTTCCTCTTGTGCTTAAGAGCGTATAGCTCTTAGAGCCCCAAAACACAGAAACAGTTCTTGAAAATTTAGATAACGGCTTTCTTACACTGTAAGAAAAACGCCATCTAACGTAAGACGGCGGCGCTCCCGCTTAAGAGCTATACGCTCTTACAGCGAGAGAGGCGCATTCTTAGGTTTCAGAAAGCGGTGTACCCAGTCGTAAGACCGATGCGCATACGTTAAAGAGAAAATCGCGCTTAAAGGTCTATCAGTGTACGTGTTGGTGACGCACACAAATAAGAAACTTTATAAGTGTGCATCACACCGACACTTACAGTTATTCATCCGTATACCTCGGTGTTCCTTTTTTGCTTCTTACGTGCAAGGGCCCGTATACATAGATGAATATGTAACGTAGCGATGCGCAGTTGTTTTGACGCTTGCGCAGTTCGACTCACTGCTTTGTTTTTAATATTTCACGATAGCTAAGAATAGAGGGGGTTACATCTATTCTTTTATGTCCGCCGGCTATAAGCATTGACTCTCTCCCTCTCTATTTCTTTCTCTTATATATATACACATATTATAAAGGCAGCAGAGAATAGAGATGATTATGTCTATCCTTCTTTATTTGCCGGCTACAAGCATTAAATATTTTTTTCTCTTTCTTTATTATAACAATTTTTGTTTTGTTATAAGAAATTAGAGTATATAATAAACATTTTATTATTTAAATTTAACTTGTCTTATTGTTATAAATTATTAATTAAAGTGAATTATAAAAAGAGTTAAATATTAATGGTTTATTTTAGATTCATCATCACTGGGAGTGGGGTAGACAGGACAGAAAATATTCAGTCGTAAGCAGCAGGTGATTTTCATTGCAATCTTTTTATTTTATTGATTTTTCATTAAAAATGAATCAACAGGACGGGTAAGTTGGAGGTACTTTCCGTCTGAAATAAGAAAAAATCGTATATTTACCATGGGAGAAAAGTGGACTATCAATCTATACGCGAGCATTTAATAGTCAATTTTTCTCCCTAGATGAATAATATACTATTTTTCGTATGCCACTTTTGTTTATAAAGTAAAACGTTTTATTGGGATTTCCTTTATAAATTTATTGTCTTTATAAATCAGTTCAAATAAAGATAAAAAGTAATTTAAATTATATGTACATCGGCAAAAAAACGCGTTACTATTTTTGATTGAAAAAATTTTTTATTTATTTTTTTAAATTTAATGTCGCTGTATTTATGCTATCATTGAAATGCTAATTAGCGACGGGGTTTGTCAATGTGTTTGTGAACAAAGCACATGTAAAGTACAGCTGTGCTTGTATCAATCGACCGAGAGCGGGATTCGAACTCGGAACCTCGAGATTACGACGCCGTCGCTCTATCGAATGAGCCACTGGCGACCACTTGGTTGAAAAAATGACGATTTTCAAATGGTCATATCTTCATGATCATAACCATTTGTCATAGAAAATGGTCATATCAATGGTCATATTCAGTCTTATAAAAATATTTCTTTGAATTTAATGCAAGCTTTGAATTTAATATATCAAAAATTTTAAAATGTAAATGGAATTTAACAAATATATAACCAAAACGTAAATCCGTTTACATGCACATAGGATCTGTAATTTAAATCTGATATGCATGTTGACTAATTCACGTTTTTGTTACATTACATGCTTCGCTAAATTCCATTTACATTTTAAAATTTTTTATGTACGAGCATGAATGTACTTTCGAGTGTTCTTTAAATACTTGCATTAAATTTCACTACATTTTCAACAGTGTAGTCACAGTTTAAAACTATAATAAAGATTCTATTCTTATTGATTAGGACAAAAAAAAAAAAAAGAATGAATCGTGTTATATCAAAATCAATGCAATAATTCTTTGCTTTTAAATGCATAGATGCATATGAGAAAGAAAAAAAGTTTTCTAAAAGTAATGTACAGTGTCCTTTCTCAATAAGGCCACTCTCAATAACATCATTCTTCCAATTTTTTTACTGAAGTGCCCTTTCACTACACAAATTTATTCCAAGGATGATTTCGACTTGCATTTTCTTACTAAGAGCAGATAAAAGAATAGTTTTTGTTTATCTATGATTTTTCAACGTTAAGGAGATGTAAAACAACAACAGGCACTACACCTGTACTTATGAATATTGAATTCCTTTCCAATTTATTGCTGAATTTCTAGAAAAGAAATGCATTAAATTTTTAAATAAATTCATTCATTAGTTTTTAAGATATTTGAATTCCTGTAGAAAATCGAAAAATTTTAATAAATAATTTTGGAACCCAAAAATTTAGCTAAATGTACAAGCTAATACATTTTTTACTAAAAATTTTGCAACAAAATGGAAATATAGTCAATATTTATAAGTACAGGTGTAGTATCCGTTTTACATCTCCTTAATAATAACAATTACATTTTAATTTAAATTACTGATTTAACTTTTATATTTAAATTTTAAAATTATCATCTTTATTAAAATAAAAAGAAATAAAATAAATTTTTTTTCATGAAACGTATTAATATATAATAATATTCATAAATGATATAATGTTTATAATTTTTACAGGTTATATGAAAAATTACTAATTAATTTACATAAGCATAAGAAGGCGAAATTAAAGTATGAGACAATGTTTCTATCTCTATTGAAAGAGGATATTACATTTGAATTACTAGTCTTTAATGATAATGTTATTTTGTAAATTATTTTATATGTCGCCACTAAATTTTTTCCCTGAGTAAGCCTTACAATTTTATGAATAATACATAATTAAAATCAAAATAATTTTTTTTGTTATAATTTTTCAAAAATTCTTTTCAAAAAACGTTTTTATTTGAATTTTAAAGTACAGTGAATAATTTATTTACAAGCGCAAGATCTAATCTCTAAGAAGTCTAAATCCTCCACACAATTTTCTACATATATCCAGAACTTTCGGTTCTTATCTTACGTCAAACTTCCTTTGTGGAAGATTTCTTTGTTATGGCTTTTGTAAACTTACTTTTGTCAAAGTATAAATAAATACGAATAAAAAAACAAAATTTAATGACAATGCTATGATATTTCAATTTACGTCATTGTTTATATTAATATTAAAATATCCATCTTGATCATCAAGTTACTTCAATTATATAATTATATTTTAAAAATATTGATGAATATAATAACCTGTCTAAAAATGATTACTATATAATCATATATAATTATATAGGACTGTCATATATAATCAATTATAAACATACATAATTCAATATAACTTGAAAGTCTACTTGAATATGTAGAATTTTACTTAATCTTATAAACTTAGAAATGTGTATATATAATTCGTTATAATTTTTATCATTTTACTCCTGAACTTATATGTATAAATATGTATAAATCATTTAAAGTTATATATTAACATTAGCAATCATATACAACTAAATAAAAATATAAGTTCTTGAAAAATGATTAATGCATCATATTTTAGTATATATAATTATACATAAAATAGTATTTAACAATACTAAAAATTAATATAAGACTATATCAATTTATAAAATTCTGAATTAATAAGACTAACAAGCAGAGTGTCAGGATATTGAGACGCAGTTTTTTCTTAAATTTTCGGAGACGATTTTGGATATAAAAACATAAAAAAAGCCAAGGTACTAGAATCTAACGCTCAATATTTCCCTAATTACAGGCAATTGAAGAGAATCACTGTAAAAGTTACTAGATTTTTAAACGCTAATAGTTAACTAAGAGCTTAAACTTTTTTTAAATGAAAGCCGAGCTCAATCTCATTTTTTTATAAAGTTGTAAAATTAAAACTACTAAAATTCCTCTTCATAAAAATTAATGATGAATGCTAAAATTCGGTGTAACAGAAAAAAATAATATTTTTATACGCTGTGACTACTAATTTTAAATGATTTGAGCTCAGCTTTAATTTAAAGTTTTAAACTTGTAGCTATAAATTCTGAAGAACTATAAGCGTTTGAAAATCTAATAACTTTTATAGTGATTTTTTTCAATTGCCTATAATTATAGAAATATAGAGCGTTTGAGTCTAGTACCTTGGATTTTTTCATATTTTTACATTTAAAATCATCTCCCAAAATTTGAGCAGAATCTGCGTTCCAATACCCTGACACTCTCCTTGTAAATAAAATTCTATATAATTATGCAGACTTTTAAGTTATATTTGATTACGTGATCATATATTATCATAAATGATTGTGCGAAAATAATTTTTTCACAGGAACACATTAATAATATACATAAAACATATGCTTTGTCGATTCTTTCTAAAATATTGAGATTTAAAAGTATTAAGTATATTAATGAAAAATTTATTTTCATGGACCCTGAATATATGATCTGTGTTGATTTATATAAAGAGCAAATGTTTTAGATGCGTATTTAACGACGTGATCGTGACGCTGCATTTATCGTACTCATATGGTCATACCATTCCATATATTCTATTAGAAACAAAAACAAAGATTTTTTATTAAGCTTTTATTAATATTTTAAAATTATATTTTATCTTTAAAATTATTAATACATTGTATTTAAATATTGGAAAAATAATTTTATAATGTTTGCATAATGAATAATTGTTAATTAAGTGATTAATGAATATCTAATAATAACACAATAGATGAGTTGTTATTTAATAATACTTCCATAATCTTAAAAGAGATGAATAACTACTTAAAAAAACATTAAAAGCAATCAATTTTATAAATAAACATTCTACTGAGATGGAAAAACATACATTGACAGAAGATTGTTTCTTTGAAATATGAATTGTCGTTTGTTAGCAGAAATTTTCTTAGATTCACAACAATGTGATTAAAAGATTTTCACTTAAAAAATTAAAAATATATAACTCGAATATAAGATTAGATACGAAGATTCAAAAGATTAACCACTTTATGCATCTATAAGAAACTTTGCAATTAATTTAATATAATAAAAATTATTCGAATAAGCATATATTTAGCTGATATTAAAAATTTCATTTTTTTTAAAAATAAACCATTCAAACAAATTTTTCCCAAAAATGACATATAAAACGGAAAAACAGAAAAATGGAATAAGTAAAAAATAGCTTATATTATAATTGTATATTATTAATGCAGAAAATAAAGTCTTTCTTATGACATAATCGAATAATTTTCAATCAAGTCTAATAGTACATAATGACTTTTTTACATTCGCAACCAGCCTCGCCGCATTAGATTTAACGTTAAGTCATTTTATAATACTTCACCGACTATAATCTCCAACACTTCTCTCTATCTACGTTGTGTGTGCTTTACGACTTAGTGATCTACGTTCTATGATATACCTAACACTTTTACAATAATAATATTCTTAAAAAAAGATATAGTTTTTTTCTAAAATTAAGATGGAAAGAAGAAAAAAATATTTTTCCTTAAATACGTGTTAACACGGTGTTTTTTTAAAAACTTTAAAACTATGGAAAGTTAAGTGAAAAATAAAACTGAACTGCGACTCGGGAAGAGTCTGAGACAAACTAGAAGGTATATCTTGAATGACGAACGTTTTTGACCCCGAGCACTGGAGGTGTGCGCCTGCTATTATGGAATTCTTTCAACGAATGCACATATACATATAAAGAAATATATAAACGATTTGAAGAGAGCTATCGGTTGGTAATGTAGTTTGCTTAGATTCTGTATCTTTTTCTATATATGAAACGTGATGAAATTAACAGCCAAGAGGAAACACAAGGAGAGCTCCCCACCTCTGGCAAACGGATTTAGCATCAAAACAAATTAACCTGGCTTTTTTATTTTCATCTAACAGGCCCTAGAGACCAAGATATAGATATTTTTTCAAAAATATAGTCAAAACAAGCGCTTTTAAAAACTTAAATAGCCAAAAAAGTTTAACTTTTACAGAAAAATTTATAGAAAATAAAAGATGATACAAATTATATACTTTAATTTAAGCTCTGGACCATTAAAAAAGCTTTTGTGCTTCAGAAGTTATAGATAATTAAAATATGCAAATTAAATAAAGTAAAAAATTCATCATGCGTCACATGCTAAGAATATTAACAAATATGTAGTAATATTAAATTGAGCATAACTTCTGAACCACAAAAGCTTTTTTAATGCACCAAAGCTTAAAATCAAGTATTTAATTTGTGCTTTCTTTTATTTTTATATATTTTTCCGTAAAAGATTTAGATTTTTGGCTATTTAAGTTTTTGAAAACGCTTCTTTTCACTAAATTTTTTAAAAATGGCTATATCTTGGTTTCAAGAGCCTATTAGACGAAAAGAAGAAACCCGGGTTCAATTTTTTTCATCAAAAAATCATATCCAACAGTTTCAGCTAAATCCGTTTTCCGGAAGGGGAGCTCTCCTTGTCAGTATTATATACTACAGCAGGATACCTGAATATCTTTTAGAAAAAATTATAAAAGATTAATAATTCATGCTGATTTTTTCGGATTATGAACTTTGATGATCATTAATCCATTTGCTTTTTAATATTATTTAATGATTTTTTTATGCAAAAATATTAGAGGCTTTAATAAAAATATGATAATATTATTTGTTCCGATTAAAATAAGTTTTAATGAATTTTAAAATAAAACAAATAGCAATAACAAGTATACGTAAGAAAACTTAACAGGATAATATAAAACAAACTATAAAGATAACTGAAAATTTAAATTGTCAATCATTTAAGTAATTATAAAAAAAAATTTAGTGTCACTGAAGTTTTGTTACTAGATATTTGACAAATAAAGATTTTAAAAATTCTGTTTCTTTAAAAAAACAGCAGGTTCCTACTTTATCAATATCTAAAATCTTTCTACTTATCGTTTACTCAAGAATAATTGATGCAATTTTAATTTTTTATATTATTTATTAATATAATTTTCTATGAAAGTTGAAAAGTTAAAAGTCCACAAACTAGTTATAATGAAAATAAGAATAAAAATAACTTAATAATCTAAAGAATAAAATATGTTTATTTGTAAAAAAAGCTTTCTAAAAATCGTGCAAATTCTTTGATAATTGTTTCTAGTTGTTGAAAAAGTTTGCTTGGTTATAGTTAGCTTATGTTAGGAATGGCTAACACCAACTTTCTCTTGAATCTGGAGAAATCTTGCAGTAAAGTCCGGAAGGTTACCTTTTTTATGATGCTTCATTACTTTACAAGAAACGAGCGTTCTTCTCTCTTTCTATCCTATCTGTTGTAATTAAAATTTTTAATCTTGTCTATACTACATCAACATTTTACTATATATATTAAATTAATATTTTATTTTGTGCTTTAAGCTTATTTATCAATAATTAATCAAACTTTTTTTATCACTGAAACAGTCAAAGAATAGTTTTAAAATTATTATTAATTATTATTAAAAACTAGGCCCATATTGTATATCGACAGATAAAATTATTGATGATCAATTATTTTTACGGGTATAAGCTCACTTATTATTGATTTATAATCGATATCAGTCTGTCATATAGAAATATATTTATAAAATACGAATGGAATAATGGAATTATTTTAAAGTTAGAACAACACAAAGTTTAGTATAAATCAATAATAAGAGCATAGCCTTGTTAAAATATATAATTTTCTAAAACTTGTGTCTATAAACTTTTTTTAAAATTTAACAGTAAAAAATAATAGGTAAAAAAAAGCGCTTTTTAGGAAATTATTCTTGGATTAATTTTATTTTTAATTAGAGTTACGATTTTTCTAAGGAATTTTCAATAAGTATTTTTTACAAGATTATGATAGAACTCACAAAATGCTTTTAAAATTTATTAAAAAAATGAGTTGGCAAAAAATAAAAAAAAAGTTTTATCAAATAAATAGAGTCAGCAAGCAATTACACGTACCACTTAGCATATAATGTTTTGAAAAAAAATAAACTATCCAACAAAAAAGCTAACTAATGAAAAAACGACTGGACAATTACAGTAATCGATATGTTCGATATAATCAGCTTGAAAATGACATGTGAATTTTTTTCAAGGCTCGTAATTGATGAATGACATTAAAAAATATTGACTAAAGTTATACTTTAGCGGCAATGAAAGCATGTAAAGCGAAGAAAATAAAATGAGCATTGGTATGGTATGCAGACGCTCATTGGATATATATGCAACGGCTGCGGCGAAAGGGAAACGCGTTCTACGCTGTAAAAATTAACGAGATTCCTTAGCAAGCGCATGTATGCATAGTTGGATAAAACCAAGTCACTTACTGTATATCAACTCTAAACGACTGCAACGATAAATTTCTGCCTCGGAATTTTGAAAAATTTCAATCTTTAAGAAGCCTGTCATTACAACTCGAGAAAATATTTATTCGTATTGCAATCTATTGAGCTTGTTAAATTTTTATCAAAAATTTTAATCCTCTTTTCCTCTTCAAAAGGCACAAAGCTATGTGTAATATATTTACTTATATTTTAAAACAATGAGTAAGCAAGTTTTCTTAAAAGGAACAATGATAAAATATAAAATTATACTGTATAATGTGCGAACGTACTCTGTCTTTGTCTGCAAGTTACGTAAATAAGATTCTTTTTCCTCAAATATCTTACGCATCGATTTTTTTTATTTACATATTTAGTATATTTTAAAACAGGTTTATTTAGAAAAATTTAATTTTAGAATTGCCACAAATTTTATGAATTATAAGAAAAAAAATTTTTGAAAAATATTTTACAAATTTAATAATTTATATGCTTATTGATTGATTTAATAAATCTTGAGTTAAAAGTTATTGGACATATGAAAGCAACATTCTGGACATTGTATATCATTATCATTACTCCATTTAAATATTTGAGTATTCGATATTTTCTTTTTCTCTTTCGCTTATATAGAATTTTAAAAATGGACAAACATTCGTATGATTTATTCACGCATCACTCATAATAATATAGAAAGTAGCGCAATTACTCTCATGCAAACTGATAAAGATGAATAGAGCAAGTATACACGTTTAATGTGCGTGATTTGATCATAAGTAATCACGTGAATCATTTATAGGGTTGTACACGTGACAAAAAAATTTTTCTCTGTGTCTTTCTTACATTACAATAACCTTGTGTCCATTGTCAACGATAATGTGTATAGGCAATCGATCAGCCGTAAATAATTGAAAATTGACCAACGCCCAACGAGGTCTAGGCTGACTTTCAACATCAGTGTCCATGTTTTTTTCTTCTTCAAATTTTACTTTAATAAGCTTTAAATCATAATAATTTCTAAATAACGTCATTGCCCGTCAGTTTTAAGGATTTAATACAGCTTCTGGGGATATTCTGCTTGACTATGGTCAATGTCCCAATTGCTACTCACGAACCTATTACTAGCCGTTCATTGTTAAAAATTTTTTTTTGTATCTAAATAACATTGAGCGGTTAGTAATAGGTTCATTTCTAACAGCGAGTAGCAATTGGGACATTGACCATATAATTTTAAATTCTCATTTTTCAATATTATGGGATTTATGAGACTTTATGTGCTTTAATTATTGGAAAATATTAAAATGACTTTTTGAGTTTGAAATAAAAAAAAATTTTTTTTAATCTACAATGTACTAGGTGAAGAGAAGAACTAATATTGCAAATCCAACGACATTCATCGCAGTATATCTGCTAAATAATCAATGAAAATAGTATATTGTAGCCATTATTTTTGTTTTACTAAATTTTAATTAATCATTATACAGTACAGAAAAAATTTTCTAATAACAGCCAAAGTTTTTAGATTACCAACAATTGCTTGGCAGAAATTAATTATATTTAATTAAAGGATATAAAATTCTGTAAATAAAGAAATTTTTTAAAATTCAATAACTACAATTATCAATTGGCAGAATTAAGTTGTCATAGCGGAATCTTTAGTCAAGTAATTAAGTCAAAATATGGAATAAAATTTAAAGATTATTTAAAAACAATACTATATTCGATAGATTTATAGTTATTTTAAATTTATTGAAAATAATAATTTTAATGCACGGCCCTTTCAAATTATCATCACATTTTTTTTATTTTAAAATTATTAGTATATTTTTAAAAATATTGAATTTTAAGATAAAATTAAAATAATTATTTTATCATTTTTGTTAATAACTCTCATCTACAGACAATTTGAAAAGTATGAAATTTAAAAAATGGAGCGCAGTAATAATTAATTTTAAAAAATCCAAGAATATTATTATAGATATAAGCTGAAGGTATGAAGTATATAGAAAGCCAAGCCATCGATCTAAATGAATATACAAGCATTTTATAAGGATTATACACTACTTGTCAACAGGTAGAGGAAACGCGTCTATAACTTGTAAAAATAAAATTTTCTCACTCTAACTGAATACAACACTACGAAACTACAAGCTATATTTTTCTCTCTCTCTTTCTACACTCAATTAACTCAAAGCATAAGCTATAAAACACTATATGCAGTACACAAGCTGTTTTAGAGGTTAAGGTCGGACTGAACGCACACTTCCATCCCTAATTTATATTATTTTATACTATTTTAATAATAATGTTGATCCTTACTTGTCAATTTCATTCTCCTCAGGACGTAACACTTGCTTAGCTAGATGTATTTGAGCTTTAGGAGCCTCCATCAAGATTAAAATCTAAACTCGATATTATGCTATATTTTACAGCATAACGCTAACTACAAGAAAGAGAATATGTTCGACGACGTTGGGCAACTTTTGCGCGCATGCCTAGCCAGAGATCAATTCGTAGGGGCTTTATATGTATATAGATGCACTAACTTTATTTTCACTACTAGAGGCCGCCAATCTACCACGACACTTTCAAAATAAACTATTTCTTTAATTATTTATTCTCCTCCAAATTTGGCCTACTTTTTTTCTGTCCTTTGTTTCTTGTATATTTTGTTCTAGGAATATTTCACAAACTACTTTACTCTAGAGGATGCAAACTCACTTACTCTTATAAGTTCTTCACCATGTCTTCATGTTGAGAAGGATAATATCGATTTTTTCAAATTTTTAAAACCAGTTAAATATAAAAAAGTAATTAAGTAGATGACTTTTTTTTCGAATAGCATTTTAAATAAAATTTCATGAAAAGTAAATGAAAGCATTGAAAAGAAGTTTTTAAATGAAATTATGAATAATTTGAATTGTTATGAAATTTCGTAAAATAAATCTCTCGAGTTCTAAGTGCGTGCTTGTGGCTTTGGATTGAAATAAAATGTCCATTGACTCGTGTTATTGATTGCTTACAACGTAAGTAAATTACCGGATGGTTATAGATATGTAACTTAAAAGCCATACTGACAAAATGCGTGTTTCAAATAAAAAAAATAATTTTTTCTATCTCTAATTCATATTTTTACAGCAATCCATGTGCAATATAAATGTAAAAAAATGTTTAAACAAGAAAAAAATTCTAACATGATATCTTTCAACACAAAGGCTAAATTTTATAGAAAAATAAAATTTCTAATATGTAAAGGATACTCTTAATTTACAAGGTTATTTATTACAGATTGGATTTGGTACAATAATTTTATTTTTTAATATATATATAATACATCCTAAAAAAATGAATAAAAGAAAAACGCAATCTATAGAAAAAAGTTACTATTATTATAAAAATATATTTATTGGTAGTTTTAAATTTATTTACATATTAAAAATTACTAAATTATTTGTTTAAAAAAATCCTAATGTTTAATTTTTAAATTAAATATTAGAATTATTTTAATAAATTTAATAGTTCTGAAAGTTTGAATAATTTATGTTTATAGGGTATAAAATAAAAAAGCATAATTTAAATTTTAAATTATCTCTAATATAAGTTTCGGTAGAAAAATCCATTATGGATTAAACAAAAAAAACTGGCGGGGAAAATAACAGCACATTCTCCATTAGAATTTCACTTGACGACTACTCTTTTGACCCTATGGAAACCCTAGTTACGTGTCCATTTAAACATGTTAATTGAATTCTATCGTTACATAGAGTTAACCTCTTTAAGGTATTTAGGCTCTAGATAAGTGCATAGAAATATTTCTTTTACAGACAAATCACCTCTCATTAATATACTTTAATTTTAAAACATTAATATAATATTCAAATATTATTTAAATTTTGAGTTTTATTTTTACGGAATAATAATACTATGTTTCCTTTTAGAAAAATATGTAAAAAGTCAGAGTTATAGACCCCAAGACTCAATAGATTCTCAATAGATTGTTTGTCTTACTCAATAATTTACAAAAAAAAATTATTTTTCAATTTATTTAATATTTTATAGTTTAATATGTTTTTAAACTTCATTTTTAATTGTTAACAAAAATAATATTTTTTTATATTATTTTTATTTACATACTATTTAACTTTGTATCTTTGGAGTTTGTAAATAGTTTTTTACATATTATTGTATAAGAAAACATCTCTGGTAATTTTTTTAAGAAATTAAAATACGTATTCTACGATTTTAAAATGCATTAAGAGGCGGTCGGAACCAAATCGGTGACTTAGTTCGGTTCTTGTAATAAATGCTTATAATAATTTATTCATTTATTAATATGGTAAAAATATAGGCATTTCCTCTAGTCATGTATATAAAGAATAATTTAAAATAGTTAAAGCCACAAAAATATACAAAATATTGTTATAAAGCGAAAAATGCTACCCAATAATCGACACGACAGTTTTTTGCATGTGGTATATGTCAAGTCAGTTTGATATTTGCAATAAATGCTTATAATAATTAATTTACTTATTCATATGGTAAAAATATAGTCATTTCCTCTAGTCATGTATATAAAGAATAATTTGAAATAGTTTAAGCCATAAAAATATACAAAATATTATCGTAAAGCGAAAAATGCTGACTTGATATATACCGCAAGTCACCGATTTGGTTCCGACCGCCTCTTAAAATGAAAAATTCGTATGACATAATTTTTTTAGGAAAATACGATCTAAAGCCATCTCAACAATGCATATTAATCGTCATGACTTAGCATTCGATTATCGACTAAATAAAAAATTAAAGTTGTCGATTTGCGAATAAATAATATATCTCTTAGTATGCACTGCACGCGAATGATTTGAAATTAAAAAATTCCACGATGCGTGACGTCTTCACGTGGCGTCAATGCATTGAATTTTTTATGAAATCATTGTATAATTGTCAATAGAAAGAGTGGAACGGTCAGTATTTATTTAATAAAGGAAAAAATTAAAAGATTTTATAACAACAGAAATAAAATGACTTTATATGGAAGAATGTTAAAAATGCATTTATTATGGCTTCTAAGTGAAAAGTTATACTTTTTGGGAATCTCATATAGGGAAGTAGAGTGTGCACAAAATAATACTAATGTTGAAAATTTTAAAAATACAATGATCTTATTATTTTAATAAATTTAAATACTTTTCCAACAGCTAGTATTATTTTCCTCTTATGTAATCTGTTTCCGCACACTTATGGGATTTCCAAAGAGTATCATTTGTATGACAGACATTTTCCAACAAGTTCATCCCGGATTCTTCCACTTGCGCTCGACAAACGGAATATAGGCTAACTTTTTATGGGATTATAAGTTAGAGTTTTTTTTTGCGATATACTTACATGTATGACATAAAATTTAGTTTTTTAAATCGTAAAAAAAAGCAGTATCATGTAGAACAAACAATAACTTTTTCACTATAAATCAGTACTGTAAATAAATAATAATAATAGAGTCAGCGATCCAAAACAATTTAGAGCTTTTTGTGCTCCTAATAAACATACACTAACTTTTTCATCAGTCTCCCGTCATAATATAAATTACAAGCCCAATTCATAATTAGATATTATACTTTGTTTATAATTATTTACATAAAATCGGCAATATTTTTCATTGTTTTTTATTTCTACTTTTGTCAATAATTTTTTTATTTTATTCTTATGAATTCTCAAAAAACGTTGATGTTATCTTGAAAAGAATGGTCTGGTAAATCGAAATGATTTTAATTTATGCAGTTTCAATAATTATTGGTTGCTTAATGTTGTAATATTATCAATTACGTAAACGAGAAGTAAAGTGGGTGGTCATAATCGTAACGCACGGTTTTTATTCGTTTAGTGCCGTTGGCCTAACCTCGCGTAAGAAGCATAGCTTGAAAAATCATTTTTACGAAAAATGTAACATCATTTTTATTGAGTATGCTTACACTTATCAGTATGACCACATTGATTTCATATCTTTAAATTTCAGCGCTAAATAAAAAATTAAATTTATTATTTCAAATACTATAAAAGAAATATAAGTTTTAGATATTTTTTTATTACAACGTTTATTTGAATTTTAAAAAATATAATATAGAATAAAATAAAAAATGTTAATCAAAATAAGAGATAAGGGTAATGAGAGAAATGTTAAATAAATTTTAGATTTTCCCATGTATTATAACATTATCATCGTTAATTTGTTTATTTGCAAAATGTCTTTTTGAAAACTCAATTATATTGCTCAAGTTTCTATCAGTCTCTCTTTTTGATATTTATTTGTCGTGATGTGCCGTTTAGCGTCGCTGGTTTTTATGTCATTCCATTTACAAAAAAAGTATCCCAACTCCGGAGAAAAAAATTTACTGTATGATTCCACATTTTTTCTTTTGAGACAAAGATGCAGATATAGTAAAAATTAAACACTTTAATTCAATATGGCACCACAACAAGAGATATGTTATTTATGAAATCTATACGAATAAATGTTAAATTAATTAAACAGAATTTTTTCCTGGCTGTCTCAGGAACATTTTTCGTTCAAGTGCGAAAATTTTTTTTTCTTTAATTACTCCTGTTTTATTATAATTTGATATACCAAAAAAAGAAGAAAATCTCCTGGGATTAAAAAATTCATCATATATTACATGCTGAATATATTAATTTTTAATTAGTCACAACTTTTAAACCACAAAATGTTAAAAATTTTTTTTTATTATTCATAAATTTTTTTGTAAGAGTTTTACTTGTTTATTTATTTAAGTTTTTCCAAACACTTCTTTCCACAATATTTTTGAAAAAAAGTCTTGGTTCGATTTCTATACTATTTTAAAGTATATTATAAAAATTGTAAGTAAATATTTTCTAGTTTATAACTTTAGAGAATCTTAAAATTGAAATTAATCATCTCGGTTTTAATCATTCATCACTAGACAAATCAAACTATGCATTATTCTCCTGAATGAGCATTTTCCTATACGCGAGGAGGGATTAGTCAATGATATCTAAGTGATTCCCTTAAAGTAAAGTTGTAAAATTCCTCTCATACAATAAAGTTATTTATTATTAGCTTGTATTTCATATTGCAAAGAATTATTATAAGAATTTTGCACTATTAACATCTGCTAGAACTTGAGCGTTATCGGTTAATCGAGAAAAGAGAATTGCAATTTTTTTGTTATTTTAATCGACTCATCGCAGTAGGAAAAAAATAATATGCACTGAACAAATTATGTGATACATAAGAATAAACTCAAGTGGTTAATAAAGTAAGCACAAGTTTATATGCAAAAATAATCACTCGAAAAATATCTGACTGCAGTAAAACTGAAACAAAATGAGACTACATGTGTTCCAACTAGCCGGGTATCGAACCCGAGAGCCGCCTGGATGAGAGCCAGGTATAGCATACCGGAGTTTTAAGAGTCGTTTTTAATACTCATACAACTCAAATTTCAGCGCTTATTATTCTAATCTTAAATAAACTTATTTCATACTGCAACACATAAATTTCATTGTTTTACAATTTTTAGTCAATTAGTCAAATTTACATTGCTTATTTGAGTAAAAATTTATTTTTATTTTTATAACTTTAATTTTTATTAAAATAATTGAGTAAGCCTCATTAAAGGCCTCATTCAATAACTACTAATTTTTACTAAAACTTGAGAAAATAAAATTGTCAAATCAATTACAACTGAATTATGTATAATTTCTTTGTATTATGGGCTTATGCCCGTTGATAATCAAATAAATAAATAAATAAAAAAATCAGAGAATTGTGAATAAAATTTTATTATACTGATTACTATTTTACTTAAAAAATCTTGTATATCTGTGATATGTTATATAACTTTTCAAGAGATTTACTTATACAGTATCATTAGTTTTAGTTTAATATAAGAAGAAGACTAAAAAAAAAGAATTGAGCTCGGATCGAAAAAAAAGCAAAGAAAAATTATGCAACCAAATAGAATTTTCTTAAGATCAAAGTATTCTGCATGAACAGATAAAAAATTTCCCTAGAACCAAATTGAAATCTGCTGAAAATCAAAACTTTGCTTTCGTTTATAATTACTAAGCAGTAATTCTGTTTGAACCGAATAGAATTTATATCGCTTACACCAAGAGACAGATATTGCTCTTGAGCCAAATAGAATTCTATTAGGATAAAAATGATTCTGCTCAAACGAAGAGCAAACTTAAACTATGATTAAAATGATTTCGCTTAAGCCAAGATGAAATCCTACTTGAGCCAATTAAAATTATGCTAAGATTGAAATAATTCTGCTGAAATTTACTTTTCATCATTTCGACGAAAGACTAAAATTTTCCCAAGATCAAAATGATTTCAGATAAAATACTAAAAAGTCTTAAATAAAAGAATTTACTTAAGTTATTAAAAGTTTTAAAATTTCTTACATAAAATTTGAATAAATTAAATAATAGTAACTTTAAAAATGGTTTTATTGCTCGTATTTCCCTTTGAATTAATTGATATGGTGGTATTTATTGATAACTACAAGCGCGAAATTAAAAAACAATCTTTATTTTTTTAAATATTTACTCATAATTAAATTGACCTTTCAATATTTACTTTCTATTTTAAATGCATCATTCTAGACTCAACGGTCAGCTTTAACTTAAATAATTTTAACTCTCGTCTCTCTAAAGATTTTTAATTGTTGATTTTTAATAATTTTGCTTTCTCACGGAAAAAACATTTTCACAATAAAAAATTTTTTTTTCTGTTTTTTCATTATACATATTTGGACTCAGGGAGTCGAAAAAAGCAGTTTTAAAAGCAGCAAAATTTCTATATGTTTGTGTATTCATTTAACCAATTAGATATCCAGAAAACTACTCGATGGATTTGCTTCAAATTTTGCATACAATTTATTTTTTTGTCTACTAGGAAGCTATTGAGAATTGAATTTTTTTAGTGCAGTTTTAATTTTAAAACCATTTTAAAAATTGAAAAAAAATTTTGATTCATTTTTTTTTATTTTACGTAAAGTACTCGATGGATTCGTTCTAAAATTTGCATGGTAATTATTTTCGATTACCAAAATGGAAAATTATTTAAAACTGATTTTCTTAACGTAGTTTTAATTTTGGAGTATTTTCAAAATTAAAAAAAAAATTTGTAATATTCATTTATTTTTATATTTTACGATTATCATGTTGAATATCATTATCAACTTATTATTTTTATTATTCTTGTTCATGGTAATTATAAATAAGACAATAAACCATTTAAAAAATTTTTAATTAACTCATACAAGGAAAAAAATTCTATCGTAAAAATGACTATTTGACATAATAAACGGAGGGACATATTTTATTTGTATAAAATTTACTATTTTAAACATATTGTAAAAATTATAAATTTTGACTGTTTTTACTATTTAAAATAGTAATTTTTTCTGTGGAATTTGTCATTTTTACGATAGAATTTTTCTCTGTGTACAATGATAGAAAGATTATAATTCTTAGACAAAGTTTTCTATGACTCACTAGGAGAGGATCTCTTGTTTGGATTACGGATCTTGCTGTAACTTGCGGATATGTTTTTATACATAAAATCATGAAAAAAGCCGCGTGCATTTGGTCTAACGCTTGATCATTCCAAGATTATGGGCTATTTTGTGCAATTTCTTTAAAAAATCATTGTTCATAATATTGAATATTACTCCCCAATGAAAGCTTCTAAGTTCATTCTGCAAAATTCTAGTAAAAGTTAAGATTAAATCCTTTTGATTAAAAAAAAAACGTGTTCAAAAAGCTGGACCCGTTCAAAAGTTAAAGCAAAATGAAAGACACAAAAAAAATCGGTTCAATAATTTTATGAAAATTGAAGTTTAATTTTATGCTAATTTTTATAACAATTTTTATTTTTCCATAACTTTTGAATGAGTTGAGCTTTTCGAACATGTTTTTTTTTTTAATCAAAAGGATTTAATCTCAACTTTTACTAGAATTTTGCTGAATGAACTGAGAAGCTCCCATTGGGGAGTAATATTGAATATCATAAACAATGATTTTTTAAAGTAATTGAAGAAAATAGCTCATAATCTTGGAATGATCGAGCGATAGACCGAATGCTCGCGGTTTTCTTCATGATTTTATGTATAAAAACATATCCGCAAGTTACAGCAAGATCCGTGACCCAAACAAGTGTTCCTCTCCTAGTCAGTAAGCTTATATTTTTAGAACATTGATTGAAAATTAAGTCTTAAAAATGGAAAAAAATCTGAAAATATAAAAAACTTATTCTTAGTTGTATTTTAACTGATTGACCTTGTGTGCTGTGCAAAATCAAATTGGAAATATAAAAAGTATATTTTTTAAAAATTTTATACTACTTATTATTTTAAATTTATTAAAACTATTGTTACAGTAAAAAATTTGATTTTATTTTAAAGAAGAATATTTAGAAATTTAATGTCTTTAATAATTTCTTAAATATACAGCAAATAGTTTTTTTTAGTTTCCAAGCTATAATCATATGAATTAAGCAAGTTTGGATTAAAAAATGAATGTACGAATAAGTATTCTTTGAAATGTTTAAATATTTTTCAAAGACTCGAGCCTTACACAGCAAATAATTAATAATTAATCATGAACAAGCATTCAATGACCTCTCGAAACATTAGCCAAAAATTAACGCAATAAACAAGTTAAACTTGTAATGATATTCATACATTCTCTATCCTTGAAAGTATACGTCATACGTTTAAAGGACATACTATCTCATAAAAAATTAAAGAGCTAAACGAAGAAAAAGAAAAGAAGTAAGCACACGTGCTTCTCGAACTTTCTAAATAAGAATTTGTTTTATAGTTCGGATAAAAAAAAGAAAATAAAAAAAAAACCTAAAAGTAATAATAAAAGAATGGTATAGGCAAAAGGTGAAAAAGAACTCACGGCCAAGTACCGGAGCGCTTCCTCCTACGGAATTCCGGCTCCTTATCCTCAGGCGGTAGTCTATAATGCTGTTGCTGATGTTGCTGTTGCTCCGAAATGTCTCGCCACGAACTGCCAAGCAGCTCGCAACTCACGCTACATCGGCGCGCGCGTTCCCTCATTATTACTTCCATTTAACCGTCGAGCTCGACGGCAAATTTACTTATTACATACATTTCTTTTTTCCCAACTTTTTTTTGCAAACTATACTTTTCCTCTTTTTTTTTCCTTCTTTTTTTTTTTACTTTTTTTACAGCTGACTAATCTGTTACGGTTATTTCTGTTGTGAAAATCATTACGAATAGTTAATTATCTTAAATCTCAAAACTTATCTTTCAGAAGGCTAAATATGGGCAAGATTTTGTTTTTCATTTTTTTATTTTTCAACTAAGCAGTTGAAAGATCATTTATTTTATATTATTACAAGATAAAAAAATAAACTTTGCAATGACACATTGAAATATTTAAAACGGAGTGACATTGAAAAAGATAAAATTAATTACTAATTATTCGATGGGTATGATATTTAATATAATAAATTATCATTATTGTAGTTTTATATGCTTCTTTGAAATTTTGTTTTTCCTAAAACTTATTTTTTAATATTTCAAGGTCTACATGAATTAACAAAAAAACTTTTAACATAAAAGTGCAAAGTAAATTTATTTAAAATTTTCAAGATAAAATAACTAAAAGATAATTTTTTAATAAAATTTTTAAAAATTAAATAAACTTGAAAATAAAATAAATGTAATATTTATTAAGGTAAAAGAAAAATAAAAATTCTATAAATGATAATGATTATGTATGAAAAGTACGATTGACAATTAAGTAAAGTTACAAATAACACTGTCTAGCTGAAATATTAATTCGAAAAACTTGCCCATTCTACTGAATAACCACACTGACATTAATATCAACAAACCTCGCGTTTTCATGTTCCTCTTACTTCACCAAAAATTCTCCATTTACCTTCTTTCCGAAATCTGGTTGTTAAATCTTGTCTCATCAATCACTGAACACCCACTTTGTGTCACAATTCAACTGATCGTTTCACAAAGCAAATGAAGAAAAAAAATAAAGAAACTTCTCTTTGAAACTTGTTTTTTCCTTATTATTATCTTTCCAGTTTTGTAGGTTCGCTAAAAAATTTTCTACACAATATGCGAGTTTAATACTTTAAATATTGTACATAGGTAGACAAGCAAGTATGAAATTGCACACTTGAGTAAAAGAACAACAGCAACATCGATTTTTTTTCAAATTATTTTCACTTTAAATTTCAATACTTACAAGTCGAGAGTTTAAAAATCCGCGCAACTAATACACGTGTTTATGCAGCTGTTATTTTTATCGCGTCTATTAAAGTTATATGATTAAGTAAATTTATTCTTTAATAAGAAGAATCAGCTTGCTTGAACTTTATATGTTTTACTGTTTTAAAAACAGAAAGTTTTAATGATGTGAAAAATAATTGTACGTTATAGTAGTAGCGTACGTTGCGGCGGCCGCTACTTAACTGAGCTTAACTTGAACGCGAGTTGATTTTACCGACAGTGAGTCTCTTAAAGCTATATACTGACTACGCATGTATTATCCCTTCTCCTCTTCTTCCTTTCTTTATTTCTCTCTTACTCCTTGAAGAAGAAAGAGAAAGAACGAACTACAGAGTCTTTGTATGAGTACAGTCATTGGGGAATTGCGTAAATGGATGCTACATATCAGTTTTATTCTGCTGACACGATTCAACGCACTCTTTTATCAAATATTTTTATTCTTTTTTATTTCATTTATTCAATAATCTTAGCTTTGATATTTTTTTGCTCTTGAAAAAGTACTTTTTACAAAAAATTAAAAAATTAAGAAATTTTTTTTCATAATTATTATAATGAAATCTCAAAAAATTGAAAATTATCAGAGAAACTTTAAATTTTTTATTAATAATAAAATAAGCTAAAAATACTTGATAATTTTTCTAAAAAAATTCTCTCTTTAATATTTATATAACTTGAAAAGTTATTTTTTTAAAAATAAAGTAAATTAATATTTAAATATTATATTTATATCTATTATTGTAATCCAATACAATGGTTTTACAAATCTCAAGGAAAATTAGGTAAATTAATCTGGCTATTACTATTTGTACTAGCTGTAACAACTTATATAATTGTAAAACATTATATTTCTATGGCAGATTATGTTTTACAATATCAATATCATTTCAAGTCTCTGAGCTGTTCAATCTTCTAAAGGAAGAACGAATAAGGAATATTTTTATCTTCTTGTTACCTAGTACTGGATTATTTAGTCTACTGCTACTATTATTTTCATTTGAGAACAACAAGAAATTTCAAAATTTTCTATCATCAATACTTTCTACAAGATTTAAGATATTTAGAAAAATTTTTTTAAAAACATGTATTTAATTCTTGCATCTTTTAAATCCTTTAACTGTCCTCATTAAGATTTTATGATTTATATCAATTGATCGTCATGGCAGTTGAAACGTTTTTTTCAAAGTTTAACAAACATACAGACATTTAATAATCCCATAATATGTTCTACAATAAGCAAAAATTAAATTCATATAAATTGAACTTTGCATTAAATTCATTAAAATTCATAATTTTCCTAACTTATGCAATATTTTTATTTTGCTTAACATTTATTAGCAATTCGAGTTTATATAAACTTTATGTTATGTGTATGCATTACTCTTTGATCGAATGACAATTTTTTTATTTTTCAGTCTGTATAAGTAAAAAATTTTAATTTTATTGAAAAACAGTTTGAATGAATAGTAAAACACAAACTTCTGAACTGGGAAAAATTTCTAGTAAGATTTTAGCATTTGCTAATAGTTTATAGATAAATAAAAAAGAATAATTTATAAAATTAACTCAAAATCAATAAATGCATAAAAAAATAAAAGTTCATTTGTTAAATTAAAGAAAAATTATTAAATCTATGAGTCCATATGAGTTCAATGTCCCATAAATAACAGAAAACAATTTATAATGGATAATAAAAATAAAAAATAAAAAAGGGATTGTACTTTTGATCACAAAACATTGTTATATGTAGCGGAAATAGTGTACTCAGACTGACTAAGAGAGGTCCTTATGTTTGGTTTACGGATCTTGTTGTAACTTGGGAATATTCTTTTTTTTACATAAAATTATGAAAAAAGCCGCAAGCATTCGATCTAACGCTCGATCATTCCAAAATTATGAGCTATTTTCTTCAATTGTTGAAGTTTTTCTTGAAAAATCATTGTTTATAATAACGAATATTACTCTCCAATGAGAACTTCTAAGTTCATTCTATAACATTCTATTAAAAGTTTAGATTAAATCCTTTTGATTAAAAAAAACGTGTTAAAAAATCTCAACCCGTTCAAAAGTTATAGAAAAATAAAAATTGTGATAAAAATTTTTATGAAAATGGAACTTGAATTTTCATTGAATTATTGTGCTGATTTTTTTTATGTTTTTCATTTTGCTATAACTTTTGAACAGGTTTTTTTTAATCAAAAGGATTTAATCTAAACTTTTACTAGAATGTTTCAGAATGAACTTAAAGGCTCTCATTGGAGAGTAATATTCGTTATTATAAACAATGGTACTTGAAAGAAATCTTTAAGAATTGAAGAAAATAGCTCATAATCTTGGAATGATCAAGCGTTAGACCGAATGCTCGCAGCTTTCTTCATAATTTTATATATAAAAATATATCTTCAAGTTACAACAAGATCCTTGAGTCAAATATAGGGACCTCTTCTAGTGAGTATGTGAAAATAATTAATCATAATTTGATGCTCAACATTATGTGTTTATAACATACATTATGTATTTAAATCGAATAATACTGAAGAAATTTTATTTTCATTTGTAAGATACTTTTTCATAATAAACTTATATCGTTTATAAATTAGTTCATTATACAGAAAAGCATAAAATAGTACTTTTCGATACTAGCACGTTAAATTATAAATATTTGTGCGATTGATATGCACGAGGGTCGGTCTGAGTGTCATTGCAATCGCACGAATATTTATAATTTAACGCACTAATATTGAAAAATATTTTATACCACTCTAACCTCAAAATCATAACTTTAATATGATTATTCGGCTCTCGTGGCATAAAATATAATTTTATATCAATTGAATTGCTTCTAATTTTAAAATTGAAAATGTGTTTAGAAATTGTATTTGCTTTAATTATGTGTTTAAGGGGATGCAATAGGGTATATGATTTATACATAGTTACCCACATTGTAGTTTTTCAAATTTTTAATTTTTATCCAAAAATTTTCCGAAATATCTCTATATTAGGCTCTCTATTCGTAAAAATGGAAGACTGTAATATAGAGATATTTAAAAAATTTTATATGATATAAGTAAATATTTTTTTCAGCATTTAAAATATGAATGTATAGTAAAACTTTGAAATATCTCAATAGAGAATTAATAAATTTTTAATAATTAAAAGAATATACAGAAAGTTTGAATGATTAATCGGTTACATGATTTGGATAAGTATGAAAAAGAATGCTAAATAATTTTTGATTATTTAATCGAGCGTCTGCTTTAACTTTTTTTGCTCTATTTAAAATTAAAACCTTCTATGCCGCATGAAAATAAAAATAAAAATAAAAATAAAAATAAAAAAAATAAGGAAAAAAGCACGTTTATAATATAAACTCTAATTTCATTTCTTTGCAATGCACGTGCTTTGAACGCGGCAGACGTCTTGCGCAATATCAGTATAAAGGCATATGATAAAGCAATGCGCAACACATTTATATAAATATTAGTACGTGTATGTGTGAAAGGGTAAGTGCGTACATGCTTGTCTGCGTATGAAAGTGTACAAAAGATACAGGCCTCTATACGGACGAATAGAAGCAAAATGAGATATATATTTTATGCAAATCAAAATTCAATCATGCGATAGAAATCTTACTATCATTAATATCAGTATAAAAAATCATTTTTTTTTACTCAAACTTTTTAAATATTTTTATATTTTTCTGGTATATATAAAAAAAAATTTCTTATTGCTATAAAATTTCGTATATTACTGTATAACTTGCATTCTATTGTTATAATATTTTCAGCTACTTTTTTTAAATACACCTAAAAAGAAGAATCTATTAAAGTTGAACAAATTAAAAAAACATAATAAAGGAAAAAATCTTAAAATCATTAAACTTACTTGAGATTTTCATATTTTATTTATCGAATTAATTTTTGTTATGTGAAAAATAATTTTTATTATTAGAGTCTGAGTATAACAAATGATTACATATTATTTATCTACTTAACAATAATATTGATATGTTAAGATATTATAATGATATCTTAAAGGTTTCAATAAGATATAAACTAATGTTTTAGAAAATTTCAACAAGTGCTCTTTCTCCATTAAAATAAAAAAAATTTTAAATAGAAGAGAAGTAAATAATATTTTCTTTATTATAATAATAATTACATTATAATAAATGGTATTTCGAATATTTCAAATATTCCATGTTTATGTTATATACGAAAAATTAAGATCTTCAAAGTTTATTGCCTTGCATGGAGAAAGAAAACGCAAATCGAAATAAATTATAAACTTAGGAAAAATTTAAAATTTAATTCTAAATAAGTATTTAATTATTTGATTTGTCTAATCTGCATTGTGTTTGTGTTTGTAGTTCATAACGTTATAATATAACGTTATGAATATTTCGTTTGCTATAATATTATGAACTTTAAATTCTAAATTGTTTAATCTAATTAATTGTTTGTCATTGTTCTTTATCAGTGATAATAAATTATTTTTAATTATTTTCTGTTCTATTATTTCAATGGCAAATTTTAATATTGTAACATAGAATTAAATATGCATATATTTTTTAACTCGACGTTTTTTATAATCCTAGATAATAATGATTTGAAGCAATTAGTTGAAATATTGAAAAAGGGCACTTCTCGAGCGTTTTTTAAGGCTATGTAATTTTTTATTAAAAAGATAAAAAAGGTTACTATAGTATTTTTTTCTCTTCTTTAATATTGCTTAGAATTTTTTTGCTTATTCATTATTTATTCATTTAACAGGTTTAAAAAACATTTAAAAACTTTAAATTCAATTTTCTTGAAATACACTATTTTAAGAAGTGCCCCTCTTCTCTACCATTCATCAAATGTATTAAAAATTACTGTTTTTAAAATTATAAGTTATTCTACTATTTCTATCATCAATAAAGTTTATTTTTTATTACAATATATTCTACATTTCTTCAATATATTAGTGATTTGAAAAAATTTTTTTATGTCTATTCCATATAAATAATTCATCTTGAATTATAAGTCATATGAGTTATAATTTAACTTTAATTTTAAATCGATACGTATTTATAATTTTACTATAGAAACTTTCATCAGCGATACAATAAAAAATAATTTGCTTTATAAAAGGAAAAAGTAAACTTTTCGAATTTTTACCTTTCTAAAGGGTTTTTTTGGAGAAGGTTTATTGACAAGAAACAAACTCTCATTTTTAAAGATTAAATATTTTGTGATTGCATTTCCTTAAATAGCGCAATACTTCTTTTTTAATTATTTTTTTATCATTTTTAAACCTTGTTCATTATCTCACCTTCATAAGCTTTGATAAACTGAAGACATTTGTCATATTTCAATTTATGGCAAGAGAACGCGCGATCTTTTAAATTAATCGAATGAAACCTTTTTTTTTTGGTCTGTTCTAGTGACCTAAAAAGAAACAGGCATCAGAAAGAAAGTTGTTAACCGTTTAAAGTGTTACGTACACGATGATGGTGTAATGCTTAATTTCACAGATCAACCAATCACGAGTTGCTGAGGTTCCAGCAAGTGTTTTCTTTAAAAATTATTGATTGATTTCATTGATATTATGATGTGATATTACTTATAAATCTATTTTTAAATTATTTACATTATTTTTACGTTTCGACTAGAAAAAATGATTAAAAAAAATTTTTTTTCAATTTCTATTATATGACTAACTGAAGAAATTAAAATATAAAAGAATATCATCAGTAAAACATGCGTTATTATTGGCTAAGAAACGATACTAACGATTTCCTTTGATTGTTTCACGTAACTTCATATCTATATTATGTGATTTAGATAATTTAAAGATAAAATCAAAGTTGTCATGAATTTTAAAATTCTAAATTTATCACATACCTTTATTGAACGTTGATAATAGTTTTTTTTTTAAATGTCAATGCTTTTATTTCTTGAAAAAGCAGCATAATAAAATTGAAAAGTTTAAAACTCGAAAATAAAAATAAATTTTCTGTTTCTTTAAAAAAAACGATTATAATTCAGATGATGAAAGATTTAATAATTTCAATTGAATGTCTTACAAGGTTTCTTACGGTATATGTTATTATAAGGATTCGTAAGAGATAGAGTATCGTAAAAAATTTCCATCTTATAAAATTAAAATAACAGATTTCGTAATTGTAACAGTAATAGATATTCATTTTAGTATCTACTATATTACTTTTTATTTCCTAAGTGAATCTGTAAAATTTTTCAAAATTTTTTTCAGACTTAATTTTAAGGTGAAATCAGAGACATTTCCTTTAATTAAACGTTACTAATAAAAAAAAAATTTTCAACTGTTTATTTAAAGTAAAGTATATTTTTTACGAATAAAACAAATTTTTTAAGTAAATATTTGAGAATTATTTTTTTTAAATCATCAATAGATTTTTTTGGGAGGTTTATTAAAAAATTTTCCTTGTTAATTTCATGTATATAAATAAATGTTAAAAAATTATTTTTATTTTTCGTAAAAATAATATAATCTTTTTGTTCTACGCATTAATTATAAATTAAACAATTGATTTATACAATATCTATAAGCAAAAAAAATCACGGTACAGTTCTCTTTGAATTAATTTTTTATTTAACATATTTAGTCATCGTTATTGAAATCATAATGTTTTAAATATTATGTGTTAATATTTACCCCAAACGTTTGTTAATATTTGCCCCAACACATCTATTTTTTTAACAATATCATTAAAAAATATATAAACATGATGCATAAAATATTGATGCGATTAAATAAGTTTTTGTAACGTAGATTAATATAAAATATTTTGTTTGTGACGTTGCGCGTGGCATTAAATATGTTTACATCACAGAGGACGTTATATTAAACTCACAAAGACACCTATGGAACCTGTAGGACTGTTTGCGTCGTTATATATTCAATGTTAATATTTACCCCTGTTACTTTTAACTCCGGTCTTCCCTACTCTGATCATCGGATCTCATATAGCATAATACATTAATTGTAAAACAATAAAAGAGAATTAATATTATATTGTTTATTTTGATAACGTTTATAAAAATTCAAACATTCATCATTATGACATTCTAAAAATCAATAATAATTCGAAAATTCAACTAAAAAATCTAGCCTACATTCTGCTGGATTATTAACAATAAGGAATTATATTTCTACTTACTTGAAACTTTAGTAATCTTAAACAATACTGTAATTTTAATAATTTAATAAATTTATAAAAAATAACATAACATCGAAAGCAAAGTTAAACTCTAATTGTATTAAATAATACTAATAAATGCCAGAATATCTGTATCACTTTAATTGTAAACACTGCGTCAAAGCATTATTAACAAAACAATCTATCACATTTTCATTAATTCTGCGACTTTCTTTAATCTTTTAATCGCTTTTATTAAAAACTAAGTTGCAATATAAATTATACTTTTTACGTTGGTGCGTTGTATACGTAGATATCTACATAAATATAAATATATACATGTATACCTAATAATGCAAGCAGCTAATGTACGCGTACGTAAAGTTGTCGTTCTCGTGACGAGAGCGCCGACTCTCGAGCAGAGCATTACTGAACTGAGCATTATTTTAGAAAAGACATTTTCTTTCACTTCGTTATTCTACTTGTGTTTTTTTCTTCTCTGTGTGCGTTAGACTTTTAAAACTTGAGCATATAACAAAGATAACAGAATGATGCGCGATAACCTTACTCACTCTTAATTATGACAACTGAGTAAGAATAAAGAGACTAGAATGAAAATTAAAGCATTGAATAACTCATTCATTTTAAACTTACTTGCAATCTTACTATTAACAATCTGTCTTTATTTAATAGTATTTTTCATCATTTATATAAAACAAAAATAACAATTATCATAATATAATAAGGAAAGAATTTTATCACATACTTTTTCAGTTCAATTCGATCAAATATAATCTATCTTTGTTATGTGATACTTAATATAATTATATCGAGTAGAAGCTGCTTTATTTTATTCTATTTGTAACCGACAATTTTTAAGAAACAAGCTCCGGCCTCTTCTTAAATATTCTGATATTGTAATATCTAATATTAGATAAAAATTTAAATATTTTCCTTTTTTATCAATTCAAATATTTTTTATCTTGTTTTCAAAAGATTTAACAATACCTAGTTTTAAATGGAAAATTTGTATTAGGCTATTTTAAAATCAGAATGAAATTCATTGATTCAATATTGCTTTCAGATAAAGAGATAACAATGAACAATAGATTAAAAATTATCATGTATACTTCCTCCAGATATTACATATCATCAGTAAGCAAAACTATGATTTTAAATAGATATTTACCTTTTTAGTAGTTTCTTGCTTCAGCGATGTTTTTGCTTATCAGCATTTTTATTACTTATAAAAGAAAAAATAAACATTTGCTTTCAATAAGTAGAAAATTTAATAATCAAAATAGATAAATTTTAGTGCAGGATTTTTTTTGTCAATGAAAAGTTCTTGAGAGATGTTAGTTTAGGCAAGTTTAACGTTTATTTGAAACTTCAGTTGAAAATTCTAGACGATAAAAAATTAACATTTACATTTTCTAGCGACTGACGTCAGCAAATGTTAAAAATTACAATATTAAGCAATCAATAGATGATGTCAAGGGTGATAAACATAAAAGTCGACTATTCGCTAACCTTAATATTTGCGAATTCAAATTTGACCTACTTTTTAAAAGTCTAGCAATTCTTTAAATGTTCGTCAATTGATGTTCATAATTTTTATTTACTATTGTTCTTTGCTTTAGAAATAAAATCATTTCCGAGTCTGATTATTATTACTTTCGATACCATTTCAGAGATTATTTTTTTTCACAACGTGGAATATTTCTTACCAACAACTTGCGACATACATCAAATTTTCACATTCAATCTTTATATCAATTGTCTTGTATTTCCATTTTTCATACTTTATAAATAAGAATAAAAAATCTGTTGAATTCATCTATTGGAAAGAAAAAAATTGACCAGAAAATTTACAAGTTAAATGTTATGGTTAGGATTATAAAAAGTCCTGCTGTAAATATTAGATCAATCATTAGATTAAAAAACAAATCCTAGAGAAAGTTCTGGAATTCAGAATATTTATTAAATTTTAAATTACGTATATTCTATGATGATAATTATTTTGACCTTACGTATATTCAAAGATAATTTGTATTACAAGATAATGAATTGTAGAAAAATTTTGAATTTTGCATTTTCATATAATAAATAAAAGCATAATGAAATATTTTATTTTTTTCAAACAGATAACAAGTGCTAATATTTTTCATCGTATCGTTAAAGTTAAACGTTAAAATTCGTCATCGTATGTATATGTAAGTGATATAATATCTCGTGTTCATGTATATGAGTTTAAAATTTTTTTACTTTCGCGTCGCGTGAAAGTACGTAACAATCTTTTGCTGACTTGATTACAACTTTCGGATTCTAGAATTATTATGATTATCTCGAAAGGAGACATTGTTTTATTCCAGTGGAATGCGAGCAAATGAAAGTGAAAATTATAAAATATTTAATTATGATATTCAAGTTTAATTTATTAAATATTCATAAAAATAACTGAATTCGTGAAATAAATATAAAAAAAAATTTTTCTACATCCCCAAGCGTAAAGTTCGTACTTCTTTTCCGCTGAATAGGGAAACAGATGCTATGTTCAGTCCTTGTTTTTAACGATATGCGCTTGCGCGAGTGTATAGTTTATACGTGTACGCGACTGTACACTTATGTAAAAAGACTGTTCAAAATATATAACAACATATTATTTCAATCTAATATTTGTTTCAATAACAAATTTTTATTAAATATTGATCTCATTTAATGAAATTCAATTTTCAAAATCAATAATTAATTGATTAAATAATCGTAATTTATCAAATCGACAATGTTATTTAAGATGTATGTGATTTTTAATCATCATTTATGGTTTTTTTTTACAAAATCTATCAAATATTATCTAATTTACGTAATTTTTAATGAATTATTATTTATTGTTTACTTTCATTGATTAATTATTAGATCTTGTTTTACAAAAGTGTGCTTTTGTAAATGAATTTTATACGAATTATATTTACTAGGAGAGTGTCACATCTCCGGATCACGGATTTTGCTCAAACTTCGGAATAAGTTTTCAGATGACAAAATATGGAAAAAGCTAAAGTTATAGTCACAAACGCTCAACATTTCCCTAGATACAGGCAATTGAAAAAAATCACTAAAAAAGTTACTAGATTTTCAAACACTTATAGCTCTTAAGCATCGATAGCTAGAAACTTAAAATTCTTTTTAAATTAAAGCTGTGCTCGAATCCTTTCGAAAAAGTAGTTATAGCATATAAAAATATTATTTTTTCCTAAAGTTATAGCGTAATAAAGATTGGGCCTGAATTTTCTTTTTAAAACATTAATTTATAATAAAAGCTGAAATTAAGTACAATCTTTACTCTGGGGAA
The DNA here is from genome assembly GCA_017163975.1 of Anastatus disparis. NCBI lineage: Eukaryota > Metazoa > Arthropoda > Insecta > Hymenoptera > Eupelmidae > Anastatus > Anastatus disparis. The sequence continues at coordinate 422,077 of JAFFSR010000003.1, forward strand.
AGTTAATCATATAGAAACAAATAATAAAATTAAATGTTGATATAGAATATTTTTAAATAAATCATAATGTATTATATCCAATTTTAATCGTTAATTTATTGACGTTTGCAAATTTATTTTTATGTGCATAAGTGATTAAAATAAATAATTTGTATTATTTGAATAATAATTACTGATGTAATTAATAAGTAAAAATTTTTACTATTTGTTGTCTTATAATTCTGGACTTGTAAATAAATATAACCTCATTTTAATTGGGTTACGTATATAACATTTACCTTTCGTTGATGAAAAACAATTTAATGCATACACAATAATTTTAATTTCATTGGCAAGTCTTACCGTAAAGTTTTTTTCACAACCTGATCCCCAGAATTTGAATAAATAAAATTCCGAGAATCATTCGAAATAATATTTAAACGTAATCCATCGTTTGCACTGGAGAATTATCGAAAACTTACTATAATTTTAAAATAATAAAAATGCAATCTCTATTAAAGTATTGATTGTTAAACTTTTATAATCCATCAAATTAAACTGAAATAAGTTTAATTTAAATAACTCACCAGTCAGATAAATCTTCTAGTGAGTGAAAACCACTACTAATAGATGAAGATAAAGACATGATCGCGATCGTAAGAGCGCCGAACGACTAGTAACAACAGAAGAGACTGAATTAATTGAGATGTTCACCCAGCACGTGAAAATAGTGCGTCCACTTAACGCTCAACTTAACTAACATTATGTGCGTACGTGTCTGCGTGCATAGGTTTTACACTATTAGTTGCTTGCTAAGGAGTATTAGTTTATTGCGATTGAAATTTTACATTCAACAAGCAAAGAGCCTAAAACTCATTCCAAAATTTTTAATAGTACTCAACTAATTTTTTAAATCCATCGAACCCGTCATTTGGCTTCAAACAATTAAACTGACCTACAATTTATTTAATTAATATATTTTTGTGAAAAATTTCAATAATGCATTAATTTAATTGTTGAAATATATTCAATTCTTTGTGTATGGATACTGAAAGAAAATAAATTGAAAAGCTAAAAAAAGGAAATTTAAATGGTCACTTTGATTCAGTTGCTCTTCATTCGAAACATTCAAAAGATGTTCCGCTAAAAATAATTAGAGGGTTAATGCAAGCTGTACTGAGAAAAAACTTTGAGCAGGCTGTATAAAGTGATTGTTACTTGATCTGTATCTATAAAACCACTTTTTCATTATATTTTATTTCCAAGTAAATAATTTATTGAAGAATCAAATTTAAGTATTTTAAAAGAATAATAAATTCGATATAAATTGGACATATAGTATAAATATGAAACATAAAACATAACAACATATCCATAAAAGCTTGCGTTGCCAAAATTTATTAATTATTTATTATATTATTAGTAAAGGTATTGCTAACAATAATGTTAACTTTTTATGATACAAGTCAATTGCCTACTAACTACACTAAAATTAACATAATCACTATTCAAAATTTCAACATTTATGTTCTAATTAATTAAGTTTTGCTAACAAAACGATTGATTAATGAAATTAATAAAAAGTTTAAACGTGGTTGTTTCTTTTGTTAATTTATTTAATTTTTACATAAAGAAAATAAAAAGAATAATAAATATCGTTAAAAAGTTGAATTTTTTTCTGGGAAAAAATATTGATTAAATATTTTATAAAACAATATTATTGAAAAATAAAAGTAAAGTTAATGAAAAAATAAAATAATTGAGCACGAAAGAATAAAAAGTTAAAGCTAAAATGGGAGTGAATGTAGTAGAAAATGACATTGTCGATTAATAAGTGTAGAAGGGTCGGATCATGCAAATACATACTTTGCAATAGTTACATAAATACATGCTAAGTGGCACTAGCATACAGGCATATAAATATTAAATAACTTCTTTACCTTCGCGGCTCCACTTGCTCGATCGTTAACTCTGACCGCACATTGCTTTAAAGAAAAAAAAAATAACAAGTACAGATTAATAATTATTGACAGTTTATCATGCTTCTACAACTGATTTTTCAACGAATCAATAAAGTATGCCATTAAATCCTACTTTCAAATATTTATCTACAAGTTTACTGCACCTGACGTTTTTACAAAACTTAATAATTTTTAAAATTTCAAAGGATTATCATATTTACTTATTTACATTTTTATTTAATCAACAGACAGGATTTAAATTATCACGTTTATTCTAAATATAATGCAAAAATACAAGATTAAAAAGAGTATTATTTTTTGATCAATTGCATCAGAGGAGCACTAATTTTTTAAAATGTTAAATAATGTATTCAAGAATTTTCATAATTTTCATTTAAAATTATAGTATTATTTTTTAATTTTTCTTTCTCTCGCACGACATTGCAAGTAAACCTTGACACAAATTTTTACCACTCGTGTAATAGAACAATCTGACGTTTTGAATCATTACCATTTAATAAAACTTTCACTTTAATTAACCAGAGAGATTTCTCATTGATACAGAAATTTATTTCTTCTTTTTACAAATATTTTAATAATCATATAATAATGTAATATTCCATCTAAATTTTAATAAATAATAATACGATATATTCATAAGTAACTTAACAATAAAAAATTTTAAATCAACTCTAATCATAGGTTGTATATAATTACGTTCAATCATTATAAATTAATATATTTATTTAAGATAAAAATTCATTTTAATTTTTCTTACTTACAATAAGATTTTTATGTATATTAAATATATTATAATATTATTTTGAAATTATTATACATTACATTAAATATTAAGCTTTATTGTGATCAATTATCTTTAATAAATTATAATTTTTTTCAAATTTTCCAATATAACATCATAACATTTTTTATGCTATTTTCTTTGTAAAAATTATGATATTATGTCAATTTTATGAGGTATAATAATTGAGAGGAAACGTTGCTGTAATTTTTATGCAGAATTTCATTGTAAAATTTCTATAAAAATATTTTCTCTTATATAATAAGCATTTTCTTATATTTAATTTAAAGTTTTTTCTATTTAAAACTCAATTATTTCAGCATTAGACACTATTGTTGAAAGCATAATACTGTTCAAATGATAATAATAGTAATTTTTATGATTAATATTGTGACTTATTTTTCAATTTAATTTTAGAAAGGTGTGTTTATATAAATTTGAAAAAAAAAAAGAAAAAAAATGTGCGATGGCCGGGAATCGAACCCGGATCAACTGCTTGGAAGGCAACTATGCTGACCATTACACCACCATCGCACTCGATTCTTCGTACCATTTCTTTCCGTCATTTCGCGCTCTAGCGTTTACACATTAAACTCGAGTATTTCACTTAAATTAAAAAAAAACTTTTATTTTTAGAATAAAAATGTTATGTAATTGAATAAAAAGAAAATATTAAATTATGACAATGTTACTTGACATTTTAAAATATTGATTTTTTTAAAACTTTAAAAAATCTAAAAAAAAATGAAAATTATAGCATACTTTCTGAAAGTAGTCGGAATTATTATTAAAATGTTTATTAAAAATAAAAAGTTAATATTTTGATACATATAGTATTGAATGATTTTTTAATTTAGTTTTAATTTTATAATGTTAATTAAGCATGTAATTATTGAAATGAAAGCTGATTAAAATATGTAATAAAATATGTGTATATGGATTTAAATATTTAAAATTGCATTGCATATCTGTAATTTTAATAAAGACGAGAGATTAGTATTTGTGGATCTAGTCGTAATACGTCGCTGTGATCGTTAATTCTATGTCACTGTCATTGGATATATTCAGTTGACAAGATACGAAATACATAAGAACTACGTAACTAATAATCATTAATAAATTGCTTACCTGAAAGTACTTTTCTTGTCTTTTAAACGAGCTATATGTGATTTGGGCAGAGCAAGATCCCCGTTTTTAAAATCTTGTTCTGCAATTGCTTTTGCTAGTTGCAAATCGGCCTCGTTCATTTTTTTCTTCTTCTTTTCTTTCAGAAATTATTGACACACTGAATAACGCACATATAAAACAACAATCTATTAGAAGAAAATGAAGAAACAACAAATAAAATCCGCGCAACTCTGGATAGCTAAGATGCTTTGCATACGGTGGAATAGAATAGATTATTCTATTATTGTCGGAACACAAATGGCTATACCAAGTATATAGGCTACAAAGACAGCGAGCGCGCGCATACGCTCAACGCTAACAAATGTATTTAAGTATGAAGTTTTGTTGTTAAAGCGAGAGAGCGCGGCTTTTGAACGTTCATGACGCGCCCCCTTTGACACATATATTTACTTCACGTTCAAAGAGCCAACACTCTTTCTATATATATATATATTCTAAATAATACTTTTTCCTCTTTAAGTTTGCCATTTCATTGAAATACTTAATATATTATCCTGTCTTGATATGTCCAGCATGTAACTACTTAGACAAAAATAATCGTACAAATTTTCTTTACTCTTCAATCATAACAATTATATATTTATGTTATTTTTTTCGCTTCAATACTAAGCTCAAGTTAATTTGCATTAATTTTAATTAGAGCAAAGAGAATTTTTAATTTTCAGTCAAGCCGCCTAATAAAATTAACATTAATTTTTTAGATTACGCATAATATTGTTCATATTTATTTTTCATTAATAAAAGAGAATTTTAGAAAAAATTCAATGTTAAGTTCAATAAGAGCTTAATAATTTGATTATTTAAAAAGAGCAGAAATTTTCTGGACACTGTATATTAGATTAATTTTGCGTCTAATGTATGTAAAGATCATAAAAATAAACTGTACCGACGGACGGACGGAACGGAATACTTTTTATTTTAAAAGAATCTCGCTAGAGCACGCCAGCAATCGAAGTTAGCAGACTTTTTTAAAATGTCTTCATATGTAATGATGAAGAGAAATCTGCTTTGCCGACGAGAATGTTGTTTAATAAAAAATAAAAAATTTTCATAATTAATACATTTATTTTCTTAGTTTCTAATACAGAAAAAAGAGTGAAAATATACATTATTTACAATGATGCATTACAACGATGATTTCCTTGATTCATATCGCTTATTAAGTTTATTAAAAATTCTACGCATATTAGGAAATTGTTTTCTTTTGAAAATATCTAATCATAAATATATACGTCTCACATGCGCCACTTATTATCTACATTTGGCTATATCAGTCGTTGAGCTTGAAAAAAAATAAGTAAATAAAGAGGATACTTTTTTTCTCGTTAAAGGATAGAATGAAATAATTATTAAAGGGATATGTGCAAAATCAACTCCTCCTTCTTCTTCTTCTTCTTCTTCTTTTGCTTATGATAATTAATTACAGGACAATATGTACAACAATTAAATGATTAACGATTATGCGCTCAATTAATTAAATCGATGGACTCGCAAAAAAGCCAATAATTATTTACTTTTTTTATCGATTCGTATTTCTATAATCTAATAGGCGTAGTGTATCTTAAATCTTAAATTTATTAGAATACAAAACAGTCTGCTTTTATGCGACAAAAACTAGTCGCTGATATATACTCTTGAGTTTTTATTTTTAAGTGACTTACCGCTTTTTCAGAACTTCAATTACAAACTTTACGACACTAATTCGATAACATATTTTTAGTTTTTTCTCTATCGATTCTCAAAGAAGAATTCAGTTGGCACTTCTAAGTATTTATGTACTTAAACTTCTTAATACTAATTTTTATTTATTTTTTTATTTTTTCTCATTAAACTTCATCCTAAATCTTATTCTTAATTAAAAACAGTTAAATAATCATTTTAAAATACTTATGAAAATAATCATTTTATTAGACAGTTTTTTTTAATCGTCTGCTTGATACGACTTAGAGTAATACTTTTATATTTTTTTCAAATCTTTCGACATTAATTCGCAATATATAATATAATATATTAAAAAATAAGTTCTTAATATGTATTTTGTGACGTAATCTTTTAACATTTTCACGGATATTATAAATTATTTTTTATGAAAAATTTTTAAAAATTAATGAAAAATCTAATAATTTAACAAATTTTCTAAAAAAATAATTTAAATTTTGGCAATTTAAAAATTCTTTTGCTAAACCTGAAGTTATTTTTTCGATCTTCATAAACATTAGTTTAACTCTGGAAATATTTAAATTGTCGATGAATAATTCTCTGGAACGTCAGTGCCTTTGAGTTGGCCTACACTGAACGAACATTTCAACTTTACCATTCACGATGCGAATGTAACGAGAACAGGCTCGGACGAAAAGGGCAGGGATGTACTGGTCTGTAAAAACAAAAATAATAATCATTCATCGAATCATTAGTATTAGTTTAATTATACTATTTTGCAAATCATCATGCTCATTAAATCACTCTACACTCGAGAGACATACATTTATCGCGACTACCTTTCAAAGAATTACAACTTTTACGAATTATCCTCTCTACCACTGCTCAATAGAATGAAACTTAATAAAATTCATTTGATGGAGCTTGCTTTGCTATAAATTCTTTTTCCGGATAAACTTCTCAACTGGCCTATCTCACAAATTTTTCGCCTGACACCACTTTAAATAATACTGAAAAATTTCGAGCTATAATTTCAATATTTATGGGGCTAAAAACTTTAAAAAATAAATAAAAAATCAATCGGGTTTATCACTTTTTTATTAAATTAACTCAAAGTTTGCTTATAACTTTTAACAGTATTTTAGTGAATCTTTTGAGTTTCATGAATCCAAGTTTAATTTAACAAAATTTCTTATTGCAGCGAAAAAACTCGATTTGACGCACCGTTCACTCATAAACTTTTAATAAAAATCTTATTGATCCATCGTCTAAAATGTTGTCATGTCAATGTTACGATTTCAGGCTTGATTTTTACTATTTTTCATATTTTACATATACATTGTATCATTTTTAAAGAAGTTTTAATAAATATTGGATATTTTCATTAAAAGCATCAGATTTTAATTATATTTCACATAAAAATCTTATGAAATTTAAAAATATTCATGTAAATTTAGATTTTTTAGAAAATAAAAAAGAATCTTATATTATTTTTTAATAAAAAATAACTCTAATGCTTTAGTATTAAAAATTAAAATAACTTAAAGATTGATTGATAAAAGAAAAATTTTAATGATTGCAAAAACTCAGTGGTAGAAGCGGCAAAGTGAGGCTGCGACAAGGATTCGAAAGGATTCGAGCTCAGCTTTAATTTAAAAAGAGGTTTAAGCTTCTAGCTATCGATGCTTAAGAGCTATAAGTGTTTGAAAATCTAGTAACTTTTTTACTGATTTTCTTCAATTATCTGCATCTAGGGAAATATTGAGCATTTGTGATTATAACTTTAGCTTTTTCCATATTTTGTCATCTGAAAACTTATCCCGAAGTTTGAGCAAAATCCGTCATTCGGAGATGTGACACTCTCCTAGTAAGTAATTGACTTTTATTATAAAATTTGTAGAGTAGAGCTAAAATAAATTAAAAAACACCGCGTTGGATATGTTTAATATTCTTGGGCATATTAAAAATTTTTTTTTTCTCATCTATCTTCATTAAACCTTTCGCTATAGTACTATATATTAAAACATTAACTTTTTCAATATTTATAAAGTTATTTAAATGAATTGATTAAATTTTCGTCTGTATTATATGTTTAAAAATTTTCGATAAATGTTTAAATGAATTCTGAATGATTTTGAAATAATTTAATCACCATGTTTTTAGAGAGTCAGTGGGCTAAAAATGAAAAAAATAAAACTCTGCATTTATGAGGCTATATTTGGCTATTAACGGTAGTAGTGTTTACTTTCTTGCGCACAACGAGATTTAAACATTTAAGGACGAAAATTTCTTTCTCTCTCTATGGTTGGTAAAAAATATTAAATTTTTCATGATTTAACAGTATGAACGCCTTAAATATGAAGATGTATGGAAAACGTTTCGAAAGCAAGCATGAGTCGCAAGTTTACATTAGCGATTTTCTAAGCTAAATAAAATTTTAATTATTAAATACGTTTGATCATTAATTTTCACTCTGCAAGACAATTTTAAAAATCGTGTTTTAAGTTTTACATTAAAGATTTTTAATAAAAGCACATTAGTATTAAAAATAAAAAAGAAAGTGTCAAACCGAGCTGAGTTAGTAATGTTAGAGCACACACTCACATGCCTTCTCATCCGTGTTTGAATTGCCGTCATTATTTTGGCATGTCGGCTCCTGGATATATAATGCAGGTTTAAGTGGTCTTCCATCTTGATCTTCAACTTGTACAACTAAGCCATGATTACTATTGTTCGAATGACCAGAATGTTGTTGTTGTACACTTGAAGGTCGCCAGAAACGTAAACCCTGTCGAACGTCTAACGCCAAATGGCTACCCTGCGATGTAAGAGGGGTCACAATTGAGTCCATCAGCCGTTTTTTCGCTGTAAAAATATATAATATTTGCTTTTGCTTTTGTTATTGCTTTTGCTTTGATAATTTATCATATTAAATTTTATTCTATTTTTTATTCCAGTTTTACTTAATATCTTCATCAACAGAATTTTTTTATTTTTCTACAAAAATTACAGTCTTTATCGCTACTATTGCCAAATAAATTATAACTGGTAATTTATAAAAAAAAAAACGATTGAATATTATTGAAGTATATGAAACATTCCAAAAATTTCGAATAATTATAACCATGACTTATTAGAATTTTTATCATAAAGCTCAACATTTTTGAGCAAATATTTTCCTCAAATTTTCAAAAAGATTCTCGTTTTATTATTTTTTAAAATAAATTAAGCAATAATAAGATCGAACGTAACCATAGTAGAAAGATTTAACTCGTATTTCAATGAAAAATAATGAGTAATCATTAAAACTATTTTTTTATCAAAATTTAATAAATTCGATTAAAATCTTTTTTCCTTATACTCTTGAACGTATAAAATCTTTAAAAATAAATAGATAAAAATGTAAATTAAAAAAATTTTTTATGAATACTACTATATTTTAAAAATGTAAATGTGCATATATATCAATTACCACGATGTTTCTTGAGTGATTTTGTATAAAAGTATACAGATATTCTGATTTTCATTTCGTCCTCTTCTTCCTCTTCAAAAGTACTGCTGCTGGGAGATGTGACAACATCCTGAGGCAGTTTAAACAGTCTCAATTTTGCGGCTAGCACATGCTCACCGGATGTCAAATTTAGTTGAAAGTGCATATTCATAGAATATGGATCTGACCATGCTTCTGCGTCAGTATTGCGCGGCATTTGACCTGTTTAAAAACAATTAATTTTATCATTATTTTTATTTTTTTTTTTTCTACTAATTTACTTTTTACTTATTTCTATTGATGTATGAGTAAACGATTAGTTAAATTGAGATTTCGGAAAAATTTTCTTACCAGGAGAGTGTCTGAGTTGCGGGTCACAGATCTTGATGAAACTTCGGGATAAGTATTTAGATACCAAAATATGAGTAAAGCCACAGCAGTACGGTCTAACGCTTCGAAAAAGTAAAGTTATGGACGATTATAGTCTTATTTTCAGAAAAATATTAAAAAACAACTCCTAATTGAAGTGTAAATAATTCTGTCTAGAAATGTCTTTAATAAATCCACAATAACTAAAATGAAAGCAGAGAAAGCAGGCTTTAATTCGCTAGTTTCTGAATTGAAAAATAATTTCTAGACAGAATTATTTACACTTCAATTAGGAGTTGTTTTTTAATATTTTTCTGAAAATAAGACTATAATCGTCCATAACTTTACTTTTTCGAAGCGTTAGACCGTACTGCTGTGGCTTTACTCATATTTTGGTATCTAAATTATCCAAATTCTTATCCCGAAGTTTCATCAAGATCTGTGACCCGCAACTCAGACACTCTCCTGGTTAGTGCGCCCGATTAGCACTCAAAGAACTTTAGTGCGAACAAGTCATTAAAATTTTATAAATAAATCCGATATCCCTTAATTTTATTTAATGACCGCGAAACATTAGGTAAATGCAAATTTTACATCATCCTTAGCCCTGTACAAGCACAGATTATGTGAGACATTTAAAAAAAAATTTTTTTTCAACTTAATATATGAGGATATTGTCCTCTATATATTAAATTTTTAATATGATGATATCAGAGTGAGTCTAACCTGGTACCTGTTTAATACATTACATCAGACTAGAACTATCTGACCAACAATCAACCGATACCCAATGAGGTCGGATTTTTAAGAGTCGCAATATAAATGGCACATAAACTAATTTTCTTTAAAAAAAAAGTCAGAGATACCTGACCGGGATTCGCACCCATGCCCTCCAGTACAGACTATGCGAGTCATAATTAAATAGTTCTGTGCCACTTACTCAACTTTCAGCTCGAAGGCTATCCCTTTGAACACATTAATGCAGAGCTAGATTTAAATTTGCATCTTCTGAATATAACCAGATAAAAAAATAGCTTTTTCATCGATTTTTTTTAAAATTATTAATTAATCAAATATTCAATATATGCAACATTTCTAATATATTGTTTACTAATAATAATTTATTAAAAAGATTTTCGTACATGTGTCCATGAAATGTTGCATGAAACTTTGGTTATAGTTGAAAAAAAGACGAAAATTTATTAATTGCAATAACTTACAAATAGGCGAAAACATTGTAAGCCTTTCCCGTTGAACTTGGTTACTGTTGGAAGTAAGATTAAATCTTCCTGTCATGGCTAGCACTCGTAATTTTATATCTTCAATAGCTTTTTGTCCTTGGCTAAAAAATGAAAAAAAAAACATTTATATCTTAATAAAAGTAGGTAATTAAATGACTATGAAAAAAAATGAAATCACTCTCTTTTTGTACAGATAACATCATAATATAATACTATAATATGTTGTATGGATTAGTGATGAAATCTCGGCAAAAAAGCATTATATTTTATTCGATACTGCAACACAACGTGCAACAAACACGTTTTTAAAATTATTCATTTTACATTTTTTTAAAATAAACAACTACAATTTTTTTTAAAATTAAATTCACAAATATTTATAGTTTTCTTTGTCCAAAAGTATTTGCTAAATTTACATGATGTATTTTTTTAAAACTGTTTTGAAAATTTTAAAAATTTATTTATATATAAATAAATTTTTATTGCATATATGCAATAAAATTTTTTTGTATTTTTTAAAGCCATAATATAAGTAATTATTTAATTTTGTGATAAATTTCCAGTTTTTATTAAATATTCAAAAAATTAGTTTGATGATAGGGACTAGGCTATAATTATCAATAGTATTGATATTTTTAAATTATTAAAGTATAGAAACTCTTTGAACATTTAATCTTTTATAATAAATTTAAAAGCAATAAAAAAAGTAAAAAAAATAAATGATTTGATAATTATTTATCTTTTGAAATTTTATGAGTAATCAATAATTCAAAGAAGAAAAAATGAATTTTTCTTAAGTGTCTTTTGTATAATAAATTGAAAAAAAAATCTTATTTTCAAATATCTGCAAGAAACAGCAGTCATATGCGAAAGCATGTACATGATACCTGTTGCGCTTGCTCGGCAGTTTGCATTAATCATTCGTCGCCGGCTAGACGCCGACTAGACCGAGAAAGCAAGAGAGAGATAAAGAAAAGAGACTTGCGCGCCTCACCATCTTTTTGCTTGAAAAAGGGGTGGGTTTCTTCTTTCTCTTTCTCTTTTTTTCTTTTTCTCACCGCGTGTAAATCTTAATCTTTTTTTATACTTTTGCACCAGCGCTTATTCTGTACTCTCTACTCTTTTCTTACACCGGAATCTCATCTCGCGACCATTGACCGTCTTTCTCTTTATAAAACAAACTTTCTAGTCTTCACAGCTAGGACATATCAAACAAATAGCTAAGACATAGGACGATTTCGGTCTAGTATAAACAAAACTTTTTTTTAAACTCCTACTTCTTCCTATCATTTATTCTAATGAAAATATCATTTTAAACTATGGAATTAATAATTTTAAAAGAGATTAATATTTTCATATTTTTATGTGCTTTACAACTAATTCAAAATTATAAACTTTATTTAAATTTACTCACTAATTACTTTAATTAAGCTGATGTAAAACGGACACTTCACCAGTACTCTGGAATATTTACTTTCTTTTTATTTTATTGCAAAATTTCAGAAAAAGAAATACATCAATTTTTAGTGAATATCGTGATCATTATTGAATTCTATGAAGCAAATTCATTCATTAGTTATTAAAAATTTGACTTAATATTTATTATTTTTCTAACCTCAAATATTAAAACCCGAAATAATTAATAAATCTATTTACTTAAAAATTCAACTCAACGATTTCTATAATAAATACTACAAGCTAATGTATCTCATTTTTTTTTTAAATTTTGCAACCGAACAAGAAGATAGTAAGTATTCTTGAGTCCGTTTTACATAACCTTAAATAAAGCAACTAATTCTTAGAAATTATTGATTTTAAGAGACTGCCTAGTGAAGATTTCAATAAGACCGTTCCATAGATCTTCATTTGCGCAGTGATCCTAATTTTAGAAAATTACATAAAATTTTCAATTTCTTATTTTGGCACCAATAACATTCAAAAGCTTCACTAAAAATTAAAATTAGAACTTCAAATTTTAACTTTAATTTTCATGCTTTTAATAATGAAAACCTAATTTGTTCAAATACTTGATTTTAGTTGAAAATATATCAGAATTCATCATGTAAACTATATTTAATTTTCTTTTATTTCCAATTCATTTTTTAACAAACATGACTTTTGGCTCTCGAAATCTTGCAAATCAAAGTTGAAATTCTCTTTTTTATTTTTTCAAGTCAACTTTTCAAGTCTTATCATTGTCAAAATACTAAACTCCAAATGTATGATAAAATTCAACGTAAAGTTATAATATTTAAACTAGCACAGAAATAAAGAACGAATATGACGGATTAAAGGATATTTTTTTCATTATTGTACGCTATTAAACTATCCTCTAAGTTTGATTAAGATATATTATCCATTAGCCGTTATTTCCCTTTCTTAATATCAAAATTTTTTTCAAAAAAAAAATTTATAATCATTTTTTTAAAAAATAGATGAAATAAAAAAAACAAAATTATGCAACTAGAGCTTTGAGGAAATGTTAAAAAAAAATAAATTAAAAAAATTTCGGAATTGTCAAAAGTTACCGAGCATTAGTGACTCTATGATAAATTAATAAAAAATTGAAAATAACAAAACATGCAAACAATTTTAATCGTTTGTATTTTAATTACAAAATACAAAGAATATAAATAAATTTTTTAATTATTGTTGAAACATAATAGTATCGCATAATGTGATACTATTAAAAAAATTTAAAAAAAAACATCCTTGATTCTAGACAGTGGATTTTATTAAAACATGAATAATTGCAATAGTCTATGCGTGTTTTCGAATTAATAAAATAGTAGGAATGAAAAAATACAGTAATTCCTTATATTGGCGACATCGTAAGCCAAACTATGAAAATAAATATTAACTTTTTTCGTCGATCTTATCATTTTGAACAAAGCTCACACATTAATACTTAAATGCAGCAAATATAAGCAGTGTAACAGAATTTTTCTGGAATTTTTAATACAGACCGAAAATAATAGCCTATGTCCGATTTGCCCGGCATGTTTATTTTACCACGATCTCCCCGACCTTTTAAATAAGAGCAAAGTTTCATTTAAATTTTTTACTAAATAGAAGTTTAATATATTCTAAGAGGGTATGATTACAAAGCAGAAAAAATAAAATTTCTCAATTATTTACTTTAGTGCTTAAAGTATTAGTACTTGCATACAACTCAACAAGATTATCACAATAAAATTTTTCATCAAGATTTAACTTTTGAATGTGCATAATTCCATTTTTCATTGTATGTTAATGAATTTTTAAAATTTTTAAGTGATTTTCTGTACTTTGCCGCATCTCCATATTCTGATAAAATCCAAGCATTTTTTTCTTGAAAAGGTTGATTGTTCAACGCACTACTTGGATTTTTCATAAAGAATTTTTGAAAAATAAACTTTCTACGGCTATTTTAGTTAAGTGACCACAGTGATAGTCAAACGTTAAAATCTCACTATGAGATCAAATCAATAATAATTTACAAAGTGCATACTAATTTTAAAATACAGAAAAAGCCAGAATATATTATTTTCTAATTAAAAATGCTTCGATTTTTCCATGAGTATAAACAGGTTTTTCTCTGAGAAAAATCTGTTTAGTGAAAATTACTATGTAGTGTAGTAAAACTGAATTTATTACCGAAACCAAATAAAATATTGTACTTATAACTATTTTATAGTAAGAGTATATAAATTCAATTAGTTAGGATAACTATATTCAGTATATTATTATTTACATTTTTCTCCACTTAATTTTTATGCTAATAATTATTTAACTTTTAAAGTTAACTTTTAGGGTTTAGTTAGTAATATAGTATATCCTACTATTTTTTTAGTAAACCTAACTATGATGATTTTTTTAACTAATACTATAAAGTTTAGTAATATTATAATAATAGTTAGCATATTTTTTTTCAGTCTATATCGTTGGAAGACTTATCAAGGTCAACCTAATAGGGAATCTACGAATTACAAGACTGTAAATAAAATTCTGCATATCATATAATAAGAAGATGCCTTCACTACGGATTACCGTCAAGCATTTATAATTATCAAAACAAGATAGCCAAAAAGTAGGCAACAGGCTTTTTCACAAACGAATTACGATTTTGACTGTTTGGTAATGATACTAGGATAAGAGTTCAACTTCTTAGACTTTGTCTGATAGAGAGACTGTCCTCACTCTCAACATTTACTACAGTAGATTAAGAAATTTTACGCCTTGCACGAATGCAATGATTCAACAAATATATCCTTATTTCATTTTTAAATATATACAATATAGAGTTACTGCTTCATTCAATTAACAGCCCAATTTGGAGTTAAATTTATATTAATATATTAATACGCAAAAACGTTTCGGACAGATTATCCGACGCTAAAATGGCAACACTCAGTTTTAAATGCTGCTAACACTTATTTTTTATAATATAAGGCAAATAGGATTTGAAATTGAAAAATACTGTGGGAGTGACAAGTCACAAAGTCCCTAGTTTAACACATGGTTTACATGATCGACCTTTTCTAAAGTAAAATAAGACGTCAAGTTAAATTATTAAACTTCTTCACGGTATGTATCGGGTAATGTTGGTGTTGGCGATATTCGTTAAAAAGATATGAATAATTTTAAAATAGTTACACGACCAAAAGAAAAAATCGTAGAGTCGTTTTTTTTTTAACTTTTTGTTCAAGTCCATGCGTTAATAAAAAAAAAATTAAGGCAATCCAAGTAAAACAAAAAACAAAAAATTTTTTTTTTTCAATTTTTAGATTTTACCAGAATATGGAGATGCAGCATTAGCTTGCATGCATATTTATGCAATTTCATAAATATGCTTCCAGTATATTTATGAAATTTATATTTTTACTTTAAATTTCATGCAAATTTACATTAAAATTACGGTAAAATTATTGATTTTCATACAATTTTGCATTAAAATTACGGTAAAATTATTTCATACAATTTTGCATTAAAATTACGGTAAAATTATTTCATACAATTTTGCATTAAAATTACGGTAAAATTATTAATTTTCAAGTACACGCTTGAAGCAAGCTTCCAGTTTTGCATTAAATTTGTATTAAATTTCATGTTTTTTTTAACAGTGTAATTCATATCAGCTTATTATCAAAGTACAAATAATTATTTACAAAAAATTAAAATCATTTAAAAAATAAAAAGTAAACGTTTTAATGAAAATTGACAGAGTTATGCCGTTTAAAAAATGGTAGAATTTTGATAAAAAATTTTGCAGCGTAATGATGTGCTTAATTGATAAAAATAAAAAAATTAATATTCCATTTGGCCAATTTAAAAATAGCTTTTTACATTAAACAAAAAAATGTGTAATTTGAAAAAATAATTTTTCTCTTTATTTGAATTGGCATTTGCACTGAAGATCTTGAATAATAATATATTGTTTGGAATAGGTAACGGGTATGGTTACAATCAAAGATCAAAGAATTTATCAAGCTTGTTTTCTTCTTCTCCTTGGCTTTATTCATGAAGACAAAATAAAAACAAAAGGAAAAGATGGAAGTGCAGTAAGGATTAATGTAGAATGGATGTAGAAAACAAGCAGTTGATATGTGCTTTTGTATAAGGATTGTAGAAAAATAAAAGGCAAGAAAAAGGTAAGATAAAGTGTAATATTAGGTAATATTTTTAAATTTTATTTATAAAGTAGAATTGTAAAAACAATTCTAATGATATTTTTTAAATGATTGATCACATTCAGTTACCTATTTATGATAACGCACCTTTTTCATGTCTCTTTTATCATAGAATCTACTTTAGATTTTTTAAGAATGCTTTATTTTAAATTTTATCTGACTATTTAATCATATTTATAAATGTATATCTAATTTTAAAGCATAAAAATAGTCTGGATAAATCTGCATTCGCAAATTTTTTCATGTATTACAATACATTTTGCAGAAATAAAAGTTACTCCAAGTTACAGAAGTTTTTATAAAAAAATAAAGTTAAATAAAACCGATGTGTAATGATTTTATTGCTTATTGTTCATTTACTTGAAGCAGTCAGAAATTTATTGATTAATGTGAGCCAAAATTAGTTAAAATGTTCATTTATTTTGGGTCAAATAAATTTACGACTCAACTAATTTTGGCACACATTGATCAATAATTTCTTCATTTCATTAACAAAATAAAGCTGAAAATAATTAATAAATTTGTTTGAAAATTTAACTGAATATTGATTCTGTATTATATTAAAAACTAATATTTTTTTTAATTATTCTTTTTACTGTAATTATTAATCTAATTAAGTATTGGCAAATAAAATAGAATCTTTCAAAAAAATCTAATAAACTGACAAGTATTTAAATTATCTGTAAGATTTGTTTTTAATAATAAGTTATTATTTAATCTTTTTATTTGAAATAACAAAAAAACAAAGCAAACTAGGAAAAAAAGATTGACAAGTTGAGAGTTAGTTTGTGCAGAGCGAATAGAAAAACGGAAGGGAATGATGAAAAAAAAAAGAAGCGATTGGAAGAAAGGATAATAGTGAGAAAGATATATACATAGAGAGTAGGAAAAAGGATAAAAAAATGAGATAAGTAGAAACAGAAACAGAGACAGAGAAAGGGAAAGAGAAAAACATAGTAAAAAAGTACAGGTAGGTAATTTTTTTTTTTTTTTTTCAAGAGATTTTACGACGTTTCTCATGGTATGCACGTTAATGTGGTGGCGTCCAAGTCACGCGTTTTACGACGTCTCGATGCATACGTGCCTCGTCTGCTTGCCGTCTGGGAACTACCAAGCAAAGACTAACAAGCTCCGCAAGCGCGAGCTTCATAAAAAAATTCCGGCAAGACTAGCGCGGGACTCGCGGCTGAACGTGAGCCCACTTGACCATCCATGGGATTATTCTTTCTCTTTCTCTCTCTTTCTTTCTCAACAATCGTTAGGCTTGTAAGATCTTTTCGAATGGTACCTGCCATTTTCAATTTTCTTTCTCCCGCACAACTTATCTCTTCTAATACCGTTTGCTCTTTTTTCGCAGCTCTCTTCGTCAGTCGAACACGTTTTTTATGTAGAACTCATTTCAACATTATATTCGAACATGCAAACTAAGCTCATTATCTTCCCACTGTTTTTACTCAAATTATTTTTCTTCAGTATTTTATTAGATTTTTTTTACAGATAAAAACAACTTTAAAGATTATACTGCTGTTATTTAGAATTTTATTTTCCTAATTAAAATTTATTTTATTTTCATTAACTTTTTTATAATTTAAAAAATTTTATAATTATATTATGCAACTAGGGAGTAAAGTTGCATATTTCTGCCAAGGGTGGAATTTGCGAGCCGAGCAAGCGAAGCGAGAGGAGTAAATATCCGAGGGAAAAATAGACCTTGCTCTCAAGTTGCATATAGTGCTTAGTCTCACCTTGACCGTGGCCTTTTATTAACTTAAAAAAAGCGGGCTCAATTAAGGCGATGTAAAACGGACACTACACCTGTACTTATGAATTTGGCCTATCTCTTCATTATATTGCTAAACTTGAGGAAAAATAAATGCTTTAGCTTGTAGTATTTACCATGAAGATTATTCAGTTAAAATTTCAAATGAATTCATTAATTAGTTTTTCAAAATTTTGGGTTCCAATATTTCTATTTTAAAATTTTTAGATTTTGCATAAGAAATCTAAAATTTTGAGAAACTAATGAATGAATTTATTTCAAAATTTAACTAAATAATCTTTATGGTGCATACTACAAGTTAAAGCATTTATTTTCTTAAAATTTTGCAATAAAATAAAAAGATAGTAAATATTTATGAGTATAGGTGTAGTATTTATTTTACATCTCCTTAAAAAAAAATTAAAATTCAATTTTTTCTGGAAATTTTCAAATTTTATTAATTTTTAATTTAGCGGGAATAATGAAATTTTAAACATGATATAAGATATGGCTCTCTTTTGAACCGCTTTTCAAGTAAATAAAGTGGCCGTTACTGATGAAGTGGGGATAAATATTATTATAGTTCTTGTTTAATAAATGAAAATTTTATTTTAAAAGAAAAAATTAATTTAATAGCTCCATCAATTTTCTATAAATCATGATGTTTTTAAAAAAATTAAAAATTTTAAATGCACAATTAATTTGATTAAAAATAAATAAATTTTAACAATTATTAAATATATTATAAACAGATGAAATAATTGTAAAAAGTATGCTTTAGGGAAGATTAATATGAATTTTTAAAATTTTATACTGTCTATTCAAACAGAAATAAAATATGAGTTCTAATCAATATTATCAGTATAAATAATCAATTTTTATTTAACATATATTTGTTTTTTTTAATTATATTTAGATTTAAAAAATGATTTTTAATAATTTTTTTATCTTTTTCTTTTCATTATAATACAGCACTCGAGCAAATTACTTTAATTCAATAAAATTTTCTAAATACATTACTAAATTTATTAAAATTAATTCTCTGATGATTAAAACTTTTTATAATAGAAAACATATGGGATTTGGATACTCTAAATTGCTGGCTTGACGATGGCTCATAAAACGGAATGCGACTTAGCAAGGTCAGCGCATGAAATTTAAATGCGGATATATTGCATAAGCTTTTAAATGACTTAAGCCCAAACATCCTCCTTCTACGTCAAAGGGTATAATAATATTTATCTTGTAATATTTCCTGATATTTAGTACTTTTTTCTTAACTAATCGTATAATCATTATATTAAAACAATGTTTTTATACAATAGTGCAATTTTCTCAATCAGGATTATAAAAATAAAATAAAATTAATCGATAAGAATATTCTTTGAATAAAATTCAATTAATGCAATTCTTTTAAATAGACTGTGAAATTAGAATACAATCTTTAGGATCATCAGCTTTTGGCTGAATGCCTTCGGCCATTCGCGTCTAGACTGTTAAAATAAAAGAATTCATCTGCGGGTGGTAAAGTACGTATACATTTAAAAAAAAAAAACCTGTTTGCAAAGAAAAATTACCTGAGGCGATATTTCTATTACGTATGTGCTTCTTTTTTTAATATTCTTGCTGCTGATGATTGTTTTATTTGCAAATCGAACTTCAACAAATATTTTTAACAAACAATATTTTAAAGGATTTTTTCAAATGTATTTTCAATATAAATGTATGAACATAAGATTCATGTACGTTATTTCAATGCCGAATAAGTTCATAATGTAAGATATAAAAAATTAAATTTTAACAGATTTATTAAAAATACACATAATTTTATTGTAAATAAATGTAATCGAAAATAAAAATAATGAATTTATGGTTTTATCAAATGAAATTCGATAAAATATTTGTAAAAAGCTTAATGCTGATTTTTTTTGACATGACAGGTTGGTAAAACCCAAAGTCATTACGGAATTTTTGGAAAATCATTTTAACTCTTCTCGCAAATCTTCACGTGGTAGCATTAATTCAGTCTCACCTAAATTTAGCAGTTCTGCGCGTCGTGTAGACGTCAACGATGACTTGAAAGCTGCTATAAGATGTAGTTATGCTCGGCGTTGCAACAATATTTAAAAACGCGGCTTGTAAAGAAAAAAAATATAAGAAATATTTTACAACAGCACGCGACGGTTCTTTAGCTACTTGATGAAAGGAGATGCATATCTTTACGAAAACACCCGGCTCGTTTTTAACAAATTTTTACTTGTGAAAAAATCAAATTACCAATCAAAATTTTATGTTTTCTCTTTGCGTATCTTTTTTCGTCATATGAGTCACTACTAATATTTATAAAATTAGTTAAGAAATAAAATATTATTATATACATTTTAGAAATATTAACTTTCTATATTATCAATACGATTAATATTTTTATTGTTAAAAAAAACATTTCACACATATTCATGCGTTTGTTAAAAAATATTTTTACTTTAATTCATGAAATACAATATTATAAGACAACGAAAAAAATTTGTTATTAGAAATAGTATTGTAAGTTGATTAACTGTAATCAATCATTTCTCTCACCTATCGAAGATAGAAGACGCATTTCCGCTAGAAGAGAAAAACAAAGTAACTATTTCGCTTTTCGTGCAAAAAATTAAACTAACGTTTATTAAATTTTTATTTTATCTTAACCAAATAGAACAGAACCTTAAGTTTGTAGCGATCAACGATAAACTATCTTTATATATTAATAATTAGATGAATCATTGTTTCTCAAGAAAAAAATATTTTAGGCAAAAATAATTTTTCTGTCAAAAAAATATTTTATATTGATAATTATTTTAAAAATATTGAGAAACAGGAATAAAGTATAAAATTAATGTAAGATTGAAAAAATCATAAAGATGCCTACAATAAATTTGCTTAAATCCCTGAGAATATTTTTGTTCAAAATGTTTTATACCATTACTCAACTTTATTATTCTATGATATATGCTTATTAATAATATTAATATACAATTTTTACTGAAATATTATATATTTATACTATGAAAAATATTATTGGTCGTTTGAAAATTCCCAAGTATAATGGATTTAACATAAAATAAAGAATTTTCAAAAATTAACGTAATGTATTAAAAGTAGAAGCAACTAAATAATTCTCTCAAGTCAATAAATAGTATGAAAAATAATTTTTCCAATAAAAATAATATTTATCAATAAAAATGAAAAAAATAACTCACTCTTTTCGTTGAGCCAAAGCCAAACGTTGATAAGATGTAAGATTTTGATTGCTCGTGGAATTTCCATTAGGTGTATAGATTAAAGACGATTCAGCAGCATCGTTTTGATACTCAAAAGTATCATTGACGAGGTCATCCAATGAAGAATACGAAGTCTGTCGTAAATTTCCTTCTTCCTCCTCCTCCCTATTCTCATAATCCGCAGCAGTGGCAGTGGCAGCTAGCTCGTCTTCATAATTTAAGAGTGCTTCCATAGCCTCGGGTATGACTCTATAAACGTCACCCCCAACCCATTCCAGCCCCTCATACTCGCTGACCCGTTTCTTGCCGCTTGTCGACGTCTCTTCTTCTTCACCCTTTTTGCTTATGCTGCTAATCTCGGTGGTTGCAGACTCGTTACGCTGCTCTATATCTTCTAGTCTCGAGCCATTCAGTGCCCTTTCGAAATCCTCCTGACTGGAGAACTCTCTCTCACGTTTCTTTCCAATCTCTGAGAGATTTCTCTCATCATCATTATCTATTATATCCTCCTCTTGGTTCAATTTACCAATGGGCACTAGATTTTCATAGTCAATAATGGCTTGTTTATTAAAGTCCTCCAGATTACTCGACCTTGTTGAGCCAGTTTCTTCATAAATTTCGTCTACATTAACAACAGTACCAGCACGCTCATTATTAATCCCAGACACTTGAAAGGAACTAATGCTACCTGATTTAGCTTTATCGATTTTCAGTATGGTTTTGGTGCGATGATTTTTTAGGACCATCTTAGATCTTTCATCAGAACCTGAATCGAATTCTGAATCGTCATATCTTACTTTAAACACCACGTGTGGTTCCATGACTCTGTCGAAATTTTTTCTAACAGACTTTTCTGTTATAGTAGCAGCAGCGGCAGCATTTTTTTTATCCTCGGACACCTTAGCTTCATCGTAATCTGATTTAGAAGACGATGCTAAAGCTGCAGGTCCATTTTCATAATCGTATACAGCTTGTTTGTTGTAGGATTCAAAATTATTTTCGTAATTCAGTTTTTTATGATGATTTGAGGATGATCTACGATGCATGGCTGCTTGGTATTTAGCATTTAGAATTTCTTGTTCTTGTTCTTTTTTTGATTTTGCTTCAAGTTCTTCCTCCTCTTTTAATCTGCTTAACTCGTGTTTTCTAATTGCCATCACCTCCTCCAAGGTATAATTCAAAGCTTTTAATAGTAACATATCTGCTGGATGCAAGTCACCGAGAATAATCTGCAAAATAGCTTTCTTCATCATTTTATCGAGTTTCTTATAACTATAAGGGATTTTGTCCTTATCAGATTCCGAACCATTTTTATTATAAAATCCTGCTTGCAAACCTCTTCGATTTTTTAGATTAGCGTCTTCTTCCGGTAATTCAGGTAACATCTTCAGATCACCGGCATTGTTATGATGCCTCAAGTGATGGGAGAAAATGCAATTAATTACGCTGGCTATTACCAGATAAACCAAAGCTCTTTTAATTATCATATTGCTTTCTTGCTTATACGATGTATTTTAAAAGTTTCTCTTATCAAAAGTTCACACAATTTTCTTGTTTATTATCTAATTAAAGAAATAAGCAAAAAAAGTCTATATAATTTAGATAATTGGTGCAAGATCGCGTTTATAACAGAAATCGATTGCACACGGCTCACGTAATCGACATGTTTGCCCAAGGGGCTTAAATATCGCTCTTACTGTCTGTTGTCTGTCGGGTATGTATCACGATCTACCGCGCGAAAAAGTCATCGGTCGTCTCTGGTCCCTCAGCAGCTCGCGTGCTCTTTTAACAAGTTCGGCGAGCGAAAACCGGAGTGGGTTGCGCGCGCGCGCTCGCGCGCCTCGCGAGTCTAGAGACGGTTCACCGCTCTTCTCTCTCTCCTTCGGCTATCTCTCTACTTGCTGCTGCTGCTGCTGCTGCTCCTCCTCCTCCTACTCCTCCTCCTACTCCTCTCTTACTCACTGGTTCTCCTCTTGAAGCCTAGGGCCAGGGTAAACACAAGGGCAGACAGCTCGCAGACAGCTCGCTGCCTCTTTTTCTCCCCGCGTGTCTCGATTCTCTTTCTCCTTCCTTTTTGCTTTGGTTCCAGTCGCGCTCTTTCTTTCTCTTTCTCTCGTTGATCGTCGATCAAGTGGATGCTGCTGCTGCTGATGCTTCTGCTCTTGCTGCTGCTGCTGCTGCTGCTGCTGCTGGGAAGGCAAAAGGAGAATAAGAAAAAGGACTCTTCTTTTTCTTCCTCTTTCAGCTTACCGCGTATGTACGCTCCTCTCTCTCTCTCTTTATTTTTGTGCTCGCGCGTTTATTTTGCGTTTTTAAAGCACGCACGTGTACGTGGTCTCTACTCTATATGTAAGTACATATATGTATAGGTAGATATATCGTACTTATATTGTGTGCTATACTCGCATGTGTCGGTTGTCGGTGCTTGATCCACACCGCGCGAGTCTTAAGTCTCAACTGAGCTGAGCCGAGCTTCTTGCAAACATAATTCTGTCTACTTGGTAATTCCAAGACACAACGCGCGAGCTAACGAGAGAAAAGGAGAAAGATAGGATGAGAGTGAGATCGAGAGAGTGTATAACGACAGAGAAATGTCGAGGGATAAAAGTAAGAAAGAAAGAGAGAGACAAGGAGAAAAGATGAGAGAAAGGTGTATAGAGAAAGAAAGAATAAGAGAGGGAGGGAAACCGAAGGGAGAAGTGAGAGAAAGAGAGAAAAGAGAGGCTACAAGAGAAAGAGAAAGAGAGTCTAAGACGAATTTCCTTCCTATATACCCCTACGGTATATGTTCCCAAGCTCTCTATCGCCTCGTGACAAAATTCTCTCTCTCGTTGGTCCAGACGATCCTCCTTCCTTTTTACCTCACACCCACTAGTATGTATACGTGCTCTTCTACTTGTCTTTTTTTTCTCTCTCTCTCTCTCTCTCTCTCTCTCACTTTTTCACTGGTTCTTCTCTTTCTCATAAAACTTTATGTCTATCTGTCTGGGAGCTTCTTAAATTCTTCCTTGAATTTCAACAAAGTATCTTTTCTCTAAGATCGTCTGGCTGCTCTTTCTGTTACGTCGCGAGCTAGAGCGCGAGAGCGATGCAGCCTGTTTCTTTTATTCCTTTCTTCGGTCTTTCTCGACTTTGATTTTCCGTAGTGCTTGATATACTGCACTTAAATGCTTTAGGTTTATTCACTCGATAATGGCCTACTTCTTTCGTATACCTTTAGCGACTGCACTGTAGATAAAAGATTCTAATAATTTAAAGAAAAAAAAGAACCCTTTGACTTTTATATTTCGTAGCGGCGTCTTCCTTTTCTTGTTTTGTGTTCTCTTAAAACGTTGAATCGTTTCAACTTTACACTTTATACCATAAGTAAAATCGTCTTCTTCTTAAAGTAACAACTTCTTTACTTTTTCCCATTTCATAGTATTCTTTAATGTTTTATATCTTTTGGCTTTTAGCCACTTGCTCACTAGAATCACGTTTCAACTTACAATTTAATGGTGTACTCTTGATAGTTTAATTTTTTTTTCAACTTTTAAACTTATAAAAGATGATTTTCTTTTTAAATCCTTTACTTCTTCTTGCTTAAACATTACATTTTTCCACTCTAATGCTATTGGATTTCTTTTAATTATTTAAATTCATTAAAGTCTTTATTTGATTTTATTTTTAAACATATGATGTAGTACCAAGTTAAGAATACATTTGACGCTCTTGACAGATTATAAATTAAAATGAGAAAAAATTATATTGTAAAAATAAGTTTTTGTAAATATAAATCGTGCTAAAAGATTTAAAAAACTATCTATTATTGAGATTAATTTTAATAGTATTCTATTTATAAGAGACTAAAAAAGACATGGTGCGCGTACTCACATACAATTACTTCAAGCACTTTTCAGTTATGAAGCTTTTAAGAATAAATATCGTTCATGTTATTCTTATATTTAACAAATAATATATAAAAATTTATATTTACAATAAATTATTTTTTTTCTTTTAGTACGATTGATTATTTTTAGAAAAGCATGCAAAAGCAAAAAATTTCGCTTAAAAATATGGGCTGATGCGAAATTGCTATGAAAATTGTATTTAGTCGTGAGCTTGAAAAAGACCAATAAATGTTAAAATAAATTTTTTTTTCTAAGCACCCTTAGAAAGTGTTCTCCTTAAAAATAAGGAGCAGTTATCACTGGACTCAAAGTATCCTGTAAAATTGATTACTATACGGCATCTAGAAGTGTGTTAAAAATAGGTTGCAAAATTCTTTGGTCATGAGAGGAAAAAAAGGAGGTAGGGTAAGTGAAAGAAAAGTACGTAAAAAGAGGCGCCAATGATAACCCTTTGAACGAGAGACTGAGTTTCAGATGAGTATGGTACACGCGTTAGCTAAGTAAAGAAAAAGAAGAGTGGCGGGAAGGGAGGGGGGCTTTAGCCACTGAAAGACTTTATAGGGTATCTTCCTCTTTCTCTTTCTGTCTTTCTTTCTCTCTTCTTTTACTGTCTAGACGATTCGTAAGATATGATCTTTTGAATCATAATGTATCGTTTTAATAAAACAGCCTTAGCGCGCACGTGTGCAAGAGCGAGAAGCGCGTCGTCCAGCATACTGGGCAGAAAGAGAAGCGTGCAAACTCGATTCCATAATGAGAGAAGACACAGTCAAGGAAGTGTAAGAGTAAGCGAGAAAGAAAGAAAGAAAGAAAGAAAGAAAGAAAGAAATATATGTATAAGTCTTTTATTTGATTGGTAGCTGGGACTGGTAGAAAGCAGTAGCAGATAGTTCTTGGATATCCAACACACCGAGGTGTTTTCGATTCGGACAGAGTAATCGATGATCTTCGTAAAGCAGATCGCATTCATTCCAATATTCCAGACAAGAGAAAGAAACACTTATTTTCTGGACCTTATATAGTTTTGTCTTCTTGCAGCTTTTTTCTTTCTTTTTCTTTTTCTTTTTCTTTTTCTTTTACTTTTTCTTTTTCATCAACCACACGCATTGATGCTACTGCTGTGTTTATCCGGATATGCGGTTTTTGAATTTACGATCGAATGAATGTCTGACGTGATGGGGATGAAAAGAAAAATAAAATTACTATTAGTTTCTTCCTAGTCTTTCAAGAAAAAAATTTTAATCAATTAAATTTTAATAAATAATCAGATTACGTTAGAGAAGTAATTTATCGGACAATCAAGTTTTTATTTAAATGAATATTAGTATTGCCTTTCTTATAAATTTTTATATGAATTAAATTTTCCTCTTCAATTTTTTTTTCTCAAACAACATTCAGCATTGAAATTTAGTTAAATTATAAATATCTAAAGATAAACAAAGCATTGATTGATCATTCGATAGAAACATAAAATTTAAAAGTTCTCGTATTTTAATGAAATTAATAAGAATCTTGTACGTTTCTGTTATGCAATGTTGGGAAAAAATATGATAAAGCTATGGTGTTGAAAGAGAAATGAAATAAAAAAAATAGTATCTTTCTTAAGATCCATTATTGAAATATTGCAGGATTATTAAATTTTTGAGAATGATAAAATCGCTAAGCACATATAAGGCTTCCGGCTATCCCAAATAGCTATAAATCTAAAAGACTTTCGCAGCTCGGCAAGGTAGACAGAAACTGCAGTGTGTGTATTTGAAATAGCCTAGGTCGAAGCCCATTTCTATCTCGAAAAGTAGGTCAAAGAATTGAAATTTCCTTAGCTCGAAACCTGTCTGTTTATTCTGGAAGACTCGTTAAATATATAACTTTATAACGTAGAGCATTGAGCTAATAGCTATGTATTGATAAAATTTTTTCGTTCTCTCGGGTCTTCGACCGAATGCAACTTGGAAACAATCTTTAAACTTAGAGGTTTCATACAAACGTTATAGTAGCTAATAAGAGATGTCAAATTGACAGCTTTGTTGACAGGATATGGATGAATCAGAGAAAATATTTCTTCAACATTATATCTGTGCAATCATATAATAAAGAACCCTTCGTCTATTCATAGATTACTTAAGTATCAATTAAATCATTATAAAACTCGAAAATTTTAGTATTTTTACTACAGAATAATCTATAAATAATTGTATATAAGTGCACGTACCATGCTTTTCTTAAAATATTACCAAAATTGCTTATAACCAAAGATTATTTTATACTTTTTGGTGCGATTTATTTTTAGAAAAAAATGTTTTTTATTAGTATATTTTTCATCTAGGGAGGAAAAGTAAAGAATGTCTTAAATCGTAAGTAAATTGTCAAACATATGATTTAAGGCATTCTTTATTCACTTCTGTGATGAAATAGTACATTATGCAACTAGAGAGAAAAGTATATTCCTCCCGAGGGTGGATTTAAATCGCTTCGCTTCGCTCGCTCGGATCGCAAACATACCCGAGGGAAAAATAGACTTTGCTCACGAGTTGCATATAGTGCTTTATTCACACCTCAACCGTAGCCACTTTTTTAACTTAAAAAGAGCGGGCCATATTAAAAAAAAATTAGATTAAATTTAAATTAGAAAATTAGATTTATTGTTTAAATAAATTATATATTTTTTAAAATTTTATTTATTTAAATTTTACGTACTTAAATTTTATATATATTTTTAAGCTTGTATAACTAATTATAATATTTATTGTAATTCAATAATTAATAATTCTTATGCATTATGTAGTATTTTTAAATAAATAACTGTATTTATTTATAAAACTAAAAAAATAAATAATATATTCATTATTTAACATTATTAAACCCAATTTAAAAAATCTACATATAAATTTTTATTAAATTAAATTTTTTTTTTTCAATAAAATGTTAATATTAAAATCTTTTTTTTTTAAATTTTTTGTATTAATTAATTACAACATTTTTTTCGCATTTCTTTTCTCATTTTCGGCTCTCATACGAAAAAAATCATTATTTACCTCGGGTGTAAAGGCTGTTTTACGAAACTCGTTACAGCCCTTGCCTTTGGCTCGGGCTATAAACCTCTCTTTACGTAAATCCAGCCTTTCCACCCCAGGTTAATAATGTACTATTTCTTCCTGCTAATTTATGACTTTCTTTCGGCCCGCTTTTCGAGTTAAAAAAGTGGGTATTTCTGTTGAGATGGGAATAAATACTATTTTTTTGCCTAGCGAGGCCGAAAATCCAACCCTTGTAATCGAGCACAGTAAGCGGAAATTGCACTTTCAGCCTGCTAGGTAAAAAAATATTATTTTTTATTTTTATCAAAAGTTTTAGGTCTATCTTCCTTTTTATGTTCATGTCTGTATGAAAGCTCATATTTGAAGTTGATAGTTTTCTTAGATTTTTTCTCGCGTATCCAAAAGATATAAAAAATATTTAATTTTTATATCTGTATATATTAAGACCAACCTTTCGTTGATTCGCTACTATCTTATCTGATATGTTATTCAAACATGTGAAATTTCATTTTTCAAATCCGTTTTTTTATAGCTTCTAATAAGTAAACAATTAATTTAAAATAAAAATTTGATATACAATAAAAACTTGTTGCTTTCTGTTTAAATATTTTTTATAATATTTTTATCACTATATTATGAATAAAAATGTTGTCTGTTACAAATGAAAACTTTTTATTTTTAATATATACATGAGACACATCACGATACGTAGCGGTATTTTTCTTCGATACTTTTGAAATAATATAAATGAAGGATGATTTAATGGTAGTACAAAACTGAATAAAATTCTTAAAGTAAAAGAAAATTTTCATGAAAATAAACAAATAATTATATTTGAACTAGGTTTGAATTGTAACTTTTTTTAAATTGAAACAATAAAAAATGTAATTTTTAAGAGAATTTTTGTTATATTATTTATTATGATAACAAATAAACTGTTATGATTTCTGCTAATTCATCTGATTAGTATTGATATTTTATTGATTTAAATGTTTATATTCATAAAAATGAAAATAAAATATGTGTAGATACAAGGATATTAAATTTTTTTGAATATCAAGCTTTTTACATAGAATAAAATTTCATATATACATATACATAGATACATATATAGCGATATGTACGTATACTGGCAACTTGACCTAAAAGTCCAACCACGGGATATGTCTGTTTCAGTTTCTCCGACTAGTACTACGACTACAATGAGCACGACGATGACGGCGACGTCGACGACAACTACGACTATGATGACTACGTCGCTGCTGACGTCACGTCTGACTGTCTGCGGCTATTGGGTATATATATATATATATATATATATATATATATATATAACTATGCACACACACACATATGTACATATGCATCACATGAGAGAAGAAGAGAGAAGAAAAAGCAAAATGAGTATACACGCCACAAGCAAGTATATAGAAGCCTGAACCGACGGGGACAGACAATCTGGCGTCTAGACATACCAAAATAAATAATGCCGCCTCGGCGAATCAAATTGTTGTTTGGTTATTCGGTGACTGAGGCTTAACTTCTATATAACCATTGTTGTATGCTGTCTAACTAAGCTTTCTAATTTATTTTTTTATTTTATTCTTTCTTTTAACCCTTTTTATTCATCATGCTTATGTCATTTTTATCATTCTATTGTCATAGAATAATATAATCACTTTGAATTTTCTAATCAACTACATTATCAAATATTTCATACACATTTTTATTTAATTTTAATCTAAATTAATTTAATCATTTTGCCAGACCAGACCTCAATATTTTTTTCTTAAGGGGATGTAAAATACTGACATTACAGTTTTTCCAAGTTTTTATTTTTAATTTATTAATTTTTGAAATATCCCCTTTAATTTTCAACTAATAAAAAGCATAATATAGAGATATTTAAAAAAAAATTGAATGAAATAGAAAATCCAGGAAACTGCAATGTCGATAACTATGTACAAATCATATACCCTATTACATCACTTGAATAATAATAAAAATATATAAAAAGCTAGAGTCATAGGCTCCAAAATTTGATAGATTTATAGCTAGAAATTATTGTCAAAAGTAGCAGCCTGTCAAATGACCATAAATGAGCACATATTTGTCTTGTGTATATTTACCAAAATAGTACAGGAAACTTGAAAAATTATCAATAGAAAAAATAAAGATTTAAATTAACAGTTATTACGCAAATCATGTTGAAGTACATAATTTTTTTCTAATATATTTTTCATCTTTATTTTAGAATAAAGAATGAAGTTTTTTAAGGCGACAAGGCTTAAATTTTTTGAGTTTTTGGCAAACTTTTTCTATCATTTTACTGGAGTATGTAAGATAAACTGACGCTTATACAAGCTACCTTGGAACACTGCTAATTTTTATATTTTATGAAATTTAACCATTTAGCTTTTAATCTATTGACTGTCAGAGTCTACTTTAGATTTTTTTTATGTTCATCATCTAATGCAAGGCTTTTTTTAAAGATTTTAAACGTTTCCCCAATATAGAAAACACAAGATTTTATTAACCTCCAGGCGGCCGGGATTTTTAGATTGTTGAAAGTCATACTTTGTAAAAAATTTCCATACTAAACTTTCAAAAATATCTAATGATAAGTGGCCAACAGTGGCCAACATCAGATGACCCCGAAAGGGGCCACCCCGGCCGCCTGAAGGTTAAACCCTTTTTTCCCTAAATTTCATTCGTAATTGAATATAATAAACAAAATTCTATAAATAAATCAAAGCATTATTATTATTATTATTATTATTATTATTATTATTATTATTATTTATTAGCTTAAATTTTATTTAATAAAAAGAGTTAGGGTGTATCGACGGTTAAGACGAACAACAGGTTATTGTATTTTCATTTAAAGAAAGACCCTATTGCATTTTTATTTAAAAAAAAGTCTATTTCGGAAAAAAAAATTTTACCATTTTTAGTGGTAAAAATTACCCTAGCTATAACCCTGACAATATTGCTTCTTATCCAAATTGAATACTATGTATCCTGTATACCGGAGCTTTTCTAATTAATTAATGAATTTTCATTTATTTCTTTAATTTATATAAGAAGCAAAATTTTCAAGTTCACCACTACAATATTGAAATTTTTTTTTTTTTAATAGCCTCTTTCTTCAACGAAAAACGAAATAGTCCCTTTCTTCAACTGAAATTGGAATGAGCCCTTTCTCGTTCCAACCATCGATATAAGAGTGCTGTGATTTTTTTAAATAGAAAGCATATGTTCAAATAAAAAATAAAATTTGTGAAGTGTTGGGTTGGTTGAAACAAAAATTTTAATAGAATTTTATTTTATGATTACATATTTGAGTAGTTGTCTTTTTTTCATCTCTACGTGAAAAATCAGAAAAATTTAAAACTCCCTCCTCTGAAATCCTTAGATACTTTAAGGATGACTCCAATATTATAACGAAAAAAATGCCTAATGCCATAAAAGACCATTCTATAAACTTAAGTTTTACTTTCGGAGATTGCAATGCTTAATTATAAAACAAGAAAAATAGGTTTATTTCTAATTTGGCGATACAAAAATTTTGAAATCTTTTGTAATACCTAATTACAAATAATAAAATTAAAAATTCAAGTTGGTAAGTTTCGGGATTTTGTTAAAAAATCAACTTTTTGAAATAATCTCTAATGTCCAAGATCAAACTACAATTTGAAAAGTGAAAGTAATTATTGAATATATGGCATGGCATAGAAGCATGCAAAATGACAAAAAAATAAATGATTTTTTAACAATAAATGTAATTTTAAACAAATGGCTTAAAAGTGAATCCTCAGTAAAAATATAAATATTAATAATTTAAATTTTGTCTTTTTTGAAAGTCATCGTAACAATAATTTTTTTTGCATTTGCCATTACTATAATATATAATAATTATAATTATAGTTAAAATTTGTAATTAACAATTATATAAATTGTAAAAAATAAAATTTTTGAAATATATTGTTGGGTTGGCGGAACAAGGATACATGTTGTTTTTCGTTTGGAAAAGGGGACACCTCCATTTAATTTAACACGAAGGTGTCCCCTTTCCCAAACGAAAAACGATGTGTATCCTTGTTCCGCCAACCCGACATGTTTCGAGCATAAAGATTCTTTAGACCATGAAAATTTTTATTACATGGAATTATATATGAAAATGCTTGAGTGACCTCAAAATCAAATGGATTAACAAAATTTTCAGATATTTCGTCAAAATAACTGCTTTGAAATCTAGCCTGCTTGAAAAGGTTTGTATATCGTGGCGAAAATAACTGATTGTGTGTTAACAGACGTGCAGTTAACCCTGTCTGTTTTATTAACTTAAAAAAAGCGAGCCTAAAAAGCGGGACTTGAAAAATTCAAATAAAATTTTTTTATTAAAATTTTCAATAATTTATTGAATATTAT
This sequence comes from Anastatus disparis, assembly GCA_017163975.1. Classification (NCBI taxonomy): domain Eukaryota; kingdom Metazoa; phylum Arthropoda; class Insecta; order Hymenoptera; family Eupelmidae; genus Anastatus; species Anastatus disparis. The sequence continues at coordinate 454,816 of JAFFSR010000003.1, forward strand.
AAATTTTCAATTTAGCGGGCGTTACGGTTATAATTTCCGCAAAAATTTTAGACGTACGTTATTGCTTACTTCCAACCCGCTTTTCAAATAAATAAAGTGATTATTACTGTTGGAGTGGGAATAAATGAAAATATTGCAATTCCTCAAAATCAAAAAGCCTGGAAGGCGTATTTTTTAAAATTGTGTATTTTTTTGATTGTCCAATATTAAGCATTAATGACTGCTCCAAAAATCCAAAAGTAATATACTATATAATGATAAATATATCGTTATTCCAAAGAAAGAATAATTTATATTGTACTATCAATGTAATAATTAATTTTCTTCATGTCTCGGTCGAAAATTCGACTTTCTTCTCTACGTATGTACGCCAAAAGTCGATGTTCCCTCCACATTCATTGTTAGTAAAAATCATCACTGTACGTTCCATGTGCTTTGTTCACAAAGACATTGGTGATCTTCGTCGTTAATTAGCATCGTAATAATAGCATAAATACAGTGACGTTAAATATAAAAAAAAAGTTAAATTTCGTAAAATATTATATTGTGTTTAATTGCGTTTGTGTGTGTGCATTTAGTGTTATGTTATATTTTTATTATATTTATTTTGCTTTGTTTGCTCCAGGCTTTTTAACATACGCTAACCAACAACACTTGTTTGACTCGTATCGTTAATGTTAGCGGATGTAAAAAACCCTTCGTTTGTTATAAGCACATATTACAATGCGCATCATAAGGCCAATTGGCAGGGAGGAAAGTAAAAACATGGCTGCGCCGGTGAAGCAGACTACTCTCGCCTACCTCGTGCGTTCGCGATCGTTGAACGACGAATTAGCCACGAATTTTCGACAGACATAAAGAAAAATAGTATGGGACTAAAGTCGATCTCGTTCCCGGCGGTATGCTGCCTTCGGCTTCGCCTCGGGGGGTAATTACACCGCCGGGAAGGAAGATCGCCTTTCGTCCCTTGTAATGTAATGTACTATTTAATCTAATTTTTAAGTCATATTGTATATTGAGATGAATTTATTTATTTATTTGTTATTTATTGATTTATTGTTATTAATGATTTCTTTAAAATTTAGTTAAATACCTATTTTATCTTTTTGGAAATCTTATTCCTAAAGTTTCTCATACACAAGACAGTGGAAATATAATATTTTTCTTCGATTCGAATATAAATCTTCTTCTTTGCAGTCGTAATTATCTTTTCATTTTAGCAAACACGAGAAGCATTCAATTTCGGGGATCGATTTCATGGCACGATCAATGCTTTTGACGCTCAAAAATACTATTTTTCGACTCTCTTATTACAAAGTCGATTTGTTCTTAACGTCCATCCTAACGATATTCGCGGGAAATATGAAACCAAACGGGTTATTTTTTATTGCTACTGTATTTAACGTCTTCAAGACCAGAAGGATCTTATTTTTTTGCCAATAAACCAGAACCTGTTAAAGAAGAACTTTTAAAACATTTCTAAAGAGTAACTTTATATAAATAGTTTTGAGTAAATTGCAAAAAAGTATCTCTTACAAATTATTTAAATTTAAACAATCTTTTTAACTAATTTAATAAATACTATCGTGAATAATTGAAAACTCATTGAATTATTAGAATTAAAAATTTCGATAAAAATAAAAATAACTATACATTATATATAGAAAAATTGTTAAACTTTAAATTTTTAGTCTTATTTAAATTTAAATATTTTGATAAAAATAAAAAGTTTTCAATGGACAGGATGACGTCTACTAAGTTGTTACAACGACTAATCTTTGTCGATCAGAAAATATCGCGTAGCCTTTACTTTTAAAATTCTTCAAAGTTGTGTACGTACTTACGTCGGTCCATAATTATCAGTCTTGAGATCTCAAAACGTTCATGTCTACTTACTTATAGACTTAAAATACGTAGACTTATTTGTTTGAAGAAGAAGGAAAGAAAAAAAAATAAAGTAAAAACACCTCCCACACAAACGATTATACACTGTACACAGTCATGTTAACTCCGACGATTGGAATTGTAAAAAGATCCCTGTTGGCAAGAAATAAGAAGTAGAAGAACAAGAGTAAAAGAAAGAAAAGGAATAAGGAAAAATAAGAGTAAGAAAGATTGAAATTCCGGCCTGTCGTTGTCGCGCGATCGCCACCGGCCACAGCTGGAAGACGCGTGATGCAATTTGCATTGTAATACGCCCCCGAGCAGAACTGAGATAAGAAGTTGAGCCTAGATTCCAGGAAGCTTATTTTTTTTTTATATACAAGCACATAAGCGAACAAGCGCGGCCCGCTTTGTATGCGTAGAATACCGGCGAATATGTAATTTATTGTGGCGAGCTAGTTTAAACGATTGCGCAAGCCAACACACTCCCACGCGCACGCGAACACTGGAAATCGTTGACTTAACTCTTCGTGCAGCCCCTTCGTTCCATCTGCACTTTTTTTACACTATTACTAAATTTTCATAAAAAAGCATTTTTTTTTATCTTTTACAATTTTTTCCATGCATTTTTATTTTATCAAATTTTAAGGCACATTTTCATTTCAAAAGACATTTATGATGTGTTAAAGTGTGCTATGGTTATTCCTATAATTATAGCATAAGCAATTACATCCATATGTGCAAAAAATATATCTATAAAATCACATCCTTTTGTTATAATCTCGACATTTTAAAATAAAGACTTAAACCGCAAATTAATATGTAAGTTATTTGTACGCTTTACAAATTCATTTAACATATATCTAGAATAGTTGTTATTTTAAAAAAAAGTGAATAGCCTAGTAGTTGTCCATGAAAGGGGTTAAGAAAAATAATTTATAAATAAAAAGAAGGGAAAAGAGAGAGGATCTGTGGTGAGCTGTCGACTCGTAAAAAGTTCTTTGAATAGTCAGTCTATGTATGCTCATCCCATATCCGGTACATCTGCCCATTATTCTATTCATGAAAAATTTTTGGATGTCAGTTTTTATATGAAGCCACGCGATATTTTGTCCTATCTCTCTTTCTCTATGCTTGCTCAGGAAATTCCTTTCGTGCCTTACGGGCGAAGGTCGTGGGTGGCTCTTATGAGAAATATCTAATTATCCTTAGCCATTTGGTGTGAATATCTCTTCAAAACCTTCTACGTCTGTATACATACATGTTGTTAGTGTCGTATATGCGGCAAGGATTAAAGAATAAATATTACAAACCTACCTGTTTGGGCTTTCACAGAATTATTTTTTCTCGCTCGAATGTTGAATATGTGCTCTTGCAGACATCAGCCAGACATAATCCATATATATATACATACATGTCTATGTGACGATACTTTCCTGGGAAAGGAGCTAAGCGTGAACACGTGAGGCCGCAAATCATTCTTCACTATCTCTCTTTCTTATTCTCTACATAGAAGACGAGTTTCATTGAATTATCGAGACACGCGCTATTTGCGCAAAGGATTACTTAATACTTTAATTAATTTTAAAAACACAGCTTAATGCATTAACAGTGTATAGAGAGTTGAAAATTCACTTTTCTTCATGCACAAACTCATATTCATTAAAATAAAATTCTTTTAAACTTTTTCATTTTTAATTCTTTATTTGCATTTATTTCATCAACGTATTATGTTTTAAATGGAAATTTTTTACCAAAAAAACAAATTGACGTCTAAAATATCATTACTTCTGTGTTAGATAATGAATATGGGGGTACAGATTCTCATTCGTTTTGATGAATATATTGTAGCACGAAAGAATTTTTTCTTACATTCACACTTAAGCTGGTAATGACAGAGATACTTTTTTAATCAAATCCAATGAAAAAAAATTGAAAGAAAATTTTTTTTTATTTAATATTATGTATCTATAATTAGCACACACGGTGTCTTTTAGCAAAAAGAATATTCTTACAAATGTAAAAACACTGTCAAGTGCTTTAGCGCAATGCTTTCTCATAGAGTTCATTGAGTTTGAGTAATTTGATTTTATTTTTTTAAATGTGATTTCAATGTCAAAAATTATTCATCAGCAATATTTCTCAATATTTTTTATATAACTCATACATTATTACTTAAAAATTTTTTTTATTTCCAAAATGCTTAAAAAATAAAACTGTATACTAAGAAAATCAATCTTTAAAAATTTTCCTTCTTTTGGCAGTTGAAAATAATTTCCATGCAAATCACAAAACAAATTCATCGAGTAGTTTACGTAAAATATAAAAGAAAATGAAAAATAAAAATTTTTTTTCAATTTCTAAAATGGTTTTAAAATTAAAACTACATTAAGAAAACCAATGTTCAATGGCTTCCCGCCTAGTTAGACAAAAAAATAAATTCTATGCAAAATATATGAAGCAAATCCATCGAGTAGTTTACGAGATCTAACAGGCGTAATGAATACATATACACACACACATACATACAGACATTTTCTGGAAAGCACTTATTTCGACTCCTCGAGTCCAAATATGTACAAATTAATGAAAAAATAGAAAAAAATTTTTTTATCAAAACAATGCTTTCTCATAAGAAAGCAATAGAAAAAAATTTTTTCAATTGATACAATGCTTTTGAGAAAGCAAAAATGGGCCTCAGAATTTATTATATAAGGAAATGGCACACATACAATATGAACGCATGTGCTCACACATGCATAAATATTAAAAAAAAATTTTTTATGTTATAAAAATAATTTTTTACATGAAAATATTAGTAAAAAGGATATTTCGCGTTTCTATTTTACTACCTTTAATATTCTTCTTTAATGAAGATGAGATTAAAAAAAAAATTTTTCATGGCTGTCCTCAATTAATAAATTGCGCAAAAAAATAAGATACGACTTTAGCAGCTTGCGTCATTATTTATGAAAAAAAAAATACGACGTACATACGAAATGTAATAAAAAGAGAAGACTCAAAGAAGGAAAAAGAAGAAAAGGAAGGAGAAGAAGAAGATGAAGAAGAAGAACAAGAGGCATGGCACTTAAGATGAGGAAAAGAAAAAATCTGAGACACCTTTCCGGGTATCGCGTGCAAAGCTTTGATGAATAATACTTAGAGTAGAGAAGGCAGATTTCAGTAGCGTGCACGCATATATGAAAGTGTTGAAGAGTAGCGCGTAATTCCGGATGAGCCTTTAACAGCAGGAGAGCGCGCGCATGCTATAAAAAAAATAATCAAACAAGTAAAGGATGAAGGAAAGAAAATGGATATAAAGTGAAAGATAATGATAAAGAGCAAGAGAGCAGCGACGAGCTGCTAGAAATGTTGCGTATTAAGGTGCCTTAGCTAATTTTTCTTTTTCCTTTCAAATCAGTTCCACATGTTACTTTGCTTTCGAATTTTTTTTTCATTTCAAACAAATTCATATAAACAAAACTTTTTATTTTATTACAATTATTTTAAAAGTTATTTTCATATAAATTATAAAAATTAAAGATGTGATTTATTGAAAAATATAATTTTTCTATACCAAAGAAAATAGAAAATTATTTATAGAACAAAAGTGTTTAGGTTGTTATGATGATTGTTTATAATGGTAATATTGTTTTTCAGTTTGACATTATAATAATATCAGTAATTGATAAATATATTGTTACATATTTATTTGTTTTACAAAAGTGATTAAAATTAAAAAAATGAATTTTATGTATTTTAAACTTTGAGACACTATAAAAAGTTCAAAATTTTCTATCTAATAAAATAAAAATATAAAAAAATAATTGATAAAATGTGAATAATTTTTAATATTGAAGATAGAAGTAAACTATGAGTTTAAGTATTAATTAATTCTTATGTTGAAGATAAAAAAATAAATGAGCAAAATAAATATTAGCAAGATGTATTTGAATATTGAGTAAAGTTTAAAAATTAATGATAATTATTGAGTTAACGTAAGAGCCGAAAAAGGAACTGCATATGATAAAAGTTGAATAATAATAATTATTCACTTTTTTTTAAGTAATCAAATAAATGAAAAAAGAGTGTGATATAAAAAAGTGCAAGATCAAATTAATCAGTTATTCGTTTCTTCTTTTTTTAACTCTCTTTTCTCTCTCTCAGCGCTTGAGGCGTTGAAGTGTAAAAAGAGAACAAGTAAGAAGATACAAGATGCCGCGTGCGCACGGGAAAACGGAGATGAAGAGGAAGAGAAGGCGCGCAGAAAAGGCAAAAACGAATGAAACGCCATTCACGTATATCTCTCTTGCAAGATGTTGATGATGATGCTGAGATGATGGACGAGAAGATAAATGAAAAGAGAAAAAAAAATGTAGAAAAAAGAGGGAGTAACTTTTGTATATGATGAGGCTACTGCCAAGAGAGCAGAAATTTTTCGTTGCAGCTGCTACTGTTGTTGCTGTTGGTTACTTTTGGTTTAATGTTTCCCAAGCCGAGAACGCAAAACTCGCTTATTGCAGAAAAGACTTCCGCGAGTCGAGTTGCGCTTTTTATTAAAGTGGGGATAAATTCGGTCGAGAGATTTTTTGGCGCTATCTTCTTCTTCTTTTTCTCTTAAACCTAGATATTTTCTCTGGGCATAATGCCAAAATTTTTAATATCCAGACGGACATGCAACTCAAACTATAAATTCGACTAATGCTGACCTAGCCCCGTACCGCATTTATGTAGACATCAAATGGAAAATAGAAATTATTTATTATTGGATTATGGGTTAAGAGCCAAGGCTGATGTTTTAGAAAGACTTTTAGTTTACTTTCTTTAGAATCATTGTCTTAACTCTGCAATATTTTTTAATGAATATTCCAAACACTTAAGTCCTCATAATATTTGGATTAAAAGTTGTTTGAAAAATATTTTTTTAAAACTTACTGACTCTTCTGACTCAGTAAGTTTACTAACTAGAAATCATGTTATTTGAGTTAATATAGGTGTGTTTAAAAATAATAATTTTTAAAATCGGACTGTTTTTTTTCCTAACAGTTAAAAATATTATTATTTATTTTGAATGGTAGGTATGATGATTAAAAATCCATTTGAAGTAAGAGGTTAAAATAAAAAAGGTATAATAAAATTGGTTTAATTGAATGAAATGAATTTCGAACAAGCTGATTCACGAACATAATGATATCAAAGTTATACGTTTCATCCATGCAATCATAATCAAAATCCAATAACAACTAAGTTCTTTTAATCTTTAATTATAACTCTAGAAGTACCTCAGAAAGATTGCACCAGCCAGGTATTTGAGAATAAATAGAAAAACCGTATTCTTTAGAAAAGAAATTCTGCGTGTCTTATTATAGAGTGGATTAAAAATACATTCGTAACATGCATTTATCCCATACTAGATAGATTTAAAATCGATCGTTCGCAATTGAAATAATCTTTTTTTTTTAATCATCAATTCCGCTCGTAAAACAATTTCAAAATCACGTACCAAAAGCTAATTCAGTATTGTATTTGCTATAATTTACAATCTTTATAAGTACATTTGTCTTTATAATTTATACTTTTACGATAATGCGGAAGACAAGATGAACATTTATTTTTTTTAAAATAATATATTATTTCATCATTTTCATAAATTATTTTAAAATACTTGCTAAAATTACCACCAAATCAAATATAACATTTTCTATATTAAGAATTTCGAATTTTCAAATTACATAACAAATTAATAACAAGCAGAGTCTTTGATCTTTGGTTTTTAAATTTTCTTAGAAATTTCATGAAAAAATAATTTTACTTAACTATTGATTTTTTTAAAAGTATTTAAGAAACTAATTGTTCTAGAAAATTTTTATTAGAAACTCAAAATTTAAAATAAAATGTTTAAAAAGCTAACTTTTCTTAAAACTGATAAATAAAGAATGACGAAATTTTAAGTGAAATTCAGCTTTAACATTTGATGTTCATTTTAATTTTAATTTCTGGATGATTAATGTTGTTATATAATTGAAGAATAAATTCAATTTTTCATCATTTTTTTCCAAACAAAAGATTTTGGTCTCTTTTCTATACTTTTTGGTAAAAAATCTTCCGTAATAAGTATTTAGGAAATTTTGTAGTTTTAAAATGGTCACTATGAAGAGCAATCCACAATTTGTATAATAAAAAGCAATATTTTTTCTAATGAGGATAAATTAATTTCATCTCTTTGTTTTCAAGAAAAGTATGATAAATTTCCAAAATTTAAAGTTATGACAGAGAATAGCACGTTTAAATTTTTCCAATTTTTTTTAAAAAGAAAGTGATAAAATTAATTTATCTTCATACATAATTTATTACAAAAGATGCGAAAAATTCTTTATTTTATATTAACGCTAATTTTTCTAAAAATACTTAATTTTTCAATTAAAAAAGGGTAAACAGCCTCTTAAATTTCCAAAATAAAGTAAGATTTCTTTATGAAATTTTCATTACAAATGACTGTCGTTAATTATTAACTTTATTAATTTTTTTCTATTCAATATAAGATTAATTTAATCTTACGAACCAAGGTTTTTTTATTTGTGTATTAATTTTCGTATGTTAAAATATGTCTTTCCGAGTAGTAATAGCATGAAATATTTAATTTTCCAAATTCGATGATGTTTCTGAGCACTTGTACCGACAGCGCTTTTATTTACTTTAAATAAAAGTATAATTTTATAAAATTTACTACTGAAACATCTAGCTAAAATGAAAAAAAAATAATCATTTTTGATGTAATGAAATATTGATGGAATCATTTACCTTTCCACATGTTTTCTAAAAATATAAGATTTTAGTTTCTAAAATATTTGAGTAAGTTGCCTGAATAATTTTCTTTACGATCATGATGAATAACTTTTTTTATGAGAAAGTAAATCTTGTTCCCAAAGTAAATCAGTAGAAAAGGTATGTTATCTAGTCAGACGCTGAAATTAACTGTTAAATAAATTTTAACATACTTGTTTATTGAATTTAATCTCAGATGCTGCTATAAAGATTATTTAAAATTTATTGAAATTTAAATGAACAATATAACTAAAATAAAATGGAAAGATGTTGCGAGTATGAATTTAAGAAAAATGAACTTTACATTTGGGATTAAAATGTTCGAAAGAGCCGAAAAGCATCAGCAAATTGGCTCATAAACAAACCTACTTTTTAATATTCCCCAGTCACATCAACAACGCATTAAGCCAGCATAAATCCCTTCTCTCTTTCTCTTCCAAGTCAAGTCGACAATCAAACGTCTTAAATAAACAAACATCCTGTGCTTGCACGCGTATACGTTCTCTCTGCAGTTGTTCGATAAATATTATTCGAGAGCAGATCAGACAACTTTTAGGTCGCTCGTAAACCAGAATTACGAGCTACTGAAAGAAAGAGAAAAAGATAAATAAAAGTAAAAAGATTATGAGAAAGAGAAAGAAAATGATTTTATAAACGGGGTTATAAAATGTTCATGCGGCCGCAAAACCACGGCTTCTACTACTTCTTCTTCTTCTTCTTCTCTCTTTCTCTCTCTTTCGCGTGTTATACGTATTTGCGCGTCGAAAAAGCCAGTCGCGCCTCGTGTTTATAAATATATCGACACCGCAGAATATATTCCCCTCACGCCAGACTAAATACAAGCTCGTGCAGCACACGCGGGTAAGAACAAGAAGAACAAGAACAAGAAGAATAAGAAGAGGAGACCCATGTTCGCAAACGTTTCATTCAAGAGACCGAAAATGTGAAAGGGAAGAAGCGCGGCGAAGTTTATCTTTGAATGACGTTCAATTTTTAAGAATGAAATCGATCGCCGTGGGCTTTTATTTCGTAGAACATTTTTATAGTTCTGTCATATACGTTAGATTTTAAAGAACTGATGAAATTTTCGGATCAAGTGGCGAAAGTTGGCTTACATTCGATTTCGTTATTGCTTCCTTATATACTAAATTGTATCGAAAGCTATAATCAATATGGATTAACTAAACTGAAGGATTTTTAAATCCTCAAATTTCTTTCTCCTTAATCATCATCTTTTTTATTAAATCTAGCTTTTTCAAATTATCAAAATTTTTATACAAAAAATGATAAATTATTTGATAAAAATAATGTGCTTTAGGACATGTGTCCTGGTTACTGTACTTCAAGCTAATTCTGTGCTTTACATGTACTCAAATGAAAAGCACAGAATAATGTTCACGCACAGTAATCAGGACTCATACCCTATTATATTTTTTAATCTACTTTTTAGATAAATGAAAACAAATCTTGGAAAGAAAGGACAAATTTATACTAATTATACAAATTTAGAGCTATAGTTATAGATTTCATTATATTATTATAATTAGCATATTCATATTATCTTTATTATTAGAAATTTTTCATTTTCATTTAACGCATACTTTATAATTCGAAAGATATTTATTACTTTTCGCTCTATTTCTTGTGTAGTTGTGTGTCTTTTGACGCTCTTCCTTTCTATTAATTTTTGCCCCATAGTAATCTTCTCATTAAAAAATACTATGATGCTGGCAATCGATTTATCTTTAAAAATTATGTTCACACTACCCAACTAATACGTTGCTTCTCCGTTATTATTATATAATATTCTGATGACTTTTAATATTGGTACTATAAAATTTAAGAATTTTAAATTCTTAAATTCTTTTTTTCTGTTAAATCAAATTAAAAATCAAATCAATCCAAATATCAAAACATTAATCATTGAAAAATTTAACGTGAATTGAAAGCTTTAGTTTTCAGTGAAAAATTCGAACGTGACATTATACTACGCTTTGCACAATTTGTAAAGGTTTCGTCTGCTAAAGGTAAAAGTATCCGATCCCCTTCGTATAATATTCCGGTTTTTCTCTATTTTTTTCTTCAACTTTTAAAAGCTTTTCACACATTTATTAAATCCAAGTGAAATATTTATAGTTGATTGAGGTATATGACTTTGGTTTCAATCATGTAGCTCATAATGATATTGTAATACATGATTTATTAATTAAAAGAGAATATTTTTCCATAAATAACATATCCTTATAAAAACTTGGCAAATTTTGTAAATTTTTACAACAAGTTATATTTAGATAGTTTATATAATAATTGACAATGAAGTTATGACTGTAATTATGAGAAAAAATTTCTGACTTGTGTTAAAAGATTCTATTAAAATGAAAAAATGTAATCTTAAAAATATGAAATAATAATAACCGCGCTCACATTGCCTTGATTCTACTTTTTATCCTTTCTTCATTTTTATATAACTTTTAAAATTTAATAATTATATTAATGCCTAAGAAGACAAAGTTTTTGTTTTTCTCAAAGTTTAAAATGTAAAAAATCTTATTCATCCGAAACTTCGTCATACGTATCCAGCCGATGTCTCGTAACCCTGATATTCCCAGACGGTTATTTGCATGTTAAGTGATCGAGCACGCCCGCTTGGCTTCCAGAAAGTCGGGTTAATCGATTCAGGTATTTGTACGTCTCTTGTGGCGTGAAAAAAAATCAAGCTTGTGTTCACTAGATTTTTCAACTTAAAATATACAATATACTTTCATCTTAGAATTAAACTTTAAAAACTAAAACGAAATAAGAGATGAAGATTTAGTTCACTTCCTTGAGATATCACGTTCGACTTATCAAGAAATATTGCCTTCTTTAAAATGCTTTCAACATAAACACACACAACTTTTTGCGTCGAAATTTTATTCGCTTTGTAAACACTTGCTTAATCATGCACAATATAAAGAGACCAATATCATAATACTTCATGTTTTTCCTATTATTTAGAAATTTAAAAAAGTTTTTATTTTCTTTCATAAGATTTTTTAACCCAGCTATTCCCGTTCAATCTTACTTTATTTCGAAATTATAAATTACATTAAAAATAATATCGAACCTTCAAAAGTTGGACTTAAAATTTTAAAATCAAGTTAAAATTCAAATTTCTCGATCTTTCCTTATTAGTCATCCTATATATACCGAAAATAAAGAAGCTATGATTCAATATTCGAAAATCATAACTCACTATATACGTAATATCCTATCTATTGGAATTCTAAAAAATATTTAACGCTCTCATGGCCCACTTTGTAGAATGTTCAGTATTACTTTTTTTTTAATATGTTATATACATGTCAAATATATTCGTCCATTGACAAAGCAAAATCTTTATCCAAATTAAATAAATATTATGAAAATTATAAATTTTTTAATCAGTATTTAGCTTTTTTCTTACTATACAAAAGAATTACACCTTTGGAATTCTGCTTTCTTGCTATCCACGAAATTTCTATGATAGATTTATTGTGACTAATTATACAGGCGAGCATTTGTCAATGAAAATGAAACTTTTTCTCGAGATTAAAATTGAGATACAAGAAGGTTTCACGTGTGCTCTACTTACATCACATCGTTAGTTGCTTATACTTCCGTCCTCTATCCGCGAAGAGCTTGTTTTTCTTCTAAGATGGGAAATGAAAAAAAAGAGAAAGAGCTCTATATAGATCATGTGGATCCGTCTAAGCGCGTGGCACACGTTTCTTATGAACTTCTTCTTCTTACCATTTTTATTTCATTATATGCATTTAATCTCAAGGACTTGTGAACATCAGTTTCTCTAAAAAATATGCATCTGAAACTATGCAATGGATCCTCATTTCATCTGAGATTTCAAAGCTCGGAAGTGTCTGGGAAAGTAAGGTTTTAAATTTTTTTCCTCATTTCTTTTCACAAAACTAACTAGAATACCAAATTTTAAAATTCAATCAATTTATTAAAAGAAATATTTTTATAATATAAAATTTAATTTTTTTTTTATTTTTATCACAAAGCTTTCTTTATGAAAATTTTTAAAAATAACATTATAGATACTTATTTAAAGTTATTTTTAATCAAAATACGCTACTGTTTTTTTCACAGAGGAAACTGCAGTGGGGAAAAGAATCACTTTTAAAAAAACATCTGATATCTATCTATCTTTTTGGATCATAAAATTAATTTTATTTAATTAAATTTTAATAAATCGTTACTACTCTGGAAGAAATTGAAACGCTGTGTATTATCATTTTATGACCAGTAGAAATGGAAACGCTTTTTTTAACATTTTATGGCCATTTCTTTGGCATTATTATTACTAATAACCTTAAATTTTTAGATACACCATTTTTTACGATTACGTTTCTACCGGGGTAATAATAAATACTATAACTAATTTAATTTTCAATTTTATTGACTATATTTATTAAAAAATGATTCACATGGAAAGTATCATTTTTCTATAGTGCTCGAGTTACACATTGATTGTTTTCATATTTTGCAATTCTCTAATATTTATTTGATAAATTAATTAAGATTAAATTTTTTGAATTTTTTTAAAAATTGTTGTATCTCATTGAATTTACATTTTTTTATATTTTACAACTCATTTTGTTAGTTAAATTTGAAAAATAAAAAATAAATTTATTTTTTTTTAAGTAATATTAATTAAAAAAACACTAGTTTTTCTATATTTTAAATATTGAAGAAACATTCTTTTTATTAGTAGTATTTATGAAAATAATTTTATAAAATTCAATAATTTATTAAATATATTAACTTTTAGTTAATTTATAAAATTTTTTAGAAAAATAAATGATGAAAAAATATTTTTCAAATGTAAACATTTGAAAGATTTATCAGCAAATATTTTTGAAATACAGATAACATAAATTATCGCTATAAGTTAAGAATTGTTATTTCTCGTTGTATTATTTTCAAAATTAAAAATTTTTTTTGAAAATTTAATTATTGAAAAATATTGCACGATTGGTCAGTGTTTCGAATGCATGAAACTTTCATATAGTCTTTCAGAACAGATCTAAACCTTGGAACTCTGTAACAAAATTTGATAGAAGCCTAATGTACAAATCTACCATAAAGAGGGAAAATTAAATAAATAAACCTGTTTTTAATTGATAAAAAAGCAGAAATTAATTATAAACACAATATATTGTGAAAACAAGTCCATTTTTTACTTATTTAAGAACATAATAATTTGGTCTTTTTACAAATATTAATATGTTTAATGTATCTGTGTATAGAAACTTTAGGGTAATATATAAAATGCATAGAAATTAAAAGATTTATTTGTAATTAAGTTAAAAATTAATGTTTTATTCATAAAACAATATTTTATGCAGTTTAAATTTAGTTAAAGAAGTTATAATTTGGGTTTGATTATTAATTCGGGTTTAATGCTAATTAAGTGGATTTTTCATTGGTGCATAGAATTAGAAATTATAATTATCAATTTTATTATTTAAACTTTACATTAATGTTGTTAAAAAATCGCATGCAGTGCGCAATATTATGTTAGCTTTTACATAAACAAAAATGTAAATTTAAAAATTTATAAAATTAAGAAATAAGAGTTTTTATTTAAAAATTTGATACATCTCATAAAAACAAGCTTGAATATTTGAATTTCGTCAACTACGTTGCTTTTTTTTTTCTTTAAAATTACATAATACCTGCTTCTTTAGCATTCTTATTGTAGATTTGTCCAAAAGATAAACTACAAACGTGAAAACTGAACGCCTAAGAATTTGCTGAGATTGCTATACTACGATGTTTTTGTATCTTTGTCGGCTTTAAAGATTTATCTCTTAAACTTACATCATTTGCTCTCTACGATTAAGTTTAATATTTTAATTGTAAATTTTAGTGGGTGGTTGAAAGTTTAAAAAAAGTTTACAGATTCTACAATGGCCATGACTTTATTTCCTTTTTTTCCTTTATCCTAGTTTTATCAAAAAAAAAACAATAAGTATTTAAAGTATGCGCAGCAGACAACGTACATTCGGTAAGACATTTGCATGTGTTTTGATCAAACATTTTTTACAAAATTAAGAGAAAAATTGAAATTTTATTATTTTTTTAAAGACGTTCAAAGAAAATACTTGCGAATAATTGTGGTTGTTATTGAACGTACATCTTCAAAAGATTCGCGAATTACTTATTGAAATTTCAACATACTCTTGACATTTTTTTAATCATATTACATTATCATATAATATTTTCATTTATAGTCTTTTCTACGTTATTTTTAAAATTTTTTAGACAGTAAATTAGCAAAAACTAATGACCAAAGTATAAATTAAAGTAACTTTTAAATAATCATAATATTCATATTTTTATGAACGAAAGTCTAACATTTCTTTAATACAATTAAATCTTTTATCTTTTTGAAATCAAAAGATAAGGATATATCAGTCGAAAAAAGCGACTCAGTCATATCGCTTCATCAGTATTAAGTTAAATGTTTGACAAGACAGTGACAATTTTAGTGACAGACCGATGATGACTTCATTCGTGCTTTTTTTATGACCGTTAATTTTTCGGCTTAGCAGTAATATGGTTGAAAAAAATTTAAACTCCTCGATTGTGTGTAAATAAATTTTGAAAAATTAAAACCATGGCGAGCAGCATTGATAATAATGCTTATAATGAGGTAAAAATAATAATATTAATAATGTAGTCTAGCCTTGAGTTGTTAAAAAAAATCCAATGTATATTAAGTAATGATTACTTTAGGAAAATGATCATGTTGAAAATGATAAGAAAGCAGAAATACCTCACTCAGAAGCAGATAAGGTAAGTTACAACGTATAATAAAGTATAATTGAGCAAATATAATAGATATAAAATCATAAGAATAAAAAAAACTAAAAAATAATGCAATAAATGTGAATATTGTAAATTTATCAAGTATTGAAGAAGCTATTTTATAGTTTCAAAGTAGTAATCATGCATAATATACGTTTTAATATATTAAAAGCATCGAAAAAGTTTAAATTAACCTTTCTTGAAAATGTAAGTTATCTAATAATATTATTATCAAGATTATCTGAAAAAAGAATTTTATTTTTCTTAGATGATAAATAAACATTTTTATATGATGGATCAAATACTATAATCTGAATGATAATTTATAATTATTAGGAAAACGATGCTTCTCACGTTAAAGAAGCAGAAGAAGAAAATATGATAGAACGTTTCATAAGGAAAAATCATATGCCCATTTATTTATGCCGTTTAGCAATTATTAATCTTCTGGCTTGGATATTTTTAATTTTTGCTACAGTTTTTTGGATTACAAACAGTTGAGAATATATAAATTAATTATTTTTTTCAATTCTATGATTCAAGAGAATATATATCTAATTTATGTTTTTAGAAGCAGATTCAGATTTCGATTGGTGTGATGGATATGGAATGTTAATTATACTTTACTGTTTTACGTACGGTAGTATATTTTACCGTTTTGTATTAAAAAGATTTTGTTGTAAGCCACTTAATCAGTTATGCCGACCTTGTTGGAATTCTCCAAGAATTGAAAAATTTAGGTAATCTATTTCTATTTCAATATTTTTATTATTTAAATAAATAAGATAATATTGATTGATTTTTAAAAAATTTAAGGAACTTTTCACAAGTAGCTCTCTGTGCATCAATCGCCCTTTCAGTTATTATTTTTTTAATCGTTGATACTTACGATGCAAGACACAGATTAAGAGGTCTTTCAGGAGTTGTGATATTATTAATTTTAGGATTCGCCTTATCTAAAAACCCTACTAAAGTAAGAAAGTTATTTTATTTTTAATTAAGCAGGATTAAAAATATAAATTTCCATAATAAACTGAGTAATATAGAAAAAATTAATAACTTATTTAAAGTTTAAATAATAATTTATCAACAGATCAACATTAGAACCGTTGCTTGGGGATTGGTAATACAGTTTGTTTTTGGTCTGATCTCAATAAGATGGCCAGTTGGCAGATCTATTTTCCAATGTGTTTCTGAGAAAGTGGCAAGCTTTCTTGCCTATGCACAAGATGGGGCTATTTTTGTATTCTCCGATGATCTTGCCACAAGAGATATATTTGCTTTTACCGTTAGTCGATAATTCAAAAAATACATATAAATAATTAAAATTTTGAAAAAATGATGATCTTTTTTTTTATTTATTATTTTTAGGTATTACCAGTTTTATTTTTCTTTAGTTTTGTTATACAAATTTTATATTATTGGGGTGTAATGCAATGCATCATTAAAAATGTTGGCTGGTTTTTACATATGATTATGGATACGACTGTTTGCGAATCTTTACACGCTGCTACAACTTTATTTTTAGGAATGGTAATTTTTTTCTATTATTTTAATTAATTTTACAAAATTTCACATACTATTTCTTTCAGCCAGAATCTTTTCTCGTGATAGAACCTTATTTGAATAAACTTACAGGATCAGAAATCCATGCAATAATGTGTTCTTGTTTTGCAACAACATCTGGTATATTATAAACCATCATTTTAACTATATTAGATTATCACGTTATTTAGAAAAATTAAAAAATTTATTCATTAGGAACTGTTATGGCTGCATACATGTCCTTTGGTGCTCAACCCGTGCATTTAATAACTGCTACGCTTATGTCAGCTCCTTCTGGATTATGTTTTGCTAAATTATTATATCCAGAAACAAAGAAAAGTTCGACTCATTTTAATAATATTATTTTTAAAAAGTCGTTAGTATTTTTTCTTATAAATTCCTAATTATATTATATTAATATGTTAAAAAAAGCACTTTCTCTTAAATTTAGTGAAAAATTCTCAACTTTTTTTTAGAGAAGAATCAAGTTTTTTGGAAGCAGCTACAAAAGGAGCACTATCAGCGATCCCATTAGTTTTAGCAATTGTTGCCAACATTGTAGCATTTATATCAGCTATAGCATTTTTAAATGCCATTTTTGCTTGGCTAGGCTCTCTCATTGGTTATCCTGAATTAACTTTTGAGGTATCCTATTTAAATTTTTCTAATAAAATATACCAAATAAAATAGTTAAATTTAATAATTTCCTATGTTTTAGTACATTCTTGCTAAAATATTCATCCCTTTAAGTTATATAATGGGCGTACCGTTGGAAGAATGTGAAACTGTAGGCACACTCGTAGGCTTAAAAACTATAGTTAACGAATTTGTCGCTTATCAAAAACTTGGTGAATTTAAAAAAGATGGTAAACTAACTGCTAGAGCTGAAGCTATAGCAACGTATGCTATATGCGGCTTTTCAAATCCGTCCTCTCTTGGAATTATGATTGGTAGTTTATCAACAATCGCACCTGACAAAAGAAAAGATATTCTAAGCTCTGTTTTCCGAGCTTTCCTTGGAGGTTGCGCTGTTTGCTTTTTAACCGCTAGCATAGCTGGTAATATAATATTTTTTTAAAATCTTATTTTTTCATATTCCATTATAGCCAATTAAATTTTATATTCAAGAGTAATAACTTTTAATTATGTAAATAAAACTTTTTTTTATTATTACAGACTCTAAATAAATGTTTAATTATTTTCCTCTACAAGAATTCTTTACAAACAAATAAAATTTTTCGATTTTCATCTAATTTTCAAATACATTTGAAAAAGAACCTTCATTTTTATTAAAATCAATATCTTGTTTTTTTTCTTCAGGAATACTGATAGATGAGGATTCTTTTCAATCTAATGCGCCATTATTTCAACACATAGGATTATGACAGTAAGAAAGCTTGATCAACTTATAATCTTTATACTTAATGTGTTTGAAGTTCAACAATCGAACAAGTGATCTCTTTTTTTCATTGTACTCCAATAAAATGTGAAAGAATTTTTTTTAATAAACAGATAACAAAGTATTTCCTTATGCTAATGTCTAGATTACTTGATAACAAATATCAAATGCAATAAAGGCACCGGCACACCTCCAAAACGTTCATTACTTATCACATACCAAAAGAATAATCATATACTTATCAATGACAGATATCTTAACTTTGCTAAGTTAATAAACAATATAAATAATACGTCAATATTTTTAATATGCATTAACTTTTCCGATTGACGATTGTCTTCTCTTTTTGTGCCTTGAGATCATAATTCCTAAATTGCTATTTATCTTTTTGTATAAAAGACAGTAAACATTGATTTAGAATGCAGCTTTTAAGTGGAATAGATACGATTAGATCCTCAATGATATTAAATTTTTATAAACTATTATTAAAAATTTCATCAGGAGGTAAACGAAATTTTAAATTTATAGAATTTTTATTCAAGCAAGAATTATTGATAATTGTAAGAAAAGAGGATTTTCTAATGAATAAAACATTTTAAAAAAATTCAAGTTTACCTTAAAATTATGAATATATTAATTAATTGAAAAAAAAATAAATATTTGAATGTTTTAATTATTAATTTATTTATTAATAATTATAAGCTTATTTTATTTTATACTTCTGCATTAATAATAAAAATACTGTTATTTATAAAAATGAGAACACTACAACAATTGCAAAAACACACGTTAAAAAAAATTTGATACAAAGTTTACAAGAAGAATGTCAAGGATCAGGGTCATGGATTTTGACGATGAATTTTAAAATTAAATCCTAAAACTCTAATTAACATTTTTCAATGTTTTATATATAGAAGGGTAACTAAAAGTCATAGCCTTATTATCTTTGATTTTCCCGAAGCTACCAAAATTGTTGCATTAAAATAATAATTATATTATTTTCAATTTTCTTCGAAATTATAAAAGAAAGAATAATTTTTTGCAGTTAAAATAATTGAAAACAGGTTTTTTTTTTTAATAAAAATATTTTGAAAATTATAATTTAAAAATTAATTATACGAAAATGAACATTAAAATAATTAATTAAAAATTATATTAATTATTGAATTTTTTTTTTGTAATAACGATTTGCATAATAATAAAATATAAAAAAGGTTAAATAATGAAAATATCAAAACATTAAAAAACAGAATGAATTTAAAAAGATTGAATGCGAGTGTAGATTGAAAAAAAGACGTAAATAAAGAAAAAAAAATAACTGTTAAACAATGCGATTTGCGTTTGATTTACGCGACTTCAATAATATAGTATTGTCGCTTTGCCGTCTCGGGCAATTTACTCCGCAGGCTGCTCGTGTGACTTTACAACTTTAGATGAACTTGCGCGATTATCTTGAGTATCTTACGACTAAACGCGCAAAGACATTTTTTATACTGTCCGTACTTTTGATATCTCAGTTTGAATTCTCCAACGCTTTAAGGAAGGTATCGATGGCTTTTTAAGAACGTAAAACGTAGAAAAAATAAATTATACAAGTTATTGTATTGTTATACTTTATTTACAGACTTTTAATCATTGAGATTAAGTAATGAGGCTATCTAAATTTTAATGTATAATAAAATAAAATAATATCTTCAATATTTTAATTGTTAAGAGATTATAGTTTTTGTACTATTACTACATTCGATAAGTGATTAAATGATAAAGAGAAATCATGTCTGATGGCATCACAAATCAGGCGTTTACGGAGGTAAGATTTTCAAAACTTTTATTGTTTCACATTCTTTTTACTTTTATTATAATAACGATAAAAATATGATACGCTCAGCAGTTGTTTATTTAACGATAATAAAATCATTTCAAGATCAATATTTTTTTTAGATTAAAACAATGATTGCATTAATTTTTTTATATTCTATTGTCAAAAGACACGGATAAATTTCGGAAAAATGGCAACGTTGCTATTCTATCAAGCGAGCGCGATCTTGTTTACGTTCATTAACTTTAAATATATTTTATTTTATTTCATTGTTATTATTTAATAATAACAACTCTTGTGAAACATTGATCTTTCACTGAATATCTAAAAAGATTATTATATAAATTTTATTTAATCCTAATTAATTTTAGTCATTCTAATTTTTTATATGGATATTTTTTTAAGATTTAACAGTATTTTTAATAAATAAAATAATTTACCATAAAAATAATTAAATGTTCAATAGTTTAGTAAATTTATCTGTCTTTTGAGGTTCGACGTTTTACAAGTGTTCCGTGACATAGGATATTTTACAAAGGTTCGTTAAGATATAATGTTTTATCAGGGTTACTACAGATAGGACGTTTTACGTTTTAAATATAAAAATTTACTTAAAAATAATTCATTATTTAAATTCATTGAGATTGCAATTTAAAATTTTATTATAACTAATAAGACAAAATTTCGGATTTTCTTATAATTTTTTTACACTTTTTCTTATATAATATCATCTACAAATGAAAATGACGAGCAAAAATTATTTAAGAATGTATATAACTTTTATATTTGTCTAACAACATTTTTTTAAAGTAAATAATTAAAAAATCATATGACTACGTGGAAAATTATATTTTTATAGAAATTATTGTTAAAATCAGAACAAAAAATACTCTGACGATCAGTAATCTTGGGATAATATAGGGATTGAAAAATATTTGGTAGGCGACTCTATAAAAATTGTAAGAGCGTCAAATGAGTGACTACAAAAATACATTAAAAATCAGCTAAAAAATTTATTTGAAAAAATTAATACAAATTTGGAATTACTAATCGAATGAAAATTAACACAACTCTTTTGCTATAGACTTGAAGATAAATTTTATACTTATAACAAAAATTATTCAAACACAATAATAAAAATTATACTTAAAATCTTTAAAAATTTTTGTTGATTTCCTGAAAAATATGACTAATTGTTATATTTTATAGATGTAATTTAATAGATTTAAAGTTCAAATTCATAAACGATTTAATACACATTTTGTGTGTGCACGGAGAAAATATGATTTTTTTTAAATTTAAGAATTGAGATAAGGTTGCTTAAGAACCGCAAAAAATCTAACATTTGACATAATAAACGCTGCCTTTTATCATAATTTTATTTAAGAAGAAACATTCCAATGTTAGGAAAAACTCCAAGAAACGCAACGTGCTTTCTTTATACGTTAATTAATTATTCAACTTCTTCCTTTGGTTTATGATTAGAAATACAATAAAAATTTTATTAATATTTGTTTAAAAATACCGTATTAGAAATATTTTTTTGCTATTCCAACCCCAAAATCACAAATTCATTGCTCTTTCTTGGTCCTCATGGCAAAAAATACGGTTCGCAACTAGTATGAAATGTGCTATTCTTTGATATACAGTGCAGTAAAAAAATTCTGTAGTATATGGTATACAAATGTTTTAATAACTATCAATAACGTTCAATAATAATAAAATTTTAATAACATTGTGCTTATGAATAATCAGATATGAAGTTAAGTTAAACTTCATCTTTCATCATAATTCTATTGTATTTTGATCTTGATTAAAACTTATATTAACCAATTTATTTGATAAAAAAAAAATTTCTGCGTATTTCGTTGATTAATACTATAAGCAATATATTGAAATATATTGATATATCGGAATAGCCATAGCTATTTCGTATATCATTTTAATATAATCAATGTATCTTAATGAATTTCAATTACTTTAAAGCCTTAAAGAATTTCTATTCTCTTAATTAAACTGCTGGTAAAAAAATTCGACTTATATCTTAAGTGAAAAGATTGAATTTCCAATCAATTAAATAAATAGAGTTTGATATTTATTACACAACTAATGATCGGATAAGGTTTCTTATTATCAATAGTATATGTGGACATTAAAAGTACGTTTTTGATTAATCTGGATTATTGACATGGTTTAAGAATTTTAAGATAACTAATAAACTTTTTATTTATTTTTTAGGTGGGGAGAAAAATCAGTGGACATAGTTTGAACATATCGATTAAAATAGAGGTAAATTTTTCGAACACTTAATTTACTTTAATGAAATTAAAAATTTATCTAATGCTTTTTATTATTAAGTCAAAATTGCTTCGATATCAATATAGAACTTAAAAATTGTCCAATAAAAGTATACTTTTAAATATAAAATAGTAAACAGAAAACTATCGAGTTATTCAATTTTTTTAAGTAATTAAGGCATATATATGATTTTCGAACCTCTTGGTTTATGAATTAGGGAAAAATGAAAAAAATTATAAATATTATTACGTATTATATTTCTGTCATGTATATAAACAATTATAATAATTTAATTTGTTGTTAACATATAAAGTTAAATGTTATCTTTCTTTAAAATTGTTTGATACTTTACCATGCACAGAATTATTTAAGACTGATAAAAATATTAGATAATATAAAAGACAAAAATTGATTGTAAAATATTAAAATTTTTCTTTTCTGCAACTATATTTTTCTATTAAAATTTCAATTTAAATATATTAAAATTAAATATTTTTTAAATATTATATAATTAAAAAAAACATAACTTTCATTATAATGTATTTTTGTATACGTCAAAGTAATTGAAATGTGAATTGTTTGGAGTTAGAAATATTTTTTGATAGATCAAAGAATAAGTCTAATAAGACTTGGTTGTTGCATCATGTTGAGTATTTTCAGTTAACAAAACATGCAATGTACAATGATAGTAAAATAAATGAAACAGATGGAGTGGTTACGTATATAAAAGAAAGTATCATAGAAAATATTGAAACAATTATTGAAATAAACGAATTATAAATAAAATTGAACTTGTTTATAGCATGGAATGAACTGTAAATATCGAATTTAAATATTAAATATGAAAATACTTTCTACAGTACGTTTTGGATATTTCAAACAGTTATATAGAGAAAAAATATAAACCTTGTTACTTGGATATAAGACCGTAAATGATGGTTGTGAGGTGCTCGGTAAATTATGAATAGAAATTATTTTAAAAATTATTGGAAATTTTGAACAATAAAAATTTTTAAAACAAGAAAAATTTAAGATAAAGTAGATGTAAAAAAGCCAACACTGAGAAAAAAGGATTATGCTTATGACAACACTAAATTTAACATGTGTAGTATTTTACAGAAAAGAATTCGTGTACTGTTACCTTTTCATAATGAGCAAAATTTCAAAAGTTAAGAAAAAAAAAAATAATATTTTTGTTCAAGAACAATGTTAGAATGTTAATGTTTGTACCGTACGCAAAAGCAGTACAACTATGATAACAATCTATATGTTTGAATCAACTAAACATTAGTTCTCATACAGAAACGTCGTCGTATTGTGACTAACCTCATAGTGAGTTACGGTAAAGCACATAGGATCACACAATGTGCGTGCAGGTTCTTTTATTGAATCTTTTGTGATTTTGTTGCAAAAAAGTATGGATATATGGACGAAAAGCAAATTATAGGAGTAGAAATTAGAAAAATTTTTGTTTTCTAAGATAAATATGTTATTACTATTTCACAATATAGTTATAATGTTTAGTATAACCTCTATTTTTTCATCATGTCGATTGCAAAATAAACACTTATTCAAACCAATTTCTATATCATATTTTAAAAAAAGAATTTTAATTAATAAAATTTGCTAATTTTTTAATCATTGGTGATTCTTATTTAATCATCAGTACAAGAATATTGTGAAATTTTAAATACTTTTTTCAATTAATGAACTTGATTAAAAAACAGCCAAATTAAACAGTTTGATAACTTATACTTAAAACCAGTAGTAAAAAATTTGAAATCAATTTTTATCAGACTAATTAATTATAACAGTGGTATCTCAGATAATCAATGATTTTGAGGATAAATCTAATAGAGCCGACAACATTAAAACCAAAATACTCAATTGCCCTTGGCATAGTTTCGCCGTTATAACACATTTGGCTATAAAAAAAGCTATAGATTTGGTCTACGTTACTGGAAAGCATAGATGTCATTTACCAGTACATTAATTAATATTACTTCCAACTATAAACTTATCTTTTCATTTAAAATATAGCCAAAACTAAAAAGAAATCTAAAATAGAATTTATTTGAAAAAAAAATATAATTCATTATCTGAAGGGTAATAGTTTTATTAAAGGTGAAAGTATTTCTAATATGCTTTGCAAACTCCCTGATACTATAAGTTCATAATAAGCAATTTCTTGGATCTGCAAAGGCATTTAACACAATCAATCATAAATTATTGCAAGAAATAAAATTTTAAATAAATGGAATAAGAGGTAGTACTCTAAAATTAATGGCAAATTATCTTACAAATAGACAACAATGCAGAAAAATAAATTGCAATAGGTTCACAAAGAACAATGCTTGTTTCTTCATTGTTATAATTAGATACTGATGCGAATATGGCCTACGAGGACATAAACTTAATTTATATTGAGTTTCAATATGTCTCAGGAGGAATTAAAAGGGCATCACCGATGCTATTATATTTCAATTAATAAAGTCAAAGAGCAATCATAATGAACGGAGCGAAAAAAAATGACTCGCTCTTCGACAGCAGTTATACTCATTATGAAATGTCAATTTAAGAAACAAAAGAAAAAATCAATGGAACTAAAATTTAATTTTAAAAGTATTGAAAAAAACATACGGCCTACTTTGGACATATATAACTAATATAGATAGTATAAAATATCAAAATTTATGTTTTGTAACGGTAATTTTACTACACGTTACAAAAGAAATTAGATTTTTCTAATTCCAATTTACTTTTTGCTAAGACTAAGTAATTTTGTCAGAACACGGAGCTGCTAGAATTTATATCGAGTATGATAAACTAACAACAGATTCCGGCAAAGCTAGTTAGTATGTTAGATTGATGTGCGACGGAAGATTTTTCTATCAACTCGTCGCTGCGCGTCTCTCTCTCTCTCTCTCTTACCTGATCGAGAGACGCGTTGCCGGTAGCGCAGTTTTCCTTCGTGAAGCAGGTTCCAAAATACGTTATATGAAAATATATGATATGACGTAATTAAATAATTTATAACTGCTCACAAGGACCGCGGAGGCGTCGGAGTAAGCAACGGGAAATATATATTTTATGTTTAATATAATCAGGCAATATAAATTAATTGAAAGCACTTTTTAATAGAAAATAGAATTAATTTATTACAAGAAAAATATGAATATAATAAAGATAAAATGTGAACTAAATGAGAATGAAACTGAATAATATATAAAAAGTAATATACGCGTCTATTGAGAGAGTGAGCAAAGGGAGGGCGCGTCGCGAACTAAATAGTACTCGCTTATGACGCTGATCGGTTATATCACCGATGATACAATATGCCCGAACAAGTATCTCTCGAGGAAGAGACACTTGGATATCGCACAGTATAATTATACTTACAATAACGCACTGGCCAGCTTACACTAATTACCTACGTGCACGTAGACGCCGCTCGCCCGTTATCGAAGCTTCTCCCTGTACGTAACCAATACGTAGATGCTCTAGACTAGGTCGGTGGAAGACGTCTCTTCCCGATCCTTGAATTCCGCTGAGCTCTGCCAACGTGGTTGCCTGGACGTAGATCGGTGGAATCCTATGCACGCCGATCAACGTATTTGTTGGCACTTAATGGCTGACCGCTAAGACGCGCGAAAAGCGGTCAAGCAAAACTCTACAGAAAGAATTTCTGAGAGTTGCAACTAGCCAATATAATATAATACGCAAGTCGGTATAAACTCACGACTTTTAATTAAGACAATGTCTCGCTCTATCAATTGCGAACTTAGTCTACCGTATTATATGTCCACGTGGCGAAATTCTCTAAATGAGCACAGCGCGGCTTAGGTTTCGTGCTAACGCAACGGTAGCCGGAAACTCTCTGAAGCGCCTCGCGGCCGGCTTGCTTCTCGCTCGCGTGCCGGTCGTCAAGATACGCACTTCTTTACTCGTCTTAGACGAGATATATGACCGAGCGTTTATTCTATTTTAATACCTAAGCGCGCAAGATTCAAACACGGTAGAATACCGTTACACCCCTCCGCCAGACGCAGCATAACCTGGTTTGGCTGCTCTGCCTATCGCGCGGTAGGTATGCAATCATTGTCTTAAGCAATTTTAATACTTACGATTTTCTACCACTAAATAATTTTCGTTAAACACGCGTTTTTCTTGGTGAACAAACTACTATGTTTTCGCTACGCTTCAAATTCGTAGAACCTTTAAGCCTACCTCGCTTACGCCTGATCGGTTCGGACTCAGCTCGACGCATATGCTCTACAGTTTGCATAAGGACGGTAGCTGCTTTACGCGGATGACTTCGGTTCCTATTCGGTTTTTCGATATGGGGAAAATCACCGCTCGCAGGCGGTCGCACGCAATCTGAGCCCGATCCTCCGTTGGCACACGGAGTCGCATAGATCACAAGAGACGGGTCGCTCATCGTCTCATTCGCACGCATTGATTCCAACGGTGGTTGAGATTGCAGATCATCTTCTTGCCTTGCGATATATGCTCTCAGCTGCTCTCTATAAATCGGACTGTACGAGTTACTATTCCTCTCTAACAACCTCTGTGTATTTAATCTAGATTTAGTTGTAACGACATATGTACCAACAAATTTTGGTGTAAGCTTACTTGCTATGTCTTGAACAGCTGGAGAGAGTACTTTATTTCTCTTGCCTATTAAATAATCTATTTCATGAGTTGCTTTTGCTCTGCTTGGAACCAAACTTTTTACACAAGCCTGATCAGTTGCTGAAATATCAGCTAAACCAACTGTTTCTAATTTTCCAATGTACAGTTGTTTAAGAGCAGCAACTTCTAGATTGACCTTTACGTTAGTAGTTTTAAAAGAAAGCTTATTTTCGCAAGGATCGAAAATAGCTCTAAATGCTCGTACAAAGTTGCCTCCTAGATAGCATTCTTCGTTTAAGCTAGGCATGATCGCACAGCGAATCGTTTTGGTAATTGCGCCTACAGTGAATGGGAGGTCAACATAACCTACAAGTAAGCATGATTTACCATCTGCTACTTTAATCAATCTGTCTATAGCAGGTATTAAAGGTACATTACAGGCTACTGCTAGCTGTAACCCTAGCGAGTTCATGACCGTGCATGATGCCCCTGGGTCATACAAAGCCCTTATTCGGTAATCTCCGATCACTACCGGGAGCCACCATCGAGCTTCATCATCGATTACTGGCTGATTTAGCTCTACCTGTTCACTTGTCTTAACTTGACAAGTGTGAGACTCAACTTGTACTTCTACTGAGTCTACAGGTAAATTTTTAGCTAACACCTTTCTAGTAGAAGGTTCTGAGGTCTCATCAGCCTCACTGGGAACGGTAGGTACCTCATCTACTCGTTCCCTGGTCCTTTTCCCGCACACAGTGGGCAGGACCAGATAGTATATCCAGGTAATCCACACTGATAACATTCACGGTTAGAATTTCGATTTCTCGTATCTTTTTGATTTTCCTCGTTAGCTTTATCCTTGTTTGGGTTTTCAGTCTGATTTCCTTTCTGGTTTTGACTGTGTTGTTCGGAGTTACCTTGCCCTCGATTAGGTTTACGAGGCGGTCTCTTAAAATTCTGCTGATTTTTACGTAACGTATTTGGCGAAGCTTGTCCAGACTGAATCATATTCGAAACAGCTGGTTGCCTGCTCATCCTTTCAGAAATTTTATTTAACTGAGAGACTATTTGCATCAACGTTTTAGCTATGTTAAACTGTTCGGATGCCGGTGTTTTTTCTTCTATCGCGGCAACCTGGTGTTTACTCTCTTTTTGCTTGGACGTAGGACGGTAAGCTACGTCAGGCAATAAAGAATGTTCTGGCAGTGGAGGAGGCCTATATGTTCTCTCTGCATCTATCGTTAATTCAGCTTCAACTGCTTTTTCTAGTAGTGACTCTACGTCAACAATCTCATCCCTTCTTACCATACGCTGAATCTCAGGTAAGAGGTTGCGATGTAGCAAATCGAGCTGTTGTCCTGCATCTGGTAATGGGACTTGCTTTAATATGATCGCCTGTAGACAGGTTATATAATCACGCACAGGTTCATCTTTACCTTGCGTACGCCTGTTCGCTTCAGACCGCAGTCTTTGTTGGAAACGTCTACTGTGTCCGTACCAACGCAGAGCAGCTTCTTTAAATTCTGCCCACGTATTCCATGAATGCTTATTGTTTCTGTACCACGTGGCTGCTACGTCTGATAACAGTTCTGAAAGAGAGGATAGCAGATCATTCTCACTCATTTTTGCTAATGTTCTGCATTCTTCTACCCTGGTCAGGAAGAGGTCTATGCTCTGTCCTTTTTCGCCTGAAAATATTACGTTCCATCGGCGAACTATGTGACCAATATCTAACGTTCTATTAGCGTTGTTAGGCCGATCATTTTGCAAATTTGTGCTCATTTGCGGCATTGGGCTTGACGTAATAGGATTCCCCCTCCCCCCGACTGTACTTACTCTTGGAAGTTCACTCGGAGGTAAGCCTGCCTGTTCGTCAGCCAGAGTGCCATTTCCAGTATTATTATATACCCTGAATGTATCTTGGAAATTTACTCTCGTGTTTGTTGGCGGCCTCTGGTCATTACCTCTCTCTTGCTGGTTGCTCTGCTGCTCATCTATCCGTGTACTAGATGATCTTGGATTTGGAGTTTCCTCTCTTCTTTGTGTTATGGCAGCTACTGTCTCTGCCAGTGCTTTTATTTGCATTTGCATATTGTGAAGATATTGCATCATCTCAGTTGGCAATACAAACGGTGTTCCATCCGTTGTTTGCCTCACTGTTGTTTCCTGTTCGGTAACTTGATTTGGAGGGTTGGTGGATGTTTGTGCCTGTCCACCAGAACGTGGTTTGTTCGTTCCCTCTCTCAATGTCTCCTGTAGGTTTATCTTTATCTGAGGATCTTTATCGAGCACACTGAGAACATGTTCTTCATCGTTTTGCACGTTACAGTCAAAAATAGTTGACCCTGACTTCTCAAATATTGTTTTTTCTATAAATTCCTTTCTTACTCTTAGACGGTGTTGACGTATTGTCAATTCATCATCACTAGAATTCGTTTGCTGAAATTCTTCAGCCGAATAATTTCCAATTAACCAATTTATTAATCGATTGGTTTTTTGATGATGAAAGCCGTCTGTTCTTAGACCTAACTCCTGTAGAGTTATTCCTAAGTCCTCCTCAGATATGTACCCTACCCATTTTTCGGCTGCATCAGCACTTGCTTTTAACGGTACATTAGCCATCTTGAATTTATTTTTCTTCTTTCTTGACTATATCTGTGTTTAAATCTGATCGCACGCAAGTACGCTACTACGCTTGCAGTGTGTGTGTATATTCGCTATATATATATAATAAATAATATTTCAGTTCGTATATGTGTGGTTAGAAACTAAGCCGCACACATACGATGTGAGAAAAAAATTAAAATATATGTATATATAATTAAGAAGAAAAAAATATATATTTTTATGTTTTGGTTTTTGGATTTATTTATTTAACGCAATAACTAATAATATTCTAGTGATTGACTGATATAAAACAAAATCTTTCAACACTGAAATTTTAATTTTTATTACAACCAGAATGTTAGGAATTCTCATTAAAATCTTCAAAATACGCGGCTAAATCCAAAAGCCTGTGCGCTTTTAAACTTTAGTTAAAAGCGCACACCTAATTGTGTGAGGACAATTTTTTTTTTTTTTTTTTTTTTTTTATTATACACGTGTATTTAATGTGTAGTGTAAAAAAAGGTGAAAATTTATTAAAATGAAATCTTTGAGAAATTTCTAAATTCTTCAACCACACACACTGCGCCGATCAATTGCCACGCTATGATCTGGCAATCTTTGGTGAAAGAAAATTTAATATCACAACAAAAAAAAATTTAATATGTGTAAATAAGTTTATGTCATTTAGACCGCACCGTAAAAAAAATCCTGATCCTTTAATGTATACTCAAAAAAAAAATTTTATTTTAATTTTTATTCAATTAAATTTACCATTAAATTACAAAAAAAATTTTACTGAGATTAAATTATTTTTACATTAAAGGATTGTTAATAATTTATTTAATTTCAGCTTCCTCGCCAGCTGAAACTAAGATTCTCTCTCACTTAATAAGTCAAAGAAATATGACTAGCGACCTGATCGATAAGAGGGGTATATATAATAACGCACGTCTCTATTTTAAATAAATTCTAAATGCCTGTTTACTTTTTCTCTTAAAGCAAACGGCAGCATACAGAGTTATATTTCTTAATCTCTGTATCTATGCTATGCTATGTCAATAGCGCCTGCGCGTTACCTATGGAGAAAGAGACAAAAGAAAAATTTTGCTGGGACACGTGGGGACGCAAATTTGTAACAGCTAACCGAAAAAAAAAAAATTTTAATAGATACCTAGCAATTTTTCCAGAAATGTCTACTATTTTATTTTTCCAAAAAAAGCAATTTAATATTAATTTTATTTTACGAAACGTGAAAAAAATTTAACGTCAATTCTAAATTTATTTATCTTTGACTAAGAATAATTTGATTTCTAAAAGCAAAAAATTTCTTGACACGTGCTAACTTAAATATCAAACTTTAACTATAGCAAAACGCCATCTTTGATATAAAGTCTTTTATGAACAACGCGAAGTCTGTTTTCGTCGACGTCAGCTACACGCTCGACGCCATTTGCAAATTTCGATTTATTAGACGACGCGTAAAAGCCTGTTCCCGTTGACGCATCTATTCGTTGGGCGCCATTTTGTAACGGTAATTTTACTACACGTTACAAAAGAAATTAGATTTTTCTAATTCCAATTTACTTTTTGCTAAGACTAAGTAATTTTGTCAGAACACGGAGCTGCTAGAATTTATATCGAGTATGATAAACTAACAACAGATTCCGGCAAAGCTAGTTAGTATGTTAGATTGATGTGCGACGGAAGATTTTTCTATCAACTCGTCGCTGCGCGTCTCTCTCTCTCTCTCTTACCTGATCGAGAGACGCGTTGCCGGTAGCGCAGTTTTCCTTCGTGAAGCAGGTTCCAAAATACGTTATATGAAAATATATGATATGACGTAATTAAATAATTTATAACTGCTCACAAGGACCGCGGAGGCGTCGGAGGTAAGCAACGGGAAATATATATTTTATGTTTAATATAATCAGGCAATATAAATTAATTGAAAGCACTTTTTAATAGAAAATAGAATTAATTTATTACAAGAAAAATATGAATATAATAAAGATAAAATGTGAACTAAATGAGAATGAAACTGAATAATATATAAAAAGTAATATACGCGTCTATTGAGAGAGAGTGAGCAAAGGGGAGGCGCGTCGCGAACTAAATAGTACTCGCTTATGACGCTGATCGGTTATATCACCGATGATACAATATGCCCGAACAAGTATCTCTCGAGGAAGAGACACTTGGATATCGCACAGTATAATTATACTTACAATAACGCACTGGCCAGCTTACACTAATTACCTACGTGCACGTAGACGCCGCTCGCCCGTTATCGAAGCTTCTCCCCTGTACGTAACCAATACGTAGATGCTCTAGACTAGGTCGGTGGAAGACGTCTCTTCCCGATCCTTGAATTCCGCTGAGCTCTGCCAACGTGGTTGCCTGGACGTAGATCGGTGGAATCCTATGCACGCCGATCAACGTATTTGTTGGCACTTAATGGCTGACCGCTAAGACGCGCGAAAAGCGGTCAAGCAAAACTCTACAGAAAGAATTTCTGAGAGTTGCAACTAGCCAATATAATATAATACGCAAGTCGGTATAAACTCACGACTTTTAATTAAGACAATGTCTCGCTCTATCAATTGCGAACTTAGTCTACCGTATTATATGTCCACGTGGCGAAATTCTCTAAATGAGCACAGCGCGGCTTAGGTTTCGTGCTAACGCAACGGTAGCCGGAAACTCTCTGAAGCGCCTCGCGGCCGGCTTGCTTCTCGCTCGCGTGCCGGTCGTCAAGATACGCACTTCTTTACTCGTCTTAGACGAGATATATGACCGAGCGTTTATTCTATTTTAATACCTAAGCGCGCAAGATTCAAACACGGTAGAATACCGTTACAGTTTATAAAAAAAATGTTAAAATTACGGCATAATTATATGTTTTATAAAACTTTTAGCAAAACAAGCTGATAAAATAAAATGAAACTATTCTTATGAAAGAAAATATTGCTGTTTATTACGTTTGAAATTAGAATTTTCAGAATTATAAGTAAAAATTACTTCTTTGAGAAGAATATTCAACCGAATGTAAATTAATTATTGGCATAAAAAATTTTCATGTACCATGATAAAAAATAAAAAATTCATATGTAGTTAAAAAATTAGAATTAAGATTATGTCAAATATAATTGGGATGTTGCATGAAAAATTTTTTTTAAATCCATTATATCCGTTATTTAGAAAAAGAAAAAATAAAGGACATGTATTTTTTCTTTTATCATAAAAATGAAAACTCAAAGAGATAGAGGCAGTTGAAAATTGATGTGACGTCACGAGTACAGGTGAACTTGATATATTACATATATTGGTGCTATATCTATATATATTAAAATTGTATTAACTAATACTGGCTATAACTTTTTCAATTCATCATATCTTAAAAAACGAAAAAATACGAGTCTTTTATTTTTTCGTATTCTATCTGACGGATATAATGCATTTTTTTATGCAAGGTTCCAATTCTACAGTTGTTGTTAAAATGAGTAATAGTTTATCAAAAGAGCATTTGAATTTCAATAAAAATATTACATTTATGTAAATGAAACTTTGATTGTAGGATGAAAACAGTGTCGAGGATTGCCCTGCAGCGGAAATAGTAAGTTTTGCAATAGTATAAAACATGTTTGATAACAACAGCGCCTTGACAGGAAATTTTCTTTTAATCTTATCAAAAAAATTTGTTATAATGTTAATCTTGATTAGAATATATTTGAATTGATGTTATCATAATTTAAAATAAATCATTGTTTAATTTCTAATCTGTTGATTGATTAAAATAATTTTTATTGGTGCATGGAAGAATTTAATAAATAATGAAAAATTAATAAATCGTTTTGCAGAAAGAAAGATTATCGGATGACGGTAGATATGGAGTATTAAATAATCTGAAAAACTTTTTAATAGAACGACACACTACTTTTAGATATCTTGGAATTGCCATTTTGAACATCCTCATTCTTGCCTATTTTATTTATGCAAGTATTTATTGGCAAGAAAATAGTAAGTTATTGATTATCTTTAAGATATATTTTAGTAAAACTTAAAAACTATTTTAAAACTCAAATCTTATAAAATCATTTTTTTAAATTAATAATAGTCCAGTTATATTTAAATTTGTTAATTTTTCGTTAGAAAATATATATTTGTTATATATTTTTTTAGCTATTGATCATACTGACTTACAATGGTGCAATGGTTACGGATTATTAGTTTTAATGGTTGGATTTACATATTTTGGCATCTTTTACCATAAAATATTCAAACGGTATTTTAGTAACAGTATTTCAAGGTGTCTATTACCTTATACAAGACATATAGAAAGTATTAGGCAAAAAGGGTAAATTCATCACTTTAAAAATAAAAATAAAAATTTCAATAATTGTAAGTTAAGAAATTCTAAGATATAAATTATTAGCAGGTATTATTGCTGTGCAACTAAAACAATATTTTGTTTAGCCATATTTGCTGCTGTTATAATTTTTTTGATATTTGACACTGTAAAATCAAGAAATAGATTGATCAGTTTCACTGGTGTTTGTGTTATTTTAGCAATTGGCTGGATATTTTCCAAACATCCAACAAAGGTTTGTTATACATTTAAAATTAAGAAATTTATCGAAAAGTAACAATTTATAGCTGAAAAGTGTTCATTTACAGTTTTATTATTTTATAGTCGTATTTTCAAATGCAAATTTAATTTACGATAATTTAAATTCTAATTCCTCTGCTTGAAATATTAATTTTTTCTAAAATTAATATTTTTAAAGTAATTACTACTTATCAATGCTGAGATTGTCTTAGTTACTAATATTAGTAAATATTTAATAAATATTTTTTATAACTTTAATTAAAAGATTAAATGGAGACCTGTAATAGGAGGCTTGATGCTTCAGTTCGCTCTTGGTCTATTTACGATTAGGTGGGAAGTTGGTCGAGCGATTTTTTCATGTATTGCTCATAAAATAGCTACATTTTTAAATTTTGCGCAAACAGGAGCTAGCTTTGTGTTTTCCGAAGAACTAGTATCCAATGGAGTTTTTGCTTTTTCCGTAAGTATTTTTTTTATATCTAAGAAAGCTAATAATACATTATTTATTACTGTTTTATTCACATTTTAATTATTTGTGTTTTAAGGCTCTTCCAGTTATATTTTTCTTCAGTTTTATGATACAAGTATTGTACTATTGGGGTGTGATGCAATATATTATAAGAAATATTGGATGGATTTTACATGCAATTATGGGAACTACCGTTTGTGAGTCTATAAATTCGGCTGCTAATACGTTTATAGGAATGGTAAGTTTGTAAAAATTTTACTTTTTCAAATTTCTAATCGATTATATGAACAATATCATATATTAAAGCAATAATTTCAGAAAAAAGAATTTATCTATTTAGAAGTATTGTGTTTTTCCATAGACATTATTCAGTTTAATTTTTAAACAGATTCATCTTGAAAATGTTCATCTTAATTATTAAAAACTCGAAATTATTTATAACTAATGAATGAGCTTTTTTTGGAAATTTAAACGAATAATATAAATAACGTGTATTAACCGACGTATTGACCGAGTGCTTCAGCGCGTGCCAGGTAATCTGCGAAGTTAAGCAGCATTGAGCACGGTTAGTAATTGGAAGGGTGGCCACACTTTTTTCAATGAAAACCGGCTCGATCTAAACTTGCTTCGTGTGACGGTCGCTTGAGCGTGCTGGCCACATGACGATGCGAGCGGGAAGTGTGGCAAATACGGTATAGAGGTATTCATATATAAATAATACCTAATATCGAATTTGCTATATACACCAACCCATTTCGGAGAGGGTTTCCTGAGGATTTAGCCCACTGGGTTTACCTATGGCTTTTCCTCTATTTACAGGCATATACCCTGGGTGAATGTGGAATGGGATGGGGTAAACATGAGATGGGTAATATAAGGAAGTGTATAAATGAAAGATATAAAGGTGTGGCGTAATACGTTAAGATCGGCTCTGCCGATGAACATGGAATCCACCAAAATGAAAAAAAAAATAACGTGTATTAAAATAGACATATTTATTTTTCATTTTTATACTAATTGTAATAGTTCATATAATTGTAGATAGAAAATTTATCAATTTCTATCTTGCCTTAAACAGAATAGCATTTTAAGTTATAATTCAAAACAATTTCTAGACAGAATCTCCATTATTGATTAAACCATATTTGAATAAATTAACTAATTCGGAAATACATGCCATAATGTGTTCTGGTTTTGCAACTGTTTCTGGTATGATTTTTATTTTTTAGTAAATTTGAATATTAAAAAGAAATAATTCAATAAATTAATTTTGATTGCCTATTGCAGGCACTGTAATGGCAGCTTATATAAAATTTGGAGCTAATCCGGCTCATCTAATAACAGCCTCGGTTATGTCAGCTCCAGGTGCTCTTTGTTTTTCAAAATTATTTTATCCAGAAACCGAGAAAAGTGCCACGACATTTAAAAACATCGCTCTTGAAAAATCGTTAGTATTAATCTAATATTATTATATTTATCATATATTTCAATTGGATTCTTAAAATTAATTTTTTTTTACCTATTTGTAATATACAATGATATTGCAATATACAATTCATACTTTATTGCATAAAAATAAATTCCTATTATAACTAAATTTTATTGCAGGGAAGATACGAGTGTCATAGATGCAGCCACAAAAGGTGCCTTGGCAGGAATTCCACTGCTTTTGGGTATTATTGCTAATATTGTTGCCTTCGTATCTGCTGTGGCATTCTTAAATGGTCTTCTTTCCTGGTTTGGAGGTTTAGTTGGTTTAGAAGAAATCACTTTCGAGGTAATTGAAATAAATTTTTTTCACGTCACTTAAAAAAAAGTTATTCAAAAATATTTGTTTTAAAAGCGATCCAACTACCCTCTTTAAGCTGAGAATAAAATCACATAGGTAAATAGATAATATTGTAGTGAAAATACAGGTGGCATTGTTTCTCCACTACAAACCAATAGATGATCAAATACAATACAATCTGTAAGTTTGTGCTGAAGGATAACATCATCTCTATTTTCACCGCAATATCTCTTTACAGTTTATTTGTTTTTGTCACATTATATAGAATGTCATACTTTCAATAATGATTGTTTGACTATATATTTGCCTACCTGATTTTATTTTTGCTTTAAAGAGGGGATCCGGATTGCTTTCCAGACGTCAATCTTAACTGATTGGATTCGTAATCGGCCAATAATTTTATCTCCAATACAAACATTTATTATTACGTATTTCTTTTTTACTTCGTCATTTTTCGATAAATTTTTCGAAATTTCAACTTTATTTTTTATTAATTTTATGATTGAAAGATTAATATCTCGATCTCGAGTATTGATTTCTCAATCAATAAATTATATTTATTTTTAACTTTAATTATAATATTATTAAAGTTAAAAAATAAAAAAATCTTTTCTTTTTTTTTAAACAGTGGTTGCTGTCAAAAGCCTTTATGCCTTTAAGTTGGCTGATGGGTATACCTTGGACAGAATGTGAATCAGTAGGAGAACTAATAGGTTTAAAGACAGTAGTTAATGAATTTATAGCTTATCAAAAATTAGGAGAATTTAAAGATGAACACAGATTATCAGCCAGATCTGAAGCGATTGCTACTTATGCAATTTGTGGTTTTTCTAATCCTGGTTCAATTGGTATAATGATTGGTGGTCTCAGTGCTATGGCACCTGAGAAACGTGAACAGATTGCTAATATTGCCTTGAGAGCTTTTGTTGCTGGTAGTTTAGTTTGCTTTTTGACTGCAAGCATAGCAGGTGAGTTAATATTAATGAAAAAGGATTTCATTCTCATTTACAATTATTTTATAATTAATACTTAAAATTGTTAAAATTAATTTTTCAATATTTTTAATACAAGATTGTATCTTTTGAAGATCATCTCTTGTTAAATAATAGTTATAATTCATCTATCGTTTTCCACTGTTTATTACAATATATTTATTGATAATTTTGAGACATATTTTTTTTTTCTTTCAGGTATGCTTATGGACGATAGTTTCTTTGAATCGACGAAATTTAGTAAGGATTCTGCGTTGCCTATTATATAAAATTATCGATTTAAATTGAAACGCTTTGTGAGTTCCTTTTTGAATTTCAATAACACTTTTTTATGTTAATACCACAACAATCGATAATTTTAATTTTTTTAATTACTGAAATTAACACAAGAATTCAACGTAATATGTATGCCAACGAAAAGATGGAACCAAATAGAGAATTCCAAAATAGACTAAGTACTTGACTTACTTAACTAGAAAAATTTCTTCACTTTTTCAGTAAAAAAAAGTAATTTATTATTTATCATTTTTGTATTTACTATTACATGATTAGGATAGTAATAAAATAATAAGACATCTGATCTCAAATTGCATTATTAAACGTGATTATTTTGTACAATAAATAATGATACAAAATGCAACTTTATTACAGTGTGAAATCAATTAATTTTTTTTTACAATTTATATATAAAGATTATGTAAGCACGCAGCAATACGTGATTTATAAATAGCAAATAAGTACATACATACAAAATTTAACTAATATCGTTTAGGTTTGAAGATTCATAAATACAAATTTAGCTAATAATTGCTAATAGTACAGTAAAGGAAAACTAAATTTTATTTTAATTTCTAAACATTAATAATTAAATTAAATATAAGAAGATCATACAGTTTATGCGCTAATTATCACAACATACAAAAAAAGAATGATTTAAATGACCCAGAGGTCTCATTCAGCAGTGCATGGAATGTTTATGGTCCGTTTTCGACCACTGATAATAAAATTTATTTTTATATAATTAATCAGCCATTATGGTAGTGTATGCAGCTCGTAAATTTCATAAATAGTGTGTGTTCGAGTTTTAACGTCAGCAGTCACTTCTAACATTTTAGGCAGTACATCTACATTTTTTTGAACATTTTCTCCACAGACCTTAAAATATTAAAATAATGTCAATTTTTATTTCATGTAAGATAAATTTTTTTAATTTAAAGATTAAAATATATTGATTGCAGAATATTCAAAAAATCCAAAAAATTGACACCTTATAAAAAACAATGAAAATTATTTTAAAAAATTTTGCACTGCATAAAAAGTTAACGTTTTTACTATTTTGATATTTGTTGTGCAAGTAATAGAATTTGATCAAAACTTTCATATTAGTCTCTTGAGCAGTACTAAAATTAATAAATTAAAAATATATAAAACAAAATTAATATATATATATATATATATATATATGTATATAATATACTACTTTTTTTAATAATATTATTTTAGAACATTGAAGAAAATAATTATTTTGAATGTTTATAATTCAAATTAATGAAATAATTTTTACTAAATAAACTAATAATTTTTTTTTTTATTTTTCGCTTTTGTGTACAATTTTTGTATATTTCTATTTAAAAAGAAGGCTAGAAAAAATTGCTGAATTTACTTTTATTATTTTGGCAATTTTTTAATCACTTGCTCGTGGTAATTAGATTTCGTTTAATCAAAGTATACATCGTTTATAAAAAAAATTAATTTGTAGTCACTCTGTACAAGATACTTATCTGCAGTAAATTTTAAAAGAAAATGCTTTAAAAATAAATTAATAAAAAACTAATGAAATTTGAATATTTAAAAAAATATATTAAAATGAATACTTACTTTCTTTAGTAATGTTTCTCTGTTGGGCATCGTGTACATAGCAACAACAGCTGCTTTTCGAATAAGCCAGGGATGATGTTTTGCTAACGTTTTATGGTATGCGTCTTGACAACATGTAGATGTATTATCGCTATCTGATAACTCACTTAATTGTCTTAAAAATTCTGATATGAAATCTGTAAATTCATACATACATTAACACTATAACGTTGAATTGTGCATAGTCATTAAATGAAATAAATAATAAATAAATAAAGCACCAAGCCCTCTATGCAATCGAAGAAGCGTCCTAGATCCATTAACAAAATCATTTTTCAGTAACAAATTGTTTTCTTTTTCATATTGAATCATTTTTTTCATCGTCACATAATTATCTTCATCTTTTTCGATAAGACCCTGCAAAACTTCTATTTTCTGCTTAAGATCATTAGAAACAAAGCTAAACACGCTGCCCATTAATTGGAAAAATCTAAACAAAGAAATACAATAGAACATTATATTCGAACATTGTTATCATTAATATACAGTACAACTGAATTAAGGTTAGGTTTTAAAAAATATACACTTACTTGTAAAGTTCACTATAAGCCTCAAGATAAGCCCTTAAATCAACATCATCTTCTTGAAGAAGTGAACGATCAAAATGATCATGAACAGTTCGAAGATCGAAATAAGATATTTCATTACCTTCTGCCATTGTTGTTTCAATCAAATTTTACAGCTTGTGTCTACTGCTATTTTATAAGCACAATAAACGATAAACGTAGCATACCAATTATATGTATGCACTGTCAGATTTGATCAATAGAGAGTTTTTCAGCCATCTGTCGGTGAGTAATTTAAATACATTTTTTAACTATCAGAAGTTGATAATACAGTTTTCATTCTTAACAGTTACAGACAAAACCTTATTAATATATCATTGACTGATAATATTTTTTTTATATAACTTTGTGATTTTATTAATGTTTTAAATGAAAGTATTCAATAAAATTTCTCTAATTATTATATAATGTAAAGTTCTGTAGAATACTAAATCTTTAGAAAGTTTTTAAATAATTTATAATTTTAATATATTTTATCATTTTTTTATGTTCAACGTTAAACATTTATATAAAATGAAATAAAATATAATTTCCATTTTTAGATAAATTAAAAATGGAATTTATAACCTGAGGCAATAGTTTCTTGTCGATGGAGGCTCTTGAAAATGCATATACAAAAAGTTATATTGTAAAAACTCATGTATTATATTATCATTTTTAATTACTCTTCGTAAATATATGGTTAAAAGAAATCTCATCAGCTAATAAATCAAACGCTCAATATAACAAAATTATAAAATATATTCTTTAGAAATTTTATAATAATTTTATAAAGTTTTCATAGAACCATTTGATTATAAAAATCAAGCTTCAATTATCACTTATTTTCACTTTATTGAAATATAAACGATGAATAACAAAAAATAAAAAATTTCGAGAGGTAAAAATAAATGCGTGCTTTAAAATTTCTTACATTAATTTATTAGAAATTTGTTCTTTAAAATAAATGTTATTTAACACAATTAGGTGTGTTCGCTATGATACTATACGATGGCTCTTATGTACAATTATTTGTCATTTTATAATGATAAGACATTTAATCAGATTTAAGTACATTAAAAAATTGGTTAGTTGAATTATAAAA
The DNA here is from genome assembly GCA_017163975.1 of Anastatus disparis. Lineage (NCBI taxonomy): Eukaryota > Metazoa > Arthropoda > Insecta > Hymenoptera > Eupelmidae > Anastatus > Anastatus disparis. The sequence continues at coordinate 496,100 of JAFFSR010000003.1, forward strand.
CTTTTAAGTACATTTGGATAAATCACTTAAAAATTTTTTAAAGCTTTTTAAATCAATATGAAACGTTAATTTAAAAGAGGAGCCTATTTTTAAAAAAATATTTATTTAATGTTTAAAATTTTTTTTGTTATCTAATGAATAAACACAAATTTCTTCTTAAATCCAAGAGTATTAAATATTATTCAGAATTTGTTATTTTTAATGATGATATCTCAGAATCAAATGTGATTATTAACTTGACTTGCCAGTGTAATAATTGGATTTGACAAATGGCATTTTAGTCACAACTGCTTTGTATGTTTTGCCTCTAATTTCTACAAGTAGATTTGTACCATTTTGTGATAAGTCTTTTGGTACATAACCCATACCTATAGGTTTACCAAGAGTTGGACTAGGTCCACCAGAAGTCACTTTACCTACACGTTCACCAACAGTCGTAAGAATAGCAGCATTTTCACGTGCTGGAGGCCCTTGACCTAAAGCTAATCCTATACGTTTTTTGGTTGGACCATTTTTTATTTGATCTAAAATACGTTCAGCACCTGGAAAATTAGCTTCTGCTCTGCGTCGTTTTGCTGTTGAAAATAAAATTTTTTTTATTTTTCAAAGAATACAATAAATAAATACTATAACATCATTTGATATTTCTTACCAACTAACCACAACAAGCTTGCTTCAACTGGTGTTGTATCTTCATTAATATCGTGACCATATAAACAAAGTCCAGCCTCTAACCTTGAAAGTTGAATTATTAAAAAATATAAATTTATTATTTTCAAATTACTTTTCATAAGTACGAATTCTCATATAATAAATAAAAAAAAAATTTCACACAGTTAGAAAAAAAATAAAATACCAACTACCTTAAACTATCTCTTGCTCCAAGACCTGCTAGTTTGACATCCGGCTTTTCTAAGATCATTTCGGAAATAGTTCTTGCATCTTTTCCAGGAATAGAAATTTCAAAACCATCCTCTCCAGTATAACCACAACGTGATATTCTTATCTTTTTTTCATTTATTTCAGTTTCTACACTATTCATGAATTTTAATTTGGTTAAATCGATGCTTACTAATGATTGTAGAGCCGTCGCTGCACTTGGTCCTTGCAATGCTATTAAACCTTGTTCTAAGGGATCTAAGAACTCTATGTTTATATCTTTTCCTTGAGATTTCATTTCATCCTAAAAATAGTAGATAATTTCGTTCATAAAAGATATCCTTCACTTAAAACATCAATGTTAATCAACATTTAATATTATTACTATAATCAGTATTCTCATTATCATTAATTAATATTATATAATGTAAGATAAAAGGACCAAATATTGAATGATTGCATACTAAATAAATATACAAATATTTAATAATTGCATACTAAATAAATATACAAATATTATCAATAATCAAAGTAAAATTTTCATCAAGCTCAACTAAATTTAAAATCAAAATCTTTTGATGAATGTCACAACATTTTGATTTGTTTTCCTTTTGGATAAAAATAAAAAAACAATCAAAACCTACTTGCTGTTTTAACATCAATGCCATATCCTCATCTCTTCTTCCAGCATTCGATACAACAAAAAACTTATCATTTTGATCCTTTGTTATGATCAAATCATCGAGAATACCGCCACGTTCGTTTGTAAAAACAGTTAAGCCGGCAGCACCTTCATTTAGATTTTTTAAATCTGCTGTTGTCAAAGATTCCAAAAATTCGCCAGAATCACGACCAGTTACTCGGGTTTGCAACATATGTCCAACATCAAAAAGGGAAGCAAAAGTTCGCGTATGTTGATGAGATGCAGCAATTGCTTCTCGATACTGTACCGGCAATAACCAGCCGGCAAAATCAACAATCTTACCTGTTCATTGGGTTTTAATTTTATTAGAAATACTTTAAATGATTCTAGGAAATATAATTATTTATATAAAGGGAAACTTTATATTTATATAAATATAAAGTTACCTGTATGGAAATAATTTCTGTGAATAATAGTAAATAATAGTAAATAACTGTAAATAACTATTAAAAAATGTCAGAATTGAGACATGAATTATGGTTATTTACAGTTATTGACTGTTATTTACAATCATTTACAGTTATTCACAATTATTTACATTTTTTTATATATACTAGCAATTTAAAGCGCGCTGCGCGTGCCTTGTTTTATTTGTTTATTAGTTAACATAATTCATTGAAATTTCAAAATTTTATTCTAAATTTCAAATTTTCGTCACTTGTTTTATTTTAACCAATCAAAATTGTCTTATCGTGATGACAGAATTTATCCATCACTTTTTAAAAAAGGATTTACAATTATTCATAATTGTTTACAGTTATTTACATTTTCAAAAATTTTTTTAATTGTTAAATAATTTAATATTATTAATAATTATTTACAATTATTTACAATCATTTACAATTATTTACAGTCATTTACAATCATTTTCAGTTTCTTACAGTTACTCGTTATCATTTACAATCATCTATTATTTTTTATAATTTTTTACAATTATTTACAATTATTCGCACTTTGAAAAATTTTCACATACATATATATATATATATATATATATATATATATATATATATATAAAATTGAGTAAATTTGTAAAAATTTTCGAAAATGTAAATAACTACAAATACCTGTAAAAAACTGTAAAAAACTATAAATGATAGTAAATAGTTGTGAATAATTGTAAAAAACTGTAAATAAATACATAATAACTGTAAACAAGTGTAAATAAAAGAAAATAATTCTAAATAACTGTAAATAATTGTTATTTATGTCTCAATCCTGACATTTTTTAATCCCTCTTTCGGAAGATTGATAAAAGCACCACTGTACGTTATATGTGCTTTGTTCACTGACACGCTGAAGACCTACGTTGCTAATTAGCATCAAAATGATAGTATAAATACAGCGACGTTAAATAAATATTTTAAAAATACTTAAAATATTAACTATTAATTTAGTGAAATTTCAATTAATTAAAAAAATTTATATTAATCAATTTATGATTGTTTTAAAAGAATACAGAATATCATTTTTAAATATTTTGAAGTCGTTTTTATTATATCTTTACTTATTGAACTACTTTACTTATGTCTAGTTTATTTGAATTTTAATCAGTGCTTACATCATATCATTTTTTGTAATATTTGCGTTACACGTCTTATCACATGTTTTTTACTGAAAGTAGCTTTAGTATAGTTTTCGTTTACATAATTTGATACATTAACTAAATAATACAATGAAATAAAATGTAAATAAGTTTATGAACAATCCCAATAAATAATTAATAAATTTAAAATTAAAGAACTATCACTAATGATTGTGATGCATTTATAATCTCGTGTATATTTATAAAACTTTTAGAACTAATTGTCTTAGGAAAATTAAAATTTAAAAATTCATAAAAACAAGCAAAACGATCTTTTGTTTAAATAATTTTTTTAATACTGAATTTAAACTTACCATTATTATCCACATGTAAATCGTACAAACATGTTTTTCTTGGTTCTGTTTCAGATTTAGCTGAAAATAATCTTGTAAACTGTTTCTCCGCGTTGGTAAAATTTTTGAAACGTTTAAGTAGTGTGAGACCAACCGGCGTTGAGCCCATCTTCTTGAGATTCGTGTAGTCAACTGAAAGTCTATACACATATATAAGAATAACAAGACTTTATTAACTTTCTTTATCTTTTTCTCATTGCAACACAGAGACGCGTGTAAAGCCGACTGTTGCTTCGTTGCGTGCGGTAAGAGAGCCAGAAGATAAATAAAAGTTATTTTGTATGCGTATATGTTAGAATTAATCGATTGATTCAAATTTCTTGTGACTAAAGCAATTGTCTTACATTAGTACTTAAATGAAGGTAACTATTTAAAAATATAAATAATTTCGATATAACAATATGGTTTTACAAAATATAAGTAAATGTAGTGTAAATTTATTGAATTTAAACTTTATTTTTCTCGATATTGACTGACCGAGATTTGCCAAGCAACTGAATTTTTACAAAATAAAAATGAGACTCATTAAAGAGCATACTGTACATAGTCCGGCCCATTTTTCTAACAGTTTCCTCTACATATTTCTCCATTGGTGAATTTGGTTAACTAAGACCAGGTACGGTGAATTTGGTCAATAAAGGTCAGACGGGACTGGGGATCCCTCATTTATTTCTGGAATTCCCCATTTGTAGAGAAATTAAAGTTAAGCTTGCTTCAGATTAAGTCTTGTTGGTATAAGACAATAAATCATGTTCTAAAAACATTTACCTGCTTGAGTATTTTCGATTAGTTTATAAAGTATGAACAAATTAAATATTATTTTTAAAATAATATAAAAAGTACTTTTATAATTAAAAATGATATAAATATATAAAATGTTAATATTTATATATTTTAACATGAAATTATTTTATTTTGTTAATATTTTTACTATTATAAACTATTAACATTTCTACAGTTTGAAATAGAATTATTTCCTTTATTAATTTGAAAAATTAAGGATTTATTGGCTAACAGATCCTTATGTCAGTACATAAACGTTAACCAACGCTTAGGCTAACGTTGGCTAACGAACCCATCTTGTTGTGACGAAATTAGCAGTGATTTTAAGCAAGAGTTAGTTGAACCATTGACCAAGTCGTTGTGATTTGAGCAACTGATCGCTAACTGTTGGTTAACATTTCTACCACGGACAGTGCTGTACTCCATTGTGTAGTGTACAGCTGACTGAATATACTCAAGTTTCGAGTGGGGCGGTACAAGACTCCAATACCCATTTAGTTAGATCCATAGGAAACTCGACCGAATACGACCTACTATAACATAAATTATATGTATATGTGCGTGTCAATATAATCGGTTATAGCTACGCGGAAATTGAATGGAAGAATTGAAAATAATATAAGACTTGATTTGACTTTTGACCTTATATGTATTTGTTTTATAATCCCTTGGGCGTCATAGAAAATTGTTTGAAAATTTTGAAAAGTTATATTTTGTCTTTTTACCGTTATAAATAGGTCCTACGTCAATATTAATTTTAAGCTATTTTTTTTTAATTATAATGATCATTATTAATAAATAGCATTTTTTGACGTTTCTTAGCAAATAACAAAATTTATTAAAAATTTTTAATAGATTTACAAATATATTTTTCAATTAATATTCATAATCTCGAGAGAAATTTTTAAATGATGAATCAAAGATCATTTTTATAGTATGACAGTAGCATTAAATTTTAGAATCAAGTTTTATTTAAATTTTAGAACTGTTGTTAAAAGGTTGTTGAATATCCTAAATATATAGCTTACCTTAGTTATGAAATACTTTGAAAAATTGAAAGAATAATTCGAAATAAATATAATAAATAAAACTAATGGTAAAAAATTGAAGTACATATTAATATTTTTGGCAGCCGTATAAAATAAACAAAAAGAAGTTGAGGTCATGTTTGATAAGCCAAAAACGAGACGATAACACATTTTTTTACTTATTATGCATAATATTAAGATTGATAATAAAACTACGAGGGGGGTTGATTGCAAATCAACTTTATGAAAGAAAACGAAGAAAAAATAATAATAAAAGGTTAAGCACGAGACTTTGATAAATATGTATTTTACTCTTAGTAAATCTTTATTGTACCACGTAATAATAATAATAATAATAATAATAATAATAATAATAATAATAATAATAATAAAATATAATGATGATTTTCTTTTATAACCACAATAATGAGCGTCGATGGATATAAAGCGGTAGCAAGTAATAATAATAATAATTAATAATAATATTAATAACAGCAAGGCTTCAATGAATAATTAACTAGTATTAATAATAAGTAATAATAATAACTAAATAATAACTAATATAATAATAACATAATTACATAGCATCTCGAACACAGACAATAACGCATCGTCATTTAATAATAACTTTAATATGCTGCTATAATATTTGTTGAAATGAAAATGGCATGTATGTGCAAATAAAAATAAAAATTGAATAAAATGAAAAATAAAAAGAGAAAAAAATATAAGAGAAACAACAAAAAAGAAACGACATTTATAAAAAAAAATATTAATATATAGGAACAGGAACGATATTTTTAAAAATAATGAATAAATACGCTTGTACAACATGTTTTGATTTTTTTGTTAGTTTTCGCTTCTGCATTTTTTTTATTTTTTCCCTTAAGTTCTCGTGTTTACACAATTAATGCAAAATGTCCCTACGGTCCGACGAATATGTGCTTTAGTCGTTCTTTGCTCGATGCTTCCCTTTTACACAATTTTTTTACTTTTTATTTATTTTTTTTTTCATTTCAACATTCATTCACACTGGTAGTCGGGTAAGGAATTATCGCGGAATTCTCAAGGATGTGGATAAGGATTTTTTTAGGAAAAAGGTTCGAGGAATAGAAGGAATAGAGGATGGAAATGGGGAAAAATTGCAAAAAATTTTTTTTTCTCGAAATATATATTATTTGTTTTGTGTATGAGGAGAAATGCGGTCGATTGGAATGGGAGTTATACTTCTTTCGTTTTTTCTTTTATTTTTCTTATTATTCTTCGTGTTTCTGTAAGAAAGGATGGATGAGAGGATTTTTTTTTTGGAAGAGAAAGGGAATAATAAGAAAAGTTCTTTTACATTATTCTTTTTTCCACTGTGGTATAACGGAAGATTAGGATTAATTTAAGAAGGAAAGAAAAGTAGTTAATTTTAAAATTTTTCTCAAACTTTTCCTTCATTCTTTTACAATAAATTATTTTTCGCGCGTTACGAGAGCGACGACCGTCGGTCGGCAGTTGCTTATTCTTGGCGGGGATGTCGATGATATCGCTATTCACACTCATCGTTTTATTTTCTGATCTTAAATCTTTTTTTCCTTAATCTAAAAAAAAATTTTCTCTTTACGCTCAACAATCGCGACCATTAGAACAATTATCGAAAAAGTTGTTATACATTTGTCGAAATAAAAAAGGCATTTGGATACGCGATTCTCGAGCGTTAAAGTTACAATAGTAATTGTGTCGTCAATTTTTCTTTTTTTATACATAGAAATATTTGGGCCGACGGTCGTCTTCTGTTGATTTTAAATCACGGGGATAATTTTTTTTCATTAGCTACATCGTAATGCGCGATTTTATTTTAAAAATACAAAAATTTTATCATGTGAAAAGAAGGATGTGAAAAATGTGGATCACGTGGTTTTTCTTTTTCTTATAAGAAGAGTAATTTACTTTAATTTTCTGGTTTTTAATTGTTCTTTCGTACATTAATAACAATTGGACAATATAATAAAGAACAAAAGGATAATCAAATCTTTTTTTATCGTGTTATCTTGGCTTCCAGCGTCGCATTATTACAAGGGGTACGGTATAACGTTTTTATCATCTTATTTTCATGTTTTTCTTTCATTTTTTTTTACAAAAAAAAATAACCAAAATTCTTCTTGACGAAGAATGCACCGAGAGAGAGATATAGTTACGCTGCGTCTCTTTTTTTCTACTTCTTTTATTTTTTCTCTCAATCGTCATTTAATAGAATTCTCTCGCGAGATGCAATTCGTTTCGAGACGCAAAGAAAAGGAGCTAATACAATTACAAAAAATTCCTTCGTACACCTTTTCAGTTACATTCAAAAATTTTTCTAAGTCGACTTTTGCGTTAAAATTTTGCTTGAGTTCCGAAAAACGTCATTCGAATAATAAAAAAAATTTTTAAAGGCCAAGGTTTTGGTAATTACATAGCTCCGTTACTTTTATTATTTTCTTTAATTATTTTAAATTTTTGCTCTCGAAACGAATGCTTAAACGCGCATGTCATATAATCATGAATATCTATTTATAATGTATATATATATATATTTATACGAAAAGAAGAAACAAGGTACATCAATGATTACGACAATTTTTTTTCAACATTTTTTTCTCCTTCCCTTTTTTATGAACAATCGTTTTCATTAGATTAGCATCGAGATACAATATTTTCTTTTTTTTTTATAATATAATGATTTTTTTCTTGCCGCTTGTCAAAGGGATATTACGAAAAAAGGGATAAAGTTGAAAATTTTTTTTCCAACACACAAATGTACAAGCACGAAATTTCGTAAATAATCTCGATTACATTACGAAAGTGTCACTTTTCCGCAATAAGTTTTTTTCCGAGATATACAATTTTTCTTTTTCATACAAGTCGCACAAAAGTGAAATTTTTCTTCATCTCTCTCGTGATTATTAATTTTTTATTAGCATTATTTTTTTCTTACTTTTTAACTCTTTCAGACTTAACTATACAATAATTCATGGATCGTCGTATTTTATTTATTTATTTTTTCGTCATTTATTACGACTTTCGATTACAATATTTATTATCGTCATCTTCATTTTCAGTCCTGAATATAGATACAATAATTTTTTTTCTTTTGACCCTTTTATATTATATACTTCACATAATAGTCTAGGAGCTCGTCGTATATCTATATATATATATTTATATATAATTTATAAAATGAAAATAGGTACAATTTTGGACGCATTTTTTCTTCTCCGTCTTTATTTTTTATACCACAATATCGGAAAAAACGCTCCGAAAAAACTTTATCATTTTTTTTCTTTTAATTTTATTATTTATTTATTTTCGCTTTTTTAATAATGCCCATCGGTTGCGATTCTAGTCCACTTGGTAGTAAAATTTTGTTGCTTTTTTCTCTCTATTTTAATTCTCATAACACGCTCACATTCTCGCAATAACTGCCTTTTTCTCTCTCATTTCTCTTGCACAGCTTTCCTTTATTTTTTCTACATTCATACGGAATTTTATTTATTTTTTATTTTTCACACCCTCTCTCGCTCTCTCACACTCGCCTTTTCCAACATTTTTTCTTTTTACTTTTTTTAATAATTCTTATAAGAGCTTAATTTTAAGGCGAACCTCTGCACGGCTTTCGCTCGTATATCGATCGATTCCATCGTAATTTTGAACATTTAGTTTTCTTTAAACAAGTTTCGTTCGTGCATTTTGCCAAATAGGACCGAATACTAGATTTCTCATTCGTACAGAGCGGTACGAAGAATGCGGTTATTTACAATGTGAGAATTCAGTAGAGAAATTTAACTTATGTCCAAAGTATCGCGAGTTTGCTTTTTTACCATATAAATAATCTCCGCGGACGATGGAACAATCGAGCCGATGCCGCCTAACAGAGGCTCTAAAAATTTTCGCGTTTCGCATGTCTCTTATGACTAGAATAAATTTCTTGTTTTTTACTTTTTTTTCATTAAAATTATGTTCAACGGTTTATTTTTCTCAACTCCGCGTGAATGTCAACGCGCATGTTGGCTATTATTTCATCATTTTTTTCGTACAAGCCTAAAAACATTGCCTAGGAGGGGAAATTTTTTTTATACACGGCGCTGTTTTCTTTTCGTGGCTCTCCGTTATTTTTATATTACTTTTTTTTCATTATTCGCCTCTATTTACATCGAACAAGGGGTCCTGAAGTCTTAAAAAATCCCTTTTTTTCAACTTTTAATTACACTTTTAACGTATGTTTTATATTTATATTTTTTTCTTTGTCGAAACATTGTTATGGAATATGTTAATAACCGCGTGCACGCGTGACGCGCGAAGAATTGCGAAAAAGATTCGCGATGACACATATTTTATTTTTCTCATTTCCACCAGGAAAAGGTCGCTTCTTTTTTATTTTTAATTTCACGACTTTACCGTTCATCGTAATCATTGTCCATGAAGAAAGTTTTTTTTTTTTTTATTTATTTTGCATTATTTAAACCTTTCACGTCCTATACATCACGTATTCTCGCCTTATAAAACTCATTTAGATCAATCCGGGTATACATCTGTTACGTGTGTCTTACGTTTTTTTTAATTTTATTTATTCAAAATTCTACACTTGCGGAACTGTGGCTCGTAACCGAAAGAGGACTTGGATTATTTTATATATGCACGCTGTAACTACACTTCTCCGTGCTATATCTTCGCTTACTCTTCTTAAAATTTTTTTTTTCTTCCTAAGTACGATAAAAAATTTTTTCTTTATTTTTTTTAAAATTTTTCATAAATTCTTTGTTTTTTCCATTCTCATTTTTTACTCAATTATTTTTGTATCCAGAAAAATTAATAAGTCAATTAACGTTCATATAAAATTTCTTAAAATATTTTTCATTATATTATATTCTTTTTGTACCTAGAAAATTATGTTTCGAAATATTTAATTGACTTATTATTATTTTTTTATTTTTATAAATAATTTTAAAATATTGAAAATCAATAAATTCAGAATTCTAAAAGAGTTTTGAACTTATAAAATATCGAAAAAGATGTGAATGTAGAAAAAAATTTGTTTTATCGTACCTAAGCGATTATAGGAAAATTGTTTTCCCAATTCTTAAAATTTGATGAATCCTCCCTTACCAATCCTCTTTTCTTTCTTACGAAAGAAGTTTTATGCGTCATTAAAGGTCTCTGTTTGTAAAATCTGCAATTGTACTATTCTTGCCTCTCATAATACTTCTCATATTTATAACTTCATCCCAAATAATACAAGAATCAAAAAAATTTGTAAAACTTTACAAACTTTTGATTCTTGAATTTTAAAAATTATTTTTATTTTCCTATTTATTATTATTGAACTTGTCTGATCCCAAGCAAGTCGAGGCACAATAACACACTTTTCGAAACAGTCACCTCGCTTTTCGCCGAAACACGATTGATTATATAGATTAAAAGTACGTTACGCAACGAGTGCGCAAAACACGTAATTCCCATACGAGTCGATGTTTATTCCCGCGCGTCTCATGGAATATGGTAATATTTTTACGCTCGGCAGGTATGGAAAATCGAATTTTGCGCACTGCGTCGGCAAAAAATTGTTTTGGGACCAATTATTTCTTCCGTTAATCAACCGATCAAAAGCGATAACTAATAATTAATAATAAAAAACGTTATTATTAGAATAATAGAAATATCAATAATATAACTAATTGTAATTAATAGTAATAACTAATAATAACCGCCACAACGAGAATTCGAGAAGTTTTACTAAATTTTTTTTTACTTATATACATGTATGTGAAAAAATTCATTTACATATTTTTTATTTATTTATTCTAATGAAGAAACAAATATATTTCCTAAAAATACGTTCAACTGAAAGAACAATGAATTTGTGTTTTATTTTTTTTTCTTTAAATCATCTTGAACTCTCGTTGCAAGCCGATAATAATAATAATAATAATAATAATAATAATAATAATAATAATAATAGTTAACGATATATTGTTTAATAAATGCACGTGTCCTAAAATTTCGTATGACAATCGTTAGCGTATTTTAGAGATATTCATTTACATCCTTAAAAAAAGTGAAACAATTAATGTCTTAAATATTTATTCTATTTTTTTTGCATCTTACTAGAACCAGCTCGTATAAACCTTTTGTCTCCCTCGTATAGTTTAGATAAATGAAAATAAATGAACAAGTTTCTACTAAAAAAAAGACTTTTACGGAAACACAGTTACGCACACGAAACTAGAAATATCACATCAAGTAATAATAAAAAAAAAAAAAAAGAAACACGCTCAAGAACGAAGGCAACACGTTCATCTATATAAAAAAGGTAAAGGTGTAATAAAAAAAATAATAATTTTCTAGTTAGCGAGTAGCAAGTGGCGGTAGCTTGTGTCCATTCTCTAATATAAAACATTATATGTTAATTTAATCGGTATAATGTAACTATATATATAAAAAGTAGTCACTAAATTGTTTGACATCAGTGACTTGTAGATAAAAAAAATGAAATTAAATAAAACCGTAAATTAATTTAAGTTCATAACGCGCAATAATCAGTAAGATAATTAATAAATGATAAAGTAAAAATACGACAACGTATTCAACTCGTCGTTAGTGACGCGCACGCGATACTCTCTACTAAAATAGTAACTAAAGAACCGTAGTATTTATGCTCAAGCTCGACGCAGATCGGTCATTTTTTTCTTTGTTAATAATTAAGATTAATAAATTTTAAAAATTTTTAAAATTTTCACCAGCTTAGAGTTTTTTTTTTCATTTTTTAAACCAATTCTGACTAGCAAGCAAAGCGTAGGAATTCATTCGTCAATTTAGACGATATCATTGTATTTACGCCTAACGTTAAAAAAATCAATAATTTTTATTATCATTAAAAATATTTTATTTTCCAATGAGCCGTTGTATAAGGAACTTTCAACGAAAACAAATCGACGTAATTTGACGAAAGAATTTCAAGAGCACGGACGATAAAAAAAACCATTTCGCTAAACTACCTTCATGAAAAATGTTAAAGATTAAAACAGTTAGAAAACCCGGAAAACCGTATATAAAAAAAAACAGATAAAGATATTAGTTGAAAGAGTGAAAACATTTTTCGTGATTAATTAATGACAAGTTTCAATAGTAAGTTGCATTTCCTTCAACTTTTTCATCATAATAAACAAGTTAAAGTTAAGTTTAATAATAATGATAATAATAATAGTAATAATAATAATAAACGGAACATTCAGTCGTGTCGACGCATTCGCTACTACGCGTCACAAAAAAACACCTTAAACGTCAACAATAACTGATTAGAATGAATTAACACTACCACGAGCATATAAAAAAATGAAACTTAACCTTAACAAAGCTAACTCACGTCTTTTTTTTTTTGTATACATTTAATCATCGCTGTTTTTTACGAACAACTTTATCTCTCGACGTAATATATAAATTATTATCGTAAATATAATATAATATGTATAACATATATTAATATAAAAAAGAGAATCTCTTTAAAAAACACGTAGCTTTTCCATTACTTATTTCTCAACTCTGGCTCCGACAAAAAAAAATTTATTCTCTTTCCCTTATTTAAAAAAAAATCTTTTTTATTTATTTTCTTTATGTATATTATGATAAATAAGCTTCGAGAATTCGAGCAAAGTTCACCGAGCTTTCACTTACATCTTCCTTTGACTAAAAATTCATTTCCCGTATAAAAAATTTAACATTTTTATTATTTTCTGTAAAATACGCCTTCAATTGCCTTTAGTGGTACAAATGAAAAAAAAAAGAAAAAGAAAACATGGTAATATAATAGTCAACCGCGATATCGAACATTAAAAATCGGGCATAAGTGCGAATTCTCGCTCACAATCATCTCCATATATAAATTTGTTTCTAACATTTTTAACGTAAAAAAGTAGAGCGAGAATCCGCGCTTGACAAAAGAAATAAAGCCCGCATATTTAAAAAAAGCGCTGGGATATATAGAAAGTTTATTTATCTAACTTTTTTGTTGAAAGAAAAATATTTAAAAGATTCATTCGCACTGTACATCCATTTTAAAAGAGTGTCGCTTTTGCTTATACAGGGATCGACCGATCGATCGATCGATCGTGATTTATTAATTTTTTTTTAGTCTTCCAAGATAATCCGATCGATCGATGTTGATGCAAAGAAAAGAGGCTATATTTTTTGTAAACGCTGATATTATTTCCCAAATAATCTCGCATGTTCTTTTGCAATTCCATAATTTTAAAATAAACTACTTTCTGCATAAATGCTTTTAATTTTAGGAACTTCCTTTAGCACAACTCTAATTATAATCTTCTTTAAAAACAACGTAAAAAATAAATAAGTAGCAATTTTTCACTTTGTACCGTTTTTGACTAGAATAAAATTTCGTTTGGAAGCTCATTTTTACATGAAATTAGAAAAAATAAAAAATCATTTTTAGTTTAATAACTTGTGAAATCAATTCGAGGAATTGCATATTATTGAACGTGTGAGAAAAATGTGGAATTGCGTCGGTTTATTTGCCCAAAAGGGGACTTTGACAAAACTTAATCCATACCATTAAAGTCAGTCAGAATCCTCGTGTTGATTACGTTAAAATTAGATATTTTAATTTTCAGTTATTAAATTCCCATTAATTTTCACAAGGACATCTGACCTTTATCAAATCAACGATAATCTGTACTTGTATTATATGGTAACTAACTGTACGTAAACGTTTGAAGTTTGAAACATAACGTTCATACGTCAGCATTCTGGTACAGGATACATTTCTTCATTTTTTATAGAAAAATTTTATTACTTTTGGAAATTTCATCAAGTTTGCTTTTTTATCAAAGTTCAATTTTTTTGACTAAAAGGGAAACGTATCCAGAACCATAATATGTTGACGCTCAACTCATAAATTCGCGAACGAAGTTGAAACAACGCGTTTTTTTTATTTGTGAGACTGATGGGTTACTGTTTTGGGGGCTTTCGGGTAATTCCGGGGAAATTTGCTTGTTGCGGAATTTTTTAGAGGGTTTTTGAAGGGGATTCAGTAGGGGGTTTGTATTGTGTTTTTTTAAAAGCAATTTCATAAGTGAAAGAACCCAAGGTTGCACTCGTTAAAAAAGTTCAATGAAAATTGGGGAATCCGCACACGGAGCTTACTTCTTTCGTCATTTCCTATTTTAGGCTTCCATAGAAGATTTTCCAATGAATTTCAAGAATCATTTGATGAGCATGATGTTGTGTGCTCGAATGATAAATTTTATTAATAATGATATTAAAAATGTATGATAACGGCAGCCTATTTAGGAATGAAGAATAGAAAGTCTCTCGCGTGTTCGGATACCCTCCGATTCGTGTCCGAGTGTCGAGTTTGATAATTAGGCTTTTATACATCTATAAATGCCTATTTTAACCGCAGTAAGTGCCTCCGCGCTTGTAGTGCGCGATGTTATGTAATATAAGCGATCGCGCGATTATTTATTTAAACACTGTGTTATTCTTGATAAAGGTAATTAATAATTAATTAGTTTATGCAATGTATGCTGAATATGGATTATTTATCTGTGGTTAATCAACAACATTTCTTCTGCTGCTGCTGCTTGTATGCGAGAGCTGACAATTAAGAGCGGTTATTGTTTTTTTTTTTTTTTTATTTCTTTATATTTAATATTTGTTCGCATTTGTTTATGCTGCTTTAAAATTTATTTAATAAATGGCTTGCATCGCGCCGGCTTATCTCCCACTTATTACTCAGAGTACATATACAACGTACTTGTCTAGACTACAAACACTTAGTTACATTTATTTATCGATAAAATTATTCGTTATGCGTGAATTCCCGCGTGACGTGTCTTTAAACTGTTATTATTTTGTTTGATAAGTGGAACGAGCACACGGATAAAAGGATATGGGATAAAGTTGATTTTTTTCTTTTTTTCATCTTTTATTTTAAATTGTTGAGATTAATGGAGGAAAATTTGAGGATTCGGAATAATGGAAGAACGTTTACTTGACTATATGGGATTATTCTTTGGATTGGAAGCTCGATTGCTCGATACTAGAATGTTGGTTGCTTTTGAGTAAAACAAGAGATTCCTCTGGATGAAGACTGTTCTAATCAAATGTTCAAAATATTTTTTTTTTCGTTTTAAGTATCAATGAGGAATAATTTTGAAGAATTTGAAGTGTGAACTTTTTGGTCGCGGTTGTATGATTTTTATTTGATTTTGAATTCTACATATATATGTTATAATCGTTCCACGGTTTTGGCGCGATGACTGCGAATTACTGCATACACGACGAGCAAACACTGAGAAAGACGACGACGTACTTTCTGTATTTAAGTTATACTTATCAACTGTTTAACTGCGATACATTTGTAATTACTGTTTCCTACTAGCACTACTAACTGTTGTGGTTTATATTTGAGAAAAATGTTTGTTACTGTAACGTAAGAACCCTTACAGAGGCACCCACTTTACGGTTTACAAGCTAATCATTTATTCGCACATTCTTTTAACCAATTTAACCAAAAGGATTTTATTTCTTCAGTATTTTCATATCATTAGGAATTGACAGTTGAAAATTTTTATCATCAAATTTAAACTGACTCGGACATTATCTCGGGCTCGCATTCGGAGGGTCAAAGTTTTTAGGAACATTGGGGTTAAACAAATATATTCCCGTTTAACAAAAGCTTTGAGAATATTTTTAAAAGAGCTACGCTTGACGACAGAGGTATTTCTTCCAGAAATCAGCAAATCTCCAGAACATTCCTCTATCGATCGGCGTTTATGCGGCAGGCTCTCTAATGGTTTAAATTGTTTTCTTTACGTTTACTTGTCTTTCATTAATTCCAAATAGAAATTTCAAATGTTGCCAAAGATACTTGAGGATGAAAAATTTTAAAAGTTTGGAATTTTTAATAAATTTTGTATTTTAAAATTGAAAATTTAAATTTCATTGAAATATTGACAAGTTAAACCCACCGCCTTAATAACTATTGGCTCCTATTTTTTTATATAGTGGACATTTAAACAACTTATTCCGGTTTTTAATCACGGAGGCTCGGACTGTGATCCGCACGCGTGAAAACGCATGTAGACGCCGAGGCGCTCGCACTGCTAGACTGTCGGTTTTCATTGCTGCGCTTTATTACGGTACATTATAGAATATACGTGAGTACGAATCAGCTTATTCTTCCCACGCACTAACATTAATTTTAAATTAAGGAAAGAGCTTAGGCGCTGATACGTACTGCTCGCATATTCCTTTTACTGCAAGATTATTTCATTAAAAAATTAAAACCCGATCGAAAACAAACGAACTTTCTTTGCATGATTAAAGCCGCATTATTTTCAATACTGCTTTATTCATTTTTTTTATTTATTTTCTTTTTTAAAGCCGGACTTTATAGTGAGCGACGCGACGCTGTTTATTTGCCTCCTAATTTTTTTTCACTTCGCGTCGCATCGCTGCTTTATCTCCTTTCTTCGCGTCGGCTTCATTCTTATTTGCCTCTCTTATTTCTATAGTCAGGGATGTTATGGTAATATGTTTAAATAATCGAATGAATAATTCGATTATTTGAATATTGTCATAATCGGTTATGTCTTAATTCGGGATTTTGTGTATGTCGGTAAAGAATACCGAAATTGTAATTGGTCGTGTTTAGGTGTTGTTTGTTCTACTTTTTTTTTTACAATATTTCTTCGTGCATCCAAACAAAGGCCGCGAATTCGCCGTTCAATGTAAATATCCTTTCTTACAACGTACGAAGTTTTTTTCTTATTTTTTCTTCATTTTTCTTTGACTTTGATCAAATAAATTTAGCACCTTTATTTTCCAAATATGTTGCACGTCGTTTGACGTATGAAAAAGCTTAGTTAGCGTTTGCACTGTTCACTTTTGTGTCTTATTGCTGGGGAAATTCATAATTATCCTTTCCCCATCAATTGGCGCCCAGTTTTACAGTGCTTCGCTTTAGTTCTCTTAGATATTTGTTGTTTTTTTAATACGTCAAACGACAGCAATAATAATTTATTTATTTCGAATGTTATTAATCGCCAAATTTCTATTTCCTTCTAGTTTACAAAGTTTTGGCAAAGTTTTGAACAATTTACAAAATCAATTGGCTTTACATATCCGTAGCATGTATGAAAAAAATTTTTTTTATTTTCTGTGTAATAAGTGTAATAAGTGTGGATTTGTAAAGTGTAATGTGTTGTGAGAGTCGCAGTTGAGAGTACGCTCCCGTGTATGCAAATGTGAATGAATGAAAGGGCGTGCGGGGTCGCACACGCCTTTAGTTCCAAGAGATCCAGGGCTTTGATTTATTTTTTAAAACTATTTTTGCTTTTATTTTTAAAATCCGGTCAGCTGTAACGTCGACGTGGGCATTGTCGAGTACAAGCTGTTATTACTGTGTGTATTATTGGGGTGGCATATATATTTTAATGTCATGTATCATCTGTTGATATTAATCGTTTTATTTTTAGTTAAAAAACGACAATATCAGTATTTGTGCTTCGGCTCAGCTAGCGATCACCAATTTCGCTGCTTCGCCAATACCTTGACCATTTAATTGGCAGGCATTTTATTTACTTTTTTTAATTAAGTCGAGTCGTACTTGTGAATGTGTATGCGCTGGGAGTATACACCAGCGCATCCGGGCTATGGCATTTTTTTAGATTAATAAACATTTAGGCAAATTTACATGAAGTAGATTAAGATTATTGATCAGGGCCGGCTTTGCAGAGAGATCAAACTCTCTCATTTTTTTAAAAATTCATCTTTAGAATTTCACGTTTCTTCGCACCTATTTATTTATCATAACGCGGATCATTATAATCGTTCTTTTGATTAGTATTTTTATTTTATTCGAGGCGTATCGATTTTTCATAAGTCTGATCACACTTTACTTTAACTACTTGCCTTATTTTATCCGTCTTACGTGATAAAGATTTTTTATTTATTTTTAAAGGCCGATTAGAAACAACATTTTTCGATTGAGTTTAATCGTCTGCTCCACTGACCCTCTTACGAGTTACGGGCATATGTAAATCAATATATTTGTAAATTTTTTTTTGTCATTTTTTTGCGTCTCGGCATCTCAAAGATCTAGGTTTTTGACTAACGACCGCCGCGCGCCGGTACGGTCGACAGTCTTTTTCATCCGATATCTTTTACGATGCCTTGACATTTTTTTTTTATTTTATTTATTGTTTATTTACTTCGTTACTTTAACTGTTTACGTTACACGTTTCGTTTAAGAAATCGTTCCGCGGTTTAACTTTCAATCGATTACAGAACATACACTACGAGCTATTTGTTTAAATTGTGCTTCTCTTTTTCTTCCATTCGTCTTTTTTATTTACCTTTCCATTGAAATGTTTAAAAAAGAGAGTTTTTTTTTTATTTTATTGTACACGTTCGCGGGGCACGGCTCGCATTAACGGGCGAATTCGTTTTTTTTTTAAATATGCATATTTAAGTGTATTATGTTTTTTTTTTTAATTTAGTTTATTTTTCTTTCTTGTTTATTCGATAGCCCAATATTTTTAAAATATCGGCCAGCGTTTGAAAACGCGTTCAGGATGCACCGGGTTTTCGTCGATTCTGTTCCTTCTTTATTGTTTTCAAATACCTAAACGTCGTCCAAGTCAATGTTATTGTTAATTTTTTTTTGTTTCTTCAAGGAAGGATCATTGTCGACGTTGGATTGTTATTTAGTATTGAGATGTTTTGAGTAATTTTGTAAAGTTTTTTTGTTTTTCAAAATACGTGTTTTTTATGTTGTCGTTGATCTTTTCAGGGACCGGGAAAAGTAAAAAAGTATGTTTGATTTGAAGCCACCATGAAGTTAAATAAATTTTTCTTTTTTTTCCTCTTTCCAAATATTTATCTTTTATTTTTAACATTTATATTATAATTTTTTTATCCTTTCAACCTTCAGCATAATGAAACGATGCCAATTTCTTTTTAATAAAATTTAATTATTTAAAAATTTTTTTTAAATTGAAAAAATTTTCTCGATCTCCTGTACAGCCTGTTAATTTAAGTGTTTTGATGAACACATAGTGCGAAAAGCTTCAAAATCATGCTTACTTTTTTTTTAAGGAAACTTGGGTTTATTGTAGGTTCTTAGGTGAAAGTGAAGGGTTGTTTAGATTTGAACTTTGGTTGATCAAGACATGAGAAAAAGGGAAATAAATCAATGGATTATAAATGCAAACATTTGGTCCCTACCAATGACGTGTGGAGGCGTCCGGTCATGGTGCCTGCGGTGTTGTAGTGCCAAGTGCGTGTTTGTTTTGTAAATAGTGTTTTTTCCTTATTTTTCGTTGAAAAGTTTGAGTTTATGTGAAAGCTTGTATATTACATTGGCAATGTGTCTTAATTTTAAAATCTTTTTACATATGAGTGGCTGTGTGTCAGTGTGAATGATATATGTATATATGTATCGCGTTTCAATGAATTTAACCATTTTTTCGAATAACCGTGTGCTTTATTTTTTGCATTATTATTTCGCATTATCATTGTCGTAGAAAGAAAAAAACAAGAATTTTCCCGATCGAAGCCGCTTGGCCCTTTGACATTGAAAGTCAATGCATCATTGTAAAAACATGAACGTCATTTCGCTCTAACATATGTATTCTTTAATAAAATACCTTTTATTTAAAGTTATTTAAAAAAAAGGCTTTTATTATGATAATAAGCGAAATAAACGAAATGCATTCTGAATGGTGCATTGTTGTGTCGGCCTCATTATTATCATCATCATTATTAAGTTAATTATATTTATTTTTTTAAAAATTCCAGTTTATTTGCCCGCGCGAATCGACGCACAAAACAGAAGCTCTGGTCGATAAAAGTATATTATCGTTTGGTTACGCGGGCGAGGGTACGCACTCGCCGCCGCGCTTTAGGTATTTACATAGAAAAACTAACCCTATTGCGTTTATGTTTACTCTGTTTAAGTTATTGTAATTCTTGTATGCTTGCGTGAATATCAAGAGGTGTATTTACATACTACTTAATCCGAGGAAAAAACTCTCTGTAACGAAAAATTTATTATTATCATTCGGGGGGAAAATTATTTACTAATTTACTCATTTATAAATCCTGTTAAAAAAACATCTTTTAATAATCGACGTATAATAACCGACCAATGATCGTCGTGCGTGCATCACACGGGACTCGCTCGATTCCGCTTATACTTTTAGACTTTTTCTTTCAAAATTTAACTTTTACAATTTTTCATCATTTTTCAAATAACAATCTTTTTTTTAATGTTTATCATTTGCCTTCAAATATTTATTTAATATTTTTTTTTTTTTTTTATTTCATTTTTTTTATTTTAAGCGAGTCCCGCGACGAGGCGGTGCCGATCGATAAAATGTAGCTTTTACGATGAATCCTTTAGCGATCGTTTGAAAATTTTTTTTTTATTCTCTTGTCCCAATAATTGAAAGGCCCTGGGTGACGCGGCTTATAAATTACGCGTGTCATTATCAAAAAATGTTCGTCTGACCTAAAAACTAGTCGGGACTTGTCAACGTTCAATTCGTTTTCGCGATTGCGATCACATAAAAATTTCAAAGTATCTTTTATTATCATCTAATTTTTCACGTTCTTTTATTTTTTTATTTTTTTATTTAACAGTAGAAAAAGTCAGAAACTATTTTATTTCTTTATTTATTTTGATTATTCAATATGCAATATCGTTTTTCTAAAAAATCCTTTTCATTCGAGTTGAAAAAATTGTCTTTTTAATTTCGCGTTCCCGAAATCAAATTGACCGTCGCGCATATTGACTCATCTCCGGTCAACGATACGTTTTTTGAAGATTTTTTTGTTTACTGTTTTCCTTTTTTAATTGATCTTATGATTTTTCCGTTTTCGTCTGGACTCGTCGAAAGGTATCCCCATCGATAGCGCGAACGACCACGACTTTAAAAGAGTACACGAACCATCAATAAAAGTTAACCCACATATTTTTTTTTATTAGTAAGAATATTATTTATTAACAGATCGCGTTAGACTCTTTTAATTTTATCTTCGTTAGAACCTATAACGGACTTGCCTTCATTTTTTTCGCTTGAACCCTATTCTTTATTTTTTTATCAATTCCCTTTCAATTTACAATCGATGGAATATTTTTTTTTTTTAAACGTTTTTTTTACCCTTTCGAAAAAATCCCACCCACTTTTTTTCTTAATCACTTTGCCTTTCCCTAATAGTATTGCGAGAACGTAACGGTATATATTGCAAGTAAAAAGTTCGAAACGACGCAAAACTTCATTACGCGTTTACTTATTAGGAAATAAAAAAATATTTCGCTTAGTAACGATCACAGGACCTCAGATTACGCTCAATCACGCCCGTCTCAGAAAAAATTTATTTTCTCTTAAACGTTCGTAGCTTATTTTTAAAAATTTTTTTTCGCATTCACGCTCGCGTATCTTTTATTTATTTTTAAAATTCACATTCGCATTTATCATTCATTCAATCGCATTCTTCAAAAAATTCTCACTCGCTTTATCTTTTTCGCCTAACTACGCTAGTCTCATAGACCCTATATTCATTATTTATAATATTTATATATAATATATATAATATTTAGCATTTAGATTTTTCTTTTATCTCTCTTCATCTCATCTATCGCGATGATTTTTTTTTACGATTTCTTAGAGCTTCTTAATTTTTTTTTATCTCTCGTCATATTTTCCATGTATATATAATATATATAATATAACTTGTTTGTAATAATTATTTTTTGTTTGTTCGCTTACGAGCTAATAGTTTTTGTGCTTTAACGAGCACAGTTGCGCGCATTTTTCAATGTATTATTATTTTTATTTATTTTATTTTTTCAATCATTTTTGTGATCAGCATGTTTTGTTGTATGTATAGGTAATTGTGTTTAATCGTACATTACTAACGAATTTACATCATTACTGTGTTGCTTTGCACAAGTGTATAATGACGCAATTTAATATGTTCAAAAATGTATAATGAGTCTTGTGCTCATATTTTAATATGTACATATACATATACATGCGTGCGTGTATTACCTTGAAAAATTCACGCATATACAAATATGTATATATGTATGAGTGTGTTGTGTGTAATGTGATGAGTAAAAGTCAGTCAAGCGTCTCGTCCTTTTTCTTTAATTATTATTATTATTTATTCTCAAATCATTTATCATCGATTAATAATTTTCCGCGAACGCGCGACGTCACAACGTCTGTCCTGCTCGGCATTCGCTACATTTTCCTTAATTAACTTAACGCCATTTTATTTTATTATCAATCTTCAATTTTTATTAATCACGACGTTTCTTTTTTTTTTCTTTTTATTATTATTATTATTATTTGTACCGATATAACGACGGCGTCGCGCGTCGCGAATTTTTAAATTTTTATCTTTATATCATACAGACTTATAAACAACTCGTTATCTCACAATTCCTAAAAATTACGTTTGAGGGGGAAATTTTTAAAGGGGAATTCTTAAGTCTGGTAAAGTCCTATACAACGTTCTGTTTCTTTATTTTTTTCTCATTAATTAATTAAGCTTAATTTCAAGTTTTGTTGAGCCTCTAACGGAGTGTCTTGGGTGGCCCGAGACCCATCACTCCGAGATTTTCACTTTTCTTTTTCACTACTTGTTATAATTGAAGGTTTTAAAGCTTAGTCAGCTTACGTGTCGCTTACCGATTTAATATCGAAATTCAAAATTCAATAATCAGTTGCAAATGGATAAGTGACAAGATTTCGTTAATTAATAGCAGTGTACGGCTTATTTGCTCGTTATTTGTTAATTATGGCACGTTTGTGGACGCCGGCGAAAGATAAGCGCGATTTGGGTTCGAAACTAACCTCAAATCGCGTTCATCTTTAAATTTTTGCTCGGACACGTCCTACAACGGATCTTTCTCTCTAAAGGTTAAAGTATTTTCAATGAGCTTAGCTATCGTCAGAAGACAACCCAACGCGATTAAGACAGTCGCATTAATGTTCTACAACATAACAACCGCATACAATTTTGCAACCGATAGAATTTTATTTTCGTACATAAAACACGCGCGTTTTTTTACGATTGCCAAATTGTTTGCGATTCTTCGATAAAATCTCGCGCGGTATTTTTCCTTACATATTATTACACATCTTCATAAACATTGTACAACTATATACGTATACTAAATCCGCGCCTGCGATCGTTCAAGGCTGCTTCTCACTGCTACACCGATTTTATTTTCTTACATTCGTATTGCATATTGTCTTTCTTGAAAATACTTGCGTTGTACTCGGGAATCCTATAATAGTCTTTTTTTATTCCTCTTTTCATTACTGAAAGTCTATGTGTTTTTTTAATTGCATTTTATTTTTTCTTCCTGTTACTAGCTGAGACAATGAGTAATTGAGAATCGACCGCTCACTTGGACGCAGTGTCGAAAGAAAGCAAATTTATGCATTCTCAACGACATTGCCGCCTATTTCATCGGCTTTCCTCTTAATACCACGTTGATCATCATGGATTTGAGGAATTGATAGCTTCACACCGCCACCCTGTTGTTGTTGTTGTTGCTGCTGTTGTTGTTGATCATTACCCATTGACATTTGCTGTTGTTGCTGCTGCAGTTGTTGTTGCTGTTGTTGTTGCTGCTGCTGCTGCTGCTGTTGTTGTAATTGTTGCTGATGATGAGCATGCAAACTGTCCATTGAATTGAGGGAGGCGGACGCTGTACTATCCTGCGTCCAAGGGGTCCACTCGTCTCAGTAGTAACTGAATTTTCATGGTTGTTGATTGTTCTGTTGATTAACAACGTGCTGGAGGGTGAAGCTTAGTGCTCGTGGATCACTGTGAAGCCTCAAGGCATGCTCCAGTCGTTGCTCTTGGAGTCTGAGTGCTTCTCCTGATAAAACAATCAATAATTATATCCTAATATTAATTATTATTTCCTGTAAACTCATAAAATGTTAAATCATTTCTCAGAAAGAAATTCATAAAGTAGAATAATAAATAATAAATATTTATTATTTGAATTTAATACTTTTTAAAACTTATAATTGTTAATTAATTAGTATTATTAATTTAACAATAATTTTTAATCCATTAACGAAAACAATAATTAAAAAAATAGGCTTGTAGATTGTATCGCCGAACATTGACTTATATCCCTTAAGAAAGTATGAATTATTTTTACAAACAACAACTATTACTCTTTGTTTAAAATAATTAATTTGCTTAACAAGCATAAAATAATTTTCTCAAAAAAAGAAGATATTAAAACTTTAATTAAAATAATAAAGTGAAATACTGGAAATAGTAATATTATAATAATTAAGTGTAATATTTGAAAGTTTTAAAAATCTTGTAAAATAAATATATTTACCTAAATCTGGAGAAAGCGTGTCTTGTTGAGACAGCTGTTGGTTGGTATGGTGTCCTGGAATACCAGTCGTGCCACCGCCATTATGTTGTCCCAGATGATGTCTCATATCGTTCGCGGAACTCGCTGCTGCTGCAGCTGCTTGCGATACCTTCAACAAAACCACGTGCGAATATCAGTCATACTATCACGTATTCATATTATGTCCTTAGAAAATTCTATTTATTTTTATGACATAAAAATTAAGAGAAATTTTTTTACTTATACTAAAATTTAAAAATAATATTAAAATTAATCTATAGTGAAAACCGCACTGTTTATATGATCAGATTAAAAAATAAATAAAATAGAAGTCAGTAATAAAAATTTTCCAAAAAATTTTCAGTATTTAGATGAATTTTTGAAATTTCTAAATTAATACCATTAGAGAATTGCTTAAAAAGATACAGTGAGTACTTAATTAAAAAATTATTAAACGTATCCTCTGAAAAATAAGTAAAAATCCCCCACGTGTATCATAAACTTTAATAATGTCAAGCTGAATACGACTCTTGCCTACTGTAATCCATTTTCCCACTTAACCCTCAATTAGTACAAGCGTCCTTCAGAGAAAAGAGGTAAAAAAGGGGGTAATTAATTTTTTTTTCTTTAATATATTTACCGCGAGCCTAAGGGCGTGCTCGGCTTGCGAACGTAAGAGAGCTTCGGCTTGTTGTAACCTAAGCGCTTGTTCTGATCCTGAAGATTGTACGCCTTGCTGTTGGCCTGGGCCACCCGTATTACCTTGTCCAGTTGCACTCATATCACCATTATTACCCATCCTCATTGCCGCAGCTAATGATGCCACGTCGACTGGTGAGAGATTTGGCGATACCGAGTTTTGCAGTCCTAAAATAAGAAAATTTTTTTTTTATTTTTCTACATTCAGAAATATTAAATATTTGAAAAAATAGTTTTTATCATTAATGTTCGATTTATATGGTTGGCTGTTACAAATGTTGAATTAGTCTTATAGAAATAAAATAATGAAAAATTGTCTGATAAATTCTGAAAATGTAGAATGAACTTTGCAATAAAAGATAGGAATAAATAATTCTCTTTTGAAGATAAATAAAATAAATAAACATAATATCTAAATAGCTTTGCTGAAAATATTGAGCTCGCTTTAAAAGATATACACATAACGGAGTTGTTGAAGAAAACGAAGCTAACACTTAATTGAGAGATCGCGATAAATATTCATAAATAAAGCGCACAAGAGAAATACAATTATAAATCATCGATCGAGAGAGTCTACGTATACATATAATCGGCTATACTAGTAATTGGAACAGTACAATCTTTTCTATATACCCTGAGCTTTCTTTATTCTTTGTCTCTCGATAAAACAACGTCGTTCGTTTGCCTTACTTTATAAAAAACTTATCACTTTCATAATGGCATGACGCGTGCGCAGTTATGTGCACATATTTTCTTCACTGCTTTCATTACTTTTTTTACATTTTATATTTTTTTCCCTTTTTTTTCCTGCTTTATGATAACAAATGACATATTTTTCATTTAATCATTCAAAGTTATTTTTATCATGTTTTTTCATGAATCTTATTTATAATAGAACAACATAATACAATAGAATCTTTTGTAGTGTTTAAACAATATTTCATTGTTTTACCTAATTAAAATATAATATTTTTTTCAAATAATTATAAAAATAAAATAAATTTTCAAATAAAAATGAAAAGTTAAAAAGTGCAATTTACCTGCGGAAACAGCGGCTGCCATAACGGCCATTCGTTGCTGCTGCGACTGCATTTCGTCATGGTACTGTTGTGCTGTCGTCTGTTGATTACCAGCCCTCAGCATTTCACTTAATTTGTTACCACTTGGTCCTGGCGATGCCATGTTATTGTTGTTGTTGTTGTTATTGTTGTTGTTTAATAGACCGGCGCCTGCGTAAAAATCTGCTCTCGTCAGTACAAGCTATGTAAGTTTTTTTGGCTTATCACCAAGCGGTTACTTATACACTAGAAGCGGTACGCCCGTTTAAGCCGCGTTATATACGAATTGTTAAACAAATATTACTCAAGCCTACTTTTTTCGATTTATTGATTATCAGTTATTTAACGGATTTTTAATTTGCGATTATTAGCTACACTCATTTCTAATGCTACTAGCACTTAGTATCTAATGTTATTTCTAATACTACTAGCACAATACGAGTCCTAAACATTGTTACATTAATTATTTAATTTTTTTAATTTCAAAAATTCATTTTAATTAGTAAACATTATTCAATATTGAATGAACAATAATATAGCATTAGCTTCCTCTTAATACTATTATTTTTATTTAATAACCGAACATTCAATATTCAATAATAACATAATATTACTTACTGACTAATATATAAGATTTTAATAATTTTAATGTTCTAATATACTGCCCTTAATCAATGAAATTTCCCATTAATAAAAACTAACCTACCTCGATATTAAAAAAAATAAAAATTTTTTGAAAATGCAGTGGAAAAACGATAAAAAAATAAATTAGTACTTTAATATGTGAATGACCACGCGCGATAGCGATATAATAAAGCGTACCAGGTTCGCTACCGGCCGAAGACAGCCTACCGTTGCCACTGCTGCTATCCGAGTGAGCCGAAGGCGAAGGGCACAATGGTGGTTGTTGAAGGTTCTGGGGTCCACCCATCTGACTGCCAAGTACACCGAGGCCGGCCCCTGAACACGAGAGATAACGTTCTTCCCATCGACCAACACAAATAATTATACATCAACTTCAATTCTTCTTTTTTTCTTTTTCTTTTTTTTTTTCTTTTCATTAAAGTTGATTTGATCTAACTTTATTTTTTCAATTTTTCTATTTACTTACCCAGACTCGAACCCGCGAGGAGCTCGCGTTCCCGCCTTTCCGCGGCGGCTCGGCTTAACACGTACTGCGCCGCGAACTGATGCTTCGGGTCCATCCTCATGTGCTCCATGTGTGTTAGTAGGCCTTTGATTATTAAAAAAATTTAAGTTTTTAAATCCGAAATATTGAACAGTTGATCTGGAATATAAAGAATTGTATATTTATCTGCTACCCACCACTTTCGTTCGTGAAGACGGACTGACAGACAGAACAGGGCCACATCCTCAGACTCGTACTAAGTTGGCTCGTTTCCGGATGGCAGGCAAGATGTTTCCTCAGACTGCCCTCGTTGACGTAATGTTTGCCGCAGACCGGACAGGGATGGTTGGCAGTACGTCGTTTAGCTAAGTAAGCCCCGGCAACGGAGGTCGCGCAGTCAGCGGTGGGAACAATAGGGCGACACAATGGTCAAGGTCAATGCCAAGCAGGAAAAAAGCACCCCCACCGAAGTAGGAAAATAATAGTATGCCGGTATGACGGAGAAGAGCCATTCACCAGAATAGGTTCAACTCGTCAATAAATAGTCATCTATTTTTATCAATTACTATCACAGAGCTCATTTCATTTAATTTTATTTCATTTTTATAAAAAGCTCTT
Organism: Anastatus disparis; assembly: GCA_017163975.1. Taxonomy (NCBI): domain Eukaryota; kingdom Metazoa; phylum Arthropoda; class Insecta; order Hymenoptera; family Eupelmidae; genus Anastatus; species Anastatus disparis. The sequence goes on from JAFFSR010000003.1 coordinate 524,376, forward strand.
TATCAAAATTTAGATGACCATTTTATCCTGAGTTCATGCGAGTTTTAACTTTAATTATCTTTTCAACTAGCACATGAACATTTTTTCATTTAATTTATTAACTCGCAGGAACTCAAATTTTAAAATAATACCATCACCAATCAGAATCTACTCAATTAAACATTCATCATATAAACACACACACGCACATGTACATTCAACTTGAAATTGTGCTACATTATTATTTTTAAATTTTTATATTAATTATCAATGTAAAAGTTAATATCGAATTTCACTTGGATTCATTGAGTTATAGGCAGAAAAAGTTATTAAATCATAAACAATCTTATAATTGTCTTTGGAATAGAATTGATAATTAAAAATGAGATACTTTAAATTTTGAATAAAATGGACATTTTTAGAGAAGAATCATTCTTTCATTATACTTTTGTAAATTTGTTTGATTATTAATGCTAATTTCGAATGGAAATCACAATTCTAAAAGTTCATGATTTTCTTTATCTTAAATGTTTCATCTCGATCAAAAGTACATTTTTCTATAGTATATTAAATTATTACTGAAGCCAAATTAGCTCGTAAAAATAACATTAAAAGCTTAAAAATATAGCACAATCTCTTTTAGACTTTTCGCACTTAAACTATTTTCTTTTTTTTATATGATATTGATATTGATGAAATTTCAAGCACATGAATGACATAAAGTTAGTAAATTCCCATTAGTTAAGAAATCAATAGATGTAACATGAATAATTGAAATTGTAAGATAGAAATTAAAGAGAGAGATAAGATAGTCTTTTTGCCCGCGCCAAAAGCGATTTTGGGACTTATAATGTAATTGATCTTATTTCTAACTGCTTAATCTTGAAATTCTATCCTATTCTAATTTACGCCACTTTCTCTTATTTTCTCTGCAATATGGGATAGATGATTCGAAAGAACCGCAACCTTAAACCCAAGCCTTTTAAATAACTTTGATCAACAAAAAAATTAAGAAGAAAAAAGAAAATTTTTATTTTTTAAATAAGATAGAGCAGTTTGTTAATAGAGATTTTTATGTTTCCATGTTATTTTCAGAGATGATCTATAAGATGATAATGTAATTTAAGAAAGTGGCGTCTTGCATAGTGTAGATCATTGTCGTTCTTATAGACCATTTAATTACTACTATTACTATGTGATAAAATATAATATTTTGAAAATTTAACTGATCTTATTATAATATTGTATGGTCTTTAAGAAACGGAGTGTCCCTAACTATAACTTAATCATCTATAAATATAATCGAGAGTGAAACACTGAACTATTTGAAAGATCATGAATATCCATTGTTTCATTCTCGGCATTGTTTAAACTTACTGGCTACACCGGAAGCATTTGGATCCTTGTGCGTGATCTTCATGTGTTCCATAAGAGCTTCTCCACCAAGACATAGTTTATGGCATACAGGACAGCTAGTGGCACTTGGGCCGCCGATCAGTGAATTGTGTTGCTGGAACACGACACGCTGTTGCAGCTCCTTTTTTGGGATGGTAGTAGTAGAAGACAGAAGAGAGGCGAGGAAAAGATTTTTTTGCGTTTAGCCACCACCCAACCACATCACCACCATTACCAGTGAATTTTTCATTTTGTTTTTTTTTTTGTTTTTTTTTTGTTTTTTTATCCACCGTATCACCAGAAGATGTGATTATTTAATTTTTTGTTTGTAAGTGAAGAAGCAGACCCAGAAGATAGAGAAGCGCGCGCGTACAGCCAGCAGTGGTGAGAGATACACACACAGAACAAGAGAACACGATATGAAAAGTCAGACTCACGGATAGCAGTTTTTTTAATTTCGTTAAAATAAGCTACCGCCACCATTATTGGCACTACGCCTTGCACACAAGAGGATTATTTATTAGCGACTCTTTTTACATCTTTTGAGCATTGTTAAAGAGTTCAAAAATTTATTTAATTATTATTGAATATTAACAATATCTCAAAAGTTTAAAAAAAATCATTTTTCAGAATTGGATTTTAGGATTAATTGCTGCTTATCTTATGTTTTAAAATTTTATTAATCTTTTAAATATCTAACCTTTGGTACAAAACAAATATTTAAAAATTTATTGAAGTTTATTTTGAAATAAAAAATAAAAGTAAAATAAAATTTAAAATCAATACAATGTCGTGATGTTTTATTGATTGATAATAAAAAATAATTGAATTTATCAAATTGTCATTTGAATATAGAATAAGAGTAATAAGTTTAAATAATACTAAATACTAAGACATAAAATATAGACATTTGAGCAGCAATAGACATGATAGGATATCAGGGTATAATGTCAATAAGCAAAAGAAAAAGCCCAAGATTAAGGTGAATGAAAGCTCTGGGTCAGGATATCGATCGATTCACGTCTCATCGTATTGCATCTGAACTTTCTCTATTTCAAGTATGCACATAGACATATGATGTTTAAAAGTTTATTTTTAATAATAGTCAAAAGAGCAGCTATGATGTATTTCGATCGACCTCGCTTAACCTTTATATTCTTTAAAATTTCAGAACAAAAATGGGACGTGGGATACATGAGCATATTTATATATATGCGCAAAGCATAGAATCAATGATCTGGCTTTTTTTTTAAATATTTATCTTTTATCCTTTTTTCAATATTATCAATTATATTATACATAGGATTGTATATTGACTAAATCTGACGTCCTTTTTTCTACTTTTTTCGTTAAATTTAAAATTAATCTAACTTTAGATATTTTGCCGTTTTTATATGTGTATTCGTGTTGCAAATTTTTAACGCCTACGAGTGTATAATAAATTAAAAAAACTAGGAAAAAATCAAGTAATAATTTAAAAATTATAAATTATAAGTATAATATGTATAAAGCAAAGTCTAATTTCGCGTACACACAGTTTAAAAGTTGGCATTGAGAAAAGCTATGGCCCCCAGCGGTCGTTCGTTATATCTCTGTATATGCATGTGCGTTTAAGCGTTTTACTTACGCATTTCACACACTCACGATTTCTGTCTTTCTCTTTTTTCTCTCACTTCTTTTTTATGAATTTACTTTTTTTTTCTCTCTCTCTCTTTCTCTCTCTCTTTCGCATTGTCGATGCGCCGAAGGACGTAGACTTTACGCGCGCAAGAGCATGAAAAAATAACCTTGCACAAAACCAAGAAAGCAATTTTTAAAAGGAGGAACTTAAAAAGATTGCCGTGATCTTGTACGTGTATATCAAAGCTAAGAGGAATTTTTTTTATTTTTCTTGTATTATTTTTTCACATTTTATTTGGCATTTTATTCTTTGAAGAAAAAGCTTAACGTATTATTATTATTGCCTTTTACATTAAAATTTTGAATTTTTATTTTCATCAGTATAGTTTTATTATTTTCTATAATTTTGTTAAAAACTTTGACTCTTATAACATTGTAGAATAATCGAAGCAGATTTTTATCCGTTGACGATCGTTACTATTGAAACTAAGAATGAGGGTTGCCACATGGACGGCGCTAAAACTTTCTCCCTCTAAATGTCTGGAAAGAAAGATTGGGCTAAGAAAAGTCATGGATTAAGAAGTGCGTAAAGTGTAAGGCATAGTTGCTTATAGTCTAAAAATAAAGATCCGACGAGCGGCAATGACCCGAAAGTTTTGGCGTTTTCTCCTATCCTTTGATGTTTGCTAGTCTTCTCGTAGAAAATAATTTGTTATTCTTTTTTCTTTAAATTTGCGTTGATGGCCTTACTTTTTTCAGTACTCCAAGTTAGCGCCGGTTTTGCAAGTTTTACTTTCCTTGCTCTCTCTCTGTTATTCTTTTTTTTAAAATCCCGGACCTAGGGCAAGCTATACGACGGCCAAAGAAGAGAATAAAGAAAAGAAGATCAAGAGAAGTTGCGCACATGCAAGTTATTCTCGGAGAAGTAAAGCTTCTCTCATATACAACATGGGTTCCAAAAGAAACGAGAAAGATAGATATATATATATATATAAAGAAGAAGAAGAAGGTTCGACGCCCCGACCTGGCCCAAGTGGAAAAAACCGGTTTCTTCCTTGGTAAGAAGAGAGCAACGTTAGCACTCCTTTCTTTTCCTTTTTTGCACTACTCTAACGTTGTTACTCTCCTCTCTCGCAGCATCCTCTCTTTTTGCACTCACTATTGCGTCCCACTCTCTTTCTTTCTTTTTAAAATGACTCCAAATCTTTTTCTCTTTCTCTCACTTCTCTTGCTCTTTCTATAAAAGCCGACATGTATATATGCTACTCTTGTTTTTTCCCTTCGAACGAAGAAAAGGAAAAAAATGAGAAAGAGAAGCGAGCAACCGTGAAGTTGAACACGCGTGGGCGAGTGCGATCCTTAGTGCCGGCTGCCCAGCAAATTCATCTCGCGTCTATGTATCTATATATATACATCCATGTAGTATGCAGCTTATGTCCTTAAGGAAGAGTTAGCTTTGACTATTTGGCTTATGGAGAAAATAATAAGAGAGAAAGAAGAAATTTTTTTATTTCTATATAAGACATATGTGTCCTTTCAGTTATAGCGATTAGATTTGCCTTATATGCCAAAATTGATGGCCGATCGAAAGTCGATATTCTTCAAGTTGCTTATTATCGCACTGCTACACACGTATATGAGTGTTAAATTTTCTAGCGCTCGAATTTATTTTTCTTTTTCTATTTATACATTTTATTCTTATAAGGAATACTTAATCATTAATCGTATATAAGCTCAGCCAATCCTAATTTCTTTAAACTTATATTATTAAAATACTTTTTTAATATTTTCAACTTTTAATAATATTTTTAGATTTTTATAAAACATTTGACCGATTTGGAATCTTAACTTATATCTTATAAAATTATTCTTTCAATCGAATTATTTTATTCTTTAATTATGAACATAGCATATCCAAAAATATTTCTCTTTCTATTCCATTATTCTTTAATGAAATTTTTTTATTAAATCGTTATTAAAAAGTTATTTACATCAGTTGTTAAAAATTTTAAAACAGAAAAATTAAAAAGAAAGTCTTGATAAAAGCAAACTTTAGCAAACGCAAAAACCGTAAGTTATCGAAAGAAGATCATCCCCGAAGCAATAGATTGGTACGCACGTGTACACAATATGCGCTTCTTACATTCTGTATAACGAGACTAAACACATATCCCTTTCTCTCTCTTCATTTATTGTGAAAGCGGGAAAATCTCTTTTTCTTTTTTTCTCTCTTTTTGCTTGACTTTTGCTAATCTCAGATTCTATATTTACGATTTCTGACTTCCTGCTGAATTCAGACTAATTTAGAATAGAAAAGAAGAAGAAGAAGATGAAGAAGAAGGAGATGATGAAGATGAAGAAGAAAGGAAAAAGAGAGAAAGTCGTAAGTGTATATTTCAATCGAAATCTCAAAATTATTTAAAAATATTCGGAAAAGAAGAATCGACGGAAATTGGAGAACAGGAAGGAAAATTAAATATTCAATGTATCGACTGATTATAATGTATAAAAAGAATAAAAGCAATGCTTTTTATGGAAGTAGTGCAAGCAATTCTTCTAACGACGTTCAATTGCTTTAAAAAGTATAGCGTTTTCATAATAGAAAATTCAATTGCGTCAAATCTTCGATGCTTTGAATTATTTTTTAATCAACTTAAATTTTCAAGGATTTAAGCTTCAGAGATAGATTTGATTTTCATTTTATTAAATATTCTAATAAAAAGCTTTCAATATCAAAGAAGTAATATTTTATTTATATTTTCACAATATTATAATAATACTTTTGATAAGATTGAGTAAAATTAAAAATTTAAAAATAAGGCTTTTTTTAATGAAAAAAAGGCTATCGGAAAAATATACTGGTTTCTCTTTGCGCAGTTTATATCGTCACAGATGGTCCGAAAAGTTAATCGGCCGAGTGAGCGTAATCGCGTGCTAGTAACGATTGAAAAAAAATTTTTTAAACTCAATACGAGAATCAGTTCTCTTTTTCACGTGGAAAAAATAGGCGTGGAGGAATAGAAAAAAACTAAATAATCGTCCAAGTACAAAAGCAAAGGCCCCTCTTTTATATTATACACATGCATAAAGATCCTAGAGAGAAAAAGAGAGATCCTAGGGAGTGGCGTAAAAAGGAAGTGGGTGTGAGCAAGCGCGTAGCGGTGCGTGACGCCGGCGTGCTACCACGACAACCTATGTGTGTATATATATAAGTCAAAGCCATTTTCTCCATATGAGAGAAATTTTCGGATTTATTATTTTTTCCATCCTTTTTATATTTGTTCAAGAGCTTGCGAAGAGACATATCGTAAGAACAGTATCATACGAGTTATCGTATGGGAGCTTACAAGAGATCGATGGAGCTCAAAGTCATGGAATATCGAGATTACCAGAAATTTGAAAAAATAAATCATTCTTTAAAATAGATTTTTAATGATTATAATTAAAAAGACTTCTAGTAGGTAGATTAAATGTAGCTTTTTTCCTTTATAAGTTCAATCCCGTTTTGAAGATTCGCATATACATGCATCCTATAGGGTTATAACGGTTTAGTCACGGCAATGAGAATAAGAATGAGAATGAGAAGGAGAAGGAGGTGCTATAGCGCATTTGGCAAGCGACCTTTTTTTACAATTTATAATTAACTCTCGTGCGTTTTACTTTTTTTACTCACTTTTAGGCACCTATGTTTTTACGTCTTTATAATATAAAAACTTATTTGTCGAGTCAAAATTTACCTTTTTAATAAAATACCAAAAAAAGATATTATCATTTTTTATATTGACAAAGAGAAATACCTTCCGGTTTACTTGATTAAATTTTTAAGAATGGAAATTGGTGCTTTCTTTGATGACTTTTAAAAACTGATTAAAATCATTGAAATTTTTTTATATCAATGCATGTTCAAATATCATGTATATATATTTACGTATAATATTAATGCGTTTAATTATATCGAAAATTTTACAATGAAATATTTATATCATTGTATTGATTATTAATTATTTATAAACATAAAAAAGTATTTTAACCTAAAGAATAGCTATGTCCTCGATGTGAATTGAAATTTAATAAAAAAAAAGAGTCTTTCTTAAAAATATTTAATGTTTTTACGTTTGTTAGTAATTTAATCTTAAAATTTGCATGTTTTACGAGTTTCTAGTCAGAAAATAAAAATAATGTTTATATTGTAAAGTAGTAAAGTTTTATTAATCCTTTTTTTCCAACATAAACGTTTACAGCGCTTAATTGTAAAAGAAAATAGTTACTTTCTTATATACTATAAGTAAAATAGGGAAAAAAGGAAGAGCGCCAGTGGTTTGACAAGATTTTTTTATCAATTACAATTAACTCACAAGTTAGTAGTATACTTTTTTTTGTATACTAGACTTTAGTTGCTCTAGCTGTTAGAGAATTGTTGGAGGGGAAAATAGATTGTTGCAATTAGAACTCCGTCAACGTACTTTTTTTTCTCTTTCTTTAATTAAGTGATTTTACGCTGCAATGCTTTAAAAAAAATCTTTTACTTTAAACTTTAATGTCAATTATATTAGACTAATTTTTTTCACTTTGTTAATTAAAGATTTATTTTTTATAACAAAGATAACTATCAAGTTCATTAAAATTTTTTTTATTATGAACTTCTTTATTAAGGTATGATTATATAATGATAGAAAAAATATCTTTTAAGAAATCTCTTTTTTGAATAAACTATAATAATTATAAAATTTATTAAAATAATTTCGTAATCAGTTATAAAGAAGGAGAAAAATAAATTGAAAAGCTTTTCTTTTTCAAGTTATAACAATTATGTTAAGAGGAAGTCGCGTAAGCTCTTTTCTGTGCTCGTCTTTAAAAGTCATTTTGTTTTTAAGTATCTTTCGAACGTCCATAACGTTAAAGAAGAAAAATATCCACAACAAGGCGCCGACGTTTTAAAAGAAATGTGTAAAAATAAATAAAACAAATCCTTTTTCTACATCGTGTAATTAAAATTTTAATGACTCCATAAAAATCTAATAATGATATTCATTAAATTAATAATTATTATTTTAACATCTTTGATATTTAATATCTTAAATTTAATTTAAACTTTAATCGATAAAAAGACGTTTAAAAAATTTTTTTTTTATTTTTTGTTAAATAAAAGTATCTTGTATTTGACTTAAAGTATGTATTAGTTTATAGAATTCCGACAAACATTTTCTTTTAAAACTCAAAGTTAAGAGGAAAGAAAAATATTATTCGAAAAGGCGCTTTACTTCAAAAGCCATTAAAAAAAAAAAAGGAAAAAAAGACATACACAGAAAAAAATAAAAGAATTTGAAGCAAAGGCACGCGCGTGTAAAGGATACTCGTTGAGAGTTTACTCTTTCTTTTCGCTTGGCCTGTCTGAAGGTCTTCTTACAAGCTCTTTGTTTTTTTATTTTTTTCTTCTTTATGCTTTCTCAATTCTTTTTTTATATCCTTACTCTTTTGCCCTCCCCCTCCCATTCTCTTTTAGTCGATTTTTACCGAGGCCACAAAGCAAGACAACCTTCATCGACTAGAGCTACACATAGTACATATACTACCTTTAAGCTAAAAGATGAATCCTTTCTGTCATTACTGACACTCCGTCTCTTGTTTTATGATCTTGCCTTTTCTTATATACTTTTTATATTTATAAAAGTCTCAGAGTTTCGTTGTAATGATCGTTATGCTGTAGCTCTTTCATTCTTCAACAACAATCTTATAAACTTCTTCGTGAAGCCAACTTTTTTTTTATAACCTATTATTTCATTTTACTTTTTTCAATTCTTTGCTTTTCATTCACCAATTTCAATTATAGCCGTTTGGAAATTTTTCAAATTTTTTTTTATTAACAAAAGATTTTAATTATTATTCAAGATTCTATAGTTGTACTTGATTTTTTATTTTTATCACAAATAACATGAAAAAAATTTACTTGATTCTTTACATGATTTAAATATACACTGGGTTACTTGTCAAGTTTATATAATTAAAATATTCATAGGAAAAAAAAACTGGTAGGGCAACGAAATCATTAGCCAAAAATAAAGTCATTGCCAATTTTATTGAATAAGCATTGTAACTTTTTTTCAAACCTTTTTCGCTACATACATTTAAAAAAAATTCTGTCGGGCCTTTACGCTTCCGTCAACACAAATTTGTATTATTAACACGACAACGAGCGATGATCGGTGACTTGACTAATCCCTTACATCGTCAATTAATGAACACGAATTTTTTATATAAAAAAATAAAGAATTAAGACATAATAAAAGTGCCAGTAATCACACGCGCGTTACAAAACAAAAGAAGGAAACGTATCTAACGTACATGACGGCAGAAAGAAAAAAAAATTGCCATGACATGAGTGTAAAATAATCGCGCAACACAAAAGCACGACGGTGCGTGTCAATAGCAACGAGAGAAAGAGCGAGAGAGAAAAAGAGAGAATGAAATAAGAAAAAAAGGTGGAGCGTCGTTTGTTATAGAATAAAAAGGGGCAAAAAATAGACATACGAATATATACATATATATATACGTGCGTGCAAAGTGCGTGTGGCGTATGAGGGAGAAACATAGAGAAAAAAATATCGGAGAGGGTGAAAGAGGGGGCGGAGTCGAAAAAAATCAAGCGACGTGTGTCTATATGCTGGGAATTCAATTGAACCATTCGTTTTGCGTCTTTTTTTTTCTACATACACATGGGACATTGGTACGTTTATATAGGCTTTCATTTTTTTTCTTCTTATTTTTTAGGATTAGAATTTCATTGAGCCACATTTGATGTAGTGCTTTCATGCTTTTTTTTCAAAGAAAGGGTTGACTCGATTGCAGTTTATTAAAACGCGATTATTATGGAGATTGTCAATGGATAATCTAACTTTGTATTCAGAGTATTAAATTTTTCATCTATACCATGGAATAATATTTTTTTAATAATAACTTTATTATTATTATTATTGATGTACAATTTTATTTTAATTCTATTGAATATTTAACTTTTTAATTGAAATATATTTTTAAGCTATTTCCATGAAAAATCGTTAACGTTCAACAATTTAAATATTATTGTTCATTTGGAAAATAATTTTAATTGCACAAAAAGTATTTTTACTATGAAACTTCTTTTTGATTTTAATAACACTTCTAAATTAGAAGGCTACATCTTTCAAACCATAAAACCTCCGCCTACGCGAACAAAAATTTTCAAAACGAACCGCAAGTCCTCAATAAACCCGTACGTTACCTTCTACTCGGCAAAAAAAAAAAAAAAAAAAAAAAAAGAAAAAAAGGAAAAGAAAATGAAAATAAAAAAGTACGTTTACACATATAAAACACGAATTATCCAGGCGAAGGAAAACGCGTTTGCAGCAGCAGCTCTCATTATACACAGCGCTACGGGCAAATGCCATTAGCGCGCTGAAGCTAAGGAAGAGCGATATTCTCGCGTGATGCCCTAAGACCGAAGGCAAGAAGTGCGCGCCCGCGCAAAACATTGAAAAACCAAGCAAGTATACAAGTTCAGGATACAGATGCGCAATGGCTTAGAAATCGTGTGTGGCGTAATGAATGCGGAAAGAATTTTTTTTTAAATCCTCAAACTTACCGTTACATTTATGATGATTCTACGATAGCGTTCATCTTTAAATATTATTAATTATTATTTTAACATTTTTCCTCTAATGATTTTATTTAATCAAATATCGATTAAAATATTTTTAGCGTTAATTTTTCTGAATTACCAAACTTTTGTTGTACTTGAAATTTTTCATAAATTTTAGCTAATTTTAAAGCATTTTAAAAATATTTTAAGCGAAACCAGACTACTTTATCCCTGGCAGATATAAAATCTTTATATGAGTTGAAATAAATTTGGTGATTCGAAAAGTTATATTTTTAATAGAAGAACATCGGTTATACAGTGAGTTTTAGCTTACTACTTGATTTAGCCTTTAGTTGAATAAAATGCGTATTATGCCGGTGAAACTGCGAAAGGCCGTCCTACATTTCTATTTTAATATTGCCGAAAAGGAAAGAAAGAGAGAAGTAGAAGTTTATTCTTTCTGGAATTAAGCCAGCCGTCGATGTTTGTGATTAATCAGGGGAAAAAAGTTTAAATAATCTAAATTATATCGACTCAGTATACACATATTATTTTTTTGAATTTTTAGTGGTGGTGATCCGGTGTGATGGTCATATAGTGGACGCGATAGTGAAATTTCAAAGAAACATATTTTTCATATATAGAAAATGATAAGTGTGTGCTTGAGATAAAAGAAAAAGAAAAGAAAAGAAAAGAAAAGAGAAAAATTGCTATGTTAAAATTAGATAGTATTAGAATAAAAATAGAAAAAAGATTGCTCATTCTAACACACATTGATTATTAAAAAAATAAAACACACGTTCGTTATTGGAAAAAATGTATGGTGTTAAATAAAAAAAAAAAGAAAAAGTGATGACTCAAAAGTTAACACACAAATTTTGTTTTTAAATATTCAACAGAAAGAATAATCTGTTAGATTAAACTGACTCGAATTTGTCTTGTCAACTCTTGGAGCATACACGAAACAATTATTGGTTTTTGGTTAAAGAAAAACTACACAAAAACGTTCAAAAAAGGTAGTGTAGTTTATGATAAATTTATAACTCACCCGAATGTCAACTTGATTTGGCAGTAATTGTGACGCAAGTAGCATTTGGCAATGATTCTATAGACAAAATGAAAAAAGACTTCTAAAGTTTCATCAGTAAAATTCGAAAATTGGGTGGAGTTATTCTTTTTTTTATTTTTATGTATGTAACATCCGAAAACGTCCAGTTGATTTAATATAAAAACGAAGGAGAAAAAAATTTGTGTATTTTTCACTATCGTGTCATCCTGTCTTCTCAGAGTTTTGTGTTATAAATAGTATTTTTTGCATACGCTAAACTTTCAATTAATTAATAAAATATAATTAATCAAGCTCGAAATTTCACCTTTAATTTTATTATTATTTCTAAGAAGTATCAACCATAAGTCGAACTGTATTTCGAAATATCAATTCAAAACAATTCCACGAACTTATAAATTATTCGATATTTTAATTTATAACGATTATCTTCTTCTTCCCCTTTAAAGAAAAACTCCCTGCGATTAGCTCACTCATAATCGCTCGGTAAATTTTCATTTTTTCAAGCTTTCCATTTTTTTTTATATTTTAAAAAAATAAACTAAATCTAACGACTAACGAGTTTTTACATAGCGTAGAGTCGCTACTATACTTTGAGGGCAATTAAGAAGGTGGTTCGTAAAGCGGAAGGGTTGCACGGAGAGTAAAGAAAAAAAAAGCGATGACAAGAGAAAAGGGGCTCGTTGCGATATATAAGCTGCTTCGTGTTGCTTTTAACTATTAACGGAAGATATAAGTGCGCGATCAACGAGAAGTTTTGACCGTAAGATGGGATATAGAATGTAGGTGAGAAAAGAGTGGAAATCTTTCCGACTTACTTTTTCACTCTGTACTTTACTCAGATTGACCATAGTTTTATTTAACATTTTTCGCTTAATTTTATTTTTTAAATATTTTTTTTTACTCTTATTAAATTTTTATTCATTTTTATAATTGATTATTAAAATATTTGATTAACTATTTTCTATAAAATTTTTAAAAAATCTAAAATTTTCTTCTTAATACATTGTGGTCATAACAATTATAAAAGAACAAAGGTTAAAAAGAAAAGAAAAAAAAAAGAAAACGGATACTATGAACGAAATTCTTTAGCACAAAATAGCATAATGTATTTTAAAAATTCTCCTCTCATAGGTACTACAAGATACAAGAGAAGCAAGAGTACAAAATAACCGCACGTAGTGCTGCACTGAATTAGGTTATTCCCTTTTATCGCGCAGCACGGAATACCGTTTTCCATCGAAAAAGGCGGAAGGACGTAATTCGGTACTAACGTATATGCATATATATATATATATTTGTATACATATATATTTTATCGAGCAGAAAATAGAGCGAAACATAGCGAGAAAGATAGGTAAAAAATGAAAAAATTTAAAAAAAGAAGAGCAAAATAAGGACAGTAAAGTGGCGTCTATTACAAAGAGAGGCACTTATCTTTCTCCTTTTATATATACATATACGCATGCATATACACAGTTCGCGTCGCCCGTTTCGATTATAATATTCGATTTCCTTGAGGCTTGTTGTATTGCCTTTCTATAGTCAAGATAATGTTTCGCCGACACGCTAATGCCACTAATACACACAGGAGAAAGAGAGAAAGATCTAGCTACTTTTTTTTACTTTATTTCAAATCGTATGTAGTATATATATTTGATAGAAGCAAAAAAGTTTTACCTATGGGACTACTATTTCTTTACGATTCGCGTTAATTTTACTTTATAATTCGACAAATGCATTTTATTTTCCACATCAAATGCTTATGTTTCTTTAACTTTAATCTAATTCATTATTAATCAATATCACGAACTTAATGAGTTGATAAAATATTTACTTAAAGAAACGATTAAAAAATCTCAACGCCATTTTTTTCCATATGTTTGGAATAATTTATCTTTTTTAAAATAAATAATTCATAAATTCTGTAAAAGTCAGTAAAAAAGACGGGAAAAAGATAAAAAATTGAAGACGATCTATTAGGCGAAACAAGGAAAACAATTTGAAGAAATCTGTTTTCTCTCTCTCTGGTTGTAGCAATTCGATTAGTCCGGGCCAAGATGGGCTTGCCGTTTGTTACGTTCGTTCGTTTTATTTTGCCTTTTAAAATGCTGTTGCCCAGGCCCTCTTTCTCTTTTTCTCCTTAGACGCGTTTTTACTCGCCGGCATTTAACTCTCTCACCTTCACATAGCGTTGTTTTAATTACACTAGAGGAGAGAGAGAAACAGAGAGAGAGTACGCTTGCAACGCGATACTTTATTTCTGCGGTAATCCTTATAGTAGAAAGTATATGCGTGCTCTCTTATAAAGAGGGCTGAAGAAGCAGAGGAAGAGGAAGAAGAAGAAGAAGAAGTCATCGTTGTCGTAGTAAAGAAACTAATTTTAAAAGCTGTCGGATCTCACGAAAATGGACCGGCTAACGAGTCCTAGCAATCTCAACCCCTTTTTCTTCAAGAGAAAGTGTTTCTCTATATATACACCCGAGATCGCGTATTATGCACGGAATGAAAATGTAAATAAGGAAAGTGTTGCACTTCAATGATCTTCTCCTCCTAGATGTTTTTATTTAACTCTTATTATATGTGTAAGTACGTTATTAAGAAATTCAATATTTTGACATTATTATTTTTTTCTCATTTTAACAACTAATATTTCTACTATGCATAGTATTTTTTATGCGTATTTTATGCAGTAAATTAAAGCTCGATTTTTGACCTAAAACTAATATGCAAATATTTAACAGTAACGATATAACATAATACTAAGCCCCTACACGTATGCAAAGTAAGTTTTAAAGTAAAAAAGAAAGAAAAATATGAGGAAATTTTGCTCCTGTCAAATTATACTGCATGCACTATATATATATATGTATTTCTTTATCGCAATACAACATCGTGCCAATATTACTTGAGTATTGCATGAAAGGTCTTTGGGGAATTTTCATCTAAGGCCCTTTAAATTCTGAAAGTGCTCGTGAAAAAAGGCGTTGTACAGAGAAAAAGAGAGATTGATCTATGCGCGAGCGGTATATACCTGAGTTAAGTGCCTCGTTAGGAAGTCAGATTAGTGCAGTTGAGATTTATCGACGCAGAGTCGAAAGAGGAGGAAAAGAGCTAGCCGCGAAAATTGAACAGGGCTTTTAGCCGCGGATTAGGTTTCAATTAGGAAGATCCGGAAGAGAGGCGCTGCTCCCTCCCGACTTATTCGCATATGTGTTCCTAGAGATTGTTAGCTGTACTCTCAAATGCTTGATATTTATTGCCCAAAGATTGCACGTTAAATGCTTATTTTTTAAACCTTTCTCCCAAAATTAAATACTACCTAATCTTCTTTATCTTAAGCTATGAGATTACAGCTGAGTTCTCGCAAAAATCCAAAACTTTTTTTAACACTTATTGAGGAGCCTCATGAATATTAAATATTAAAACAACATTGATTTAATACTTTTAAATGAACACGAATAAACAATGAATTTTTTTAAAGAAAATGTCAAGTCGTCAAAAAATGTAAAAAAAATATGTAAATTTGATCTCTTTGAATTTTAGTCTCAAGTAGAAAAAAAAAGAATGAATTTAAAACGAAATGTAGCTTTATCTAGAATGATCGCTCATCAGCCTAGGATTGAAATAAAACGATCGTACGAAGTGAGAAAGGATGAAGTACACAAAGGAAAAAAAGAAGAATCTCCCTTTCTCGATGAATTTTTTTTAGCTCGGAAAGCATCTGCTTGGTAAAACTTTTTTTTATCTTGCTCCTTATATAAGAAGACATGTGCCGAGCGCGCGAGAAGGAAAAGAAAAGGGTTGAGAGAAATTTTCGGTTAGCTAAGCAAGAAAGAAAAAAAAATGGGCCACACGACATATACGAGGATACTACATAGATTGTTCTTGAAAAAACAGGGGGGTGAATTTGATTAGAGAGACCTTTCATTATATACGTTTATATCCCTTCTCCAGTTTTTTTTTCTACTTTCTTATACATGTTATGTACTACAGCCCTTTTCCTACCTTCTTCTTTTTCTCGTGTGTATAAAAACGATGGGCCTCACGCAGGGAATAGAGCTCTTGGCACAATGTAACGAGCGAACGCGTAATTATTACAATGATTAAACTATTCTGGTATTTATATATTCGTTACGTAGCGAGAGAAAGCTCAAAATATAGCTATAGAAGACTGACGAGCAACGCACGATTTTGTTTTTATTTTTCTAGCGTTTAGCCGATCCATTAACCGATTAAATATTTCTGGAAACTTTCATTTAATACTAAATATTATTTATTCTATGAGTTGTTTGCATATTAGTAAAATAATTATTTTTTCTACTAGTTATTTTGTCTTCTACTAGTATGAAAATGGATAAGAAAATGAGTTTTAACAGCTTTTCAGAGTGATATTATTATTCTTTCGGAAAATTGAAATTTAAGCTCGGCGTATAAATGTGAAAGAAAAATGAAAATAAATTTGATGTATACGAAAGCTGAGGAGTTTCGAAAATTTGAAGCAAGAAAAAAAAGAATATATACAAAAGTTATGTCCGATTGCCCTCTAACCTTAATCCATTATAATATATGCATATACTTATTTATACATGTATGCGAAAGCATGAAAACCATCACCGAAAAAAGCTTATAAATATATGCAATTTATTTATTAACTTTATTTTTTCAAATATTATTGACCTATTGCATATATTTTGGAGATTTTCATTTTCAAGATTAACTTGTTTTATTAACCGTGAAACGATAACGCGCATGGTTTTTTAGTAAGTTGCTAAAAGTATTTTGCGTAAAAGTTTATGTAAATGTGTATATTAATGTGTGAATATGTGAGTTTTGCCTCGCGAATGTGTGCGATTATTAGAGAAAAAAAAGAAATAAAGTCAAAGAGTGATAGAGTTATTTTATGTGGTTATGTATGTGGCCGGCAAAATAGTCCGTTGTTATATGAATGATTTGGAATTCAAGTGGAAAGAGTTAGATTTTGAAAATTTATAACTTTTTTTTTTAAATCATAAAACAAGAAAAAAAGATTTTTTTTCTATTCATATGTTTCGTAGATATTAAAAAAAAATGTATTAAAAGAAAAAAAAAATAAACAGCATAATTTGAAATTTTATCGCACACTTTATTAACGCATTAACATTTTACGATGTTTTTTTATAGCTCTCGCCATACTTTACGTGCTTGGAGCCATTAATCGTTAAAACATCCAACATAATTTTGCAGTTCGTAAAAATAATTTTAAAAAATAAGTAAAATCAATTGTGATAAAAAATTTTCAAAATCCGCACTTTCCTTTGAATATAAAGTGAAGCACTTAAAAGCCAAGTATCATTCATAAGAACATTAAAAAAAGAAAGTTTTTTAAATATGAAAAAAGTAGTTAACGAATTTCTATAATAAATCATGGACGTCGGATTTGGTACATACATGACTGACCTTCGACGTATGGGTCCTTAAACTTGATTCCGTAGCAAAACCTTTGCCACAAATATTACAATGGAACGGGCGATTTTTAGCACGTTCCACCTGTGCATCGTGATTCCTTAAGTGTTGTTGTAAATTCGACAGCTGGATGAACGCTCGTCCACAGTCAGGTAGGTGGCATTTGTACGGCCGTTCACCTACAATCATCAAACAGAAAAGAGTCATCATATTAGTCTTTCAATTCATCTATATGGATAATGGAAGCGTAATGTTAGATTTTTAATTGATAATCTAAGAATTTTATAATAATTTAAAGCTTATAACAAGTGAAACATTGTAAGCAATTATTGATATAGAGCACACTTGAGGAACATCATAAACGTTGCAAACTAAGCAATTAATAATATAGAGCATACTTAAAGAACATCAATAGCGATTGGTTATGTACTTTAATAATCAATGTACAATATCAACTTATATTTAAACTCGTTACAAAGCGTCAAGTTCATCGAACTCAAAGGCTCATTCTTTTCCAACTTTTTCGGGTCAAAGTACCTCTTATTTCATATACTTAAACATTTTTATAAATTGCTTTTATTGTGTGTATAATAATCAATGAAAGTACAAGGCTCATTATTTTTTTATTTTTTTTGTACTTGAGAATCGACAAGGACAGCGTGTATTTTCATATCTATTTTAGAAGCGTTCGTTGAAATAATTTAGTGAAATATGCGCGAGGGAGATGTCAATGAGATTTGGCTTTGACTATATAATCGATTCGTGCCAATCTGCTTTAAGTGCTTTAACAAGGCACATCTCAATATTGAATTGTTTTAAAGCAAACACATTTACTAGGAAAATTTTAGTCAAAACTTTTAAATCAACTTAGTCGATCATCTGGAAATTGCATTTACTATTAATTACTATTCTTTCATTAATAACAATTACTATTATGTACTAATTTTACATATTTATAAAATAATTAATAATATTTTTATAAGCGTAAATTCAGTAAATTATAATTAAAATGGATTTTTACTAGAATATTATCAAAGGTCAACGAACCTATAAAATTCAACTATTTAACTTAAAACTATATTTCCTTTTAAGTTTCTCATAAAATACGTAACTACGTGTTTAAAGTATTTAATAACTCAAGCATTGAATGAATGGAGTTGACTTATATACAGTGACAAGTAACGCGTTTTCGAATTTCTTTAATTCTTTTAATATTCATTCAGCAACAATGAAGTAACTGTCAAACGATACGAAATTTTAAAAATTAGTCACAAGAGTTAATAGAATGACAATTAAAATTAGCAAATCGATTCACTATGATTTTTAAAAAATATTAGTTTTTTATTCAATAAAAAATGACAATTTTTACTATTTTTTTATTTTATCACTTAGATATAAGAAAGATATATAAAAACAACTTTTTCAATGAACTACTATGTAGAATAATAAATTTTTAATCACTTTGAATAAGCGTTGAAGAAAGTGGATTTTTTTCTGAACCGTCAGTCATCGGCAAGCAAAGTTTGTACATTGAACACGGCTTGTTCGTTTCATTTCTTTGGATATTTTTTTCATCCCTTACTAACGTAGAACGCGCGCGTTAGTCCATTGTAATTTCCACGGGCGATTGGCTCAATTTAACTTTTATTAATATCGACATTCTTCGATGCCTTTTTAGCTCTTCGGTTCCTACGATAGAAAGGGAAGATGTAGACACGATTTCATCTTTTATTCAATCGGCTTCTTCACTAAAGATTCATCAAACGATAAACTGGCCGAGATTTTAATAAAAATATTTTACTCAGATTTCGTATATTTCTTTTTTCTTTTTTTAAATTTTATCGGAGAATCAAAAGATTAAAAAGAAAATGTTTTTTTTAATCCGTTAAATAATAAATAGAATCGAATTAGGTGTATTCTATATTTTTAAAAAATAAGTACATGAAAAAAAATGTATGTAAAAAAATTTTCTTTTTATTTTCAGCCTTCTTATTTTCGCTTAATTTCATTGTAATGTAAAAAGTTTAGTTATTTTCTTCTAAAGATAATTAACGAGCACATAAATGAACATAAGGTACTTAAACTATTATTCTATAGAACTATAGTATTAGAGCAGCAGTAATGAAGAGTGACAGGAAATAGAAAAGCATATCCCCTTATTTGACTCATCCTTCCGATCAGAAACCAAACAAATTTAAAAAAATAAAAAAAAGAAGGAAAAAAAATAAAAATGCTAAACAAAAAACATCCGCAAATATATTCAAACCCTTTTTCAGAAAGTTTCTAGTTCATTCTCTTTTTCCTTTGGAAACGGGCGTACTTACCACGCACACGATACAAAAGGCGCCGGCCAAGAGATGAGGGGCAAGATAAAAGGATGGAAAACAAAAAAAGAAGAAAAAAAACGGAAAAAGAAGATGGTAAAAGAAAAGGAAGAAAAAGGAAAGAAACGAAGAGGAAGAAGAAGAAGCCACCCGCGCTAGCGTACACAAAAGGTCAATACGTGTCGAAGACCCCGAATAACAATGAGGCCGAACGAGGCAATTACTTATTTAGCCCCGATATATATATATACACATACGTATATTTTTTTTGTAAAAGCACAGGTGTCTATATATATTTGAGCCCTATGTTTCTCTTTTTCTTTTTTTACAATACTATACTTTCAGCCTTTCAAACTATACAGCAATTAAAATTACATTATTAATAAAAGCAAAATCATTCGTTTAGGTAATACTGATGGAAATTTTTTAATAACTCACCGTATAGACGATGAGAAGCACGCAATTGTTAGAAGAAAATTTGAATATTATACTTTTTTAGATTATTTTTTTTCCTTAGAATTTTTATATTCCTTTCTATTAAATGATTATAGGTGTACATATGGTGCAATAATAATACTGTTTTCCCTATTCGCTTTATAATTACTATTCACGACAGTTTTTCATTCTTTCTCAAGTTTCATCTATCATATTTACATTTACATTATGACAACATTATTATTAAATATTATAATATTTTAAATGTTAATTTAGAATTAATTTTAAATTTAAATATGAAATCATCAAGTTTTCAGAACTAATACATTTATTAATTATTATATTAAAATTATTAAGTAAAAATTTTTGTTATCAGACACTTTTATTCATAGAAAAATAATAAAATTTTTTGATTTCTTTTCAATTTGATTCTATATTCTTAAAAGCAAAAGAAAAGATTGTAATAGGTGTTGTTTGAATAAGAAAACTTTTCAAATGATTGAAAAGCATTAGTGGCTCAATAAGAGCTCGCAATTTTATCTAACACCTTCTTCCGTTCGTTTTAACGTTTCTGATAAACGCAGAAAGAAGCTAAACGTTTAGGATTATACATACGTTCGTCAAAGCTCAACTTTTGACGATAATCGTATGTATTTGTTCTCTTCCCTTTGCTAACAAAGACTAGAAAATTTACTCTAAGTAATATAGGTATATAATGAAAATTTTCCTTCCTTCTTTCCTCAGTTGATTGACTCCACTTTAACTTTAACCTATACTACTAGATTCTTCTTTATGTTAAATCAACGCCACAAATGATTGCCAAAACATTATCAACACGCAAATGTTTAGTACCAATGTTTGTTGAGAAAGTACAAAGACTATAATAGACCATTTTACTTTTCAAGTGATTCTTCTATTTTGGGATTGTATGTCACTAAATTAACTTTATATTACAATGCAAACTTTTATTTTTAACTCTCTATCAAATCATTCTAATTTCTTACAAATTATCTCAACATTTTCATAATAATTTAAGAAAAGATCAACTCACTTCTTGAAGCTTTTTTTTCTAAAAAGGCTTGTCGTGAGTATTTAAATGAGTAAAAGAAAAAAAAGCCAGAGAAAAGAATCAATAACTGTTGACCTGATTGTCATAAGAATAAAAAACGTAGCTTTATTAAATTTCATATTCAAGATTGATATTTTCGTTTCTCTTAACCATAAATTCATAATTATTTCATATTATATAAGATACTCTTATACCTAAAAAGTTAAAAAAATAAAATAAATTCTCAAGAGTGAAGATGAAGTGAAGCATTTCTCTCCATCGTTTTCTTATATATACATATTACCTGTCTATATGTTATCGTAATAATTGGCCGCGTGCGCTTAGCCAGCGGCTAAAGCTGGATAAAGAATTATTAAATTTAAAATCTAGCGTGCTATCCGAAAGAATGGAGTAAGGGGATAAAATGTAGAAAAAAAGCAAACTTTAAAAAGAAAGAGTAAGTCAAGTCGACCCCTATATTCTTTCTTCGTCAGAGAATAAGAATTACGAATTGTAAAGAACTTTTTGATGAATTGGCGTATACTCCCTTTTTTAAGCCCTTCATGTCTTTGCGAAATTCTTTTTTCGTTCGATACGCGTCAGGGTTATTATATCGTCTGGAAAGAAGCCTCATTTTTTCGATCTTATATTAGACATGAATTACGCTTCTGAAAAATTAAAATACTATAAATTATGTCTTAACGATGGCTTAATTATCAATTATTTAACTGAAATTCAAAAGTTTATATTTTCTATTATTTTATTATTTTAAAGTTAGCAATTTGATATTTATAATGAAAAAAATTCTTCTCTTAATGATGTTGCAATGATATAATTACAATATTGAAATATTCATGTTTTCATTAATTTGATTCTGGAATGAGTTTATGCTGCACAAGCCTAAATAAATATCCATTAACGAAGAGCAACGGAAAATTCAGCCCTTCTAAATTTTGTACTCTCGAAACAATCGAGTCGAATGCAACGCTGCACATATATACATACGAGGCTTCGACTGCTTGACTAATCGATAACCGTACACTTCTCTACTTCCGAATCATCGAAAAGCTTCCATACTGAAAATACCTTTTTTTTCTTCTATTTTTCAAAACTTACTGGATTATCGATCCAATACACCTGTAGCAGTTATTCCTCGTCCACTCATCAAAATCACCAGGGAAAAAAATTTTAGCTACTTTTAAAACAAGAGCTTTAAGTACATAGGTATAACGTAAAAGAGAAAATGAGTATAGAGAGAGAGGGGGGGCGTGTGCACAGGACATGATCGTTCGTACAAAGTTTTCTCTCTCACTCAGATTTTCAACCCTCTCTAACACACATACTCCAAGTGGAGTAGGCTGGCACCCTCACTCGTTCAGTCTCTTTCTCTCTCTCGCGCGGTAGCGGGCCACTACACGTCCGCGCCAGAAAATTAATGTCCCCTGCAATCCATGTATAATGCATTCGCATTTCGTTTCTCTTTCTCTCTTGGCCGCGCGCGCGAAAGCTCTAACGAACAAATGAATGTACGAGAAGAGAGAGAGAAAGCAAAAGCCTGTAAAATTTACGTGAAACTCGTATATATCTGTCCTTCGCTATATATACGTATTTAAATACAAGATGCATATGTGTTGGTAGCGTCATCGAAATAGGGGAGAAGGTGAGAGAGAAAGAGAAAGCTACTGCTAACGCCCGGCCGTTTGCACCACCCCTTTTCACCGTCATCGAAATTCCAGCTTGAAAATCATTAAACTCTGCGCTGCATACACATGCATACGTTTTCAGGAAACTTCGTCGGTGTATCTTTCCAATTCCCCCTTTTCAGCTTCGGTTCTACAGCTTATATATATATATATATATATATATATATATCGACGTGCAAATGCAAACATATACCATACGCCCACCCTTTTTCATTTAGTTGCAAAAAGCCTTTGTTGTTTTGCGTTTAAATATACCTATACCCATGCGTGTGTCTGTGTCTGTGTAAAATCAATTTTTCAAAGGGTGGAGCGTCATTTTTAGCAATGCATGACTTTTTTAAAGAAATTTAGGGAGCAGAGGAAAGCTCAAGCTTTTTTTTACTATCAACTGGATTGATGATGAAAAATACAATATTTTTTGTGAAATCCTTGATAAAAAATTGAAGAACTGTATATTCTTAATTTTTAAACGTATTTCGATGATGGCTTCGTTAAGCTTCGAATCATCAAAGATATGAGTTTAGTAATTAAAAAAGTAATTATTTTATAAAAATAAATAAAAATAACGCATTAATTTAAAAATTTTTCCATATTATTTTGCACTGACGTCTGTTCTGGAAATTGTTCGTATTTTTGAGTTATTTTAATTATTGTATAATATACTGGATGAAAATTTTACTGATGCTATAGGAGTTCGATGACTTTTGGGCGTTGCCTCTATATAGATTGAAGTTGAGCATACATGCTGTTTTTTCAATGATGAATTTGGTCTTTGATTAAGAGGGAAATTTTATTTGGATTTCCTATCCAGAGACACAGACTTGTGCACACACACACAGACGTAGATATACTTTTGGAATTGAAATATATAAAGATTGATTTTGCAATTTTGTATTCTAAAAGCGACATACGTTAATCAGGTGTTCGAGTTTGCTGTTAATGTTTGAAGAGACATAAAGCACCGGCTATGAATTCACAATGAATCTCATTCAAATAGCATACATGTTTTAGAGGGGAAGAGAGCGAGAGAGAGGCCTACAAGAGCTAGCATACTTCACTGACAGAAGGTTGTTGTAGAGTTGGCTTAGAACGTTTATCATTTGTTAGCCAAAAATTGAGTCCTCTTTTCTAGATTAATATTTAGCTATAATTTGTTTTTTTTTTTATTTCTTTTCTTTGACTTTTAATTCTTATAATGATGCTTTGGATAAAACAAATAAAGCTATTTGCAATACATAACAAAAGTATCTTACAGACGTTATTAGCCTTTGAAACGAGCTTATAACAGCGAATAGACTCAATATCAACTCTTCTGTTACAATCATTACCAACGTTTCAATCAACGCGCAATAAAGTGTTCACTATACTCTCTCTCTCTTTAACTCTTTCGAAATTTCTCTCTAAGCTCACATAGATGAAAAATTTTCAACTCTTCATACGTACATAAACGTATACGACCCGTGAACTTGCTCTTGAGAGGATATAGCTCGACGGGACGGGTTTTAAGGGCGAGGAGTCGTCGTCCTAGCTAATCCAAGTCTTATACACTATACAACTTAAGAGAGAGAAAAAGGGGAGGCTGGAATGGGATAGTAAAGTTATTTTTTACTTTTTTATTTTTAAACCTGTTTTGACTCTCTTAACTCTCTTTTCTAAGCTGTATACCTACGTAGAGAAGAAAATGGAAGAAGACGCAAAAAAAAAAAAAAGAAACAGAAAAAAGATCGCGAAGCAGGATTGCTAAAGCAAGAAGAAGAAGAAGAGAAGGAGTAGGAGGAGGAAGAAAGGATAAACGAACGCGCAAAAGTTCACGGTTACATAAGGCGCGTTTTATGGTCGCGAGTAACTAACTATATGCTGAATCAGCAGCAATGCTTTACATGTAAGATTGCCGTTCGTTCGATCTAATTAAACAATATTCTCAGAAGCAAGATAGCGTTCAAAAGATTACTATTTTTTTTTAATTCTCCGTTTATTCTCAAAATTTATTCTATTTATAAAGTACATAATATTTTTATAATTTTATAATTTATTTTACTAAAATCAATTATTTATTTTAAAGATTATAATTAGTACGATTTTTCAGATAATCTTGTAATTAATATTTTATTGCTTACAAATTTCTAAAGCAAAAACAACTTTATAATATAAAGAATAATGAATTGGAAGGAAAAAAAATGAAATTTAATATAAAAATGACGGAGATCGTTCAGAAAACATGAGTCCATAACTCATAGAGCGGACCTATAAAAAGTGTAATTGCAATTTTCTAACGGTACATGTAGTTGTTCGAAACGGCTATGCGTATATACTATATGCACATGTACATTCAAAGTAGTACAATGTTGTTTTTTTTTAATATTCTAATGTTCATTTTAAACATTATACAAATATTATACTTATTATTTACGTTGATATAATTATTAAGCAAATGATTTATAAACGTGTGGAGCATTTGCAATCGAGTACAGTTTTTAAATTATTATTTTTATGTACTTGCTCAAATTGATGAAATTGTTAAAGTTTTCTACAAAACAATAATTTTTTTTCAAAATGATTGTATTTAATTGTAACCATTCCATTTTTGAATACTAAATATTTTCAACCTAGTCCACTTAAGAAATAATATTTTTGCTCTCCACAAAGTCCAACGAACAAAATATGTGAATTTTCTCTAACAAGCTTTAAACAAAAAAAAGCGCGAACCCGTCCTCTCCAACTTTTGAAACGCCGTTGTATATACCCTTCCCATAAAGTCAGCTCTCGCAGATTTACAGCCGCGAATAAAAGTCCGGACAATTTGTCGATGACTAACAAGGCTTCCCCTTAATGACTCCCGCTTCCTCTTTCTCTCTCTCTCCCTCTTTTACTGAAAAATAAAAGAATAAAAAAAATATTCCTCCTCCATTCACAGCATAAAATACATCGGTGAAATGTTTGAAAAACATCGTTATCAAGCTCCCAGCCAGCGGCAGCAGCAGGCTGCAATGACAAAATCAACGAAGCGGCTCGTTGCGAGCAGGGTAAAATGATGATGCTCAAAAAGAGAGAATGTATTAAAGCCTCCCCCTAAAGAGGAGGAGACTTTCTCTCTTTCCCTCGGTTTAAAAAAATACACACACATACACACACAAATACACGAACAAGTCATTTTGCAAAAAGGAAAATGGATGATACTCTCTTTCTCTCTTTAGTGGCTAAAAGTACCTAAATATACGTTCTCTGCCAACATTCATTGCACTGAACACACACACACACAGCAACACGCACGTATGATGCAACGAAGCGTTTCACGCATGCATGGAAATCATTAAAATAAAATGGCCGATAACAAATGACTGTTGCAAAGAGGAAATGAAGAGTGGAAGGGGATGAGAGGATAAGAGTAAAAGAGGAGTAAGGGGGGAGGTGGTAGAAAAGCCCTCTACATATCCTAACGTACACAATGTGTATGTGTGTACAGGGGAGAATAGCAGCCATCTTGGTTCCACGTGACCGTCATCCGGGCTAACAACGAACACGAATACGCCACGCCCCTTTAATGATTTCTACCCCCCTAGTGTGTACTTGCACGCAAATTTTCGTAGATACGTATGTGTGAGTGTGTGCGCTAGTGTGGAGTACAGTCATCATCATGAGTGTGCAGGGGGCTGCGTTCTACAGCCTCTCTTTCCGAAGGGAAGTTGCCTGACTCCATGTGTGTGTGTATACGTATAGGCAGTTCAGACCAGTGTCCGGGGAATTTTAGCGAGAAATTTATGCTCGAATTCGTATACGGAATTTTCGCTTGAATTAACGTGCTCTCTATGCTTCTGTGTTTCGAGAGATATTTTGGCTGGATTGATGATGCCTTTTTTCCTGATTTTTAAAACATTCGATCCTGCTGCTGCCAGGGGGAGAGAGTTTTCGGGCTAGCGATTTATGGGCTTGATTTACTTTCGGAAGGAGAATTTACGCAAATTCGCTTTCGGCTCGTTGTAGTATTATTCTAAAAATATTTTTCAACAAGCATTTTTACATTTTTTTCTACTTTTTATTATTTTTTATTTTTCAATTATTAGCAAACATAAGCATGAAATCACGAAAGCTTTGTAAATTTGACGATACAATTATTTGTTGGAATGGAAATAATATTGTAATTAAATAATCTCAAATTTTAAATAATTATATAAATTAGCATTTTAATCATGTTTTATCATATTCATTATTCTAAATTTAAAATCTAAAGTTTTTGCGCCACTTATTTGTTACGTGTTATCTTTCAACTAATCAAAACAGTCATATTGTGCTAACAGAATGTTATAATCCATCCTCTAAGAGAAGATTTCAATGACTAAATATTCAATAACTTACATAATATTAATATTTTATGTGTGCACTATACTTAATTTTTTTAAATCAATTATTGAAAATAGTTTTTTAAATTATTTTATCTATATTAAATTTCATGATAACATTATATTTTATTTAAAATTAATGCGAAGTAAAGCCTTAAGTTTAATTAATGGACGAATGATATTTTGGAATTAGCTTTTATACACGTAAAATTAACGCGAAAATTACGCAGGCCGATGCATTAGTAACTGGCTATGCTCCAGTGCGATGATCATCATGAAAATTCATCGACGCAAAGATTAAAATTACCAAATTTCTAAATTGTTAAATATAATGAAAAATTAAAAATATAAGTTTTAATCAATCATACATGCTTATATACCGATTAATATTATAAGCTGTCTTTTTGTCAAAGCTTTTAAGAATCGAAATGCTAAATTAACTTTAACTTTTTAATTTTTTCCAATAAAATCATTTGTACGAATCTATTTATTAAAAATTTGCATAACGATTGTTCAACCAAACATAATGATGAAATTTTAATTTTTTATCTCACTGGTCCTTTTATCAAAACTTATAATATTCGAAGTTTAAAGTAGTATACGTTACAGGCGCATTATCCATATCTATTGCACTCTCACACGTCAAGTACAAATACCGATGTAAACAATACCGCGCACTACGTACGCACCGTATAATCGCTCGAAATTCGGGGACGTTGTTTCCACGCCTACGTTATATATATATATTATGTATACGTATATTTTATATATACTATATATTATATAATCGTATACATGTATGCAGTGAGCTTTTAATCTCATGTGCTGCGCTGCTGCTACTGGAAAATTCAAGAGGATTAAACAGGAGCATTTTTTAAATTCGCAAAAATTTATCGTTAAATTTTGTCTACCTTTCATATAGGCGGAGAAAAGCTTGAATCAATAGTTCTTTCAAAATTATTAATATATTCCTGCTGCGTTGCAACGGTGTAATTTTATTTTACGAGGAAAAATAATGCTAGTGAAAAAAAAAGAAGCGCATGAACTTTAAATGAGTTTTTGCCTTTTTCGGTATGCGTACGCTTGGGCTGCGATTAATTTAGTATAGTGGAAAATTTCATACTTTTTTTCATTAATTTAAATTTTTACCAAAACCATATAACTAGGAAATTTTAATATAATTTTGAATTTTTCTTTTTTTTAAATTATTATAAATCATCAGACGAGTTACTAGCGTAGTACATTAACCACAAATAAATATAGCACTTTGTAGATTCTTAAAGTATTAGATAAAAAAATCACATTTTATCTCCCCTCATAACCGCATAACACAAAATAAATTAGCCTCTATACGTCGACGTGACGACGCGATATCAGATCAAGTTAAGAAAAAAAGAATTCAACCCTTTATACAAGTTTGCATACAAATTACACGCGCAATAAGAAGAGAAAAAGGAAGCGAACACATGACAAAAAAAAGAGGCGCACCTTTAAGGGCCTAACGATATATATTCAGGACTTCCGGTCATATATATTTGTGTGGGTGTACGTGTGTTTAACATTGTTGGGATGCAACGACGAGTCAGCCGTGTGCAGTTCGAAGGTGTATTATATAGCGGCTGGATGTATCGTTTCTCTCTCCTAAGCATATGGTTAACTCCCTTTACTTTCTTACACCTGCTCACGGTTCGATTTTTTTCATTTTTTTCATTTTTTTATTTTTAAAGCGCTTTTTTTCTTTTACTAATAAGTAATACTTCATACTTTATCTCTTTCTTTATTTCTTTACCCTTTGCATTCATGTACTTTTATTTATTATAAATATTATATAAATAGAGACTCTATGTATCATTTTAATACTATATGATTATATTATAGGTAATTTAGAAACGTTATCATTTATCATTCTCTAATATAACTTTAAAATCATCTAATTTAGTATAATACGCTTAAATTCTAACTCTAATTAATGTTCAATCATCAAATATTTAATAAATTATATTGCAATTATAGTGATAATTATTTAAATATTTTAATTTTATTAAACAATTTAAAGCAATGAAATAATTGTAATAAAGGTACAAATGAACTTTATAATAAATTTAATTTTAAAATAAAAGTGTTTAACGAACTATCGAAAATTTAATATAATTAATCTGAAAATTGCTAAATTCTTTTTTCGTCACCCCTAAATAAAGCTTAAACATTAAAATAGCCGCTAGGCTAATCTAACCACTCGATCCTCTTAAAATCAAACCTTCCTCCTTAAGAATGAGAGAAAGTAAAAAAAGTTGAGTTTTTTTTTCTATACACATACATATACATAAAGCCTTTAAGTTGAAGAACTTTGGCGTAGAAGATAGAAAGCCATGTGTTGCGGATGCAACATACACATAACAGCGTGTGCGGCCGCTGACCCCGGGGGCTATGCTAACCCTTCCCGTATATACTTGCGTTTACTCCTGCGCTTACTGCCTTCCTTTCTGCGTGTGTCTGTGTGTAGGAGGATCAAGGCTTTATATATCTATGCACACCAAATACACTACATACTATAGCATGTGCTTTTACTAAATTTTAACATTTTTTCTTCGATTCGATTGTCGACTTGGATTTTTCAATTTTATTACTTTTTTTTAAAAAGATATCAGTAACTTTTTTGAAATTATTTAAAAGAATTCAGGTTAAACTATTTAGTTTTTAAAAATTTTTAAAAGATTTCCTAAAAATTGAAGAATAGTATTGTGTGTGGTCAGATGTATCAGTTTCATATCGATTGTCATTTATTCAGTGATGCGCATGAACGCTGAAAATTAGCCACTGAATATTTTAGGCTAATTTCTCGCAGCTTTATATAAAGCTATACATTCGAATTGATTGATATTATTTGCTTTGCTTAACTGTTTAGTTCCAAAACTGGACCCACTGAATTGTTTAACGCATATTTTAAATATTTATAAAGTATCGCTGTATCAAGAATCAGTTAAATATATTGAATAGATGTTATTTGAACGATTTTAATTTATTATAATTCATCTTTTTTTATTATGATAAATACATGTTTGTACGATCTGTAAAATGAAGTTTAAAAAAGAATTCTATTCTCTTTTTTTTATTATTCTGTCACGTAAGAAAAGACAGTAGGACGCAGCCTACGCGCAGATGGTACATTGAGAGAAATGAAAAGAAGTTGGCTACGCGAGTGCGAATATCCACGCGAGCTCGTTAAAGTATAGCTCCGATAATTTTTCTTTTCCTCGAAAAAGGAGTAATTTATTCCCGATCTTTTCCTTGATGAGACCCATTGTGACTAGTATAAGCTTTTGTCATACAAGACCACGAAAAAAGGGCTCAAAGAAAAAGAATGAAAAAAAAGTGTATTGAAGACAGTGACAGTGAAGGTGTATAAAGAAAAAAAAAATACCAAGTCGTTATTGTTCAAAGTCAAAAGGGGTAGAAATGGTTTTTAAGCGTTTTCATTACTATTTTTTCAAAGGATAAAGAATATTTTTTTCTTTCAATTAGAATTACCGCAAATGCTTTATTTGCAATACGTTTGTTTGATGTGCAATATTTTTAAAAACACGAATAGTAAAAATTTAAAAAGTTAATTTGAGAATAAAAATCGAAAATAAGTTAAGGACGATTAATTTTGAGAGTCAACGTCAGTAGCACCGAAAACAAATTAGATACTAGAAGGAAAAAAAATGAGCTTGAGAGCCACGCTATCGTTTTTATTCTACCCCCTTTTTATAAAACGACCTACGTAATAACGATCGTCGTTGTAAACCTTAGCGATGCCTCATCTTTTTCCACGCTTACGCTAGCCCTTACATTTTCTCTTACAACCCTTTTTCCTTTTTTTTCTTTCGTTTTTTCGTTTAAGATGTTACGTAGTTACAACGAAAATTTTCTGCCACTTAACGTAAAAGACATCTTTGCAAGAAAGAGAGAAAAAGAAAAAATTAGAACGACAAATTTCGTATTAAGAATATTAACTGGAGCTATTAAATAAAAGTTGTTATGTTGATGCTAAGTATTTTTTTAGTTACTTTATTTCCTATAGTAATAAAAAATATGTTAAAAAATAAAGAACCGACTTTAATTTTCGACAATACTGTGTAAAATCAATTTAATTAAATAAAATATATTAAATATATTTTTTTCTTAAATAATAGATATCATTAATACGAATGTTAAAATGTATATATCCATAAACTATTATTGTAGATAAGTTCAAAAGTATTAGTCCTTGAAGAAAAAAGATATTTTATCAGTAACGATAAGAGAAAAAAAGTTAAAAAATTTATCAATTCTATTGAGAATTCATATTATAAAAAGCATCTTAATTTATTCTTTAAATTCCACTAATATCATATTAAATTTCCATGTTTAAAAAAAGGAGAATATCAGCCAAGGGGATGAGAAAGTACTCATAGAAAAGTCGATTTCGACTTGGAGTCATTAGGGAGTTGCACGAACAGGGATCTTTCGATGAGTAAGAAAGAACGAGTTCTTTGACTTTTTTTTCTTGTTTAAAAAAAAAAAGGATAAGGGGTTAAAAATTAATGTCTCAGAATTAATGTTCACGAGCAGAGTAGATTTTATATAAGTATGAATGAGCGTAACGTTTTTGGTATGAGGGATCTTTTTACGATTTTTCCTCGCGAGCCATTTGTCTCGGCCGTTTATCGAAGATTAATATCGCGCTTATATATATACGTGTATAGTTGAGGCCGCACGATATTGTCGCCACGGTATTTTAATAGTGACGTTTATGCGGCATTTATTTTTCAACGAGTGCCTGATTTACGCATACTTCTTTCGTTCTTTCTTTTTTTTTTATTTCACTCTTTAGTTTGATTGTTTTATATCAATTTGCTTTTGGAATAAGTTAATTCGTTAAATATTTTTCTTCATTTACTAATTAAAAATTAAGCTGAAAATGAATTTTTTGTGTTAATTTTTAGCATAAAGTACATAAAACATTTGGTTTCGTAGCAATAATCAAATGAAAATATTATGTTTAATATTTTCGAATAATAATTGAGAAAAAGATGTATCGTAAAATTGTATATGAAAAATTGGAATGTTTTATCAATGTGTATACAAGATGACCCCATATTTTTGTAATCTAATGCGCCCTCGCTACAACTTATTGCAATGATCGAAGTGCGTAGTTATCAATGTCTTACGTAATTTTTTTTCTTCGTTGCCTTATCAGAGGCGCTTATCAATTCGGACTAAAGCGTGCCAGCGAAACTCTTAATTATTCGAGTCTTAAAACTAGAAAATTTCATTTTTTCTATTCTTAGTCAAATGACCTATAATTAAATTAAAATAATAAATATTATTTTAGTAATAAAAAAGAAGCTCAAACATTTGGTACATAAAGTAAATCATTTGTACTAGGATAGTAAATGTATTCAGAAGGTAATCTTCTGTTCGCGTTCCACAATAAAAGCCTTTAAAGTTAGCTTAAGAATGGAAGGAGGGGCGAGGCAGGCAAGTAAGAAAGGTTAATTAAGAGAATTCCGTGTACCTAAATTCACGGTTACATGAAGGCACTGACGTACAATACTATATGAGAAAATAAAAAAAAAGCTTAAGTTACGTAATAACACAAAGATCCATCACTGATGTCCGAATATATAAGAATCTTTCCTTTTCAGATTGATCATTCGAGCAATTTCTCCTTATATCTTTTTAGTCCTTATTTAAAGGCTTTTATTTTTCTTTTATAAAAAGTAGTATTGAGCTGCTCCTCTCTTTCTTCTATTGCGTAAGACTTTTTAAGATTGACCTTGAAAAGGGCTTGGAACAAAAAGAGACATAAGAGAAACCTTGTAACAATATTTGCCTTATAAATCCCGAAAAGGAATATGCTTGTTCTCGTGACCGACTATTGCAAAATTAAGACACGTTATTCGTCTTTTTCAGGAATCTAAAGGAACTAATCAATAAGAAACAGATACAAAGCTTTCAAGAAATTTAGTATCAATTCATTTTGTTTTTCATGTTTATTCAAGAATAAATTAGCTAATGATATACGTACAGTAAGAATTTAAGAAAATCAATTAAAACGTCATTTACAAAGCAATCAATTATTAATTAACTTTAATAAATCTTTCTTTCTGTGTTGAACTTATTAAAGAATAATTTTAAAGAACTATTTTTTTAAATACATAACAAAACTTTCTAATATAAAGAAATTGAATATACGTTGTAAAAATCACTTTTAAATTATGAAATTATATAACATTGTAGACTTTTTATCAATATCAAAATCGTGATTAATTTTTCGTAGTACTGAATTGACCAATTTATTCTTTATATTTTGTGCTTCAAAAACATGATAGAAAATTAATTTGCATGTTATTCGTGAGAAGCGTTCTATAGGCATTAATATATTTTAATATAAAACAAATAAAAACTCTTGAATATTTTATTTTTCGCGTTAAATTAAAAACTTAAAGTTTATTAAAAAATTTGAAAATTTAAAAGTATTATTTTTGAGACTTTCATAAATAGAACTACTTCGAGCAAAAAAAAACAAAAAACAAAAAACGAAAAAGAAAAAATAAAAAATTTCTTCTGAGAACCGAGTAAAATAAACATAATTAATTCTTACAAATTTATCTTCGAACAAACCTTCGGATATAGACCGGCCAACATCTTTTTCGGTCCTTTTACTCTTTTTAATATATACGTATAAATATATGCGTGTGTGTGTAAAGTTTAAGAAACAGCTAGAGCGTAACGCGCCGCGCGAGTCCAAATAACGAGCAGACCGTTTTCTCTTCTCTTGTAGATTAAGTGAAATTTTCAGCTATTGCAACTAGTTTTAATTAATAATAACTTTCTGTTTTAAGCTGTTGATTATTTAATGTAACGCTTTTATATTAGAAGATTGTAATATGTTTGCTTTTTTATCAATGGAAATTATGTAGGACAAATTTATTTGTCTGTGAGAAAATTTTCAAATTTTATAAGATTTAGGCTATGATATTATTAAAGCTTGTTAGATTACAAATTTTCAAATATAACTTGTCAATACTATAGTTACAACAATAAAAAGTATATTTTATCCTTTAGTACTTTCATATGTTCTAAAAATTGAAAATTTGATTTTATTAGCTATAGGAAAATAATCTTTTCATATAAATATCAATATTTTTGCTTTAAATATTTTTTATTTTTTTTATGATTAAATTTTAAAAAAATAATAATATTTAAGGAAGAAGGAAATAAGTAATTTATTCTTGCACAAGACAATCAACTTTTATCAAACTTACTAAAAGTTCGTATTTCAAGTCTTGCAATTCAATTTTAAACTACGAAGCCATTAAAATAATGGCAAAATAGAAAAAAATGTAATAATTAATTGTTCGAAGATTGTATTTTTAACTGTGCCTTTCTAATTGAATTTTTAACACTTTTAATAAACAACAGAATGTTTGTTTATTTTAAATGCATTTAATTATTGTTTAAAACAACATAATAGTAAAGGGATATCATATGTATCATGAGTAAAAATATTCTAAACTTTCATAAAAAAATTTTTTATCTTCGCTTCTAAATAAATAGCATATCTAATATTTTGTTTGCCATTTTTTATTGCTCATGACGTTTCATTTAACTTCATCTGAAATTTATACTTAAAATACAATGAAGAAAAAAATGGGTAACAAACATGAAATTGACTTTTCTTTTTTTCGATAATGAATAACAAAGCTGCAACGCGCATAGGTTTTTTTAAAAAAGGTAAAAAAGGTAAAAAATAAAAAATGAAATAAAAAAGCTCCCACACACGATACTCGTCCTGACTAATGGTAGTATAAAAAGAAAAAGATATAGGAGGGGTCCGTCCCGCAGGCTTAGAAAGTCCAGCCAACAGATGGAAATCTATATCTTATTTTACTGCTCTTGCGTTCAAGTTCTAGCATTTGCGCTCAATATTCTTAAACCTGCGCCACAAGGCCTTAACGGGCCTCGCTACGGGTGATAAAAGCACCGCGCTTATAAATCTCAGCCTAGCCATGATAAGTGTTTTTCTTTTTTTTTCTTTTTCACTTTTTACTTTTTAGACTTTTTTCTTTTTGCTTTTTTAACCTTTTGCTTTTAGGTATGCATATATGTGTCTATGTGTACTCTTCTAAGTGAGAAAGCCATCAACCTCAATCTTACAAAAATATATTGCCGAATAACAAATCAAACATTAATTTGGATATTTTAAAACGCTTAAATAATCAATAAATGCTATTTTTTTTTTCATTTCTTTTTTAGTATATTTTTTTGCAATTAAATTAAATGTAGACTAATAAATACAAATCATAATTAAAAAACATAATTAAGTATGCTTATAAATCATTTTTAATAATAAGAATAAATTATAAAATTAAACAAATTGACATTAATGTAGATAAATTTAATATTCCGAAAGCAATGATAATAATAATGATAATAATAATAATAATAATAATAATGATAATAATACTGGAAGTAGGCATATAAAATTTTTGATAAAAATAAATAGTTTAAAATGAATATTATACGGGAGATAAACATTGGAATATTAAGTGTAATAAAAATGTATAATATATGTTGCAGAAATAATCTTACGTGTCATTAAAAATTTTAATTTAAATCCCGTTACAAAACGGGCTCTGTTAAGTTAAAATGATGACTCTTTACATGTGAAAATTGAAATCTCTACAGCACATACGTATGCGTGCTTAAAAAAGTATATTTTAATCCATTATTATTAGCTCTTATAACTGTCAAATGCAAAAACTACTTATTACCAATTTTAATAATAATCGCATGGAAAATTATACAAAATTAAAAAAAAAAAACATTTCTATTACCATTTTAATAAACTATTAACATTACTAATTATATTGTATGCATCATAAATTCTTTAAATTATAAAAAAGCTTTTAATTTGAGATCTTGGAATAATGTAATAATAGGAGAACTTGTTAATAAAAGAAAAAAAAGTTATGAAATTTGAATAATTTGTTATAGAAAAGATCGCATGCAATGTAAATCGAAGGCTATAACATTCACTTAATATATTTGGCTCGAAAGCTCTTATTGCGTTATTCTCTATCTACTATAAGAGACATATATATGTATGTAAATATATATGTGTGTATGTGCATGTTTAACCTACTGACCAAGCTCGACGGCGCGTCTAGCCGATAAAAGACGGTCCGTGTATTATATACATCAGCATCTTGCGAGACTTTAAAGTCGATTAGAAAGTCGCTCCGGATGGCACTCCACATTTTAATCTAATGAAAAGTCCTATATAAACCAACTATAAGCAACATTGAGCTTCTATACTTCTTATTTAAATTTTTTTTATTTCCCTTTTTTTATATTTAAATATATATATGTATATTCAAACTATAAGGATGTTATATGCATATGAGATATTCCAAACTATAGAGATGGAGGTAAAAGCGGGTTATGTTTACACCGTACGAATAACGAGTGCCATAAATATAGACTAGACTAGGAGTAACGTTATCAATGTCGGCACTGTATATATATATATATATATATATATATATATGTGTATAAATTTTTTTCAATTTCATTTTACACTCTCTTTTTTTATTTTTCTATTCCGAGGTGGAAAGAAATTTTAATAGCCATGTTGTTGTAAGGTTGTAAGACTTATAAAACTTGTGCGATTTTATAGATCGTTAATCGATGATTGACACTTCACGGAAGAAAGTAAGTATAAAGCTGTATATAGACTTTTACCTTTTTTTCAGTTCAACTAAAGATTCTTTTATTTTGTTGAGTTTTGTGCTTTTATGTAGGAGTTTAAGTTATATTATTTGCTCGTCTTGAGGCGTTATATATTTTTGAGAAAGAAAGGGTAAGTTTTATTGTTAGTTGCAAGCTAAGAACTAATATAACAAAGGTATATGAATAAATTTGTTAAATTTGTATATTGAAATAAATACAATGAACGGAGAATTTCTTAGATATTAAAAAAATAAGTTATAAGGTGAAATTCTTATCTCTGAGCATCCGAGCAAATAATTTACAATAGAGAAATCTTACAAATTACAAATACAATATCAATGATAGCTATAAATATATAATATTGATATATGCATTGTATAAGCGAAATCTTTGAAGATCGAGCTTTTAAGCAAAACACAATGATTCATCAATCATTAAATAAATACATATACACTCAATAAACTCTTTGATTTCTATAGAAACTTTTCTGCCCTATACGCACTCACTCTCCCTCAAATGTTATATTACAAGCTTTAATTGCATTATAGCTGCGTGTGGGAAATGAGCCTCCTTCAGATATATCAAATACATATATATACATACATATACAGGCGTGTCTTAAGCGCTATGTAGTATGTGTAAATATTTTTTTTTTGTATTCGTGTATATATATATATACATAGATAGATATAGGCGGGCGCGGGCGCACCTATCCTGCTCAAGACTGACTTCCAGGACGAGTTTGAAAAAAGAAAGAAAGAGAAGGAAGACTCTTGGTAAGCGAGATAAAGATCGCGGAAACCGGGCCTGAGCACAAACAACCCAATGCAAGACGTTCGAAGAAATTAAAGACGAGAGAGATACACTGCAAAGTATAGAAGTATATACATACTTACATGTATGTTTTTCTAAGTACTTATTTGTAGATAGCAACATGAACATGAATATAAGTATATTCGTATGCATCTATATGTATGGGTTATCTTAGACAAGTCAGAAAGTAGATCGTCCAGAAAATCCGGATTCTACAAACATTTTTTTTACTCCTAAATTTAATTAGAAAGAGTGGATGATCTTCAATTTTTTAAAAGAGTTAGCTTTTTCATGCATATCAGCTAACTGAAAAAGTTCAGTAATTCATATTACGTTTACATTTTTTCAAACATTTAATTTTAGATTTTTCCATGAATTTTATGAAAATATGCTAATATTTTTAATTTTTCAGATAAATCAATGTTTAAAATTATTATTTTTATTCAAGTCATGTTAAAAACATATTATTTTTTATATAACATGCTCGTCTGCATAGAAAAACTAAACTTTGTAAAATAATGAATTTCTTCCACTTTATGTTATATTTTTTTGCTCATCTACAAGCAGCTTTAAAAAGTAAAAGAGAAAAAAACTTTGAACGCAAGCGATTTTATGTTAACATACTCAATTATATTCATTAAAAAAGTTAATACTTAAAATACTTGGGGCAATACTATGCTTAACATATTTTTACTTGACGTAGTATGTGTATATGTTATATTGCATCTCACGTATGCAGAATTCCATAATTACATTGGAGCCTTGAAAAGTTAGCAGGAAAAAAAGAATGTAGCTTTAATGTCTTGATTTAGCAAAAGAACAAACGTTTAATGAGATAAAAGAAAATAATAAAAAAAGACCTTCGGGAAGAAGAGATAATAAAAGACGACATTTGAGAAAACTCTAGATTTTGTATGTTGCGATTCATAAGTTATTTGTTCAAGAGTTGCGACCTCCAAAACTAAAGCGTTATGAGAATACACCGAATATGTATATGACTCTAAGGTCCAATTTCACTATACTCTTTGTTTTATTATTTTTTTCTTTTTCTGCTGACATGATGTTCAACTTCCTGCTATTTTTAGAAAAAATGTCTCATTAACTTGATATGCCTTGAGAAAAAAAAAATTTCATTTCGTCAAATATGATATTCAACCTAAAATAATTATTTCCCAGAAAAGAAGATAAAATTCAATAGTTATATAGCTTACTAAAATAATAATTATTGAACTCTTAAAATATCTATTGAATTTTATATCTATTGAAAAAAAAACGATAAAAAATAAGAATCTTACAGCGTTGTCACTTTCTCGGCGTCGTTTATACATTTCGCTATATGAGCGACACAATTATAGCTATGGCCCCGTGCGGCTGTATCGGCAACGATAAGATAAGGATGCTTGCTTGCACCCAAAGAGAATAAAAAAAAAATATATATATATATATATATATATCGTTGTCTTCCATGGCAACAATATCTGGACGTAGGGGAGAGAAATCGCATGACATGATGGTCGAAGACCTTGTGCTTTCTGCCTTGCATGAGATCGATATAAATTTTCATTTCTTTTTTTAGTGGTGTAAAAAAAAATTAGTAAAGAAAGTGAACATTTACTTTTTGCGTGTTTTCAATGTTCAAATGTAAGTATAGAAAGTATGCATTTACTTTTAGATTATATACAATTCTAAATTGATCAAACTCCATAATTAATTTATAAGATTTAACTAAATTTTAAAGTATTTTATAAATTTGTATTTCTGATCGAGTCAAACAACTAAATCAATTTTTTTTAAGTCACCGTTATGATTTCAATCATATGAATATTTTATTGAGAAAATATAATAATAATTTAACACGTGTTATTTTCTTTCTTTTATGATGTTATATAAAGTTTGCGTTACAATAGCGGTATCAATAATCTTATGAAAATATAAAAAAAAAAACAATTAAATTTCAATTAATATTTAAGTAAAAAGTGGCCTTCCATTAAAAAGAGAGAAACTCCGTAATTAAAAAAACGGTAGAAATAAAAAAGCTGAAAAAATGTTCTCTCTCTTTCACGTTTGTCATGAAGATAGAAAAAAAGTTGATCGTAGGCGTACGAGTGGACCTTCTAAGCGCCGATCATCAAACCCTATTCAAATTAACCCTCTTGGAAAGAAAAAGAAAAAAAAGGGTTGAATGCACATACGGCATGACTAGGTTAAATAGCCTACTGGCATACGAACGTCCGACTAATTTCCATGTCTTCCCCTTTTTTTCTATTTCAAAGATGCACGGTGTAATGCGCGACCCTTTATTAGTCTGATGTATATGTGTAGAAGCGTTTTTTGTATAATAAAGCGAGCACGTCATAGACACTGATGTTGGCATAGGATGTTTTAGATGTGAAAGCGTAATAGTTTAATGAAAACGATTTTTTTCTTAGATCAGTCATTGTGCACTGTTGCGTGAGTCTAGGAGATTATTTGAACAAAGAATAACTTCCCATGATTTATGTTAATTTTTACAAAACTATTTAACCAATTATATAATATTGAAATAGTATTAAAACAATATTACCATAAATATTAAAAATTTAAAATCCCTGCAATAAATATTATTTTCCTTATCATTTATTTTTAAGCATAAAAGTATTAAAAAGCAAAGTGTCCGCTTAAAGTGGATTGCTTCTTCCTCAGGCCTCCGAAAGAATTCGCAACAAGGTGAAAACCGAGACTCTACGGCTGCAATATTTTTTCTTTTTTATTCGTCCAGTAAGAAAGAGGATAAGCTGATCTTATACTTTTTTTCCTTCTTTTTCTTCCAGCCAGTACAGTAAAAGAAAATGTCACGAATACGCGAAAAGGTTTTTCACTTTGTTTAATCTTTCATTCCGCGCCATTTGCTTGGACGGGAGTTAAAAAAAAAAAGAGCAAAGCTTCTTGTTACCAACGTCTTTTTAACGGATGACGAATGCGACGTTTTACTTTGATTTTTCTTGAATTTCCGCATGCCAACGCAAGCTAAGTATGAATTCTTAAGACTGGGAAATTAACGAATTAAAGCGGAGTCAGTGCCTTTCTAGCAAACTAATTTGTGTATACCTTTGGGTTTGACTTATTTTTTTTATCATAAAAAGAATCATGAATGTAAAAGTCTTTGAAGTTTCGTTTTAAGGAAATGAAATTCGAATGGAAAATTTATCGTTACACAAATTTTCATATTTCTTAATGAATGTACTATATTATTATATTTAATTTATACGAAAAAGTGCATATATTTTTAATGAAATTTACATAATTGAAGAAAAGATAAGAATTTTAAATATTTGAAAAATATATTTTTGAAAACATTGTTTATTTGTACATACGTATAAAGATTATAGGGAAATTATTTAAAAAATAGAAAATCATGATAAATATCTGTTCTTGAGAAAATAAGTATTTGCAAAGTTGCGTCCACCGTTTCTCTACAATCTTAGAGCATTTCTTTATCATCGACTTTTCTCGCGCTTGTAGAAATTTTTATTCATGCGACAACGAAATGGCAATTTTTCTCGGTATTAACTAGACTTTAAAATTATCCGGTCAATTTCGCCATGAAAACGTGACGCTTTTTTTAAAAGGGCTACGATAAAAGGGGTAACATAACGACTGGAAGGAGAAACAGCGACTGCTCAATTTTTCCTCTTTTCTTTTTTTTTTCTTCTCTTGATGTAACCGTTTTCCTAGTCGTTGTATAATCAAACTTGCATCGTCCTCGTCTTCAAATGGACTGTATAATCAAGGTTTTTACGTAAAAAGTCAGATAAATTTTATTTTATAGCCCAATCGCGTTTTTCGTCAATCAAACAAATGTTATGGCAATGAAATTGTGCCTGAATATATAATTAAATAGAAGCTTTCTTTTAAATGCTTTTTTACTAGCCCAATATTTTCATAATATTTTTCATGTCAAACGGACATTAGAAAATTTTAAAAATATTTAATGAATATTCACTTCTAATTATTTTGAGAAAATGATGTTTTGGTTTAAGCCTGTCCAACTGAATGATCCACGTAATTTTCTAACTTAATCCATCTCTTAATAGATTTCTTTAT
Source organism: Anastatus disparis (assembly GCA_017163975.1). Taxonomy (NCBI): domain Eukaryota; kingdom Metazoa; phylum Arthropoda; class Insecta; order Hymenoptera; family Eupelmidae; genus Anastatus; species Anastatus disparis. The sequence continues at coordinate 565,998 of JAFFSR010000003.1, forward strand.
CCCCTCTAAACTGGTATTTCTAAACAGGCTCGAGCGCAATTACAAAACGCATCCGGTCGCGTTAAACGTCATTCGCGCCTCTCTCAATTGCCTCGCGAACGTCCGTCATCATCATCGTCATCTCGTGTATCCCATCCCCTACTTTCATCATCAATCTCTTCTCAGCCCCTGGAGCAACGGAAATTTTATTTTCTCTTGCATGTCATATATCGAGCTTTGGAATTTTGAATTTTCCAATTCGATTGACCAACGCGTGTCATCAGCTATGAAAATCGATTAAACATTCTCTCCATCGTCATTAGATTTTAGCTTGGGCTTTGGAAATTGAATTTTGGCCGGTACATTACGAAGGGATGTACAATTTTCCCTCTCGCGTATAGCCTCTTGTAAATTTTCTCTTTTGCGCATGCGTTAAACTTTCTATCCATTATTGAACGATCGGCTGGCCGATCGGCATTTTAAAAATTCCCGCGCTTTTTATATTCTGTCTTTTCTCTCATACCATAACTCCCGGATTGTACAGCCTCCCCTTTTCATATATGCAGAAGCACATAGTGGGGATGAAGCTTGCCCGATTGGTCAATGCGAGCAAAACGAGTAGCTTCCACACATAGACACAGAAACTCGCACACCAGGGAATAAGAGAGATAGAGAGCGAGGCTGTGCAACGCTTCGCATCGTAGAGGGTTGTATTTGTCTATTGGGAAAACGTTTCTCCTATACGTATATTGAACAGCTATCGATATCGCACATGCATGATTATAAGCTATTATATGTATACACATACACACATATATTTATAAATATATTGAGTATTTCGTGCGTAACGTTCATGTGCTATCGGCTAGCGAGTCCGGCTCGCGAATTTCGGTTAATGAATTATATATGTGGCTCGGGTATAAACATTATAATGCTCTTGTTTAAGGCAAGAGCTATGGAGTCCCATACACTTCTATGTGAGTGCAAGAGTATTCTCTGGATTATGAGTCTCTCGAGTACTCTATATCTTTATTGCTTTACAATTATTTCTTATACCTTATATTACCATTTTAACTGCAATAATATTATTTTTTCATGAAAAACAATTTTATACTCATAAGCTTTTTTTTCACAAAACTATTGTTTTTAAATTTTTAATCAAAAACTTTATTAAAATTTAAAAATTCATTTTCTTTTAATATTAATACAATGTTTAGAAAATATTTTGGATTTTTTCTACAATTTTTTATCATGTAATATTTTATAAGTTCAATATTAATAATGTTTGTATAAAATTTTCCAAATTTTTATATTCTTACTAAAATAAACCAGACGATATTTCATTAAATTATCTCTGAAAATCAAAAAAATCGATTTCCCATTTAATTACAATCAACAGCTTTGTTTGCTCTCTCTCTTTCAACTTGAGTTTTCGTAATAAATGAGCTATGCATGCAGCATGCGTATACCAAGTTTGCATACGTACGCACTCATTTCACTACGCTTCGCAGTAAATTCGCTAAGCAATTTTCCAAATTCGATGCCAAATCGAGCTTTTATTATATATAGGACATACGAAAAAAAGAAACATTGATGTATGCGATCATGAAGTTAATCATTATTATTATAATAGCAATATTATCATTTTTTCGCAATTATTTATTGTTTACATTGTAATTTTAAAATTTTAATATTATTCTAATTCTCTAATCGAACATCACAGGAAAATGCATGGGTGCTCAAATATATAATGTAATATTATTACTAGCCAGTGACGTAATTACCTTTAGAACACCTTATACTTTCAGTATAATAAGAGTGTTAATTTGCTTCTATATATGTTAAATAATGCAGTAACGGCTATGCTATCATTAATTATTTAGCCAGAAAAAAACAATTAAGTCATTTACATATACATATCGTCAATAATAATATTCATTAATGATAATAATAATAATAATAATAATAACAGTATTATTAATAATAATTGAACGTGATATAGTGAAAAGGGCAGAAAGTGAAGCATAGAATATAAACAAATAATTTAACACTAAATTCGAAATGTTGTAAAACATTATTAATTGAATTGCCACCATTAGCTTCCGATTAAATCATACGCTTTATATGCACTTCTCATTCTCTCTCTCATTTATTCGTATATCATATATATTGTTTAAATATATATCTGATGTTGAGGGTAAGGTTAGCTCTCTCGCGTATGCAAAATGCTATATAGTTATGCTTATAGTTATAGCAAATATAGAAACAAGAGTGTGGGCTAATTATTAATGCGAAATGTATTTATGTAATAATAATTGAAATGCTCGACGATTCGTTTCAGAGATTTCCAATTTCTCGATCATTTCACTTGCAGTTGTATTTAATAAAGCTTGCTTATTCCAATAGTTATTATTATAATAAAATTTTATTTTCATTTTTACCAAAATTTTAACATTTTTTAAAAACTTTTATTAATAACTCTTTAAATATTACAATAATATTTGCTTATTTTATATAAATGCTTATTAATTCAAAGATAAACAAACTTTAATTATTTGACCGGTTTAATTGGAAGTGAAAAATCAAATAAAATTTCATAAATTTGAATAATCGATTATATTTTAATTATTTTGAATAATTTATACCTTATTATTGAGAAATTTTAAAAAGCAACATCACCTGCCAAATATTTACATTATACAATATGGATGGGAATGATTATTAAAATTATATCCAAATGAGCACTTGGTATTTATTTATCAAAAATTACGAAAATTCATAACATACGTGTACATTATGTCATCTTTATAATGTATTATATTTTAACATCAACATTTTAATTATACATTTACAATAATTTTAAATAAGTGATTTTTAAAATTCTTTTGAAAAATCATCTACAATTCGGCTCATCTATTCTATAAAGTTATTTCGTAACTGCAACCTGAACAGCCTCTGAATATATACCTATACGAATGTGTGTGTATATATAATGAAACAAGGAAAACATTATAGCGAAAGTGCGCGTTCGCGTAATTGTCGTCCCTAATCGCTTGCCTATGCCCTGCGAAATTGATTTCGCGGTTCTCCTCATCTATATGTATATAACCTATAGCCATTATACATGTATTCACGCGTCCTATTATAACTATGTGTATTAGGGGCTATTGCGTGCGAACACACCGGAGATGATATCGGTCGATTTCTTCGTTGCTTCACCTTTTCCCGAAGAGCCCATCCTATCCTATATACATATACATACATATTGCCCGATAGGATATTTTGTTAAATTTAGTCCCCAGTCTAGGACGAGCTATTGATTTTCACGCTATTACATTGCCACTTTAGTCACTTCAATCACAAAAGATCAATTTTATTTTTACATTTTTATAACTAATTTAGGAAATAGTTTAATATTTAAATATTGTTAATGCACATTACAAGAAATATTATGAAATTCAAAAAAATATAAGTTGGAAAAGTTTTTAGTAAAAAATATTTTTTTCTCGGCACATTTCCTACTCAGCATACAACCTATAATAAAGCCTTTCTAATCACCGACTACGAGCAAGAACAAAAAAAATGAAAAAAAAAATTCAACGTTCTATTTGGGTAAGATATATATTCGGAATAGGTTATTAACGTTTGTACGACGGTTGAACAGCAGTCATTCGAGTCAGTCGCCGAAATCAATGCGAAAAGACCAACCCCCTTCCTTTTTTTATTTAGCTAGAGTCGTGAAAGGCTTATATGTTCGTAAGTTGAGAAGAGGGATTATTAAAAAAGCATTAAAATTCATCCAATGCGTTTGATGATACTTCGTTGCTTCACTGGATTCGGTTCAATTATATCAGAGAAAAGGGTTACATTGAATTCTACGGGGGTGGATTAAACCAAATATAATGTTAACGAAAAAAAAATGTTTTTATAAGCAAAGGAAAAATTTTTTTCTTAATCAACTATGTTCACAAATATTTAAGAAAAAGCTAAGAAAAAATAAGAAAAATATTTTTAGAGAAAAAACGTTTTTTCCAATGCAGATAATTTAAAGAATATACAGAAAGAAGCCAACTATTAAAAAGATCTCTAAGTGAAATTGTTTTTACAGGTTTGGACTCGCGCTTTCGGGGAGAGAAAAAAAAAGGAAAAGGAACTTTCTTTTACTCTTTCTTCTCTCTGAATCTGAAAAGATGTTGGTAACTCGGCAGATTAAATACTCGAAATTCCCGCGTTCCCTTTTTATTTATTTTCGCGAGAGAACGGCCAAAGTGAATTTCTTTCTTGCGTAGGGTCAAATGAGATTTTTTGGCCGTACATAAGCTCCTGAAAAAGGGTCCAGTTATGTGTATATGTATATGCCTTTAGGGCACTCTTGCATAGAAAATTTTTTAAACGCTTGGGCAAAGAATTATTTCTTTCCATTAATCTCTATTTACTTTGGAAGGTGACAAAATTGATTAAAATCTTGTTTAGATTTTTTTTATTGACTAAATTCTATTTACAAATAACAGAAACACAATGAAAATTTTTTTCATATTAGTAATATTTATGAACGAAAAAGAAAAAATGTACATTTAATAAGAATTGTTTTATTATTACAGTAAGAATACTAAGTAAAGTACTTTATATTGACGTTTTAGTTAACGTTTTAAAGAATGTCTGAACGAGAGATTTTTTTAGTATGTAGTCAGTTAAAGGGGTTGCGCTCAGATCGCGGAACGAGAGAAAAAAAGTCTAAAAGGAAAGGGGGGAGTGCACCTCGAGTGAGTGCTTAATACCTTCCGAGTGACTACGTTCCACTCTCGTTCTCTTTTCTCATCCCTTAATGAAATTCTTTCTTCTTTTAATCCGTTGGCCTTTCACAAGGCCAAAAAAAAGCCAGAAGGAAAGAAAGCAGCTCGCAATGTAAGAGAAAATATAAAAAATAAAGAAAGCAATAGAAAAGCTTTATCTCGAGAATGCGCAGTAAGGGATTAAAACTAAATAACGAGATATATCTATATATACATGCAAGGGGCCAAATTAACAACAAGCGCGTTATCACTTATCAGTATTTTTCTTGACATTCGCTTACACGCAAGCTGTCGCGCTTTTATCGCCAGAAATAAGGAGTCCATGACTTTGCTTCTTAAATTCGTTATGTTTTCGTTACATTAAGCTTTATGAGGACGAATAAGCGTGTGCATAAATTTTTAGAGGATCGTATTACGATATCGGAATAGAAAATTTAACTTATGCTAATTTGTTTTTGAAATAGGATTGTCAAAAGTGGAGCAATAGTTAGTTAAATGAAAATTTCTTCTCGGATGTGTTACTATAAGGATAATTATTGACGACTCACCGGTATGTAGCCTCGTGTGTTGTTGTACGTGGCTTAATTGTTTGAACCTTCTGTCACAATAACTGCACTTGTAGGGCTTTTCACCAGTGTGCACCCTTATGTGTTGTACAAGTTGATGATTACTTGAAAATGATTTTAGGCACTGCTGGCATTGATGTGGTTTAACTTCATTGCCAGTAATCATACCACCAGGTCCGACACCAACACCCAATCCACCTCCGAGACCCGCTAAACCACTACCAACTCCACCTCCACCGGGTCGACCTGTGCTGAGTGCATTAGCTGCTGCACCAAGTTCACGAACGTGCATCTGCATGGCGTTCTTGTGCATGAAGATCTGTGAAAGAAACTGCCGGGGTTAGTTGGTATGCTGTGTTCTTTTGAGAGTATTTGCCGGTGGACTTTTCTTTATTTATTAAGTCATTTCATTTTCTTCTTTTATTCTTGAAAATTTTTTTTTTCAAAAGATAGAAAATCATAGTACTTAAAAAATTATGAAGGTTAGCCACCGCATTTTTCCTCTCTAAATTTTTTGACACTAACAGTTTATTTAGTTTATCTAAAAGTGTCAAAATATTTAGAAAATTTTATAAAAATTATGGACTTAAGACTAAAAAAACATTAATACCAAATACTCTTAATCCATTCTGGAATATCATCTCTTTTAGATTTTGATATTAATGCTTTTATCTAAATATAACTAGAAATGTTTTATTAATATCATTAAGAAAAATAAAATAATTATTTATTTATTTCAGGTTTGAATATATATTTGAATAATTTATAATCTTAATAAAACATTTCGCTTGGTAATGTTAATTTATTTCCATACATAAAAATATTTAAAATATACAATATCTAGAGACATTTATCTAAAAACATATCAACTAAACATGCGAGTGATTCCTTTCATATTTAAAACAAAATATAAATTTTCTTTCTGTATATGTTATGTATATATATATGGTAGCAAAATTATTATCAATATTGAAATATCAGTTGTTATTAATATTATATTATCCCATATTTAATTAAAATTTCAAACAGAATCCAATATGAAATTTTCTTCTTTTAAAAAAGTAAAAAAATATACTTCTTAGCCTAAATAGTACGCTTTGTACTTGATCACATTTATTTGTATGTATATCATGCCTTTGACATTTATTTATATTGTTTTCACAATTAAATAAAATTCTGAAAAAAGAATAGATGAAAAACAATTACACTTTAGCGATCATCTTTCTTCCTTTTTTCTAAGCTCCCGCAAAAGCTCTATCGAATCTCCTTAACCAGCATTAAAAGTTTATCGATCAAATAAAGTTTTTTAAAAATTAAGATAACGTCATATACCTTATAAAGTGTGAATCGATCAAATTACACTTTATAAAGTATAAATTGTTCGTTTTACACTTCATCAAAAGTGTAAAACTTTGTTTATATACTTTGAAAAGTAAAATTGACGTTTCGCATTTAATTGAGGTTTTAAATTTTCACACTTTTTGGTTTGGAATGTATATCTCTATAATGAACTATATACCTAAATATAGAAAAAAAGCTCCATCTTACTAAGCACTGTAAACTTTAGATGAACTATAACTGAATCATTAGAAAATAATGAACGAAGTAATTGTATACCGACGCGTATCAAGGATCCCGTAAGACTGATTCTCTGCATCGTTACTTAGTCCTAAAATAAAAGCTTAAAAGCTATGAAAAACAGAGTAGGCTATAAGAGAAAAGAAAAAGAAATTTAAAAAAAAAGAAAGAAAGGGTACTGCTTTTGGCAAAGTCGTTTCACAAGCAAGTTGAACAGGTGTTTGCGGCATGCGCGCGCGTTCTGGGATTAGGCAGAAGTGTGGGGGTGTACAGAAAGGGTTAAGCGAACCAGCAGCAAACAAATGAGGAAGAAAGCGTAGTCGTGAATAAAAGTCAAAAGGATTTGCCAAAGAGATCCTTTAACGCTCAACACGCGCCTTTTCACCAAATATTACAAGTTAGACCTTGAAAATTTTAACCAATTTATTCAATAGTTTTACGCAATCAACATGGTAAGCTGAAGGACACATTATTTCAAAATTTTAAAAACAAACAAAATTGCACAACCAAATTAAAAAGCAAACACAGAATAATATACATTCCCTAGAAATGATTTTTTTTAATAAAAAAATTTGAATTTAAAGAAAAAAAATATTAATTAAAAAATAATCTCTCTAAAAAGATTGCGTTGGTAAGGAAAAATAAGAGTAAGTAAAAATTTCTGAACCAATTATCATGATTTCTCTAATTCCCTTAAAATCCACTTGGTTAAAATTTTCTTCTTCCTAGAGTTGCGCTTGCTGGAGCAAGCCTTAAAAAGCTTGGCTCTGACCGTAGCGCGCCGTAGCGTATAAGACCTAAAAAGGCAAGTAAAAGCTAGCAGAAGATAAAAATTAAAAAAAAACAATGAGAAAGAAAACTGCTCTTGCTCTGCTCTGGATTTTATTAAAATATGTTAAAACTGTAATTAAAATCGAAAAATCTCTGTCCTTTTTCTTACTTGCACTCTTCGTTGCTCGAACTTTTAAGAATCTTAGCTCTCTTCTACAGTGAAAAAGGAGCATAAAGTAAAAAGAAGTACTCGCGAAAGAATTGAAATTGTCACCAAGGATTCTCAAGTTTTCTTCTTCTCATCTTTTCGTTCGTCTAAGAAAAGTCGAACGTTTCTACCCCTCACCCCTTTTTTTCATCTCTGTAACCTTCTTTTTTTAGTTTTTTTTTTTCGACAAGTCGATCCCATGGGAGAAAATGTATAGGGAAGGGTTGTTGAAACGATTTGACTATAGACTCTTTTAATTCCCGTGAGAGAGAAAGCCTGTTCTTGATTTACTTGTTTTTTAGTTTCTACAAGTATACATATATGTAAGCATATACAAGCTCTTTTCTTCCTTGCTTGTTACTTTCGCCGCGTTGTGTAAACAGATTCTTTTTAAAAGGAATGCTTTTTTTTAAACGAATGCGCTTTTTTCTTTGAATTGGAAAAGGATGTAAGGATTTTCTTAGATAGCTTTTGAATACGCTTACGGTGATTAAAAGTTTTTCAAAGATAAGCTTTTTTTTCAAACAAGTACTTTCAGATTTGTTAGCAGAGATAAGTTTTTGAAAGTTTTATTCGCTTACTGATTTGATATGTATACGGATATAGAAATAAGTTACGGTAATGTGTTTGATCAAGTAAAAAAATAATGATTTTCATTGAATTTTTCAAGTAATTTAGAATTATTTTTATATCATTGTACAAAGTTCAAACTGATAATGCAAACCATTAGTCATAACGAACAATAATTGAATTTACAATGGCGCATGAAAAAGAATTTTCTCGCTATTAATTTAATATTTTGTTTAATAAGAAAGAAATAAAACTGAGAAGATTGTCAGTAGGTACAAAGTTCATTTTTTCCGATAACCTAACGTATATACAATTGATTGATCATTAACAGCTATGGTTATCTTAGTAAAGTGGACCTTCGCGTATAAAACGATTAACTCTGAATACTTTTGTGCGAGAAAATCTTTAACGAATTTTTAACGACTTTAAAGAGAGCCCCCAGTGTCTCAAGTGGCTCTCCTCGAATAAGCATTTTCAGCTTCGGCTAAAAGGAAAAAGAGAGAAGAAAAGAGGATGACCTTAAAGCTTGCCTTTAACTTTTTTTTATGGCCTCGAGACGGCGAAAGTTCCAAACGCGGAAGCGGACATTCATTATATACACCAACAACTGATTTTTTGACATTGAAAACAGATTTATTTGCTAATCGATTTTATAAATTGCAGGATAAAAAATTATTTTTAATTAATAACTTGCTAGTAATTAATCTTCTTAACTTATATTTTATTTGATAACTTAATTTTAAGGAAATATTGTAAAATTTTTTGATTTTTCGCAATTGTTGAAATAAGCATAATGAATTTTTTTCTTATAAATAAAATTCCGCAATATTTCAGCAGTTAAAGCATCAACAGATCGCTTTAACGTCATAAAGCATTACCTTAGGTTTCTTTATTTTACTAGTTTCGCTCTTGACTCAAGGCGCCCGCATCGTCGCGTGTCCATTAATCAAAAATTTTTATCAGCCATAGCGTTTCGCGCGACGCGTAAAATTGCGCAGAGAAATTAGGCGACGCGAAAGAAAGAGAGAGAGAGAGAAACCGAGCTTTTTCAGAATATCTTTTTTCTTGATTTATCGTCCTTTTCACCTCTCTCTCTCTCTCTCTTTCTTTCTTTCTTTTAGTAACGAAAAAATGAGTTCAGAGAAGAGAAATGTTGCACGGAAGTAGCCACCTATATATAACTGAAACGTTAAGGAACGGACGACATAAGAAAAAGGAAAAAAAAAGTATCATAGCTATCCTTTTGGCCGCAGGCCATTGCGGCTTTTAATGTCTTTAATAATGGAAAAATATATCAAGTGACATAGAGAACTAGCAGGCAATGTATTTCCTGTTAAAGTCATGCTCAAGGAAAAACCTTATTCTTAGCTTTTATTCGCCTTTAAACCCTTTTTCGCTGGATTTTAAATGCCGTAAGCTTTACTCTGACTTACATATTTTTTTCCTTTTTTTACGGATGATGCCACGTTAAGGACCAAAAAGTACAAAATACCAAAGAACCTTATGAAGCTAATCTACTTTTCTACAATAATTCAATTATATAATTAAAACTTTTAGCTTTACTTAATTCTTTTAATAGTATACTTTATTTTTATTAAATTAACAATCATTAATTAAAATTTATCAAATAAATAATGTAGGTAAAAGAGCGATCAACTTTTAATAAAAATATACCAAGTCAAGGCCGTTGAAACTATAAAATCGTTCACAAGAACACATCACAAAGAAGAACCCTTTTTTTGTCTTTTCATCTCTCGTGCACGCACATATCTGCATACGAGGATCCTTTTTTTTCTTTCTTTTTCCATTGAAATAAATACGTTTGACTGGCGCCGCTCGAAGGGATCGTTAGCATTTCGGGTAACGTAGCCCTTTCGCCTTTTTTTATATACTTTACGTATGGAATACAAAGAGAGACGAAGATCTTTCTCTCTCTCACCTGCGCGTTCACCATATGCTCATGTTCTGTATTGTACAACTCGCCTACACGTATGATCGTAGCTTTAAGTCATCGTAAACAAAATAAGCCTGGCCTACTCTTTTTTTATTCTTTATTCTAGAGAATTTCGCATAATCTTTCTTTAATGTACTCAATTATTGGAATTCTCTTTTTTTATATTCTTTTGTATATTTAATTTACTTACTATTTTAATATTAAATATTGTGTAAAATTGGAATGACGTAGATTTTGAATATTCCTATTTGAAGAGAAAATAAAGGTTCGAGCAAACAATGAAATTGCAAAATTATTCCAAAGTTCGGAAGCGCAAGACGTTTGCTCTAACACACACATGCATATGCACTCATACATAAAGTTGCCCCTCGATAGTCAGCCACGCATGCCGAATAGCCAGCGCACATGTTCTCTCTTTCTCTCTCCCTTATGCCAATGCATCGTCGAAGCCAATGCTCGTATTGTACTATATACGTTCACAAGCAAACCTAACCGAGGCCCTTAGGTGCACGCGTCTTCTCTTACTCTCTCCGTCTCTCTCGCTCTACGAATTGAGGGAAAATCTTCCTTCTCTGTGTTTATGCATGTAAACTATATGTGTGTATAAGGGAAGCTAGAGACAAATGAATCTAAAATAGATGCTCCCTCTCTCTCTTAAACCCTTTTATAGGGTCAAAGAGTTTTCAGAGTGAAGTTGAATTTTCGGATTAAGGAAGTTTATATGGAAATATCTGATAAGCATTTGAGAATTTATAAGTTTTAAGTGACATAAAAATAAAATAATAAAAAATAATCAGATTCTGTTTTTATTCTAGCTAACAAAGAAAGAAAAAAGTTAATGTTAACGATTTAAAAGCTCTTTCTCACTCTTTACAAACAATTAATTTAAACAGCTGCAATTAGGCTTTAACACAAGGTGGTTTAGCACGTTTTCTGTAACGTTCAATTCGAGAAGAAAGAGAAGAAGAGCAAGAGAACAAAATTTAGCGTGCCCAGAAAACGAAAACCTTTTGTAATTGTCGGCTTTAATCCAATCTGAATCGTTACATGTCGAAGGCAAACGCTACCGGCTGCTTCCGGCTCTTTTACATTTTTCTTTTTCTTTCTATTTTTCAAACAGTATATATCACTATCTTAAGAGTAAAGTTGGCGATACGCGAAAAATAGCATTTTACGTTTAACCAACTACTGAATTAAGTTTAATATTGATCTACTATCATACAAATATATAATATAAAAATAAAAATGACTCACACGATATAGATTTTTGAAGGTAAAAAAACTTTTCCACTCGAAATAATGTAGTATTAATGTTATGTAGTTATTTGTTCCTACTATTTTTCTTTTTTTTTCTATTGGCTTATACTTTAAATTAATATTTGGTAGATTATAGTATTCCATAATGACACGTAATTGACTTTTAATAATTGGTTGTGCTTTCAAGTTTTTGTTAGATCGTCTGACTTATCTTAATAACAAATATTTACTTTGTAGGAGGGTCTGTTTATATATAGCTACAAAATATAGAATAATTTTTCATGCTCACATTGAAAAAGAACATGAAAAATAGTTAGATGTTGATTAACTGCCCTTTATTTAATAAAAATTAGTGTAATTTAATAAAGTAGAAATTTTTTTTTTCATTTATTTATTTTATAACAAAATTGGACTTATATTGATTGGCTCATATATTATTCATGTACTAACTTCAATCAACTATGAAATAATAATTTATAATTTAATTGAATTCAATTATTTTATTATTCATGTTGTTATTCATAATAATTAATAATTATTATTTAATTTTATTATTAATCACAATTAATGTATGCAATTGATTATTTAAGATATACTAAAATTAGAGTACGTGTTTACATTTAATGGCGGTATTAATTAAGTGTAACATTAACAAAACGTTTGCATAATACAATTTTTCTCAACGATATCTAACATTCTCAATAAAAAGGCTTAATATTTGATTATTCCATTTAAATCAAATTGATATGATACAATTTTTTAAATAATATTTTCATTATAATTCAACGCGGAAATCGACTTTGTTAATAATTGAATGGCTAAATTTTTTTTATCCGTTAAATTTTTCTATATTACGTAGAACTATATCACGTATCATTTTAACTGAAAATTTACGTTCAGTAACTTACTGAACTGTATTGTACCGCTAAATTTCCAATAAAAGTAAAAAAATTTTTTTTTATTCTTGTATGGATATTTAAAATTTTCTTTTCTGCCCCCGCATATCTAACAAACTTTTATAATAAAAGCGACAAAGTACCGTAATATCATAACGGACACATTGCTTTGGTAACTTGATGCTAGCCATAACGTTTATTGCGCCATGTTTTTAAAAAATTATATTTTTTTTAATAAAAATGAAATTCATCAAGTTTCGAAAAGAGCCTTCAAGCTGTTTGCGGGGGACCCATGTTGAAAAAAAAGCTTGAAAAAGTAGAAGAGGATTCTGCTTATAATGAGTTTTTTTTTAAATTTCTTCTTCATATAGCCACACACGTCAGGCCAAGATGACAAGTAGCTATATATGTGCAGATGTATATGTATGTGGCTTTGGACCGCGGCGCGGCTATCGCTTTCTGGGGCGGTGTCATTTTTCTCTGTGGATTATGTAAAACCACGGGACTAAAAGTAGAATAGAACTTGTACTTTGTATATATGTATATATTTATATTTATACATGTGAACGCGTGTGTATAAGGCTGGTTGTCCTTCGCACGCATAAGAGCCGCCGGAACGAGGAATGCGAAGAGTGCCTACCACGTTGGAAGTATATGAAAACTGAATGGCATATGACAGTCAGACTCTAAATCTACGCTTTTTACAGAACGCAAAAAGTCTCACTATCACTCTGGACAAATTTTTTTAAAATTTCATTTTAAATAGACTTTTAGTTTAATTCGTAGAAAAATAAAATGGTTCATTTTTAAAACTTTTATTTTAACTTTTCGATGTTAAGTTAATAAAATATAACGAAGAAAATATTGTACTCATAAGAGAAATTTGTAAAAACTATTAATTAAAATAACTAAAAAAACTGGATTTGTCAACAGCTTATTTCATAATAAACAAATAATATGTTATTTACAGCTTATTTTTAACTGATCTGTCTTTTCTTCGTCATTCATAAAAAAAGAGCATGAATTATCGGTGATCCTTTTATTGCATCCTTGCGTGCATCGCAACACTTTTTTTCTCTCTTTTAAGTTCAAACAAGAAATAAAAAAAAATATTAAATAAAAAGATAGAGAGGAAGAGCGCAAAGAGTGAAAAGACATTGAGAGAAGGAAAGAAGGTTCGTCGCCGCGAGACTATCCATCGTTAATTATAACTGATCGCGCGGACCATCTGCCCTCGCTATTACACGCCTTTATCATGCCGCGCACACTTTTTTCTTTTTTTATTCTTCTTCTTGTATTTATTTTGTATTACAGAAACGAAGAATTTAATTTTCTTTAGAGAGCACAATGGATTAGTTTTTTTCTTTATCAGTTTCCTTTTATTACGCGGCATGAATAGGCACTTGGCTAACAAATAAAAAGACCGAGTGAAAAAAAGAAAGAGGGAACACAAATGGAGTATATGTAGAGAAACCTTCATCGATGAGATATCGAAAGAAGTGCAATTTAATTTGGCTGATTGAAAAAATTCATTCTTATGCAGCATATTTTAGTAAAATTTTTTTAAAATTATTTATTATCTTTTTGAAAAATAATTGTACTTTACAGTATATTAATTGTTAAAAGTTTAAGAAATTTTAACGAAAATTTCTACCTCATTAACTATTACTTCTTATTCCTACATAACTTCCTAACTCTAAAAATTGAAGGTTCAATTTTTTCTATAATCAACGAAAATTCCTAAACTTTTATTATCACATCTGATGATCATCTATCTTGCAATGAAATTTCAATTATTTTGAATATAAAAAATAAAAGTTTAGCCCATCGCTAAGTCATTTGAGCTTGGTAGCGTAACATCATTGATTAGCTGGCACGATCGCTATATATAGTGCGATGGTAGATGAAGGCTCAAGGCTTTAATTACCTGATGGGGTGGTAAGTGATGGTGATGGCTATGAGGTTGATGATACGTTGGTGGTACGTAAGCTGGCTGATGATTGTTACGTGAATGATTTTGCTGAGACTGTTGCTGCTGCTGCTGCTGCTGTTGTTGTTCAGCTTGAGACTGATCATGATTGCTGCTGCTGTTGTTGTTATTATTATTATTGCTGTTGTTGTTGTTGTTACTCAAATTTGAACTTGGTTGACTTATTGGAGGTGCCGAACCTGAAGGTGGCGGAGGTGTCCACGCGTGTCCATGATTTTCGGTTGCTGTATACATCTTGACGCATTGATTGTGATTTTTTTAACTTCTTGTTATTCTTGTTATAATTTCCGTTGTTTTGTTAAGTTTTGTTTGATTAGGCCTCGATAAATTTTATTTTTATCAAATCAATAACTTGATCTTAAAACATATTTTTGATGCAGTTATCAATTATTCCTTATTCAGTAAGAAATAAAATAAAAGTCTGAATTTATTTTTTATTGATTGTGTTGATCCATAAAAAATATTTCATTATTTTCCCAATATTGAATTGTACGTCCAGTTTGATTATTCTTTTGAATAAAGAAACGTAAAAAAGACTTAATTGTAAGGGAAGTAAGCCGTCGCAACGGAACGTTGCATAAGTTCAATTTTTTCTATCTCAAAAACAACAGTCAAAGATCTCTATCTAACTGTGCCGGATGTTTAAATGACGAAGACTTGAACTTTTCTGACAGTAAATCGTTTTTTTATTATTATTATATGTTTCTTGATGTTTCATCATTTAAAATCTAATAAAATTATTTATTTTCTCTTGATGATACGCGCACTGCAGTTTTTAATCACATATCACATTTGAATTTCAGTGTTTCATACACTTCACAAAAAATACTTATTTGCTTTATGTTAATTTAGAGAACAAATATAAGTATTATTTTTTAGTAAGTTTTATAGATTTTATAATGATTTTGTTGGTTATATATAATACTAGTTTTTCATTTTGCAGAATTTATTTAAAAATTTTTTATTCGTTATTTCAATTGATAAAACTATTAAACAACATTAAATAAATATTTTTAGAATATTGTTTGAGAGATTATCTAAACTTTATTTCCAAGTTAATAAAAAAATGTTAAATTCTAAGCCGATGAAATATTGAAAAAAAATGTTTTTAAAAATAAAATTGAAAGGGCGCGCTCGGGCGCATCGCCGAGCGCCTTTCGCGAACTAAAAGAGATACGATGTACGTGGTTTAGTAACCAAGCGCGACTTGTACTCCAACTAACACTTGATAGCTTCTCTCTGATAGTTAAAAAATAGCGAAAAGCGAACGATGATAAGACAGCTTATAAGAAAAAAATAGCCAGCATGTGTGTGTGTATATATATATATGTGTTGGCCTATCGATCGATGAGTCCAATGCAAGTTTGATGCACCGGCCAGTTTAGCGCTGGTGTCGCGGGAAATCCGGAAGCGCACCGATTCACTCGGTTATCTCCTTGACTTAGCCTTCTGTCTTTCTGTTTCTCTCTGTCATTCATTCCTACCCTATTAGAGTTTACAGAGTTATATTTATATACGATATCACTGCTCTGTAAAATCATAGATATCGCATGCTCAAATTCATTTAAACACATTCGAAAATACGATTCTTTTTATTCTTTTTATTAATATGGGATAATTTACTCTTTCTATGCCATTTTTTTAAATACAATATACTCATAAAAATAGACTCTTTTATTAAAAATTTCAATCTACTTAATTTACGTCTATTCAATTGAAACATAATTGAAAATTAATTTTTTTTATATTATGTTGTTACAGAAATAGCGTTTAATACCAAATTGAATTCATTAATCAAAATTACACTTTTTTCATTCTAGTAGATTTCTATTATAAATTCAAAGATTTTCTACTGAAAGCCAAATCGTAAAATTTTTTTATTCATCAGATTTGTATTACATAAAAATTATTTATATTTGATATTATTATATGAAATTCTTAAGAAATTTTTCAACCCTTTTTAGAAGATTGTAATAAAAAAGTCTTATAATTTTATGAATTTGACCTTGAATATTTTTAATGATTTTCTACTACATGAGTAAAACCTTGATAAATTTAAGCACAATTTACAATTCTTTTTATCAAGTATTTAAATGTAAAACCAGTTTTTCAATTCTATAATATAAAGTACATACTGAAAGATTAAAAAGTTCTCACGCTAAAGCTAAAATTACAGTATTTTCATTTTTTTCTTAAATTTAAACTTTTATATCTTAATAATAAAAAAAAAGTTATGTCAAATTTATATTCTTTTTACATAGACTAAATAAACTACACAACGAGCAATAAAACTCGAAGCAACTCTTAGAATTGCAAGTGCAAGTAGAAAAGACAAAAGATAAAGAGCTTTAATACTTCTTTTGCAATGACTCTGCCCTCAGCGCGGCCCTGTCTTACATTATAAATTACAGCAGAATCAGGAAGTACACCGAGACACTTTGGCTTTTTCCATGAAGGTCTTTTTTACTTCTTTTTTTTTATTTTATTTTATCTTTATTTTTTTTTCTTCCTTCATATAAAAAGCTTTAATTGATACGATCAAATGAAATTTCGTTCTTTGTTTTCATACACATGCGTTATCTAATGATTAGAAAATTTTTTTTATTCCGTTCCTTGTTATAATTTGCAGACATAGAAATTTTATTAACAATCAGATAAACTGCTGGTTATCTTTGTTTTGCAAATCAAAAAATATTTAAAAACTTTTAATTGTTAAGTTATGTTATTAATAGACAATTTCGCAAAAATATTTTCATTGATTGTTTATCTTTGATTGTTTATAAGTATGTTTGTATTACAGATTATTTCAATAAAAAAAATATTAAATTTTAATTTAGACTGTGATAGGTCAATTTATCAATTAGATACATTCACATTATTTAATTAAAAATTTTTTTATGCAATAACATTAGTTTTGAAGAAGCGCAATCATAATAAACAATTTAATTATTAATTTTAAAAATTAAAGTAAACAAAAAAATGAAAAACTAAAAGACACTTTTTCTTATGAAAGAAGAAGAAAATTTGAGAAAAATTGTAATTACGAATTCTTAGCTCTTTCCGTGCTTTCACGCAAACAGTCCGATAAATTTCTCTCAAATAGACTGATACACCGAGCTTTTAAATTAGAGCTTAACCAAAACTAAATGGCCTTTTTAAAATATGCAAAAATCATTGTTATATATTGTGGATAATAATAAGAGGCAAAAAGCATATACGAAAAATGGGGCGGAGTCTTTAAAGTTAGAAGACTGTTCCCTATCCATCATGGCTGCTTTTTATCACTGACGTCACGATAAGCAAAAGCATCGGCGGGCTTCTATTACTTTGCTTTTTCTCAACGAATATTCAGTGTCTCACACTTGTGCTTTCATCTTTTCAAATTCAACTTTTATTTTTAACTTTGATTTTCTTTTCATTATTTTTTAACAATAATGTAAATAAATAAAAAAAAATTTTATGTTTAGAAAATTAAATCAAACGATATGTTAAATAGACACTGATATATTGTTTCTTTAGAATGCTTATATTAAGATAATTGAAAGTTATTTAGTGTTATTTTTTTCAATAAATTTTTTTATACTAATATAAATATAATTACTTTTGTGTTCCATTTGATGAATAGTCAGAATTTTTATTTTACCACGAATTATAAATGGATTCTTAAAATAAACATATTTTATGCATCATAAATGAAGTTAAGTTTAAGCCAACATGCAAATTCTTCAATGCTGTTGCATTGCGTTTTTTTAATGCCCATTTAATTAACAACAATAATGAAAAAAAAGTGGAGATGAAAAAAGTTTCATGGAACCAATAAAGAAAAAAAATGAAGAGGAGTTACATCCAAGAAAAACTGTTTCGCGCCGATCATTTCTTATAAAAGCCGCAGAATAAGTCCCTCGCGTGCGAAAAAAAATGAACCACAATCTTAAAAGAGCTTGAGAAAAATGAGGAAAAAAATAAGAAGAAAGAAACAATCATCATCTCTTCCCCTTCTTTAAAACATCAAAAAATCAGGTCTCAAAAGAAGTAAACCTTCGGATTAAAGAACAGCTTTCAAAGTCTCTTTTTGTAAAGGTGAAAGTAATATCCCTCTAAAGATAAAATTGAAAAAAAAATAAATAAACTTTACTTGCGCGATCAGTTTTCCAAGAAATAAATCAAGCGTTTTAAAAGTATATATACATACAAGCATATGCAAAAGAAAAAAGAGAGGCAGTGAGGAAAAAAAGTAAATAAAAATAAAGAAAGAAGTGCAAAAGCGCGTTGATCTTGAGCTTGGCTTGCAAGTGAATCCAAGCCCTTGATATAAATAAAGTTGCAAATAAACTAAAGCAAAAACATTAAGAGAAGAGAAAAGAAGGCTTCTCGGTCCTTAGCCCCAAGTATATACATGAAAGAGCGAGGAGAGAGAAAAGAATAAAAGTAAAAAGTGAAAAAAAAAAAAAAAAAAGTATAAAAAGATAAAGAAAAAAAGGAGGAGCTCGCGAAGGCCGCGCGCCTTTTACCCCCTACTCGAAATTACTGACCATGGGCAATGAACGAGCGAGGCCTTCTTTCTTTTCTTTCTTTCTTCACTTATTTTTTTCAATTTTTTTCTCTCTTCTTTTGCCCTCCCTCTCACAATTTTTCTTTTATTTTTTCTCTTACTTACTTCTTCTTTGCGCAGTAAAAATAAACTCTAACGCTCAAACGGCTAAGAAAGAAGAAGGCGCGCAAGCCATAGCCGTAGTATGTATATATAAAAGCCCGAAGGATAGAAAATAAGGAGGAGAGGGAGTTTTAGCTTCGCTCTTTCTTTGCGGAGGCGGAGAGAGGCTTGCGCATACTTCTTCTTTCTTTCGTTGTATTCTTCTTTTTATTTTTATTTTTATTTTTATTTTTCTTGTACATGTTCGTTGCTCCAAGTTTCCGTAGTCTAACTTTTTTTTCTTTATACCTTATTTTTTTGTTAGAAGGAATATTGGTTGTCTAGGCGCAAGCTGTATATGGAAAGCGCCTTGTAATGTACGTGTAAAGTGTAAAGTATGGATAATAAAAGTTTTTCGTTTCTTCTTCTTCATCCTTTTTTTTACAAACAAGAGAGAAGAAAGAGGCTTTAAGTACTATTTTATAGTCTTTTTTATATAAAGAATGGCGCAAAGGTGTTTATTTTTAATGGTTTTAAATTTTACTGGCTTGTAAAAATGAATATTCGAAAATTATATTTTACAGATAGATCGTAGAAATATTTAATTATTTTTACGCGTTTAAAAATACAAAATCGATAATAGTATTTTTGGGATCATCGATTTTAAGAAGCTCAGCAAATCATCAAACAATCATTAACAAGTCGAACAAAACTTTATTGTCATGAATTAAAGCAATTATTTCTTCAATTGTATTTGATCTAAGCGATGAAAGCACAGATGATAAATCATTGCTGATTTCATTAAATTTTTTACAAAAAATATATATTTATTGATTAATTTTATAAGTTAGTTTTTGCATGTTCTATTTAAGGAAAAATTTCAAATTAACATTCCACATATTCCTCGATTTCTCATTCCTCCCACTCTGAAAAAAACACATCTCGATCCATCTTTTCTCTCTAGTATAACGAAGATTCATGAAATAATAGAAGAGAAAAAAATAAAGAACCCCAGCAGAGTAAGAAAAGAAAGAACGAATGAGGCAATGAGCAAGTACCTCTCTTCTTTCTTCTTTACTCAAGCTCAATATTTTTTTTTCTTCTCCTTCTCTCTTTTTTTCAACTTCTTATACTCTGTGTGCACCGCGAAAAATAAAAGTAATGTGCCGGCTTGGCTTGGCCTGGTAGGCCTTGGCTGTTTTCTGCTGCTGCTGCTGCTGTTACTGCTGCTGCGTCGCTCTGCAGGAGCCACCACCGCCGCGTTGCCAAGTCTCATTTGTTTATCATGTTACATACGTATGTATAAAGTTTAAAGAAAGAGAGAGAGAAATTAAAAATAATAATCAAACGAGAAGAGAATTCGAGGTTTTCATTTATTTATTTACTTTTTTTTCATGCAAATTCAAGATATTATTATGAGATTCGAGGTCCATTGGTAAAAATGATAGGACGAGTTGTAGTTCATAGAACAATATAAATTGCAGATTTATTAAATTTCATAAAAGATATTGATCTTTTTCACTGACGATTTAAATGAGAGTTTATTTATTGTATAAAAAATAATCGTTGATTTGTGGCCGGTTTCTGGATAATTAAACTAAAAGTTTATTTGAAGTTGTTAAAAATTTTTTTAATCAAAACAATTAATTAAGGCAATTTGAATTTAATTTAAATAAAATATTTTAACAAGCTAAAATAATGAAAATAAAAAAAATTTTATTTAAATTATATTTCTATTTCCAAAGTGTACAAGTGATTTCGCACTCTAATAAAATGTATTAGATTACCCTACAAATCTCTTTCAAGTCTTGTTACACGATAAAACTTTCAAACCAACCACGAAAAGAAGAAGAAGAAGAAGTAAAAAAAAAAAGAAAAAAAGATTCACATACTTCTCTTAACATTTCGAAAAAGGCCCATTTTCAAAATACCACATTTATCTATATACATATACAACCCACACACACATCTTATCGGATTTTCTAAAAATTTTTAAATTTTCTTGTTCTGTACTATATGTTAGAAAGAGAATGAGCAAAGTTCTTTTCTCATCGAGTCTCCTCTTTCTCTTCTGTTATATTGCGAACTCGTTTCTGACTCATCTTATATATATATATCTCCTTCTCTGTTTGCTATAACGTTGCATTGTACAAGTGAGCGTGTTCAGTGTAACTAGCATTTGCGTACACGCGCCTTACATTACACTTTTAAAGAAATATACATATACACATATAGGAAAGGGAGCAGCGCAAACTCTCTTTTGCTCTTTTCCTATATACTTTTCCTCTATACTAGTATAATGAATGTCTTTCTTCCATATGGGCTTACATACATACACAAGACGAGTCAACTTTCTTTCTTTAACAAAAAGAAAGATAGAAGAGTTTTAGCCTCAAGTATAGAACCGCTTTTCTTCGACTCTATTTTGTATTCAAGAGCGTCTTGCTTTTGCGGATAGTATAACTATTTTTTTTTACTTTTAACTTTTTATTTTCCTTTTAATTTATGGATATGTGCATGAGATGGGTTTGCGGGTGAGAAATTTACAAGTTCATCATTATACAATATTTTAATGCTTGTACAATTAATAAAATCATTTTTCATTTATACTTAATTATGTTATTTTATTATTTTAATGCATTTTAAAGTTGCGAATCTGATCAGATTAATTAAGATAAATTATTAAACTGAACATAGAAATTTAATCAATTAAATAAGTTTTATAAAAAGATATAGATTTTATCACACATATTAAGAATGAAAAAAATTTTTAAAACTTTAGTAAAAATGATGTATTATTAAAGTCTAAAGCCATTTTTCTCGAACACATATAGTAAAATCGGCATCGATAGAGCGTATTAGATAGAATGAAAAATTTTCCAATGCACACGTTTGATAAGAAGAATAAAAAAAATAAAAAAGAATTACTTGATAACCAAGTATGTTCAGCAGTATATAGGCACTTTCAAAAGCCACTAGAGAGAAAGAGAAAGAGATAGCGCCGGAGACTGGAAGATGAGGACGAAAAGATATCGATTGATTGAACTTTGTTTTTATTTTATTTCTATCAAGACGTCGTTTCATTAAATTTCAATGCTATGACTTTTTTCTTTGTAAATAGGATTTTTCTCGAAAAATCGAAAAAACAAAAAATCATTTTTTAGAATGACTGAAAATTAAAATGTCACTTTTTTATAAATTAAATTTCATTTATATGAGATAATGGATCATGAAGCAAAAAAACATGTATTCTAAATATAAAATTAATTCTAGAAAAATGCCACACTCGCAAGTATTTCTTATTTCAATAAAGAATTAACCTTGACTTTTTTTTTAAAACTTCTTAGCAATAAAAAAAGTAAAATATATGCAGTGTACTTTAAGAATTTGACAAAAGAAATAAAAAAGAATATTGAGAGTAAAAAAATGCAAAATCAACATGAATGTTATTTATATGGACGCTCATAGTACGGTACCTATATGTGCAATATAATGTATATAAGCTTCGGTAAGGCGTTGTGTGGCGTCAGAGTAATGGTTTGCTCTTCTTTATTTTTTTTTTTTTTTCTTAATCTCCCTCGTGCTAAAATCCACGCAAAGAGAAAAGCTCTCCGGCTCAGTCGTCAAAATGTAAAAATATAAATTGAGAGAAAACGCATGAGCATCGTTGCAACTTTAGATATATAAAACGGATGGTGTGTAGGCAAAAGCTCAGAGGAATTATAAATAGCAACTTGCAGTTACCAAAAGATGTTGAACGTCAATTTTTCGAGACTTGGGCGTGAAAAATTTCAACTTGTACAATTATCATAACTTTTATTTTTTTATGTAGTAATAAACAATTATAAACAATAATAGACAAATTTTTAATGTAATTTAATAAATTTAAATTTTTCATTAAATAACATTGAAATTTCTTGAAATTAATTAAACTATTACGATTATGAGAATTTTAAAATTAATAATTTTAATTAAACAAACATCGCGATAAGATAAATGATAAACTTCTCAAACTTTATGTCATTATTATTTTTTGTAAAAAATAAAAAAGACAATATTATAAATGAACAAGACAGCGAAGGTGTATATCATAAGCGTTGTCAATAAAACATCATTTATCGATTTTCTACAACTATTTATTATACACTTTTCTCATCATTTTCTCCCTTGCAGTTTGTTAAAACGGAAAAGAAAATAATTAAAAATTTTAATTGATTCTTGAGAAAAATATAATTATAAAACCATCCATGTCAAACATTAAAAATATCGATTTCTTTTTTCTCGTTAGCAGTCGTACTGAGTAATATAATTATACAAAAGTAAATACTATATTTTATTAATATTAATACTTTTAATTTTTAGTTTTTTTTTTTTAATTTTTAATCAATCGAATAAATTTATTATTAATTTTTAAAAACATTGCAAAAAAAATAGAATAATTAAAATTAATTTTTTGTAAACGTTTGTTATACTTTCGACAGCTAATGAAAAAGGATTATTTAAGTATTTACAATATAATGAATGAATTTAACGTGATTTGTTTACTTTCCATTGATTTATCATATTGTAAATAAATAATTTTAATTTAATTGCTTCATGTAAGTTTTACTCGCAAATAATTGAAGAAAAGTATCTTAGTTGAAAACAAAGACTCTTAAACTGAAATTAAGCATTTTATAAAAAAAGTAAACAATTACGCGTCGTTAAATCAATCATACTAGCCTATTCTCGCTTACTCTTTACAACTCCATAAAATACTCGAACACCATAACACAAATTCTATACCTTTTCTTCTTGTATGCGCAACAAACATTCTTTCAATCAATTAGTATCGAGTTTTTTTCACTCTTACTCATTCCATCATTGGAGAAAAAAAAGCATAAAAATAAAGAAAATAATAAATAACTAATCTAAATTAGTAAGTATTAGTGCGTAAAAATGTCATTATAAGCATCGTCTAGACGGAGAGAGAAAGCTTATTGTAAAGTAAATTCCAATGAGTTTAAACGTCTCGATAACGGTTATAAGTGTATATAACTTGTTGCCTATAATTTCTTAACTCTCTCACGCGTACACATACAGAGACACATGCACACACTTATATGCAGAAAGAGCAAAAGTTTCTTCAATGGTAAGTCTTGTCATCGTATTATACAAACGCACGTGTATATAACCCATTGAAAGAGACTTAAAGGCGACTTCCGTAGAAATCAAGTAACAGTAAGAATTCCACATTACATATATATATCTATATCTATATGTATCGAAAGTAAACGACAAGTTTTCTTTAGAAGTTGAAGAGTTAAAGTAAAACTGGTTCTGACAGAATATGTCCATGTTGTTAAAAGGTTTAGTTTTTTGGCTACTTTCATTTAAAATGGATATATAGGTCAATGTAAAAAAGGGATGAATTATTTAAATTCTACTTTTTTCTGCTTATCTTATGTTTACACATTCATTTTATTTGATTATTTTTCTTTTTTTTTTCTCTTCTTCAAGAGGATGGATAAGATGAAATGTGGGTTTTCTGGTTAGATAGTTGGTAACGGTTAATTAATAGGATGATACACATTTGTGATAAAAAGGGGGTAATTGTTTTTAACGTATAATTGTACGTTATATACTGGAGTAGATGAACTAAAGGTAAGAAAGAAAGATTGCTTGTAATTATAATTTTGAAGGCTGTTATTAGAACGTTGATTTTAAACTAACGAAGTAGGCAAGCTTTTGTTTCAATACTACCAAAGTCTTACTAAGGAATATATTCATTGAAAGTAGATACGGACCAAGATTGGTTAGGCCATGTCATTATTTTAAAGCTTAAATTTTGGCTTATTTAAGAAAAATTTGTTTTTTCAAATTTACGTATAAAGTTTATTTTTTTTTTCTATTTTTAGAATTTAAAATTTCTATTTATCATAAAATAAGATTGTTCATTTATTCTAGAAACTAATGAAAATTTGGTGAAATAATATTAAAATAATAAGTAATAATAATAGAGAAAAGAAGAAAAAAGGAATTGATCTTGAACTTTGGTGTGGACAGTATAAGAAAAGTTAGTGCGAGTCTTTACTGAAGATCAGTGAACGATAATCGTCAGGTAATCATGAATGATTCTACAAGAAGGAGTCAGTCAGGCAGGCTATATGCTTTTAACTCTGGCGTTATTAATACGTCGCAAGCCGTTTAAAAGAGCCGAGAATAGCCCCAAGAGGCAGTTCACATTCGCGGCAGAATGAAAATCTATTATTACGTCGTACATAGCATAGCTTGAGTATTGCTTGCTTTATAATACCAAGTCAAATCGTACATATATATATATACATGCTGACAATGACTCTTATCCTCTATATATTCGTGTTGAGTTTAAGCTTAATGTTTCATTCATTGGCGTGTGCAATGAATGTAGAGAGAGAAACTCAAATAAAAAGGTAAGAATTTTTAAATTTTTTATTTTCTTCAATGTTTTAAGCGATCGATTAAAGTTTATTTTTAGAAAAATTCTAGATTTTCTGTAAATTAAAGATTTACTGGATTGGATTCATGTGCGCTTGTGTATATTTTAATGATAAGAAAATGTTTTATTTTAAATGCTGATAAGTTATATATTATTGATGAATAAAAAATAAGCTTTTCGTATAAATAATACAACATATGAGAGTTCATTGACATTCATCTGACCTTAAATTGTTGACTTACGTATATACACTCTTTTTATTCATGAATTCAAACTCTTGCTGATTTAGACAATTAGAGAGAAAGAGATTGATTAATTGATCATTGGCTTTTGTTGTTATTCACATAATTAGATATTAGCTTTTAAATTGATGTAATTTTTTAATAAACCAACATAATCTATTTAATTTTTATATTAATCTTTGTTGTTAAAAAACTAATTTTATTAATTTTATTTATTAATTAGATTATTTTTAACTTTCATTTTAGTTTGATAAAAAATATTTATAAATTTGAAAATTAGGATTACGAGAAAAAAAGTTAATAAATTGATCGATTAAAAAAAAGTATTACAGTTTGATGAAGGAAAAGAAACGATTGACTCCCGAGCATTATAATCTCTTGTAGACATTTTATCGAGATGTAGGCTTGCGCTTCGATTATTCACGGCCATGGCACGTCGTCGGCCCGACACCATAATCCATACCAACCACGTGCTCTTTCATTTTCTTTCTCTTTTTCTCTCTCTTTCATTCCCACCTTTCATTTACAAGAGAGTCTCAACGTAACCTTGTGCCGTAGTCACTGTTTTCCTTCTTTTATTTATTCTTTTTTTTATCATCGTTTATATACAAGAGAGCGAGAGAGAGAAAGGTCCCTAAAGTGCATACAGAA
This sequence comes from Anastatus disparis, assembly GCA_017163975.1. Lineage (NCBI taxonomy): Eukaryota > Metazoa > Arthropoda > Insecta > Hymenoptera > Eupelmidae > Anastatus > Anastatus disparis. The sequence continues at coordinate 592,543 of JAFFSR010000003.1, forward strand.
CCAAGGTGAGAGACAATATACGAATTTGTTGCGTCAATGGCCATTTCGGTGAGGTATAAGAAGGATGCTTCCTTTAGGAGTACAATCATTTTTTTATTTTTAGATCAAATCAGATGATTTTTCAGCTTTTAACTATTTTTTAAGCATTAATTTAATTTTTTTATTTATAAATAGGTTACAATTTTTAGCTTATATAAATTATTACGGTTCTTTTCTTGACAATTATAGAAATTTTTTTTTTAATCAACTTTATTTTGAAAAAAGTAAAGAATATACAAAAGAAAAAAGTTTTTTCTAAAAAAACAATCTATAATAGTAAAAATAAATAAAAATCTAAAATATTTAATTTTATTCTTAATTATTAAGGAATTAATAAAAATGGAAAAAAATGTTAATCAGGAACTTGGCAATTCTATTGAAAATAAAAAGAAACATCAACACCTACAATATCCTCGGTACTACTCAATCTCGTTTCATAACGCAAGACGCATACCACGTACAATATCTCGAGGTCATTTTTAAGAGCTGTGCACTATCCCGAAGGCGACAACCGAGCAAATCGCGAGTCACAAAAAAAATTCAAGAGAAAAATAAAAAAAATTTTAAAGAATGAAGAACCGGACAAGTAACGATAATATAAAAAGAAGGCCGCTATACGCCACCGACTGCACAAGCCAACCGACCTGATAATCTTTAATTTATTTTAATGACGTAGGAGCGTGACTTGGTGTAAGCTTACTCTCTTTCTTTCTCTTTTCTCTTTCTCTTTCGTTTTCTGTCTCTCTGAGGCCGCTGCTCTCCTCCTCCTCCCCCCCCCTACGCTCTCCATGTTATATGCGAAGAGAGAAGAATGTAAAAGCTGCGTTGTCGGAGGTCAGGTTCAGCACCCGCGAATTTGCTATTTTCTCTAGATTACCGTACCAAAAGATGCGATGATGAATTTGAGAAAGTTTTCCTAACTTTACACAAATTTATAACTACATTTTATGCTAAAGAACATTTTTTTTTTAATTTTCAATTTTTAATATAAAATTTTAAATTGAATTTAATAAAAAAAAAGCTATCAAAGTTTTTTTCGACCATTAAAAATTAAAAATATTAATTACGTTAGTTTAAGAGTGAAGAATTATCTTTTTTAGCAATTAATTTTTAATTATTAATTAAAAAAGTTTTTCTATAATTTAAAAATCTTTTTAATTGCATCTTAAGATGGCATTAAAGTTTAAGAGATTCATATATACAACGAAGGTAGTCAATGACTTTTATCTTTAACAAGAAAATCTTTGGAGAATCGATCAATTCAGTATATTGACTTATCGTGCGGCACGTAAAAAATAAATAATGACTACCGTTTAATCGGAAAATAATTTATTTCTATAAAAGAACTAGCATTTTTTTCTATATGTAGATAAATATCACAAATATACATTGATTGAATATTTAAAAAGAAATTATTGGTCATACGTAAATATTAATTCATGATAATAATATAGAAATATTATAAATTTTTTAAAAAAATATAAGGATATCGAGATAAATGCTCCGGAGTTTCTTTTTAAAAAGCATTTTACGAATCGCGTGTAAACAATCAATTAATCAATTCATACTTTATCTTTAATGAAAAGAGAGAGAAGAAAAATTATTGAGCGCTCGTTTTAATGAAAATTCAATGTATCGATTAATCATTTAAACTCTCATACTTGATGCAAATTAAAAATATATACACTAAATTATTTTTTTATATTACTGATACTACTTTAAGTTAAAGCAATCTTTTAAGTTACTAAACTTTAAACTTTTTTTCATTTTTTTTAATTAATTTTAAATTTTTCATTAATCAGAAAAAAGTGACTCCCCATACGTCAGAATTAACCTCGTCCCGTACGATAACAAAAATAATGCCTTAAATAAACAAACATCGTATATTCGTTCTCATTTATTCCAATATATTTAATGATAAAATAAAAAAAACTCCCTTCTTCATCGTTGCAATTAAAACATTAATTATCCATTTTTCCTCCAACGACGCACGCGAGTGTCACGGCCGATCATTCCTTCGTTTTTTCAGTATTCTTTTTCTTATATAGTCGACCCTCGGACAGCAAGAAGAAATCCGCTCTACATCGGAGGCTGGCTGAGAGGCTTGCAAAGAGAGCCAGAGCAAAACTCTATGTGTGCATCTTGCATATATAAGTATGTTTTATGTCAGTGCATGCGCGCAGTTGCCACGTCTTTTCTTTCTGCCTTCTTTTTTATTTTATTTTATTTTTTTCATTTTTTTTTCAGCCGCCGCCACCGCCGCCGCCGCCGCTCTTTTTCTTTCTCTCTTCTTTTTTCACGCTGTCTCTTGGTGTATATGCTTCTATTTTACTTTTTATTTTTTTTCCTTCTTTTTTTTCTTTTTCCGACTTTAATAATGATCATGGTAAATATTGAAGATAAAGAAGAGGAGATGGTTTTAAAAACGATTTATTTATTAAATTTATTGCTGCTTTTATTTAAATTGTATGCTTCTTATTATTTTAATGTATTTAATATTGTTTATTTTATCATGAATACTTGATAATTATTATTATTTTTATTATTAAGAATTTACATATTTTAATCATTAAATAAGATGTTAAACTTTAATGAAAATTCATTGGAATAAAATTTGCTAATCCTCATTTCTACAATATTTGTCATGTTTGCTTTATTTAAAATGAAAATAATTTTTTTGAAATTTAAGTTAATAGAAATTTTTAATATGACTGAATGATATGTATTTTTATTTGATTGATGAAATAGTATAATAAAAGGCATAAGTTAAGGTTAATGAAAAGTAAGTTAACTCATGGTTTTCAGAGTGAAAAATCTCCTAGCTCACTATTTAACCCTGAAGCAATATAAATAAACTCTTCATAATTTCTTTCTCTGTCGAACACCCGCGCAAAAAGCCAAGCGCGAGAGGGAGAGAGAAAAAGAAAAAGAAAAATAAAAATAAAAAGAAGAAGAGAGAAAGAGAGACTTCTTCTCTTGACACTTAAAGCAAAAACCCCCGTCGTGTCTCCCACTCTCTTCTTTTTTCTTCTCATTTCATCTTTTGCTCTTTCTCTCTTTCTCGCGGAATATAAGGAGTCGTTGAACTCGGAAAAAGGGAACTTATATGCTCCATACTCTCGAGGATGTAGAAGAGAATTGAGAATTACATACATACATACGTATATGTGTAAAAAAAAATAATAAAAGAAAAGAAGTATACTGCATGCGTTACGGACCGAATTGGAATGAGGGACAAAGAAAAAAAGGAAAAAAGAAGAAAAAAAAAACAAGTTGAGAAAAAGCGCGAGTGAAACGAGTAAAAGAGAGAGAAAGAGATGTGACTCATGCTTAACTCGGTCCATTGATCCTTGAATATTCGACAAGAGTGTGTAACGATCAAGTTAAATTTGTATGTGTATTATATGTATTGGACGATACATTGCACTTTTGTTGTATAAGGCCAGACGAAAATAAAAAAGCAAAATTTTCCTCGGATTTATTTATTTTTTCTCTTTCTTTTTATCACTTTTTCATCTTTTATAAAGAACTAATAAATTACTCTTTTTTTCATTATTTTTATTTTTTATTTTGATTGATCATAAGAAAATATTTTAGTTAATTATTTAATTCCCAAAATACTTTGTTGTATGCAAATGTGTTAACTTTACTGAATTACGAAAAATCGCATTAAAAAAGTTCTCGAGAACTTTTTTAATTCAATACACAAGTAACCAGACTCGCTTTTTTATTTTCTCTTTTTTTTTGGGAACCCTTTTAACGATCCATTCGCCATACTATCAGATCTCGGCAGAGAAAAAATACCAAACTCTATCTGTCTCCATACGTTTAAAAAAAGAATAAAAAAAAAAAAAGAAAAAAGAGAGAGAAAATGCAAGCCACAATCCACAAGCCGTTGGAGTAGGTCGCGGACTGGCTGCAATGTATCGTCTCTTATCTGTTGAAGCGTCTGCGCGCCAACTTTCTTTGTTACGGGCGTGTGATGTGCGGTATATTTTTAAAAGAGAGACGCGACTGTAAAAGACTCAACGGAGAGAGAAACTTATTCTTTTTTCTCTTTCTTTTGCGCAATTATTACACTTGATGGATGTTTTTAGTGATTCAATGTTTGCTTTTCACTTAAAGTCTTTATTGAATAACAAGTTTTTTTTCATTCTCTAATATTTATGCAATTTTTTTTCACTCTATTGGATAATTTTTTTTTGTCGTGTAGAGGGTTGATATGAATGTATGAGTCAATCATTCAGATTATTTGCAAGACTGTTGGATTATACAATATGATGTAATAATTAATAAAAAAATTATTATTTCTTTATTTAGTTGATCATATTATTTTTTTAATTAAACATTCATCAATTATATTATATTATTTTTAAATTTAATATAAACGATATTTATGTACTCAATTGTAATTGAAATATGTGTAATTACTAAATAGAACAACGTAAAAACTAACTTTTGAATAATACATTATTTAAACTTTTCGTTAAGTAAATTAGTGATTAGGTATACAATCGACTATTTTTATATGATAAGAAATTCTATATAACGTTTAAATTTTACTAAGGATATTATCAAATAATCATAGTGAATATGTAATTTTTTTATATTAATAATCTCATTTTTTGTATAAATATTTAAAAAATTAGAACGATTAATATCATTACCGTTAAAGAACAAAGTTTAAACTTTAAATCAGCTAAAATACACTAGCTAATACACTTGCTCAACTCAATCCCCACAAAAGAGGGAAAGAAAAAATAACTTTTTTCCACTTTTCTTTTTTTCCCGAACCTAAATCTACCACACGATCCCTCCCGTAGAGAAAAAAAAGCCAAGTTATACCGCATCCCTTAAAGCTCCCACCCTTAAAGCCAATGTGAGTAAAGAAGAGGAATAAAAAGAAATGTAAAAAAAAAAAAGAGGAGGAATGAGAGAAGTAGCAAAAGTGGGGCTGGGCCAAATCTACTCTTTCTCTTTCTGCGCGCGCGAAGCACACTCAAGCACCGTCGCGCGCTGAGCAACAGGTGGAATCTAATAAGGCGTTTTTCAAGGAAGTCGGCTAACATCAACGTTCGATATAGAAAATATAAGGGTGCAAGGGCTGAAAAACTTTTCTTTCATAAAGATGTTTGAACCAAAAATTTTTTATAAATATGTAAACTTCTTATTTAATAGTGCAGAAAATTCGTCCTCATTAATTTTCAGTTATTTTGATGAATTTTTTTATGTTAATGTTATGATTGAATGTGTGGAAAAAATAATTTTTTAAATAACTATATATTATGTAATGAAAAATGTTTAAATCCGAAACAATCGCGTTTACTTTTGAATATGTTTAATAATTAAAAAATGCAGCATAATACATTATAATGTTTCTTTAATATTATCAGCTAGAAATCGAACAGCAATAAGCAAATGCAAAAGCAAAAAAAAAGAGAGGAAAAAAAATCAATCGTCACGCATATCACGCATTCTCCTAAGAGTCTTGAAATATTACATTATAACTTAACATCTTAATTCCATATATACTTCAAACATTACACTAGGTTACATTCGTGCTTAGAGAAGCGCGTCGTCCTCGTTCCGGAATTCATGTGTGTATGCGAGACTAGAGTTCGATCCTAAAGGACATGTTACATGTATATATATAAAACAAGATATCTACATATATATAGAGGACAAATCGAACCGCAGACGGAGTTTAGTCTATGTATTATAGACAACGAACGAACAGTTGTATTTGACGCGAGTAGCGCGAGATTAACGCTGCGCACGCTTGACTCGCAGACTCCTACCGGCTTCTCTCTCTCCTTTATCGTACTATCTCTTTCTGGGTACGAATTTCAAGCAGTTGCGGTCGAGACTAACCTATGCCATTCAAGTATTTTGCAAATTTTCGAAGGATCAATTTTGGAATGGGATTTAGTTTCTCCTATAAAGATATGTTAAATTACTTGGATGATTAAAGAAAAAGCAACAATGCAACAGAGTAATTTATATTAACAAGCTCGAATTTTTTCAATTTTCCAACTTCCATTCATATGCAACGATAATTATTTTTTAAATTTATGAAATTCCATATTATTTAATCTTTTGACTAACTTATCATGATAATGTTTTGTTAGTAAACAAACTTATGTCGATGTTATCTAAAAAAATATTCGATATGATATAATTAGAGCGGGGCTATTATTTTATTGCATCTGTATTATTACAGGTTACAATAAATAATGAATTTATTATTTCAAATAAACTTAAAGTTTATTATCATACTAAATATTTTAATTTAAAAAAAATTATTTCTTACATGTAAATTTTAATTAAATCGATAGAATAAGTTAAATCTTAAAAAAATATTTAATTTTAATTTTCTTTTTGAAAATTTATTAAACCAAATAAAATGTTTTAAATAATGAAAAAATAAATAAAAATAATTAAAGTTTAATATGTTTGATATTAAAAATGTATAATTATAATATTAAATAAATATTGAAGGTCACACGAGGGAAAATTAATTATTATCAAATATTAGAAAATTAAAAATTCAAGCTTGTCACTGTTTCCGCTCGCCCTTGACCACAAGTAGTAGCAGACAAAACCCCGCCAAAAATAACCACAAATCATTTCTGCGCCACAGAAGAACACTCTTACCTTGATCAACCGGTGTGGTTTTTTTTAGCCTGATAAGACTAAAAGAAGAAAAAAATAATCTTGTATTTTTAGGTCCAACGAACTTGATGTGTGAAAATTCTTGCTCTCGAGCAAAAAAAAGAAATTTTTTTTTATTAATGGATCACAGAATGTCGGTGGTAGCGTTGTTGCTCAAAAGCATCATTAATAATCACAAAATATGGCACACTGTTCCTCGAGTCCATCGTTCTGAGCACTCACTTTTTCTAAAATCAATCCTCACCATTTAATTATTAATTTCTCTCTTTTTTGCTCTCCACTTTGTTAAATTCGCGTGGTACAAAAATAAAAAAAAATAAAAATTTTTTTTTTTTTTCTAGGAACCACCACCGAAAAAGAGGGATGTAGTACGAAAAAAATTGAGTTCACTCTCCTCCCGCGCACACTTGAATAAAGGTATTAAGAGAAGAGCCGCGCGCGAGTTGCCCCGCACTCTCGCGTTGTTGTCGTCAGAATGAAAAAAAAGATCGTACTTCGATCTAAAAAGAGAGAGCACGAGACCGAATGGACGACCGAGCGAGCGAGTAAGCGAGAAAAAAAAGAGAAAAAGAAAGAGAGAGAGAGAGAGAAAGAAGGAGAGAGCGAGAGAGAGAGAGAGAGAGGACACCACCGCGAAAGAGATTTTTCTCTCCCCTTTTTAAAACGCCGGGCTCGTGCGTGGCGCGAGCGCGCGGTATGAAACTCTCGCTTACAATTGCGTTTGTGCTTGGGTAAAGAGTGGTAAAGAGTCTCGCGAGAGCAACTGTATGCGCGTATACACTCTTTTCTTTCTCTCTCTCTCTCTCTTTTTCCCTTTCCCCCCTTTTTAAACTATATATGTGTTGTGTTGTATGTCGCGCGGTGGTCGAATATCGTTGCGCTACTATATAGCGACAGAGAGAGAGAGATAGAGAGAGAAAAAGAGAGAGATCAAAAGGGGATCCTATGGAACGAGAGAGAAAGAAAGCTTTCAGGGCTGTTTAAAAAGAAAGAGGTGGAGGAGGAGGAGGAGGAAGGCAACATGAACTCTCTCTTTCTCTGTCTTACTTATTTATCCCTCCTACTTGCATCTTCTTTACTTTTGCATCCTCCTCCACCACCTACCTACCTCCTAACCCTCCCCCCTCGTACCCCCCTCTACATCTTTTTTCCTCACCAAACTCTTTTCTTTTTCTTCGTTCAGCCGCTTTTTCCCTCCCCAGCAGCCTAGACTTCTTACTTCTTTCTCTCTTTTTCACTTTGAGTATGTAACAGAATCAAAGAGAGAGATAGATTATGTACCTTCTTTCTTATAAACCCTCTACTCCATTCAGTTTTTCCAGTCGATGCAACTATTCTTAGATAGCGAGCTATACTTGTACGCTCGCGAGCTCAGATTTTAAGGGCTGCTGTTCGACATTTTTTAAACTAATTTTACCGAACCACAATGTCAATATCAATCTCATAATTATTTCTCTATATAACTTACTCTTTTCTGACACAACTACAAATTTTTTTCTCATCATTATTATATGCAGTATTAAAAATATTAAAATAATAAAAAGAATAGTTGATAACCTTCAAAAGATATAAAATTAACCAAGTTACATTCAAGAACAATTGGTGATTGGTTACTCAATTATTAATAAATTTTTTTTTTTTGATTGCACAGTAGTGAATATTATATGAAGATTATTAAAAAGTAATAGGAATGAAAATTAGATCGCACTGTTATTTGAATGACTGTAAAAAATGATGAAAATATTAAAACTATGTCTTAATTTTTCATTATGAAGATAAGGTTATAAATTAGTAAAAATAAAATAAAAATAATTGTAAAATTTCGCGAAATGTATGAAATCAAAGCAAGAATGCTCTCATTTCTACATAATATAATCTCAGCCTTAGCTACAACACGCAACCCATTCAGCCGCAAGTTTAATTTTTTGCGTAGGAGGTTTTCTGTCTAGCACATCTCTCTTCCTTCCTTCTTGCGTGCGAAAAGAGCGACTTTTCACTCTACACACATACGTCTGTGCATAAGATGCGCTATGTTCTTCTATCGTATGTACGTTGCACGCGAGCGGCTCGAGAAAAAAAGAGAGGGATAAAGCGTCCTCGACGGCAATTGGCTAACGCTTAAAAGTTTAATGCTGGAGGGGAAGAGCAGATCGCGAAGGTCCGAAGGTATATTCGCGGGAGTATGTGTGTATATATGCATATATGTTCCGTTGTCTTCTTTTTTTTTTAATCCTTAAGATGTGTGCGAAATATTTGCATTCGGTTACTTTTTTATTTTTATCTTAGAGAGTACGCTGGGAAATTCGATTTTTTTAAACATTTTTATTTAAAATTATTTTTTATTCAACTTACAAACTTTTAATTAATCATTAGTTTCAATTAATGATGTATCGTTTAAATTTTCATCATACAGTTATAATTTCCATATTGCGCAAGTTCTCAAAAATCTAAATTTATTTAACAAGACAATATTTTTCTAATATATCTTACTGTTACTATACATTAAATAAATATAGGTTTAGAAAAAATATTCACGATCAAGTTATTGTGCCATCTGTCCTCTTTTTATCGATCTTTCGCTTAAACACACGAGTAGTAGCATCTGTAGAGTAACGACAACGCGCATTACTTATTTTTATATTTAAAATTATACAGATACACTCGTGTATTAAATATGTAATTACTTGCATCATGTGCAAACATTTCAATTTTTCTAGATCAACAACTATCAATTATATTGATCGAATAATTCTTTTTTTTCTGTTTTTATAGAAATAAGCTTTATGCGTTTTTATTGAATTTACAGAATGATATTATTTTTATTCGTACGTGAGAAACTTTTTTTCTCATCTTTTGTGATTTACGTGTATTATCTGAATTATCCTTGTCTCATATCCATTGCGACGCCCTCGCATATGTTGTCAGTGTTTGTACGCGAAATCTGTATGTACTTTATGTTTACGTTCTATCTTATCCGTATTATCCATTTCTTTTTTTATTCATTTTTTTTCTTCAACACCAAATACACACACATGTGAGTTGCATACATTTTTTGCGACTTTATAAATGTCATTAAAAAATACATGTCAATTTTAATAATAATTTTAAAAGTATTGTACTTAAAATGTTGAATTAATAAAGAAATTTAGTAAATATTTCTATTTACACTTTCCTGATCTAGAATAAATATTTTTCTAATGTGAAGTTGTTTTATTAAAGTAATTGTTCGGGAACTGCCGTTACTCCGTTTACGAAATTTCCTAATATTTAAAAATCATTGTATTAAAATTAGCCATAGAAAAAGCTAGCGCACTACACATTTTTTAACACACAATTTGTCTATTAAAACAAAGCATCCCGTAAAAAAAAGAAAAAAAGAGAATAAAAAAATGTTTGTACAAAACCGTTTGCTGCGCGGTTCGTGTCTCACGTGCGCTACACGCAGCATCAATCGGTTTACCTTATACACACACATGTATATATATACACATAACGTTTGCGTTAAAACATTTTAGCGTTTAGATAGTAGTAGGAGAGAGAGAGAGAAAGAGAAGGCGGGAGAAGAAATGACTTAGGAAACGATGAAGAAGAAGAAGAAGTAGTAGAAGTGGGGCTTAGTTATATAGTACCACTCATAGAACTTGTTGTATACGATAGAGTTTTAGGAGAGGGTAATACACGGCGCGACGCGCGTCGGCCTCAGGATACGAGTTTGAGAAGAAGGAAGGTCGAGGCTAAGACACCCACGTTGCCTTTATAAAGTACCAACAACCTCTACTCCACTCAAACAGAGAGAGAGAGAGAGAGAAAGAAAGATAGACAAACTTTCTATATATACACGGAAGCTGAGAGAACAGCAACATACAACTTAGGATCACTGAACCGAAGTGTTAGCGACTGGCATACTGAACATCATTTTTCGGGCTAGTAGGACCCCTTAACATTTCGGGCCAACGACCGACCTTTTTCTTTCTTTCTTTCTTTTATTTTTTGCTTGCCGAAAGCGAAAGTGGGAGAACGAGCAGCTGATGGGCCTGACGCAAAAAAAATTTAAAAAAAAAAAAGAACAAGAACGAAGATGAGAAAGGTCCCTGCCTTAAGGAAAGAGATTTTTGGCTGTTGCGTCACTGTATGCGATATGTGTGCTCTCCGTGTGTAAAACCGACGTAGGAGGAGGAAGAAGAAAGAAAGGAAAAAAAATTCAGCAAGCGCTGCACGATGTTGTTGACCCAGTGCCGTAGTTTCGGCTCTTCCTTTATTTCGGTTACGGTTTATTTTACTTTTTTTTCTTCTTCTTAATTCTGATGTTCGAGTTTAGAGACGTTGAACTTTTTTAAGAAACTTGTTGATGATTTTTTTCGGCAAATACGTTATTATCAATTTTTTCATGAATTTAAAAAATTTTTTTAAAATTATTTTATTATTAATAACAGTCTATACCGAGTTATATATGCGTATTTTTCTGAATTAAAAAAAATATTTTTTTTATATTTATAAAATAATTATAAACAATTAGAGAATACAATGATATTCTGAGAAATAATGTTTATCACGAATTTTGTAATTATTCTGAGAATGTTGTTTATTAATTGAAAAGTAATTTTAAAAAATAAGCGTAGATCGAATTTTGGAGTTTAAAAAGTATAAAAATAAAATATCGTTTTTTCAAGTGAAGAGTAAATTTTGATTCGTGAAATGAAATGCACAAATGCATGAATTGAATAATGATTATTGTTGAAAATGTTTTGTATTAATTTTGTTGAATATAACTTTTACTGCTCGACTCTTACGCTTTTAGTCTTTACTATAAGACTAAGGTTCTTTCTTTCTTTCTCTTATGGCTGTTGAGAAAAACCGGTTCTGAATTAGCAAGATTATAAAAGTAATTACACAGGCGCATATCCTGACAGACGCCTTTTTTCTTTCTCTCTTCTTCTTTCTTTCTTTCTCTGTCTCTCTGAGATTTCGCGAGATTAAGCGTGCGCTCGCTTAGCTACACAAATTTTTTTAACCCAACCCGCGCTCTCTCGCAAGCGCGAAAGAACCAAGGCAAAGAAGAACGAAGAAGATGAGATAAGAGAAAATGAGAAAGAGCTATACACAGAAGAAGAAGTATGTGCAACGTAGCCATCTTTTTTTTAGACTTTTATTTTTATTATTATTCTTTATTTTTTTTAAGATCCTAGGCTTTCTTAGACTCTGCGCGCTCGAGTTCCTTCTTCAGGATATTCACCCACGCGTATAAGAGAGAAAGAAAATGATGATGATGCTGCATAGAGTAACTTCTATGCGAGCAAGTATTAGCGGTCACTTCATCCTAAGCGGCATATATACATATACATAGCTATATATTCAGCTGTTGGTTATTGCCCCTAAGAAAGAGAGTACCTTTTTATATATGTATATATATATATATAACCGACACGCGAGGTAATTAGAAGCATTTGAATTTTCTTACCAGTCGAGGCTCCAACGATCCTTTAATGTTTTATCTTCACATTTTTATTTTTATTCTTCTTTTTCTTTTTTTTCTTTTAAAGCAATATCAAGAGAAAGGTTGTTTTATACTTTTTTTCCTTTTTCTGCATTACCAAACGAATGTATTTAAAGAAGAGTTTTCTATTTAGAAAAAGTTTTATAGCCTTCGATTTCAGTGTTAAATTAATTTCTCTTTTTTCATGATTTATATACACGTAATTATATTTCTTATGCTGAAATGCTAATGTTTTCTCGAAATTAGACTTTTTTTCAATCTATTAAAGAATTTTTAATCCAGACAATGTTATTATTACTTTTTATAGTTTACAAAAGAATGAACATTTGAAAGACGCTAAACGTAGTATTCTAATTGAATGTTAATTATCACAAGTGGCAGAAATTAAATAAGAATTAACCAAATTGGCCACTTGATGAATAAAAGCTTTTCAGCAAGATAACTACAATCTCAGCATTTGAGCTTTGCTGTTTATGTCAATGTCAATTTTATATTATACTCTTATTTTATATATTTTCCAAATGATCGTTTTCTATGCGCTAGAATACAAGGTATTTTCATTAAAAGTCTTAAAATATTCGAATACTTTAATAATTTTTATGCCCCCACGCGTAAAAAGAGTTTTATTAAAACGAGATATAGGCAAGATGTTTATTTTATCGCACAAGATAAAATTCTTCTCCGGCAAAGAATTTTTATTAAAAATAATTTATTTTTTTTTCTTATTTTTCAACTTCAGAGAAATGATTTATATTTTCTTTGTTTTATTGCATGAATTTTTTTCAAGGAAAATTAATGCGTATGTTTTTCATCATAAAAACTGATTAAAAATATTCATGAAAATTTGTTTTTCCTTCTTCGATTGACTTACAAATATCTTTGAGCAAATGATTTTTAAATACAATTGTATTTTTTTAATGGCTCCCCTATTTCAATACATTATTGTATTTAAATAAACGATAATAAAAAATAATTTGAATATTGACAAACATCAAGGCCGATGCATTAACCGTTGCATAATTTTCAATTATATCTACCCAGTAATGTAAATCTTTACTTTACCCTAATGAACTTATTTATAAAAATAGCTTTACATATCAATTGAGTATAAAACATATATACTTTCTTTTTATATTCTATTGAAGGCCAGCGCTTCGGAAAAAAATTCATTTAATCAAAGAATAAATAAAAAAAACTTATGTTTCTCGCCCCTTTGATAAACGTTCAAGGAAACACATTGATATCGTTTGTATAATGAAAAATAAAATAAAAAAAGGCCAATGGAGATTATTTTTTTCAACAACATTGGCCGTTGCACTTTGCCGCGTCTCCTGACCCAGATTCTAAATCGCAATACAAACGTCAGCCTTCTACATCTATACATATATAATCATTTCTTTTCTTTATTTTTTAACCTCCCTACTACTCTCTTCTTTTCTTTCTCACTTCTCTATAGCTTAGCTTTTTTTATCTCGATATATATATGAGACCGCCCCCTTCTTTCCTTTTTCGTCATACCAAACCTGACCTACGACTACTGCGCTGCTTTAAACTTATTTTTTTCTCTTTTTTCTCTTTTTTCACTAACGAGCAGGAGAGCTGGCGAGGAGATTCTATTTTGCGCGTTTCGCGAATTTCGTGAACGCCTTTAAGGGGAAATGAGAAAAAAAAAGTTCAAGCAAATAAAAGAGCGGGGCAGAAGAAATTAAACGAGGGACAAAGAAAGTTGCTGTGTGTTACGTTGACGATCGAAAATAAGCTTTCTTTGTGTCAACGAATTATTTTTCATGGCTTTTTCGAAGACATTTTATTTAATTTATATGCTCTAATAATTAAGAATTTTAAACAATCCATACCATTATTTTATGATTTTATTCATTCTTAGATAACACCAAGAGTAAACATATAAATTTTATTTTTATTTTATTTATTGACCAATTAATTAAACGCTATTTTTATTGTTCATCGTGTAATTAAATAAAAGCTAAATACTTTTTCAAAATGTCTTTTTATGATAATATTTTTTAGATTTTTTTATCCTACTAAAGTACAATATAATAAAAAAGTAAAAAAAAAAGGCAACAGTATCCCAGCTTCTTCTTACAATTTTTCTTTGATTCTTCTTTCACATCGCGTTTCTCCTACACACATACTTTTATACGTCGCTTTTGCGCCTCTCTCTTTCTCTCTCTGAGTCCATCTCTCTTTTTCTCGTTCGTAGCTGAGTTTTGCCTTTCGATTTTGCAAACTTATATTTAGAAGGGCAACGATCTTTTGCAGAGTCTGCTTCTCTCTCTCTCTCTCTCTCTCTTGAAGAGAAACGCGTTGCATATATACAACGAAAGAGCAAGAGAAAGAGAGAGAGAGAGAGAAAGGAAGAAATAGAAAGAAAGAGAGTGCAAAAGCAGCGGGAGGACGCCGGATGCCGAGAGAGAACGAGAGAAAACGAGTGCCCGTTTTGAATTATTATGCGAGATGGCATGAACGCTTTAAACGTTGCTTTTCTGTACCGGCTACTTTTACTCCGAGAAAATTTCTTACTTTTAACTGATTTTTCGAGATGGTCAAAGGAGGGAGGATAGATTTTAATGATGTTTGGTTTGATACTATTCATCATTTTTTCATTTATTTTATTCATTTTTTGGGTTTATACTTTTTATAAGTTATTAAATGTTATCTTTTAAAATTATAATAAAAATCTTTCTTTTGAAAAAATTTTAGATATGCTAACGAATATTTTAAAATTAAATGAACTATTATCATTATGATTTATATAATGTGCTTACGTTAAAAAAGTTCTTGCGCATAAATCTCATATCTTAGCTTTCATCGTATAAATATTTTCTTCAAGACTCATAGAAATGAATTATTGAGTACGCGCTGATGTTATTTTTTTTATTTCTTCTTCAGGGTCAGTTTATATTTAATCAAAGCATTGATGTTACAAAAGAAAAAGTACGTTATTAAAACAATTATTAAAGCTTTTATTTAATCAGCTATTTTTTTTATCGTAACATACTTAATGAGTGAATGATAATGTTAAATCATTATTAATATAATAAATTCTAAGAATTTGAATTTTTTGAGTTTTCTGCGCGAAAGCACATATTTTTCGAAAATTTGCATATGGACAATACTTGGCCCTTGCCGTCACCTCATGTCGTTACATATATATAGCCAGCTTCTCTGTTGAATTTTTTTTCTCTTTTGCAATCTTATCGAAGTTACGGGATGAGTTTGCTTGCAGTGTATATAAGCGGCCGTCGGCCGCTGTTCTGGAGTCAATGTACGATAAAAAAAAACCGCGTCGCGCCCCGCTCAACTCTTGCGCTAACATACAAAGAATAAACCTTCTCTTTCTCTCGGCGTACATGCATACATATATGAGCTCTGTTATGTCGTGTAAGCGCGTGAGCGTATATATAAAAGCTGCGCGCCGTTGCTTGGGGTAGGTCACGGCAAAATATATACCAAAGTACATTTATATATACACATAAATACTTATACTTAAAGCCATGTGTGTATATATAAAGAAGGAGAAGAAGAAGAAGAAGAAACGCTATGGAAGAAAGAAAGGAGGAGGCGGTTGTGGCGAAGATGGTGGGAGGAGAGAGGGAGGAGAGTCTAAACGTGTTAAGGGTGGAGCACACTTAATTTTTTTTCAACTCTTTCTTTGCGTGTTTAAGCGCTTTTGTAATGCGGTACGTATATTTAAAAAAATTATTTTTTACTCAATTTTAATTAATGAAACCTAATAAATAGTAATTAGAATCAAAATAATCTAAATATTATGGTTACATAAAAAAGAGCACGCACATTTATAATAATAGTAGAAAGAAAAAAAATTAAGTACAATATTAAATAAAACTTTTGTCATATTTCAATTTTTCTATTACAATTTAAAGTTATAATTAATTCCAAGTTTAAAAAGAAAAGCGTTAAAAATGGTATGGAAAATTTTATGAAAAATCCATTTGATAATAAAATTTTAAAATTTCAAACTTTTAAAGAACTTTAAACTATTTTATTTCGTGTATACTTTTACAAAATCAATAAAAAAGAAATACGAATGAAAAGTTTTCGCATTAAATCCACTTTAATAAACTACATTCCTCTTCTTCTCTAAAATTAAAAGAAAATGAATAAGAAAAAAGTAAAAGAAAAATCAATAAATAAAAAAGTCAGGTGTACTCAAGACTTAAATAAAGATGAGCAAGCGTACAAGACTGAAAAAAAAAAATGAAAAAAAAGAATGCGTCAAGTAAAAGAAGCTTGGTAAAGCATAAAAAGAAAGAAGAGCCACTCGCAACTCTTGTAGTGCTATGGTACATAACGAACGATTTACGCGTAAATAAAGTACATTGTGTGGTGTTTGATCGATTATTTTTTATGTAATTTTTTCTGCTTTTTTTCATAAATACGAATAAAGTTCTCGCAAGAAGTTTGAAGTTTCTTTGCAATATATTTTATTATTATTATTGTGTTGTATCATGCGATTTGAAAATCATAGAAAATTAGTGGAAAAGCCGAATAGAGAAGTGAGAAATGAAAGACGATATAGAAATGAAAGAAACACGTAAAAGGGGTTAGTTTGTAGTATATATACAAGACGTTATAATTTTGCGTGTCTTAAGTACGGTAACGGCATCGTGACACGAAACCGTTTTCTTCTTCGACTCTATGCTGTTAAGAAAGAGAAACCCCCTTTTATTTTTTCGACCATATAGCGTGAGCTAAAGAAAATATATAGAAAGAGGGTGAGATAAAAGACTTACGTGTGTATTTTAATGACGTTGAGTAAAAAAAAATTTTTTTTCCGCTTTTTTTTTATTTAAAGGATAGGGTTAAACTAGCAATGAAAGGGTTGACGGATGCTGAGGATTTGCAATGACAAAAAAATTACGGATGCTTACTTTGAAAGAAGTGTTAGAGTACAAATTCATGTCTCATATAAATTTTACAAAAATAATTTTCGTTAAGAAAATATAGAATAATATTTAAATATTGAATATAATTGAAAATTTTAAAGAATGATTGTTCAACTTTATGAATAAAGAAACTTATTGACATTTTGATATTTTTATGCAAAATATACTATCCTTTTAAGAAATTCTAAAATTAATTAAATTCATTGAAGAAAACTAACTTGAGAATATTTAAAAGTTCTAGAATAATAAAAAAAAGGATGTTTTATCGAAAAAGTTAATATTCGTGTACACTTGGCATAGCAAGAGTTATGTTTTATTCAGGGAAGCAGAATAAGCACAAGGAAAAAGAAAATAAAGAAAAAAAAAAGAATGAAGAGATCCACGTGACCCAGGGCTATTTCTGCCACAATTTGCTTCGATTATCGAAAACGATCGTACATATAAAGTTTTAGAATTTATGTTTTTCTTATAAAGAATATCATGTCAAAACTTTTTTCTTTCCTTTCTTCGTTTTTTTTATCGTGCCATATAAACGTAAAGAAATCGTAAGATATTTTATTGGTTTTCTTTTGATTAATTTATATGATTAAAAATAAATTCTAAAAGGATTTCATACGGGTAGATAATTAAATTGATTTTCAAATGAATTTTATAATTCGTGAATATTCTTAGTAAGGATGTTATAAAAATTCATTATTTCCAAAATAAAAATTTTAATTATTTAATGTTTTTATTGATTAAACGTTAATAATAAATAGATTAAAATAATTATAATCTTTTGTTATGAATTTTCACTGCAATGAAATATTAAATAATGACTAAAATAGATAAAAGTTTTGCTAGATCAAACAATAAGTTGAAAATGAAGCAGCAATAAATGAAAAACATGTACTCGCGTATCAAGGGCTGGATTAACCGTTACATCTACGTCATCGAGCAAAAACTTTGGAGAAAAAAATAATTCTATACTCAAAGGGGTTGAGAGAGAGAGAGAGAAAGAGAGTAAGAGAGAATATCGCGGGAAAAAGGGGGTTCTCTATTTGAGATTTTTCGTCAAGGAGAGAGAACTTCCGTGAGACAATGCAACTTTTACGCATATGTAATTTGAATGAAAAATTTTTTTTTCTTCTCATTTATCCCGCAGTCGAGAGAACCCGGTTTTGTAGACTACTTTTACTCTTCTTACTTTTCACGCATTTCAATCTCAGAGAGATTGAGCAGCTGTTATATACATTACTAGTGGGATAAATTTTTGTTGTTACTCTCTTATGCTTTATTTGGATTGGAAGCGATTGTTCAATTTTTTTGCTTTTTTTTATTCTATTGTACATTGAATTATTGTTTACACTTGTAAGATATTTGATTGCGGTTTTATTTGAAAAATATAAAAGCTTCATTTTTCGAATTTTAGAATGTCATATATTAACTTACGTATAATAATAATATAAATAAAATTTTTTTGTTTCCAGCATGGAAATTAGCTTTTAAAATTTATTTCCTTATTCAAATAAAATTATTCGTATAAAATACGTTTAAACTTAATTGAGTTTTTCGCTCTTTTTAGATTTAAAAATCAACATTTTTGACCTCATTCGGTTATTCCGAATTTTCATTCTGATTTTTGAAAGGCAAATATGAACTTTTTACAAAGATTTAAATATTTAATCTTAGAGATCGATTTGTTGTAAGAATTTCAGGAAATAAATTTCATTATATAATCTTTAAATTTGAATTTAATAATAATAATAATATAACAAATTAAATATGATATCATAATAAAAAAAAAAAAAAATGAATCAATTCTCTAATAAAATTCAAATGAAATGACTAGTAAAAAGTAACTTTGCACAGTCAATCTCCTAGCTAACAAATGACTATAAGCAACCACTTGAAATTCCGACGGATGGAAGAAAAAAACGCAAGCGGAAATATCATCAGAGAGTATGTACGTAAAAAGGGGGTGATGTAACCATGAATCCGGTCTACCGGAAGATGATAGACCCAGAAGGGGTTGTGTGGAGTTTCGAAAAAATTCATTTGAATTTTAGTCTTTATAGTTTAAAAAAAAAGAGCCGCGAGCAATGTTACGAGGTGCCGAAAATAATTGGATTTCAATTTGATAGTTAGAAAAAAACTCCCCCTCATAGTAGTTGGTTTTGGAAATTAGGTATAGTGTTTGGGTAACAAATTTTTTCATGATTCTCACGTTTGTTCGTTACGGGTTTTATATGTATGTGCTTACGTTTTTTTTTTATTATTTTTTCTCTTTCGTCGATTGTCATCCCATTGAATAATAATGTCAGTGATGCTTGAATGGTGCGAAAAATCTGGATTAAACGTCTGCTGAAAGCGACACGTTGTTTTGTCAAAGTTAATTGTGAATTTTTTTTCGCGGGAATATATTATATAATGTTTAACTTTTATTTTTGTCTTCGGACAACTTTTTAATTAATATATAATGAATTTTAATATAGAAAAAGTTACGAAGATCATTTATTCGAGTATTTTAATAAGTTTCAGTGAAAATGCTTTCGATAATTTATTCTCTTTTAATATTTTAGAAATAAGAAATAATTTTAAAAAACTAAATATTCACTTTTAAAGAATCAACTTTACATAATTTAGTATTAAAAATATTTAATTATACTTCTTTAATTAAAATTCTTTTACTGATACAAAAAAGTTTTTTTTTTCAAGTGAACGAGTGTGCAAAAGCAGTATGAAAAGTTCTTTAGAATGAGGAAATCGGACGGACACAAAAGTCGAAAATTTTTATCTTCATCCCCTTTCAGTCCCAGAATAAGCGGTAGGTACTACACCTTTTTAACGTGTCAAAGTTTGCTTACGGAAAAGTTGCATGTAATTTCGCTCGGATAAGTTTCAGTTATAATGTTACTTGTATTCAATGTCGGGAACACTTTTCTGTTTTTCTCTTTATTATTTTTTTTTATTTAGACTTAATTAAATCGGTAGATGAGCTTTTTTTAGAATTTAAAAAAAAAACTGTCATTCTATGAACTAAAGAAATTTGTATTATGAGAAATATTAAATTTATTAAGAATATTGTGATCGAACATTTAATTAAAATATATGGATGAAAGAAATTTACATTACAGCTGAATAAAATTTTAAAATTATCAACTACAAGACCTTTACATTAGAGTAATTTATTTAGTTTGAATAAAAGAATCTCATAATTTAAAATTTTTATTATATTTATCTTTTTCTCTTAAATATTGTGTGTGCATTTAAAAAACTTTTGAAAAATCGGAAAAACCTTGGCTAAAGCGAGGTGGAAAAGTTTTTCTCTTTCTCTCCTCTAGATTTAATTAAAACATTCACTTTTCTCTTACCCTTCGTCTCGATTATATATATTTTTATCATTCCTCTTTTCGGTTTCCATCAATTTCATACCACATTGTAACTTGCCCATGTATATCCAAAACCCTTAGGGAGGATTGAATGTAAGGTAGAAAAAAGAAAAAAAATGATGAACCGTATACGAAGGATATATATACGTATGAGAAGAAATGTTGGGACACCCTTTCTTCCGCTCGGCCAGGTTTTCAAGATACAACCCTCGTTTCGCGTGTTTAAGACTCAATCCCACCCTCTCATCGTTCGACCAATCGTCACAAAGTTAACGACATAATCGATAAAAAAAACGTCCGTCTACATATGAGCTTATATAACGTTTTATTTAAATATGAAAATGAACAAGCGTAGGAAAATATTCATAATTATTTTTTTATTTCTTTTAGCGTTTAAGATATGTACTTGAAAATACGTTAAATATTTTTTAATTATTCAATTTGTATTATTCTTATTATTAAAAATTTTTTTCTAATATTGCTTTTATTGTCAATTGAAAAGTTATTTAAAAGTAAAAGTACAGTAAAGTGTAAAAACGAAAGACAAACGAATAAGAAAAAAAGGAAAAAAGAATTCTTGAAAGAGAAAAAGATAATATTAGAATATTACGTAGAGCATCGGTATTAAAGCTTATTGCCGAGCTTCTTTTTTCCTCATACCCTTTTTTACTTTTCTTCTTCTGGGCAATGTTTTACGAGAAAAATAAAAGGAACCGCAAAAACAAAAGAGTAGCTTGGCTACTTAACGAAACAAATTGTTGCTTCGTTGCTGTTGAGAGAATTTAAAAGTTTTCTACTTCTGCTGGCTTTCTAGCACACTCTTTTTCTTCGTCATTTTCTTACCTTCTTTTTACTTTTTCCTTTACTCTTTTTACTTTTTTTTATACCTTAACTTATACTTTTATTTTCTTTTCCTCTTTACTGCTACTACTACTATTACGTGTACCTTTACTTATAGCAGAAAGAAGAAGCACGTCGTCGTGGAAAGACTCATAAAATGAAATTCAATGTTCGTTAGCTCTGCTTTCTTTTTCTTTAACTACTACTACTACTACTACTACTAAAGAGCTAAGAGAAAGAAACGAGGAAAAACTTTTTTCTTTCGCCAAATTGATAAACTTCTTTTTTAATGGCTTCGCAATTGCGCTTCGCTTATTCTCACATTTAAGCTACAGTAAAATGGTTTTTAAATACTTTTTTTTAAAAGAATTCTATGTCAATTGAAATAACGTATCGTTCATTTGTAGAATATATTAACTTCATTTCTTAAAAATTTATTCAAGTAATAGAAAACCCAAAATTTTATTTAAACTTTATTGTAATTATAAATATTTTTTTTAAGAATAAAACTACTTTACAATTAACTGGAATAAATAAAAGAAATGTATCTCAATAACTTAATGCACCCATTAGCACTCAGGAATACAAAACAAACTAAAATGAACTCATATACTCATATATAGTTAAAAATGAAAAAAAAAAATATTTGCCGTTGTGTCGCAGCGGTAAAATTTATTGCATCACAGGAAACATCGCCGGATGTTTTCTGGGTCTACGCCTCTCGCGTAATTATGATCGATGATTACGTCCACTGAGGCAGTGGCCTCGATATATAACATAGCTTTCTACACCCAAAGTATTTGAGAAGAGAAAAGCCAAATAAGTCACGATTGTCGATGGGTTACAATTAGTGATAAATTTCAATATTATATGATTATAGACATAACATATATATTATCATAATATACGTAAATAATTGTAATATTAATAATATGAATATATTTTAGCGTAATGACAACAATAACATACAACATATAAATATCATGCATAATGAGCTAATAGCTTTCTTAAAAAAATTATAATTGATTAACAAAACATTTTGTGATTTCAAAATGAAGGTGCAATAGATGAAAACAAATAAATTTAACAAAAATTGTACGGACAAGCAAGATCAAATGATGAATTTCAAAAGCTGACGAAAAAAGATTGCAAACAAAACAAAGACAATGATTATACGCAAAGAAATTTAAGAAATAAATAAAAAGTTAATAACATTCAATATAATGCTCATAATAAAATTAACAAATAAAATTAATGCATTGTTGGAACAACTTTCAAATAACTATTTAGTAGTTTCATACTTTTATTATTGTAAATTATTTAATAATACACAAAAATAAAAGTTTCTATAATTTTTAATGACTTTTTAAAAAATTTTTGGTTATAAACAATCTGGGTCTTATCATATTGGTCTACTTCCCAACAATGCAATAAAATTAAAATCATAATAAACGGAGCAATCCATAATCTTAATGAGTTTGACTTAATAACAGCCTTAAATAAAAAGAAGCAATTAAAAAAAATCGAGGGTTTAGATACAACAGGCTTTGAACAAATGCTTGATTTTAGGGGTTGAGCATTCAACTCACTCGTTGTAGAGTTGAAAAACATTCTTCAATGGTGCGATCACTGATGTTGCCTAATCCAGTAGGTCCACCAGGTCCAGTTCCTTGTCCAGTAGCACCAGTACCAGCACCTCCAGTTCCAACTCCCGTGCCTTGTGCTGCATTTACAAGGCCAGCCGCTCGAGACTGCACGACATCAATTCAGTAGAGTAGGGGAAGAAAACACGAAGGAGACAGATAGAGTCAAAGAGAGAGAAAGAGAGAGAGAATATTCGCATTAGTCGGGATCTTTGCCTTTGATCTTGACCATCAGTTATGTTTGGAACTCGCACGCGCGCTCGAGCCAACGGATTTCTAAGCTCGAGCACGATGCAAGAACTTCATTGCTGATGGATTGTTAAAGAGAAGGGATGGCTATGTGACTTTTAGATTTTCTAACTGAGAAGGAAAACTTGGATTTTTAACGTAATTTTATCAAGGCAAAGGATTATATTTATGTTTATACAAAAGTAATTAATGACCAATCTTATATACCATTTCATTAATATATTGCTATTTAATCTTTAAATTCAATGTTTTTATATCAAAATTATTCTTTATAAGTTGATATGTTATATTAAAAAGCATGTTACTTTCCAACCCGCGTATAGTAATTATTAATAATTTATATAAAATTTTCCTAAAAGTTAATCAAGTTTCATTTATCAAAACAACTTATATTTATAATATAAAAATTATCTTTTGATTTATTAACTTGAGGTTGAACTATTCAATAAAATTTTTAGTTATTGAAAAATATTTTAATGAATAAAATCAATTGTAATTAATTTGAAGTTAATAAACTATTTTTTTATTTTGAATAATTTATTTACACAAAATTAAAAATTGAAACTTTTTATTTCTATAAAATAACAGTCTAATATTTAAAACTTTTTGACTTAAGGATTGTGTAAGTTATACAAAGCTTTTCTATAAGTGAACGTAAAATTGTTAAACGTTACAGAAAAAATCTTGCGAGTTCCAATACTTAGATTACATTTCTACTTTGATGCATGTATATGTATATATTTATATATACACATGAGTTGGAGAGTACATTATCTGTGTTGCGCGGGTCAAGAACCCCGAGACGTATCTGCATTCACAAGCTTGAGTACGCGTGTGTGCGTTTGAATAAGGTGGCGGGTATTTGTGTATTATAAGAAAAGACATATAGCATCGCGAAAACGTAGTTATACTTTGAATCACGTTGAATTCCAGCTAGGTCATATTTCGAACAGCTGACCTACATGATATATTTTTTGAAATGATATATTATATCTCATTTTTTCACTAAAAAAATCAAAGGGACTAAAATTGATCCTTAACAAATTATCTATTTATTAAAATATTATTTTTACCTATTTTATTATTTTTTTTTTTATTATTTTTGTACAATAAAAAATGATTGCTGATAGGATATTTTAAATGTTGTAAATAGATGAGTTTCTTACAAATTAAATTCTTAAGAGTTTTTTTTTGGTTTCAATAAGACAAAAAGTTTTTATGAACTCACCTGAAGCTCGTTGACCAGCTTCTCGGTGAATGAAACGTCATGTGAATCTTGGCTACCAGTTCCAGGACTCATCATGGAGTTTTGTGAATTTTGTTGTTGATTTCCGGGAACATTCATACCCGCGAGACCTCCATTTTGACTGATGGAATTGGCCATATTCAATGCTTGTTGTTGTAGATTCTGTGTAAGATTTTGGGCATGCTGTGCCAAGTTTTGAGCCTGTTGCTGCATCGTTTGCTGGTTAAGGCTTTGACTTAAATTTTGAGCTTGCTGTTGCAGTGTCTGAGTAAGATTTTGTGCTTGATTCTGCATGTTCTGTTGCAGATTTTGACTTGCCTGGGTCAAGTTTTGTGGTTGATTAAGCAGTTGCTGTTGTTGTGGTGACAGGCTAGGCGTCAAACTTTGGGCTAAATTGTGTTGTGCTAAAGTTTGACCCAAATTTTGTTGTATATTTTGTTGAATGGCCTGTGTAAGGGCCTGGCCTAAATTTTGATTTAGTGCCTGAACAGCCTGGACTGCAAGTGATGGGCTTGGTGATTGTGACATTGACTGCTGTGTCTGAGCCTGAACTTGGGCCTGTGCAAGGTTGTGCAAGCTCTGTGCCATACTTGAGGTAATGGCATTTTGATGCTCTGCTTGTGGTGATGGCGTTGTCGGTGCTGGAGAGGACTGATGTTGTGCTCCCTGAGTACCTTGACCCATTGACATAGCATGCTGTTGTTGCTGCTGCTGTTGTTGCTGCTGTTGTTGTTGTTGTTGTTGCTGCTGCTGCTGTTGTTGCTGTTGTTGCATTTGTGCTGCAGCACTTTGTCCGAGTCCGCCATTAGCATTGTGTTGCACTTGGCCAGCATTAGCTTGTTGCTGCTGACCAAGTGGGCTGTGCATGGCATTTTGTTGTTGATTATGTTGATTTTGTTGCTGCGAATTTTGCAGTGGACTATGTTGCATTCCAGGTGAATGTTGTGGTGGTCCTCGTTGAGGCTGTTGCCAATAATCGGACATTTTAAATACATGTTGACGCAAAGCGTGTAGATTTGCCGCCGCAGCGGATACTGTCGAGGCTTGGACCTCCATAGGCTCCGGTTCTGGAGCAAGATCTGCCTCGGGTGAACTTTCCTCCTCGTCTTCTTCGTCGTCGTCACGCTCAGTAATATCTTCGTCTTCCTCGTTATTATGAATCTTCGCGGTCCTGGCCGCGACGTTGATACTTTCGTTGTCTCCTCCTCCTCCTCCACCTCCACCACCAGCACCACCACTTTCTCCGCCGCCCCCTCCTTCTCCTTCTATCCCACCCCCCGAATCGCCAGAGTGATGGTGGTTCCCCGGATGATGCTGGGGAAGATGCTGAAGATGTTGTTGATGTTGATGATAGGGCGGATGAGGGCGGACGAGGTGGTCCGCTGTTGGTTGCGGATTTTGCGATGAGTCTGCTGGATTCTGGGGCTGATGGTGATGGTGCTGTTGTTGCTGAGGCGGCTGTGGCTGCTGCTGATCCAAGCCAAATTCCGTTTGGGCTTGCGACTGGGCGCGTAGGTCCAGGGCCGCCGTCGCGTCCGAAATCTTGAGGCCTTCGCGAGAAGCCCGGGCTACCCCCTTCCGGCGCAGCTTGCTCGCTTTTTGGCACTCCTCTCGGTAAGCAGCTCGGCGACGGGCGCACGACCTCCGCGTTCGCCGCCGTCACTCGTCTAGCGAGGTCTTGGCCTCACTGTTTTGATTTATTGTGGCGAGCGTCGTGGTGATCGACCGATGATTGTCAGGCACGGTCGTAACCTACGACGACTGTTCCGTCGGCGTCAGTTTATCGACTGCGACGCTAACGTCGTCGTCTCGCTCGCTCGACTGGTCAAAACTATATGGCTCATCAAAACTTCTATTTTAAATATTTACCAATTTTGTTCGGGCTCTTTTATATTGATAATGGTGATGTTTTGAAATTTTGACTAACAAAGGTTTTCACTGTTGATGATTTTTTTTTATCTTCCTCCTCTTCTTTGTCCGTCCTTATTATGTACAAATTCTGTGAGTCGTCGTGTAATGTGTGAAAAAGATTGTCCGTTGTGTGATTGGTTTGTGTGTGTATTATCATGCGCGCGCTTGTTGCTGAATTGGATGTCCTCTCACTCGACGGAGGACAGCCTCTTATTTCTTCTATCTACTTAAACTCTATACGTACACTTAAGTTCAGGTTAAATTCAGGATTGCCCAGCCCGGACGGTGTAAACGAGATGGATGTTTACGGACACTGACGTTGGTTATTATTTGGTCGAATTGATAGCGAAGGAGTTTCTTTCTTAAGTAGTAAATATTTGGTGATTCTCTTTGAAGAACTCGGGATGATAACGATCCGTGTCGTGGATGAAATTGCTGCTAGTTCCGTGTTGCCCTGAGTATATTATTTTTTAAGCCCCTTTATGTGTGTATTGGTTTATGTGTGAATGTTGTATTTGTATTGAGAACTTTCGTTGTTTGAAAGTCTTATTTGATAAGTATCGTTTAACGGAACAAGAGCATATATCCAGCCTTTGTCGGATTCTTTTCTCTCCTGGATTCTTCTCTCCTTGCCACTTGATGATAGTCGTTACCGTCAAAGTCCGTAGACAACTCCTTCTCGAAAAAAATGCGACTCTAGTATTAATCTTGAAGAGATTTTTTATTTACTTTTTAATCAAGTATCGATTACAACCGCGTCGTACCGATCGTCGATGGTATCAGCTTTTTTACTATCGTTTAATTAATATTGCACTTAGGTACACTCGTTTGTTGAACACACTGAAATATACATGTATGCGGCGCGGGATCTGTCGATTAATCTTCACTCGATTCCTTATCCGTACGCTCTTCCTCTTCCTCTTTCTTCTTCCTCCTCGTTCCTTACTGCCACAAGGTCTCTTCGTCCCTATCTTTGCTTTTCTTATTTTTCTAGACCTCGATTTCTTATTCTCCACTCTCGCTGGTTACAAACGATAACTGCTCATGTAGTTGCTGCTACTAACCGCGCCGAAATTCACTACTCGGTTTTGCTACTCCGACTTTTTCTAACAGTTATTTTTTCTATTCTCTTCCGATTTTCTGCTCGACTTCTTCTGCGTTCTCGTTTTATTCTGCTTTTTCCGCTTCGTCCAGTCTTCCTCTCCCGCGCGGGAACAACTCGCTGTAACGCGTCTCCCGCTCGAAGCTGCAATCACGTAAAAAATTTTTTTTTTATTAAATTATTCACTTTTAGCAATTTTAATATAATATAAAAAATAATGAAAAAGTAAAATAATTGTCAGTAAAACTTAAAAAATTGAAATCAAAACCAAATTAAAATAATGATTCATGCTACATAAAGTTTTGTTTGAGAACTTAAAAGAAAAATTAGTAAATAATCCTCAATAGTTATTTAATAAATAAATAATAGATAATCAAATTTTTAAAGTGGAATCATTCACAATGATTGGTAATCATAAAAATTGTTCCAACTGGGGAAAAACAGACACAATTTTTATTCATCAAAGTATGAAATTTTCTTTCTCACTAAAAATTAAATAATGTTAAAAAGTAATATAAAAATTTCTTAAATCACAGTGAATTGAGAATTCAAGAATAATTTTTAATTCAATAAATTTTTTCAGTTTATTTTTTTGCATCTATACATGCACTACAATTAACAGCCTTTATGTCTCAGGTAATTTCCGTCGTACTCTTTGTCACGAGGGAGGAAAGAAAAAAACGTATACACATCATTCTGCGAGTGTGCGTTAGAGAAGAAAAAAGTGAAGGGCAGAGAGAAAAACATTGACACACGCGTATAGGAAATGAGATGTTGTTTTGCGCCGGATGATCTCCGAGTAAGAAATAGTCATTTTCATGTTCTGCACAATAACGTTATATTATGCAAGACAATCTGGAAAAAGTAAATTGACGGGAGCAGGGTAATAATTAGTATATGGCTAAAATTTTATTAACTCAAATAATCAGAAATTTTATTTAAAATTTTCATTCTAATATCTAAAATCTAGATTTAGGATACAACAATTCTTAAGTCTTATCGAATTCGCGATACTGAGTATTGCTAAAAAATATTCGAATTTCCAAAAAATGAAAATAATTTTAAAAAGTAATGGAAGAACGTCAACTATTGTAAAAAACCCGGTAAATTTGATAACATCGGTGTGACTCATTTTTCGTCGATTCATTATTGTATTTGTGTAGTTAAAATTTGACGAGTTCTATCCAATTACACTATCAACTATACAATCTCACCGGTATACCAACTCTAACATTGATATGCGCGCCGGCATGTGTCAGTGTTTTGTGGAGGGGGCGGGAGTCTCAATGAGATGTTCAACCGTAGTTACATTTATAAGAAAAGTATTTGGAATTGATAAACATATTATAATTGATAATGGAAGATAATAAAAAAATTTTTTTAATGAAAAAATATAAAAATATAAAAATCACTTTTACACTGATTAAATTGAAAAAATAATTATTTTTATCCCATCACACGAAACTATATTAAGGAGAAGAAAAGCACACTTGGAATTTTTTCTGATTTAGAGTTTGATGAATCTAAAGACGACAGTAAAATTTTTTAAGTCATCACAGAAACACTATGTTTTCACAAACTGAATTTCATCACATAAAAACTTGAAGTATATTTTTGATAACATGTGTTGGATAACAAGTCCATCACAAAGAAGTTCACTAACTTCTTGGTTCAGAAGAGAATTCCATCACAGCCACTCTTTAAAAAATATTCTAAGTGTTGTCCAACATCGTGATGAAGGAAACTAGATCCAATGTTTGACTTTAATGAATTGCAATGTTAACTTTTGTCTTGAACTGAGAAATTTTCTAAGTTCTCCAAAGGTATTTATTCATCCCGAATTCTATAAGTCTTGCTCAAAATCCAAGAAAAATTCCAAGTGTAGCTTTCCTTAAAACTTCTTACTGGAATTTTTATCACCACAAAGTTGTTTCAGTGGTCAAATAGTCTCTTTCTTAATAAGTTCCAGAGTCCAAGTGATAGTATCCACGGTCCGATAACTCGGTACTCCAACATTCGCGTTAAGTTCATATATGATCGGTACATAAATGATAAATAAGGAGATGAAAACGACTACAGCCCGGTACTGTGTGTCGCTTCTTTGCGTACGTGCTCAAGGGTACAAGAGCCAAGACACGACTGCCTACTATTCGCGGTCGAAGACGATGACTACGACGACGACGACGACGACGACGGCGACGACGACTTTAGAGGGAGAGAGAAAAGAGAAGGTAATATAAGTAAGTCCTTTTCCTTCTTCGCGTGTGCGCGAGACTGCTTTCTCCGAGTCCTTAACGGGCGAAGGAAGCGAACTAACTCCGTTGAGCTTCGCGGTTCGCGAGAAATGCTCTAAGTCCTTCTCCTAGTGAGACGACGAAGGAGAAAGAGTAAGAGTAAGAGAAAGAGAGAGAAGATAAAGAATACGCAAGGTGGTTATGTGTGAGTATGAAGAAGTGAAGCGCGGTGGTGGCGCGGCGCGTCTCAGACCGCGTGCGTCTGACTAAAAGCCACCCCCTTCGCGCTTAGCGTATTCGTGTGTGCCCGTGGTGGCGGCGGCGCTGTGCCTTAAAGAACCCACCGAGAGAGAGGAGCCGGGTAGGGGCGTTGTCTTAGGTGATGCGCGGCGGTCGCGAAATTTCTGTCCGACGCCGTTTTCTCTCGCTTGCTCCGTCTTTCTCTCCTTCTTCGCCGCCGCCACCACCACCGCCAGCACCGTCTTACAGCGTACACAACTACTATCACCCTTCTAAGGGGGTCTTTTTCTCCTCTCACTCTTAAGGAGAAAAGACGACGAAGCTCTCCGCGCGAGATATCTCAGAAAACCCCCCTCGAATCAGAGGGGGGAGCAAAGGCCCTCGCGAGAGACAAGCGGCTACTGCCGCTGCTCCCTGTGTAGAAGCGAACTCGCGGACGTGTGTCTCTCCTTACGTATACGCATGGACCGAAGTATTAGACCAAGGATCTTTCGGCCGCTCGAGCGCGCGGCCGCCAGTGCCTTGGCGAGGGAGAGATGTTAAAAACTGAAGGCGGCCCGCTGGACAGGAGTTTTCGTGCCGCCCCCACTTTTCCTTTGCTCCCTCTCTGAAATCTGCTGGCTTTTCTCAACCTTTTCACAAGTGGGGGATAGTCAAAGGAAAAGAGTAGCCGGGGGTAGTGTAGTAGACAAGGCAGTAGAAAGCAAAATCCTCGTTTCTCTCCAAGGGGGTAAGATAGGTGGGGGTGGTATGCGCAAAACGATGTGTGTGCGTCGGCGCGGAAGGAGGCTTATAAGAAGAACGTGCGAACCTTTTCCTACTAAGGCAAATCTCTCTGACGTTTTCTCTCTCCCTACATCATATACATTCTCCTTTTCCTGCCGCTTCAAACTTCTTTCCCCTTGAGACCTTCTTATCACCCTCTCTTGCTCTTTCGCTTGTATTCTATCATTCGCTTTTGCGATGAGGACCAAAGCTCTTTTTGTGTATGCGCATGTGGACGATGTAAGGGAAAGTAGGAAAGGTCAATTAGGGTGCCAAGACTGGTCATATAAGAAAGTTCAATGGATATAAAATGAGTATGTGGAGGGAAGGGCAGTAGTGTAAGGTGTTCTTGCACTTGTTTTTAGATCAAATTTATTTCTAATTATTGAAATTGCAAATTTTTAATCAATTTTTTTAATTCTCTTAAAGCAAACAAATGATTATTTATTTTATAAACATTCAAATTTTCTTAATTTTTTGGACATTTTTAAAATTTTGATTTGTCACTTACAAAACTATCACAATTATTTAACAGAAATGTTATTTTGTAAACACCAGACTAATATTAATAAGTACGAAACAAATTATTTTATTTTATAATATTTATAACTTATTTCACTTGGGAAAAATTTCAAAAAATAAAGAAAATAATCTTTTATTAGAATAAAATTTTTAAATACACGTTGTGCTCTATACGAATCAGTAAATACAACTAGCGAATGGAAAAAAGTGCAGGCAAAAAGAACCAAGGCGTTGGCGGTTCT
Source organism: Anastatus disparis (assembly GCA_017163975.1). Lineage (NCBI taxonomy): Eukaryota > Metazoa > Arthropoda > Insecta > Hymenoptera > Eupelmidae > Anastatus > Anastatus disparis. The sequence continues at coordinate 624,041 of JAFFSR010000003.1, forward strand.
ATATGTAAGGGGGTGTTCACGAACTTTTATTAAAAAAGAAGAGGGGACCCTTCGTTTAAAAAAATGGCCTCTATCGCGATATATATATATATATACATATACTTATACTTATATGTTCACGAGTAGTAACACATGCATGACTAACTTATAAGCGACTATATTTAAGGGGAGAAAAAAAGAGTAGAAACTCAATAGTGTTTTCTTTTTTCGTCCCTAAATGCAATTTCTTTCTCCCCTAAGCAAAAATAGAAATTGGTTAGAAAAAAAGTGGACTACCATCATTCATTGCCGGACTATTCTCAATACTGTACAGCCGTACAAGTAAATTTTTTCTACTGGTAGTAGTCATTGGAGAAAATAATTGATAATTTTGTAAAAAATTTTTCATTGTTTTAATTTTGTCTTGGATGCTATGATTATTGTTTTTCTGATGAATTTCCTTCGTTGTTATTGTGTATAAATTTTAGATTTATTAAAACTCATAAAATAAAAATGATATTAAAAATTAAGTTTTGTGATATTCTACAAAAAGAATAATATCTTAATTAGTAATTTGTTCAATAATAGTTTTATTATTTTTAAAAATATTAATCTTTTTTGTATCCAGCAATGAATGACAGATATAGCAAATGTAGATTAGAGAATGTTGGTCATTTTGTCAATGCAAAGATACAAACAGAGAAAAAGGAAGAAAGAGCAAGTTAGATACACGGTTTACATGAGCAAACTAATTCTTTAAGACCATGAAGGCCAGTCAACAGAAAAGACTGATGGATGGTCAACTTATATTGTCCTTCCTCCTCCTCTAATTACACCTGGTATAGCAAAGAAAAAGAAGAATATAACTACGAAAATGTATATACTCTCCGACCCCCGTATGTATAATTTGTTCTTGCCTTCACCCTCCTCGCTATCTTCTAACGTCTGTTTGTCTCCCCTCCAATTTTCATTCCTCCCTGTAATATCCCTACTTCTCTGTCTTCACCCTCGCGACGTTCACCCCACTAACATGACTTTTCTCTAAGACTCTCCCTTGAAAATTTTCCCGCGCCTAACGTACCCCTACATTTTAAGGAGAAGTTAAGCAAGCCAGACTTTTTTCTAGTACATTTTTTTCCACGTGTACGCCACGTGTGTGAAATACTGTTATGGTGGGAGTAATGTGCCAACCCATTTTTTTTCTATGCTTACATCCCCCGCTGAGCGCTCCACCCCAACTCACTTTTTTTCCTCGTTCAGGGGATGGATTAAGCTTGACTTTGTAGAAGCTCTCCTTCTTTTTTTTACGACCAGCTAGCTTTCTCTACGTATACATAATCAACGCAGATAAAGCTAGCTCGCTGTCCATATATAGACAGGAATTGCAGCGAAGCAAGAGAAGATAAAAAGACGATGATAAAACACGACCCTGTGTGTGCGCGCGTCGACTTTTTTAAATTCTTTTCTTGTTGTTTTACTATGCTACGTCGTATGAGAGTCGAGAGAGGGTGGAACTTACAGAAGCGTAGAAAAAAAAAGTTGGCCAATGGAGCGACAGTGAAAAAAGAACGTCATAAAAATTACTGCCCATCTTTTTTCTACACACGTAGTTTTAACCTTCCACATACGTGCTTTTTAAAAAGAAATGAGCATGCCAAAGTTTAATAAAATTTCAAATAACTCTTTTTCTTTCGCTTTTTTTTAAATAAATGATAGATTTCCAAAGAGGGTTTGAATCATTCTTTTGATGGCGAAAGACTTTTATATATTATATACATGTACACAAAGCAATAATTAAAAATAACATTTACTAATATTTATAATTATTACTTAACGTATATTTCCACATTTGATTAGACGTATAAAATATTACAATATTATAGAAAAGTAAATTTGCAAAACTTTAAAAATAATAAGTAAAACAGGAAATAGCATTTTAATCCATCCTACAAATTATCATTCGATCAACTAGCACTGACTGACCACCGTTCCCCTTTCAATCAAAGGGTGAAAATAACTATAGAACTGTTACCCTCTCTCTCTCTCTCTTTCTCCGATCTCCAAGATCGCTTTAAGATCGCATGTATGTTATACTTCCGTTATTTGCTTGAAAAGCGAGGGAATCGACCTAAAGACGCTTAAGGGCGGTAAGAGTAACCAGTATAAAGAGGAAGGGAAATTAAACGGTGTATATTGGTTGGTAATCGAGGCCACGCTTGCTACTTTAAATTACAAATGAATAGTGTGCAATTGTATGCATGTAACCGACTTCACGAAAAATAAAAAAACAGGTGAGATACGTAGCGTGCGGGTGGGTGCAATGAGCACATGTGTACAGGTATGTAATGAAAGAAAATCAAAAATTAAGGATATGAGAAAACTAAAGGAAACGGATGTTTAACAAAAAGTTATACGCATGTATGATTTAACAAGGGTAGTAAGTACAATATTTATTAGTAAAATTTTTAAAACTTGGTTGTTTTTAAATAAATAAAATTTTTTCTTTTCATTCATAGATTACCGTATCAGTGAATTTAATTTCTCGTTATTTTTTACAACTCTTTGAATTAACGTTATTAAAAAATGTTTTTTAGTCCAAAATGTTTAATATTTGAAATCTTAATAATCATAAATATTAATTCCTTCTTCCTGTAATCGTAAAATCAAGAAGCATTTTTTGGCCGATCGAAAACATACTAAACTACTTGTTTATCTAGGAAAATAGGGAAAGACTATATATTTCTTACATATGAATTTTGAAATTAATATTTTTGCATGTTATAAATAAAATAATCACTTAAACAAATTTGCATCTAATGAAAGATCAATGTTTTTTGTGAATAGGAAAAAAGAGATAAAATCTTTTATCAATTATTTTTAAAGGCAATAATCGTAGATGTAAAAATGTTAACGTTATGTAATCCATTCTGGATTGAAACTCTTAACCGCCATGCGGTCCTACGTTACATACGTGTATATCCACCCACCTAAATACACTACATACTCGAGATCTCGATCACCCCCTTCTCTCTGTGTGTGTTTCTCTTCCATTCTCTGTATATTCGGCAGCTGGACACCGTAGACTCGTATACTTTTCACGTAAACCAGCAAGCTGCATTGTAAGAGAGATTCAGTAGATAGATATAAGTGCTTAAGAAAGCCGCCGCGGGCGCGCATAGGAAGACATTTGTCTTAAGAAGCGCGGGTGGAAGATACAGCCAAAAATGTACGTACATATAATTTTTTTCACAATAGGTACACATACACCTTGTGCAGATACTTTTTTTTCTTTCAAGCTTGTTAATTTATTCGAGTGCGTAGTAAGGTGTATGCAACCTGTAATTTGTAATGATACCGATGTTACGATGAAATTTTAATTCAGAGAATATATTATGATGATTCAATGAGATATGCTATTGATATGAAAATAATAAAGAGGGAAAGAGTTTTTTTATTATTCCGTGGCTATTTTTCCCTCTAACTTTGTATGATCTTTACATAATTATTATAGAAATTATTTAAATAATATTTTATATTAGCTTGTAGAAATAATTTTAATAATAGAAAAATTTACTTATTAATTTACTTATAAATTATTATTTATATTTTTTTCTCTTCGAAAAATTTCATTTATATTTAGTTTAAAAACTTTGTTGTGGTGTTGTAGACCATTATTAGATATTGATCTTCGAATATAGCGATATTATTTTTTATATAATTATGTATAAAAATACAATAAAAAATTCTATAATCATAAAAATTTACTGTATGAAAATTATTATTATTATTTATAATTAGTAATATATTTATGAATTTTCTTAAATCACTTATAATTATAAATATTAAACAATAATTTAAGAGTTTATAATTAAAATTGTAATAAAAAAATGAAGTTAAGATGAAAAAATTGGAACGATCGCTTGAAAGTCAGAGTGGAAGCCGATAATTTGGTGTACTGGTGTAGTATCCTAGCTTTATAACCATGCGCCCCTCGTATTTCAACCCCTCAATGTATAAGCAGCTATCTATTTCTTAGTATAAAGGGCAGTCCGTGCCGCGGTGACGTCTGGTGGCAAAATAAGAAACGACAAATACAAGCCGGTCATACAAATAATGGTTTTTGTCCGTGCTAAGTTTGATATTACTAATGCCAGAAATGCCGAATAAATTAAATAATTAATAAAATTAAAATATTTTTTAGCTATATTGTAAGTAAAATTAAACTATTTTTTTTTCAATATAAAGATTTATATTAAGTTTGTAAATAATAAAAAATGAAAAAGAAGAGAGCGAGTGAGATGAAGAAAAAGTAAAAAATGTGAAATTACGTAGTGTCATGACCTTGAATAAAACAGGTCCCACTGCATCGAATTTCTTTTCTTTTTTTTGTATATTCAAGAATCTCGTACATAAAGACCTTGGGACATGGTTGATATTAAGCCGTTGTTGCTTGTGTACGTAGAGATGTATATACGTACTCGCTTAAAAGAGTATATGCTGGGCAAGCACAGACGTCCGGATTAAGAATTTCAAACGAGAGTAGAAGAGTATGTAGTGTATAGCGCGGGCGCGGAGTTGTAGGATGAAATGAGCGTTGCGTCCGGTGTACAGAAGTACATCGAGCAAAAAGGCATTACGCAATGAAAGAAACAAATGAAGCTTAATAGAAAAACTGCTCGCGCTAGAAAAAGGCATTTGGCTCTCTTCGTATATAGAGAGTATTAACTTGGGCCTCAACTAACACATGCACAATCCATTCTCCTATATGTCACCAACAGACAGAAAGAGTTTTAGTTCAGTCAAGGCATCTCTCATTTATATGTACTCTCGTTTTATTATTCAGAGAACAAATGTATTGAAGTACAGCTGCACCAAAAAATTTGCCATTCTTTTTTTCTTCTTATATTTCTTACTTTTTTTCTACATTTCCATAACATTCTTTTCTATTTAAACTTTTAATAATTTAATGCATACTACAATGATATTTTGTAATAATTTATCACAGTTGGCAAAGCAAGACTATTTCGTATTTTCATTTAAATTATTGTACCAGGAATCAAGATAAAAGTCTTATTTATTGACGTTAAATTTCAGGGCTCATTGCTACTACTGATTTCAAAGTAAGTTAATTTATTACAAATATTATCTGATGCTAACTTACTATTTTGTATTCTAAAAATATTCTTATATTAAATATCAACAAAAGAACTTTAAAAACACAATATTAAATATACATGATCATTATTTTAAAAAAAATTAATCAATTATAGGATTTTTCCGAAAAAAATTAAAAGAAATTTTGGTTTTAAAATTTTCAAGAATATAGAGCTAAGTAACTGCAAGAAAAGAGGATGTGATGTAAAGTACGAAAAGCCTATATCGACGCCAAAAATAAGCGAGAGCAACTGACGGGGCGTTTTACGCGCGCAAAAATACGAGTTTGCATTGGTTAACGTTATATAGCAAGAGTAAGAGTTTCTTTAGGCATTTTAAATTTACGGTATGTATTTTCAAACAATGTCGACTTATTGTAATTCTATGTATTTTGGTGACTCTTTAGACTAACTTTTCTTCTTGTCGTCACTCTAAAGCTAATAGAAGAATTGCTTGTTTTCGATTTTTAATGCGAGCTTGAGCTAACGCTTTTGCTCATTGTTTTCTGGCAAAATATCAAATTTCGTTAAGTATTTTTTATTGGATTTTGTAAATTATGTGCTGCATTTTTAAATTCTCAAATAAATAAGGTAATATTTAAATCAATTTTTATAAGTTGAAAATCAAGTTTGGTTCCGGTTTGAAATTTAATTACGATTCTCAAAAGTGAATGTGTCATTGAACAGTAAATTAAATAAAAAAATACAAATTATTAAGTATGAATATAAAAAAGTTAAAGGTTTAATAAGATTAAATTGTATAAAAATTTTTTTCTTTTATAATGAATTCTTTTTCTTATTTAAAATTAAAATGTGAATGAAACTTTTTTATTGATCTCATTTTAAAACGAATGAACTTTTCACTTCTATGACTCATAATTTTTACCACGAGTGCATTATTAATCCAAGTGCTAATATAAAGAAAAATAAATTGTTGCTGTAATACTTGAAATGCAACATTTTCTCTATTGGAAGCAAAAGCTTTATTAATCATTCGTGTACTATGGTCCTTTAATTATTCATCTAAAGCAATGGAATTGGTTTGATAGTGACACCAACTGAAAGCATTGACGTCTTTGTTGTAATTGTCACTTTGAAGTTCATGTATGTGGGAAGCGATAACACCTATATTACACCTTATATAATGACTGAACCGTTTTTCGATGTCTTTGACATATTAATCATAGTAACGTGCAAAATTCAATCATCAAATGTACGTTTGATATCTTTTTAAAAGCAACATTAATTATAAACGTCATGTTCTAAATCGATAATAACATTAATTACAAATATCGTTAACTAGAAATAAAATACTAACAATCATTAGGAGCTACACAATTAAATGATTCATTAAATTATTCTTTGAATGTTCATTTATATTTTGGTATACTAAAAAAATACGAAGTAAAATAACAATTTTATATGTTAAGAAAAAAATTTTTCTTATCATTAAAAAATAAATCTTGTAGTTCACGGTTCTACGTCGTTTAACCTTTCAACAATTGATCAGTTGAAAAATAAAAAAAAAAGCCAGAATCTCTTCTCCACGTTATCCGAATGCCAAAGATTCGACCCTGAGAAAAGTGTCTCGCGTCGCTTGGATTTTTCTGCCACTAGTATAGTTGTAGGCTTATGTCAATAGAAGCCAATCTAATCCACGTATGCGCATACACGCCGACACATATATATGTATACTTGCATACATAGAAGAAGAAGAGAAGAAGAAGAAGAGAAGCGCCAGAGACAGACAAGCACGTGACGCAATAGTAAACTGCCTAGGCAGTTTCGACATTCTCTTTGCAAAACGTATAGCCCTTTAAAGAGAGAAAGACGAAGATCGAGAGCATGCGATTGCAACGTATTGGTAAAATGAACGAGAGACATGTGGATGTCAAAGTACTGTAAGTTCTTTGACTTGTCGCTCGAGGATATATCGGAGGGTGGTTAACATTCTTTTCGAAATTTACGAACCAAGCCACAATGTAGCTTTTTCAAATTAAAAAAATCTTTTTCTTACCAATTTTCTCTTTGACAAAAAATAAATACTTTACTTTCAAATTCCAAAATCATTATTTCCATCAATCAAGTTATTATACTATTTAGAAAAATTTATGCTATCGCAAATAAATTTCAAGAAATCATTGTAAAGAATAAATTTCAATTATTTTTCCACTAAAATAACAGATGTAAAGGTTGAATTATCAATATTCAATGAAACAATAAAAAAAGTTACTAAATACAATGAGAAATTTTTTGAAAAAAGTCATCAATAGTAATATTAAAAATGAAAAAAATAAGCTTAAACTGAAGATTTTAGCTGACACGTGATATTTTTTCCTCGTTATTTCTTAAGATAAGTATCGGAAAATTTACGATTATAAAAGTTGTTTGCGTATATTTTTGCGTTCTTATAAAAGAGGGAATGCAATAATGCACGCGCAGAAAAACATGTGCTTTTTTATCATAGCACCGACGCCTGCCAAGTGGAAATCATTTAGGAGAATCTCTTTTTCTTTTTCTATCTTTCTTATTCTATATTGAGCGCCATTTTTTTTAAAAAAAAATAATGTTTAACTCTTCCTCTTCGTCTTCTCTAGTGCCTAGAAGATAAGATAAGAATACGTTTCGACGTATCCCGGATCAAGGTGACTGTTGAGCGCGTGATAATGATTATATATGCCTTAAACTCAATCTACGGCCTTCAAATAATTCTACTTATCGGAAAAGAACTGCAAGTGTTTGTGACTTTTTAACGACATATAATATCATTTAAAAGATCATTGTTTATTAAATTTTTATTTTAGTTTTTTTTATTTTACAATTGTTTGTTTACATTTAACTGATTTGTTGAGAAAGTTCATAACAAATGCAAGTGACTTATAAAACATATGTGATAAAAAGTAGTTTTTTATAATATTAATCGTGCAAATTTATTAAAGATTTATCATGACGAATAATAAAAAGAAAGTTTTTTGCCAATCCGAACAACGTTTACTTCGTATGGAATCTCTTTTACTTCGATATAATCAATAAGTGGATCGAGAAACTTTTTTAAAAGTATGTACAGAGTAAACAGTTCCGTAATGTTGTTATAGTATAAACAAAGTTACGTATCCCTTTGGTTAAAATGCATTAGCGATGCAATTTCAGAACGGATAAAAACTTCAAAGAAATGAACTTTTGATGTAACGTATGCAAACAAGCCCAAATAATTTCCATCGAAAAAGAAAAAAAGTAAATTTTAAATTTTCATATATATTTGTCATCGAATTTCTATATACGATATAAAATGTAACTACAGTCATCAAATTTGTTGTTTGCAACTGAAATTTACTTTTCGTCTTCTGAAAATATTCTCTTTTCTCTGTATGTGTAGCTAGCTATCGAATGTTTCGCTCGGATAAGTAATTAATTTTTCTACCTGTCGAGCGCGTTTTTGTGAAAAACAAACATTAATTTGCAGTTTGTAGCTCTCCCTTCCTGAAAATCATTCGGCCAGGACCGATAAGTTATAGTATACGTGCAGGAGATTCACATTCGCAGCAGTATATTTGTATACGTAACGCAACCTCGTACAAATACAAGCTGGCCAGTATAGTCTCGTTAATCGAACGCGACAAGCACGAGAGGGAGAGGGAGAGAGAAAATATATAAAATACAATATATGCATATATAAATATGTGTGAGTATGTGTACGCGAATTTAGTAGCTCGAAGCCCGGGGAATATTTTTCAGCTCGAATTTTCGCTGGAATCATCGAGTTTGGTTGCTGCGTTGTTGCCCAGGTCATCGACGCCAGTACAAAAGCAAGACAGAAAATACAGTTGAGTTTGAAAGGGGGAGAGGTTTACTGACGCTTTAACGTTAATGTGTACGTGTGTGTGTTAAAGCAAAGCTTCCCATTGGTTGCTTCGGAGAGGCCTTTAGGGGGTGGCTTTACCTACTGCAGTCATCGATTCGCCTAGTCATTGGTTGACTGCGGTGTTGCCGCGTTCTGTGCTGTGCTATACTTGCGCCGCCATTTTGCAATGATTCCAAGGGATCAATACGCGGCCAGGGTGTAGAAAAAAAATTCTTCTTTACCCAAAGCCCCCTTTCTCTCTTCTCCTTATTCCCTCGCTCTCCGATCTATATGCATGTGTGTGCGCCCGATTTCCCGGCTAGCCGGATGCAACTGCCAACGAACCCCACCGATTTTCGACATACACGACAGAGTAAGAGTCTCAGAGTAAGAGAGGAGGCAAAAGGAAAGGGTTCCTATACAGGATGCTGCGTATCTTCCGTCCCTCGTTTACGTTCGTTCGTTAGAATGAGGAAGGGAGTACGTCGAACCCTTCGTTAAAGTCATCGACGTAACGAAAAAATTTTTAAAAATAAATAAAAAGAATCTCATACCGATTGCATCGGGGGTGGCTGCATCTCGCATATACCCCTTCGCGTACACATATTTCAAATCTCGTCGAACCCTCGACTAAAATGCATGTGTGCAGATGTATAATGCAATATAGATACGAAAGGATTCCCGGTTCGTTTTACCTCACGAGAAATAGGAATTTCAAAATTGACCTCGCTTACCCACCCCACCCATATACGCACAATTATTCCCCAGGAGATTTTACTCAAGCTATATATATATAGCGCGAATACGTATTTTCAAATAATTCCAACTGATGATGAAAAGCCCAGGTATTGAACAACGAGAGAGTTACTTTTTTCTTCGTTTCCTTCGTTCCGCGCCCTTTTAAATTTTCACAATTACGATATGAGTATGTGGGAGAAGATATTGCAAAATATAATTCCGAGAATATTTCTAAGAAGATTAACGTTCGTTTGACTGCGCGAGGGGACTACGAACTTTTTTTAATGATTTTTTTCTTTTTCATGATCTATTTTCTGATAAGTTCAGAACTTTCATGATGAAAATTTGGGCAGAGTTTTTTGAGATTTTTTAGATGGTGATTAAAATTTACTGGGATGAAAACTTCAATCATTCAATAAATTATTTTAAAAAATACTTGATAATATTGAACTTTGAAAAATAATAATTATTAGACCAAATAAAAGCATCTTAAAGTTATATTTGTGGAAAAAATAAGACATTTCACAAAAACTTTGAAAAATAAAAAGTTTAATGAAAATTAATGGCTTAATAAATAATTTAACATGCACATGTTAATGATTTTTGTACTTACATTTGGAACCGAGTTAACTGAAACAAGGACATAAGGCTTTCTTGGTAGCAACGACTTTTAGATCACATTTTTAATTATTAAGAATTTTAGCGCTTTTTTCATTTTCCCGCTTTTTTTTTTTAAATTTACGTTTAAAATCTAAAGTTTTCAAAACTTGTTAAAAATATACTTTAGTCATTTCTTTACAATTTATTTCGTAAACGTCTAAAGATTTTCCTCCCTTTCGTTTCTTTCTTTGTTCCTTGACAACGTAGGTATATTTTTTTTTTAAGGCAATGCTTTTTTTCTTAATTTTGTTTCTCTATTTTTTTGTATTTTTTTATAATTTTTTTTGTTTTTTCTTTTTTTTGTTTCGTTCCTCTTAAAGTTTGCTTTATTTAGCTTGTTTTGTTCTTGAGTTTCTTCTTAAGTTGTTTCCTTGTTCTTCAGCTCGTCGATATTAAAATTTTGAAATGAGACACGTTTACTGTATTATCCGAAAAGTGAGTCGCTTGTATGTAAGAATCATTTATTGTTATTGAAGTGGTGGTTGTATTTGTATTATTCCGGCAAAATCAATAAGTTAAATTGTACAGACTTTTTTGTACAGACAGAAATATCGGTGCGTGTTTTACAAACGGTTAAATTAATTTTTCAATGAAATAACTATGACAACACATAACAACACAGTGCGACGCGTCTGTAACAGAAAATTTAAAATACAAGATTTTAACGTCTCTCTTTCTATTGCGTTAATACTGCAAATCAAGAGTTGACGAAAATCTTCATTAAGTCAAAATCTAGTTTTACGACTCGAAAAAATTTTCTATTTTACAAATATCTGCTTATATTTTATATTATTATTATTCCCCAATAAAATATTGTATCTACAAATTATTAAAGTCTCTCATTTATAATTTCATTCAATTAAATAATTAACAAATAATTAAGCGCCAAAAGTTTAAAAGCGATTTTTATAACCGATTTATCAAACTATTCAACGGAAATTACGAATGTAAATCAACATCGTCATCGAAGTTTTAGAAAGCTCAGGAAATTTCATATTCGAAGGATCCCATCTACAATTTTTTTATTTTTATGTCATTCATTAATTAAGTGTGTAAATAAAGTATTATTGGAAAAAATTTCTATAAATATTAAACTTTTAAAAAAATTTAACGTTTAAATTAATCTAAAATTTCATTATTTGGTACTATTCTAAATGTTTCTAGCTATTAAATTTGACTCAACTCATTAAACAATTAAACTTTTTGAGTAAAAAATAAATAATAAAGTTAGTACTTAAAAAATAGCATAAATCAAATAAATTTATAGAATTTGTCTTTTTTGTATGGAGCACCATTAACCAGTAGTACTCAAAAGGTAAATATTATTAAAATAACAACTTAAAATGATTTCATCTATCATTATATCAAACTGAGTTACTTGAAGTCACAATAACAATGATAAATTTTTATTTAAATCATAATATTGATAGTAGTTTAGTTAACTGAATAAAAATAAAAAATAAATAATGCAATACGAATGCTTAAGCTCTAGAATATTAAAAAATTTAGTAAAAAAAAAATGATTGAAAATAAAAAATAATTAACATAGCATAAAGTAACCTTACCCACAAAGACAATATAGAAATTTTTTCCAAATTTTCAAGATTATTTTTAAAATTTTGAAATAAAAAAAGGATTTGATAATAAAATCCAAATGGAGCCGAAAGTTTAGTGTCGCAACAAAATGGAGGCTGCGCGGCGTGACTGTGGCTGAAGCAGTATCCAAGATCATTGAAAGTCAGCCATCATGATTCGATCTTTGAGGGCGGTGGTCAACACAGAGTAAAGTTGGCTATAATATATTTTAATCTTGCAGGCGGCATAAGAAAAAGAAAAGTCCGGTGTAACGAAGCGATAAGAAAACATTTGACGACACCACGTGACCATGGAAGGAACGAATGAGCGTCTTAGTACATATATATAGATATAGTTAGATCGTAGAAAGTAGCACATATATCTAAGCAATAATACCCCCCTCTACTTTCTTCTCCTTCCCCTTTTAGGAAACTACTGCTACCCTCTGTACGCTCTCCTTTATAATATAACGTCGCGCCCTAGGTTAGTATAAGACGCGAGCGATGCCGGCTCTCCTCCTCCTACTATTCCGCATCTCCTTCTTTCCCTCCCTTAGACAGAACAGAGAGTTGAAGCTTTCCCGTAACTTTTCTCTAGCCACGTGTTTATGCGACTTCTCTTCCCGCCAGAATTATTCCTCGTGCTGATACTTTTCCTTTTCGTCTTACTTCCCGAGACTTTCATTTGTTCCTTCCAATAGGCACTTTCCTACTGCAACATTTTTATTTCCAGTCCTATAAAGTCACTACGACACACTTTCTTAGATATCTTTATTTAGTCCTTGGATAAAAAATTCCTGAGCTTTCAATCATTATCTTCGAAAGTTTAAAGTCGCGATTTACGGCACTCTACATAGAGAGGACCACCCCCCACACAACTGATCTACGTTAAAGCGCGTATTTCTTTAAAAATCACACTTTTCAGAAATTTCGCGTTTTAACATTACTAAAGCATATTAATATGAGCAATTTAAGAGATTTTCACAATTTTAAAAAAATAAAAATAAACTTTAAATCACGAAAATTCGTAACCTTTGATAGAGGCATTGCGAGCATCCCCGTGTCTGAGTAGCAACTGCGCCGTGGCCCCGTGCCGGGCACCCCCACCTTAACTTTACCTCGCTACAACTCGGCGCCACCTCTTGCTCCTCGCCTCTCTATCGTCCTCACTCCATCTCTTTCTCGTATACAAGTTGTACCATACAAAATCAACCCTCTCTTACTGTTTCTCTCTCTGTCTCCCTTGGATAGCCTGTCCATGCACATACGTCCATCCGTTCCTTTTGCCTCCCTCTGCCACACACATCCTACATACGAGGGATTCAAAACATGTGTGTATGCGTATGTGTATACACGAAGAACCTCCCTTTCTCCTATATTGCACTCTACGTCCACATACATCCATGCATATATATCAATACCCCCCGGTTTAAAACGCATAGGCCGAATGTGCAACGCACCCGCTGCATACATTTAAAGAGCAAGAGAGAGTGCTGCAAGAATGATCAGACTGTACCGAGGATTATCCATCTCTATTGTACTTTCAGCATGTCTAGGTTAAATTTCTGTGCATATACTAACATATACAATTGAGCTGGCCACTCTGTATACACATCCACATGTGCACATATGTGCAAGTATGTGTGGTCATCCTGACAATTTGGATAGATTTCAAAGGGGACTGTACGAAGCAGTACACGATGCGTTTGCGCGTTCACTCGATGCGTGTGCCTATAAGTATTTATTATTCGCGTTCTCTGGCTGGTTAACGTTCGCGCAAAAAGGCGGGGACTGAAGTTCATGCATACGAAGAGTTTTCATTTGTTTGCGCGCGACCAGTACATTTTTTCCCATTTTTTCCGTAACAAAAAAAAAAATAATGAAAAAAAATGATTTTCAATGGGAGGAAAAAATGATTTTTCAAATAGGAAAATTCTCTCTTGCATTGGTTCCTGCATTTGAAATATTGTAAATATAATTTTAAAAGCTTTTTTTCCAGATTTTCATATACGTGATGGATATAAAAGAGAAAAAAGAAAATTTAATATATTTTATATAGGAATATACGTGAGCTTGTATGCGTTTGATGATGATGATGATTTTAAATGAGGAGCAAAAAGGGGGAAAAGAGGGAATAAAAGAGAGCCGCGCGCATATACTGCAAATCAATACTGAAATTAAACGCGTTTTCGCACACAGCGGATCGTAATTTTCGATAGCGCGAAAGCCTGTGCGCAATTTTGATACTAAATTGGATTTCGGGCGCCACGTTACTTTTTTCTCTGGTTTTTTTTTAATTTTTTTATATATATATAAAATGGGCGAGAGAGGCGGAGATTTGGAGTATTAATTCAAATAAGAGAGAGAAAGAGAGAAACATGCCGTTCTGAACTTGACAATCGTTATTCAGGCGCGTTAAATAACGTCATTTCGTATGCTTCCAGCCGAGAGAAAATTAATGTTTTAACGGATATAAAGTGGTTTTAGTCCTGGAAGTATTTTATTTATTTGGCATTTTATGTTTGTACTCGTTTGATAGTCAAAATGAATTTTCGAAAAAGAATTACTATTTTTAGCTTTCGACGAAAAAGATATATTTGATAATGCTATGCTAATTTAAGATGGATAACGATTGATCACGTAAAAAGCTCATCTACATTCAATAATTTGCAGAAAATTGAATTTTTATCTGAAATTCTTGTAAAATTTTGAAAATAAATATTGTATTATAAAATCTAGATATGAAGTTCAGAAATTAACGTAATTTCAATTGAATTTCTAAACTGATTACTATGCAAATCATCTTTCTAAATTGAAAAAATTTCTTAGAATGTTGTAACAGCAACGCAGTACACGAATGGTATGGTTCTACATAGCTGGAATTATATTGGAAATTCTCATATTGTGTATTACAATAATTTTACAAATCCACGAATTCTTTTCTTACTTTTTATTATCAAATAGATTTTATTTTACTTGATGAAATTAAACTTTTTCTGCATTCCAACTTTACTTTTCTTTCTTTTATTTCACATAAGCAATGAAAATATTTTCTAAAGCTATATTTTTGCTAAAAAGTGCTTTCTTTCTAAAGATTTAACTTATTAATGAAAAAATAAGTCTTATTTGTGTGTTTATCTAGTGAATGAAAAGGTAGTTAAATACTTTGTAAAAATTAGTGTAAAAGGTGAAATTGTAATATCTCTGAGCTTTATATGAAGCCTATCGATATTCCCTTTCATCTATATTACAAAAAGATTTGAAACTCTAGAGTAATAATATAATGTAACCTCAGCTAACAAAGTGATTTACAAAAGCGCGTCGACAGTGTCGCGCGACATATCATCTATATGCGCGACACGTAGACTGCACGCGGTACTATATAGTAAAAAGGGGGCAGGGGGAAAGGGAGCTTTAAATGCGCGTTCTATAGGGGATAGAAACTACTGTAGTAACTATACACACATTGTGTATGTGTGTGTGTGTGTACAACATCGAAAGCCGTTTCGAATCCTAGCCACGCTGACCACAGCTATAGCTATTCGCGCTCCAAGCAAGGCTTGCCGAAACCAAGAGCAACCTAAACCATCGAGCTTCTCTCTCTATTACTCTCTCTCTTACTCACTTTATCTCCTTTTCCAAAAGGGGTGAGTAAAGGAGGTTAGAGAGAGAGAGAGAGAGAGCATCGTTCGCGCCAGAGAAGGTATGCCTTAGCCGCACTAGAGAATTTCTGTTAGGCATTCCTTCGCACGAGCCTTTAAGCCTATCGAAAGGGTCTATATATATATTTGTGTGTGCGTGTCTCTATGTAAGTCTATGTATGTTTATACATATATCTACTTACGTTTATGTATGAAAAGGAAGGATTTGATTATTGCCAAGTGAGAGGAGTTTCATTCTGCATAAGAATTATTTTTTCTGATCGGTTAATCGAAAATTATCATAACGTAGAATTTTTTCAGAGTTGCAGAGAAAAATTTTTGTAAATTTTCAATTTATACTGCATAACAATAATCCATATTTATGTCTAAATAAGTATTTTATTGAAAAATTTTTATTAAACGAAATTCCATTATTACGTAAAATAAGAATGAATGCTCGATGTGCATTAGCTTCTCTTAAAGCACCGGAATCTTATTAAAGTAAGGAAAGAGTTTTGTTTGATAGTCGATCGTGGATGCATCGCGTGCAAAGAGTGTACGAACCCGCTGCACAGGTGGCACGAGGGATTACCGACACATGTATATGCTCTCATACCCTTCTTAAACTTCTTGTCGACTATACTTTGTAGCGGATGTGATTTTTTTTCAAACTTTCTTACAGTTCTCTAGTTATATATATTTTTCAAATTTTAAGCAAAGATTTATCGTTTTTTTTTATTTTAAATTTATTATCAATCAAACTTATAAAGAACTTAATAATTGTAGTTTAAATACATTAAACTAAAAATTTATAAAAAAATGCTATTAAAATGAAGTATTGAAGTAAAATTTTTATTCTGATAAATGAGGTTCTTAGCATAAAAAATTAATCAACCTAATGTGAAAAGTCATTGAATGGTAAACATGTAGCTTTGAAGTAAACAAGCGAATTTTCAAATTTTCTCAGCAAAACAAGTCGAAAAAGTAAAACGTAAGCAGGCATCCCAGCAAAGCTAGCCAATAAATCTCGATCCTCCTGCTTGTCATTAACTCGCAAAAACATATCCATTAGCCTCGACACAGAGTCAAAGAGTAAGATAGAAAGAGAAGCGCAAGCACCTACGCCCATAAGTATAACGCGTAATGCGCTCGACTTTGTATATATGTGTAGTCGTGCAATGCACGCGCGCTTATATTCTCTCCCTTGCACGATGTGCCGTTATACACTCGTGGCGAGATTTTGAGGCGCGCATTCGCATTACCTTGTGCTCTCGCGATTCCTATTTGCTGCAATATGTGTGTATACATTATACAGACGTGTGTGTGCATCTCTATGTATGTGTGTATTTGTTTTCTGCTATGGGTTTGCTTTAAGCCAACCGCCGCGCGAGTGCTTTATACGATCAATGATTCCCAACACTTTCAGAACAAAAGTACACTGACGAGCGATAATTAGATGATTTTTTAGCTTCTTAAAAAAAAGCAAAAATTTTGAAAAAAAAACCAAAAAATAACTAATTATTGCTTTTTTATATTTTTAAATTTTACTACTTAATTTTTTGAGAATAAATTTTTCTCATCATTAATCATTTAAGAAATGTTTATTGAAATAGTAATATTTTTTTGAGTAATAATAAATGAATAACCACTGACATAAGTTTAATAGACTTTTAAGAAGTTTGTAGTATAGAGTAATAGGTACTTATAAGTCTTGTAATAATTTCTTAAGTAGTTACAGTACGGCTTATACTAGCCTATCTATAAATAGACAAGAAAGTACTATATTTTACAAGATATAAGTCAAGATACCGTACACTCTTATTACAATAACAGCTGTAAATTTTTAACTCCTCTTATAATCAGCAATTGAATACTTATAGTAGTGATTGCTTTGATCAAATATCAAATACATAATAATGTAATTTTAAAAATTGAATAAAATTTGAAAAAAATCAAACTTTTTTGCCAAAGATTAACAATATCTCATTAACAATAAGTGGCTTCATAATGCGTTAGCTAAAATTCCGGTGCATTATCGGGCCGCAAATTTCACAAGATATCATTGCCTGTGCAAAACTCGAACAATGCCCGAATTATATAGCGCGTATGTATGCTCTCACATATACATATAGCGCCTGGCAAAAGCGAGAGATATCTCCATACGACAACACACTATGGGGATCAAATAATCTCCCCTCATTGTATTAAACCCTCTTTCTTTTCTTAAAAATTTTTTTTTCCAAAAACAAAAAAATACAGAAAAGGAGGGTACTTCACAGTAGGAGACATAAAAAAGAAGAAAAAGAAGAAGAAGAAGAGCAGCTACAACAACCCCTTTTGTATACTGAAATCCAATTTTTGTCATTCTTTTGCTGCTACTGCTGAAGAATAAATGCAAATTTGCAATAGGTCCTATTGTTACTTCTTCAAGGCAAAAGAAAAAAAAAAGTTGAAAAAATCCAGGTCAAACTTTCATCCGGTTTTTCAAGGACTATTTTTATTTAGTATATACAGTCTACATATATCATAAGTAATGCTTTATTTAAAATTCGAATACATTACTAAACTCACGTGCGCACGAGACTAATATTTTTAAGGAAATATATATGTGTATGAGAGATTTGATTGTCAGGAAAACGCCTGACGGTTGGCTTATAGCGAGTGGCCTTAAGACAATCGATACAATTACCCGCCCATGCAAACTTGGTGACATCGGGCTTTCTCTATATCTTCATGCTGGACGGCATTGCTTAGGTATGTACGTGTACGATGTGCTGATCATGATGATCCAGAGGACGAACTTTCAGAGATGCGGGATTATTGAACCTTGATTCTTGTGCTTTTAGGATCTTTTCCAATGGAACTTTGGAATAGAGTTCAATAATTTTAGATTATATTCCATCTTTATATATTTCATATATTATTTCAATTAATCATTTACAGTTTTTTTATTTTTACATATTTTTCTAATGTAACACTTTATTTTTTTATTAGAATCGTAAAAAAAATTCTACATAAAATCAACATTTAACCATTACTAAAACCCTTTCTGTAATTTCTTATTTTTTGTAAGCCCCTAACCATCGTAAGATTTCTTTAGCCGTTAAGTTTTTACTTCTGTCTGGCTTGGTCTTTATATACATTAGAAGCATTGCAACACCTCCAAAAGCTCAACGAGTACAATAGTTTAGTAGAAAGCCTAGTAGAAGAAGAATTGCACACGCAGAAAAGAGAAATGAGAATGAAAAGGAAAAGAATGGGTAAGAAGAGTCGTCCTAGTGTTCCTAGACAACGAGGGTACCGTTTCTTTGTCACTTAAAGAGAGGAGACTCTCATTAAAACGAAATAGCATGCTCTCAAACAATATCTGCATAGCTATTTTTGGTGAAGACCAAAAACTTTTTACTCTATCTCCTTCTCTCTTGCTCTAGTTACCTAAACTAACACAAAAAATAAATGACAAACAAAGAATTTACTATGCCCTTTCCGGTTTCACAAAATGCTTTCAGAATTTTTTCTCTTCAAAAGAAATAGCTCATTTTTTTCTTTTTTGCTTCTAATGAGGGAGATAGTATGTTATTGTTATGTTCAATTAAAATAGTGGAGGATGTTATTTGTGCTATTTATTTGGAATATTGAACATTTTTTAATCGAATGATATTTTCTAATTGTGCGTAATTAAGACTTTCTTCACTGATCACTTAAAAAACAAAAATTTTAATCTTTTTTTTTGTGGCCAACCCAAGAAGACTAAGCAATATCCTATACATTAGCTCTAGAATAGCGGTAATGTCGTAAATATAAGCAATGAGCCTCGCGAGCCTCGTATATAACATCGCCTCGAAGGCGTCGAAAGGGGACAGAGCATATAAGCGAACGAACATTGCATGCAATGTTGAGAGGCCACAGGCCATACGTGCTCTATAATAGCAACAATGAGGCGAAAAAGAAAGAGAAGAGAGCCATGTGTATATATAAGGTTGACCAATCGTCCCTGATTTTTTTTTTTTTTTTTTTTTTTTTTTTTTTTTTTTGCCTAGCCAGCTGCTGTTATACTACTGCCTTCATGACGCTTCTGTTTTCTATTCATGCAAATTACGAAGCGCAGGTATTATATATAGAATTAGTATGTTTCAGGGGAGAGAGAGAGACAAAAAGAAGTTAGAACCGAGCAGACCTTCGCGAAATTTTGTGCCCGTTAGCTTTATTCGTTTTGGTTTTTGTAAATGGCTACTATAGTCATGTCTGTCTAACGTTTTGTGTTAAGCTTTTTTCTTTCTCCTTTAAATTTTTTTTTGCGCTCGTTGCGTGTGCATATGGATTCTATGATTGCTTGCTTTTCTATGAATAGCTCTTCTTTTAGACCCTTTGGGGGATTAACAATTTTTTGGCTTTTTGACAAGAATAGCAATTTCTTTGTTTGATGTTTTTTTTCTAAAAACGTTTATTATGAATCCATGGAAATACGCTTTAAAATAGTTTATACTTTTTTTACCCTCTTTGTGTTCATTATTATATTTTACACAATTATATTTAATCTTTTTGGCCCGTTGGATTATTCAGTTACCCATTGATCTATTTTATTCTTATCTATTAATACTTTATTCATTCACATTTTTCTCAATATTATCAATTCAATTAACGAATTCATTAATTCTAGGGTGATTGAAAATAAATTTTTTCAATTCTCAAAATTCTAAATGACCTTCCTTAATTATATCTTGAATAAGAAAATATTGACATTTGAGCACGAACCTATAAAAGAATCATTAAAAATGAAAATAAAAAAAAAGAATAAAGGGTGTAAAAGCATAGGGTCGAACAATTGAAGAATCCTCTCTTTTGCTTGGACTCTTGAGCAGCATAGCTTCTCGAAAAAAAAGGAACTGCTATACTATCTAAAAGATAGAAGGGTACACCCTTACTTGGCTAGCCGCCTAATGATCAAGAGGATCGGCTGAGAAAAGGCTTGCGTAAAAGGGTTTGGCCAAAGGTGCTAAGGTAATTAGTAAAAACAAAAGATTCTAAAAACCTTTTTCCCTCTCTATTTCTCTATCTCTCTCTTTCTCTTTCGTTCATTTCTACAGTATTTAAAATGGCGGAGCTTATGTCGCTTTCCGTCCTCTGATGATAAAGAAATGTAAAAAATAAAAAAAATAAAAAAAGAAAACGAAGAAGTGTCGGACGATAAAATCTAAATGAGAAAGTAATCCCTCGACTGTTTTCTTCGTTCACGAAGAACGCGACGAGACTCCGTTAGTTTTACGTAGGTTGCAGATCTATATCGTGGACGTTCTTTTAAGCGAAGCAGCTCCTTCTCTCTGCGTAGGCGAACTTGGAAAGTATATAGTCGTTGCACTCTCAGCAGGGAACGACTGGTTTCTTTAAACTTTTTTTTTTCAATTTTCTTTTTTATCTTTTTTTTTTTATTCTTGTTGTTGTTTTTTCCAATCGATTGAAGGTATATATTGGTTTTTGTTTGTTCGCAAAAGAAGCAGAAGAGGAAGAAAATTAAATTGGGCAACGGTAAGGTAATAGAAGTGGATTCTTTATGTTGATAGGGAAAAATGTATAATGAAGCGTACTAGATTAAAGATTTAGGTTACAAGATTTATTCAGTGTTAAAGGTAGTAAAACTTTTAAAGTGGGCTTGAATTTTTCATGAAAAACGATTGTAACAATTTGTTAGATTAATGAAATTACATGAGATAGTGCAATGAAATTAATGAAAACTTTAAGTCATGGCGTTCTTATGTTAGATTTACTTACACAAGCCGAGACTTGGAAATTTAGTATAGAATTTACTTTTAGATAAACTTACTTATTCCATTCACTGAATGCAATCAATGGGACAAACAATCAAATAATTCATTTGATTAAATAAAAAACATTAAAGAAAATTTCAATCAACACTTATGCTCATAGAATCTTTATAATTTCATTCTTTTAAAATATGTTAAAATAAAGCCTAAAATAAAAAGTTTAACTTTTTTCTTTTTTTAAATACCATTATGTTGAAGATATGAAATATTTTACTCGTTTATATGATAACAATCTAATACTTTTAACATTTCTGTTCGATACTGAAAAAAATCCTTATTCTTTTAATTCGATTAGTTTGCACATGTTTTTTTTAAAACTTTATCACAAACTCATTCTCAATAATCAACTTTCTATATAAATTCGCTCGCGCCTATTTTCTCATTTTACCTCGACCCCCCTTAGTTCTCTTCGGGCAATCGATACTTTGACCCGTACTCTCTTACTGTTTTGCTGCTGGTATGTATATGTATATATATATAGAGAGAGAGAGAGAGAGAATGGGGGGAGGGAAAGGGTAAAGCAGCCACTGACTTGCAAAGCTACGTTACGTTAAAGTACATGCATGTATATGTGTTATAGCGTGTGGGTGCACGCACGTTACGAGCGCGCGAATTTAGGTGCCATGACCTACGACGATGTGGCGAGCCAAGAGAGAAAGAGACTCAGAGAATGGACGAGAATTTGTGAGGGAAAGATATCAAGGGTTGCTCGAGAGTTTTAAGTTTTTTCACTTTTTTTTTCAATTTTTTTATCTTTTTTAAATTTTAATATAAATTTTTTGATAAAAAAAAAAATCATCAATGACTAAACACTTTACCTATCAATTTTTTCTCTCTTAAAAATAACAGTTTTTTCATAGAATAGCATAATTATAAAAGCTTGTTTAAAAACACAAGTACACGGAGCATATAATTCACTTGGCTTGTTTTCAGATGCATCTTATGCAACTGTCGGCCTTATAACCGGAAGTCACGAAATAGTATTGTCCATCCCCTTAGCCTATAACATATACTGTTCAGAAGCGCAAGCTTGCAAAAAACTATAATCACTCAGAGTTGTTACGCACATCGTGAACACAAGGACAGCCTTTTATTATACGCTAAAAATATATACATGGATATATAAAATATTCAAAGAATCACCGCAATTGATGAAAGAAAAATATCTCGTTATAATAAATAACAAAGTACGTAAAGCCGCTGATGACAATGTTGTAAATAAAGGGAGAAAAACCAAGGACAAGTGCGAAAAAAGATGCACATAATAGTTTTTTTCCTTCTTTATATCTTTATGTTATGAAGATTGTTGAAAAGAATCTTATTATAAAAAGAGTCAAACTTTATAATCACGCATGATTTTTGTATTTGAGCGCGCATGTGCATAGACTGTCATTTTATATACCATATTGCCAGTTCCGACATCATTAAAGAAGTTATATAAATAAAAAAAAAGGAAGAGGAGAAAAAAAAATGAATATATACTTGGTCATTTATGTACACGCAATGCATCGCGCAAACCTGTTATTAGCTTGTTAAAAAAACGCAGAAGGAGGTACTTTTCTACAGACTTTACTGTAGATATGAGTTTTAGAACTTTTTCCTGCAATTTTTGTTTTTATTTAATTAATATTTAACTTTTTTTTTCAATTCCTACTATGTTTCAGAAAATTTTCTTTGTATCTAGAAAATAAAGTTATTATAATTATACCTAAAATACACTGATAAAAAAATTTTTTTAAAATTTCTTAAGAATATAAGATAGTTTAATATGATTGAAATTTTGTTCATTGTGAGAAGGTTTGGTTTTTTAAAATCTCACAGTTTTATTGAAAGAAAAAAAAAATAATTTTCGAGAGACATATTTCTTTTATACTTGAATTACATGTTTTGAATAGATTACGCCAGAGGCAAGAGCTCTTTGAATATTCACATTCTTACAATTTCAATAGCTCATATTTGATCATCTGTCATAATTTGTTGCTCAATCAACTTAAAAAATATAATAATGAAATCTTTAAATATTAAAAGATGTACAGTGTAAAATAAACTTTGTATGCAAAGTTATCTGTTCAGCGAAGAAACAAAAAGACCTCATCAAAAAAGAAAAGAACAATCTCTCAAACTAGATACTAAGAAACCGAAAACTCAAGCCAACTTCCATTCTCACCAGTGCAAGAGAAAAAAAAAGAAGAAAAAAAAATGAAAAAGTAAAGAAGAATCCTTTACTCAGCGAGATACGTAGCTTAAATTCATCCTACTTTCATCGTCCAGCAATTAGCATTGTGGAAAAAGCCTTGGTAAGATTTTCTGAAGCTCGCAATATTTCACGTAAGCGAAAGAGAAAGAAAGAGGGAAAGAGAGAAAGAAAGTCAAAAGTGCGGCTCTTCTTATCGTCGTCGCGACGTTTATAATGAAATTTCCGCGGAAAGAGAGGTAAGGAAGAAAGTTTTCTGTAAAAGTGCGCTCTAACCTAACGCTCCGACACGAGATGAAGAGACACAAAAGACTTTAAAAAGAAAGAAAAAAAAAGCCCAAAGAGATTTAAGGGCATAATAAATCGGGTAAGAAAAAAAAATTTTTTTTTAAGAAATCATACTATAGGTTTTGTTAGCCAGAAGATGCTATGTGCAAGCATGGATAACGGAGAAGAATCGCGCTTGGATGAACACAATGCTCAAGCATAGAGGCAATTTTTTTCTTCTTCTTCTTCTCTTCTTCTACAGTTTTATCTTTTGGTAAGTAAGGTTTTATGACTATCGCTAGTCGTTTTTCTTATTTCTTTAGTCTTAAATGTATGGCTGTGCTTTTTGTATTTTTCTTCGTCATTTTTTTCCTTTGTAGTGAATAAATGCTAAGTTTCATTATCATCATGAATATTCCTTTAATTGCTAATTATAGATTTTAATTAGTAACATAGATTAATCTTTCTTTGAAAAAATATAATTTTTTTTTTCTTTATTAATATTTTCATAGTCATAATTACACAATTTTACGTTGTTAATTTTTGGTACTTTAGTTTTGAAATACGAATGAGATATAAAAAAAGGCCAAAAAGTATACTTGAAAAAGTTATTATCTTAATATTAAAGAACGTATAGCTGTTTAAAACTTCTACAGAGTAAAGTTGCGATAATAAATCTTATTATGATGTCACAATGAAAGTAATCCTCTTAGCAACTTTCATAATTTTTACTAGGTTTTTAAAAAAAATAATAGAAAGAAAGCTTATTAAAACGGTGACCAAATAAAAATGTGATGAATTTTACCGTAACCTTTGTAAATTTCTCTGTTTTTTTTTGTATAGGTATTGTATATTAGTTTCTCTCCCACGTGCAGCCTAGCGTTGTCGAAAAAGTTTGTAGGTTTGACTAAAGGGTGGCGTCCATATGCGAAATAAAAATGGAGGCCTACAGCTTCTCTAACGAATTGAGATAATGAAATCGTAGAGCTCCAACTCCCTTTTTACGAATCGAAAAGAAAAAGGGTGTGCAGAGCGTTGCCTAACGGTTAGTCAGTTTTTAATTGAAAGCAAAGCCCAGTAGATTTTTAATTAAGAAAATTCAAGATCGGAAGCTTTCTCACTATGTCTACCTTATCGAAAGAGAAGAGAACAAAATTCTTTATTGGTTTATATATCCATAAGAAATGAAGTAAGAAAGAGATAGAAAGAATCTTTCAGAGGCTCCTCAAACAGTTTTATAATTGATTTCATTTTCATTTATTTTACCAAGAGCGTAAGAGTTCAAGACGTCCGACGAAGAAGCACTTGGCCGCAATCAATTTAATGTTTTAATTAAGGGCTGAGGTGAGAAGAGTATCTGTGAAAAATTACATTTTCCGGACGGCCCGATCGCGAAAACGCCTTCGATCACGGATCTTTCAATTTTTATTCCTTTTTCTTAACATCAACAAGAGTATACGTTCATATGTATTTTTAAAAAATCATACGATTTTTCAAAGAAGAGGTTACTAGTATAATGAATTTTTTTGTTTTTATAAAATAAATAATAAAAGTTTGAATAAATTCTATTCAATGTCAATAGTTGTATTAATTGGGGTCATCTTTGTGCGTCTGCCAAACGTAAATACGCTGTTCCTATACTTAGCTATTTTTACATTTTTCAATAGGGAAAATCTTCTTGTACTACTTATTTGCGCCAAATTATTTTTAAAGGTTTTAATTTGTCTTTTGACTTTAAATTGAAATCTTTCAAACTCAAAGTATTAACTTAAATTTTGAAAAAAATATTCTAGGAATTTAATTAATTTTTATTTAATATTCATATATTCGATAAATATAGAATTTCAGAAAATAGCTTCATTAATTTGAAATCAATATTTGATTATTGTATTGTAAATTGGTAAACATGTAATCAGGCACATGATGTAATTAATTAATTTTAATTTTCTAAATTCATCAAATCATTATATTATTAAAATTTAATAATCGTGATTATAACTAAATTAATAACGAAATCTATTGTTCGTTCATTTTAAAATGATAATTATTGTAAAACTACTTAAAACATATGTCAGAATGAGCGTTAAACAATCGATGTAATGATGAGCCACTTGAAATAATACAACCTTCAACAAACACATCCATGTTTCTCTCTTCCCTCTTCACTATTCCTTTTGTCTATAACTACATCTGTATTTTAAGGTTAAGCAAAAAGTTGGCTGATATTTCAATTCTTTCTATCTTTTTTCCTGCCCTAACTAAAAATTCTTGTTTTGAACTTTAGCTATTCTTAAAGGTTTACGTAATAATCTACACATCTAAAAAAGTACTATGGATACATTGGTAAAAATGGAATTTAAGAAAAAGACAGGAACACATTTTTTCTGTAATAAAAATTATTTTTCAAAAATGCACAAATTGTTTGTACTTTTTCGATTGAACATAATTTTTGAAAGCTTATAAATTATGTATTGTATTGATTAATAAAAATTTTTATGGAAATTATTAATTATGCAAAAATTACATAGAAACATTACATATTTTATTTTCAATTAATACAGAATATGTGTTTCTTTTTCTAGATATTTGTGCAGTTTGTTATCTAACTATGCGGGTCGGAAAATTTTTAACCATGTACATGAATTTAAAGAAAGAGACGTATGCAGAATGCAAAAATAATTTAACACTTAGATTTTCTTGCAAAGTTTGTTTGGTCATATTTGTTTACTTCATAATTATAATACAGAGAGTTTGCAGCCGTGGTCATTGTTTGTCTTTATATATATGAGAATATAATGTATTTAATTGAGTAACAGAAGAATTTTTAAAAAACTTTTATTTGCTATATCTTTATTGTTATACATTTGTATAGGGAATAAATATTTGATTTTCATTTTCGCGAGTATATTGGAAATTCTGTTATTATTGTTCGTTTGTTGTTTAACACGTAAATATATATTGTTTTAAAAATCGAAATATAAAAAAAATGAAGAAAAAATGAAAAAATGATATTAATTATTGATAAAAGTTTGTATCGCAAATATTATAATGAATTTATTAAATAATTTATGGCGTTGAATTGTTACGAAGTATACTTCCATATATTAATTAATCTGTAAGTGTATACATGTATATATAGCTAGATAATATGGAGGTAGAAAATCTATAATTTACAATTGCGCATTAAAATATTCATGTAGTACGAAATTGCGACTACATTAGTTGTAGCTCTACATGCGTGTATTATTTAAAGAAAATTTAATGCATCTATGAAAATTTTGTAATGTAATATACAAAGTATAAGCTGCTTTAAAGCTCTTAATTATCCTTTGTTAGAATTTCTACTTGATAAAAATAAAGCAATTATTAATTCAATGATTTAATGTTATGTATATATAGAGCTCTGCATGTATATAAATCTGATGATTTGTATAACATAATCGAAAGCTTGTTTTAGAGAATAGCGAATAATATACATACAAAGCTTTGATTTAGCTTAGTGGTTGAAGCCTATAGTTGCCTGTCAATACAAGCTTATACAAACTGTTTGACTTTGATTTCTCACCATCAAAGATTTTTCATTCTAGATGGACAAAACAACCGTTCTATAACATTTTCGACCTTTTACGCAAATAAGCTTCATAATCCATCACTTACACGCACTAAAAGCTATTCAAAAAATTAATTATGCTTTCATCTTTATGATTGATTAAATTAATTTTATCAATTTTCTTTTATTTTTATCAATCAAATAAAAAAATTCATTTTATATTTTAAAAAATTGAAAAAATCATAATCAAAATTGATGCATTAAACGTTATAAACAACTTTGGTTAATAAAAAATTTGGCAAAAAATCAGTATTTTAACTGCAAAGCAAATTGAAAAACATGAAAATTCTTAATCGATGAATCTTTATTCGAGCAAAGCATAAAAGTTTTTGTGCACTCTTTAAAAGTTCAACAGGAGGCTGATTGTTGGATCTATTTCTCGCTTCTTATGCAACGTATATATAACGAAACGCTATGCATTTTTGGCCAGACGATATATTTTCTTCTTTCTCACATTATAAGCACGCGGCAAAAATGTTTGTTTTAACGCGGCTTTTAGTTCGCAAACCATATAGCCTTGAATAATTTCAAATAGAAAATTTCAAAACTTTCCGATTAAAGTATTTGGAAAATATATTGTGATTAAAAAAATTATTGAAACAAGAAAAATTCGATGTGTTTCTATTAAAGATGGTCAGGTCCATATTTGATTTACGATTTTGGATTTGTATAATGCGCATGTGACGTACTGTTGTCAGTGTCTGAATTATATATTAGCAATCCTGTAATTCGATGTTCATAAACTACGTATTCTAATAAAAAGAAATTTCGGTAAAAATTTGATTTTTCTACAATAATAAAATACTTTAATATAAAAAATATAAATGATAAAAAGAATGTAATTAATTAATTAAACATTTTATTAAAAAAAATAACATTAATAATTCTAATAATTATTTTTGTAAGCTAAATTGCATGAGATTTTGATTATTTTTTTCTACATTTATAGAATCTTTATTTTTTTTTAATCAGAGTTTAAATTTATAAAGTGAATGAGTGATTCAGGCACGTGCTTTAATACATACAATTATAGATATGATTCTAAATTTATTAAGATTTCCTTTACGTTTGTAAGTATAATACGAATATTCTATGATTCATCTTTTTTATAAATGTTTATTCAAAAACTAGAAAAATCAAAATTTTAAAACAGTCATACAATAATTTCGAAATAATATTTTAGGAGTTGAATAATTTCAATTTATTCATATCTAAAGTAAATAATTAATATCTTTTTAAATTTTAATCACGCCAACCTTATAAAGGAATACGCATAAATTACGCAAAGAGAATTCATTAATGCAATTTAATTCTAAATACAGCTCATATATTGTATTATTGAATAATGAAAATTTTATTTTTGTTCTTTTCTAAAGCTCAGAGGACCACCGACGACGAAAATGTCATCCAATTTTCGTAGCACGCGCTCTTTTTTCTCCTTTTTTTTCCTGCTCGATAAGTGGAAAACAGCGGCCATCGTACGCTAAAGAAAAGGAATAAATGTGATTTTATGCACTATACGAAAAGAGAGCCGGCAAATTGCCAGAGCCTAGTAGTATATACTACACGTACTACTGATTTAAGACTACTCTGCTGTTCTTTAAAAAAAATAAATACATTTTTCTTATTATTTTTAAAGTTTTAGAATTACTGAAGAAAAATGATTTAGAAAATTTTATCATGAATTTTCGATAAATAATTTTCATGATTTGAATATTTTTAATATTAACTATCAATCAGTGATAAAATCGATAATCATCCTAGATTTATTAAAATAAATGATATTTAAGTTTTTAATTAAATGAAGGATTTTAAAGTATTTGTAATTTTAAAATTAAATATTTTACTGATATGCAAAGATCGTACATGGAATTCAGAAAATTATTAAAAAATATCAAGAGAAATAATTTATACTCATACAGATAATTTATTATGATAAAATCATTATATTTAAGGGAAATTCTGGAATAGTTAAAAAAAATAGTATTGAAATATTTGATTAGATTTTAGAATATCATCTGTATAATAAATAATATTAATTAAAAAGAAAATAATTTACGTAACAAGATGATGTAATATTTTGCTTGAAGATCCACGTTAAAATCACATCGGGCATCTTCGGAACTAAAAGTATGAGAAAAAAAGACAATAAAGAAAAAAGAAATGCTCTAGCTATTCCTGAATCAGAGAATAAGAATGAACCCCAATGGCGTTATCAGCGCTAATGGAAGCTTTAAAAACTTGTTTCTAGAGAGTTGGGGGTAGAGTACGTATAAAATTTGAGTTTTTGCAAGAGTCCCCCTTGGGAATGGTAATGTAGGAAATGTAAAAAGCATTTTGTATTTGTGAGGTGCTAGTAAATAAGAAATAATGGAAGCTTTGACGCAAAGTCTTTCTTAAAGGATGGCCCGATCGCATTGTAATATTTTTGGTATTTAGATTTGTTTGCTAAAGGGAAGAGGAAGTTCTTTTTAATAAGAATGATAGATTGAGTCGATGCTAAGTGCCGTGTAATTGCATCGATTTCTCTTCATTTTTTTAAATTTTTACTTGAGACAAATAATTTTTTATATCTAATAAATACATAATTCATGTGATTTTCAAATAAATGTAATATAAATTATGTAAATCTTCAAATTTAAATTATTTATTAAAAATATCGTACACTTTGAACAATCAATTGCATATAAATAGAATATAAAATTAATTTCTTCTTTTCAAAGCTTAAAAGCAATACAAGAATATTATAAATAATTTTATCATGTTATAATATTGATTTTATATAATATTATATCTACAGTTTTTAAATCTAAAATATGAAACATGAAAGAAAATATTTTTATTTCTTTTTCTCTAAACCATTATGTAAGTATTATTTTGTATATTTATTATAATTTATATATTAATAAATATTTTGAAAATTACTTTGAAATTCGTATAAATGGAAAATATTAAATTCACGCATACGCACCGTTCAATAACGGCTTTAATATCAGTATATAATTAATGTATTGATAATAACGTAATCAACATACCTACATTATGTGAAAACTATGATAAAATAAAAAGATAAATTAATCGGAAGGAAATAAGTTTTAAAATGCACAACGAAAAATACAAATCATTTGAATTTTTTTCTTTTTAAACCGTCATTATCATCGGTATATTCGGAAAGAAAATATTTCGTTTGATATTTTTTTCCTATAGCACTTTTTTATAATGCTGATATGCATTTATTTTAAGTTAGGTCATTTATATTCAATTCGACATTTGCGTATACGTTCCCATGAGTACTTGTCATTGTGAATAATGGACAATGCATAAAATCAATGTTACATTCTGGAAATTCAGAGTAACATATATATACATATGCACCACGGCTTTTAAAATACAAAAATATTTTCTATAAAATTCAACGTTGACAAATGCGTATTGGCGAATCGCTTAAATTCCGGACAAAAGACAACGCTTTGTACCTATTATAATTTATTGCTATAAATATTTTTAAAAATTTACCTTTTTTAATCGGAAAACAGGAATAAAAATTCGAAAAAAATGCTTTTTATAATAAACTTGAAAATTCAATAAATGTTTATTTTTATATAAAATATTCAAAATTATTATATAAAACTTTATTTTGTAAATTCGTATTAAATTAAATTTGCAATAAGTCTTAATTTTGAGCTTTCAATGCAGAAAATATAAGCCATTGGTACAAAATAATTAAAATTAAAACAAAATACAAGCATGAAATAAACAATAAATAATGAAATTTAATTTAATTGAA
Organism: Anastatus disparis; assembly: GCA_017163975.1. Taxonomy (NCBI): domain Eukaryota; kingdom Metazoa; phylum Arthropoda; class Insecta; order Hymenoptera; family Eupelmidae; genus Anastatus; species Anastatus disparis. The sequence goes on from JAFFSR010000003.1 coordinate 655,307, forward strand.
ATATCAAAAAATATTTTATTTGCTATTTATAATTCCATATTTTTTCATAACATCTGTCAATCCTATTTGAAAAAGCAATTTTTCTCTCAAATTGAATGAATACGTAAACCACATGATGGAGAAATCGAATGAAAGTATTAAAAAAAAATTTCAGAATTTCTACCCAGAATAATCACAAAACAATCCCACAGAGAAATATAATGAGTTAATAAACAAGATAAAACGTATATACAAGTTATAGAGTAAGGGAGTTGTACAATAGGCTGCGGGGGAGGGGGGTGAAAGGACATAATTAAAAATTTGCATTAGCGTTAGCGCGAACGAACAAAGTCAATCGTTTCTGTATAGATATAATGTAATTTTAACTTGGCCGCTTGGGCTTTGCGTATATATAGATATATATGCTTTTGTATTAATGACAGCAGTGGACACGAATTAACTCAATATGGCTGAATTCGATGATTACTTTGTAACCCATAGCTGTTACAAACTCAATTTACATTTACAAGTCATTTTGCCGAGAATTTAATTTCGAATTGTTAGTTTTTTCCTTTTGTTTTTTATCCATTGTTATTCAAAATAAGATTGGTTTTATGTTTACATATTTTTTTGAGAAGGGGGCTGAATCATACGTATTTTTAGAAATGAAGTTTCAAGTAATTGTATTTTGTCGGTTTGAAATGTAACTTAATCAATGTACAAAGGATATTGCATTACATTAATATGTGTGTAGTTCATAACACTTTTAGAAATTTAGGATGCCATATAACTTAGAGCACAACAGCACAAAATTAAAAATTTTAAAATACTAAATTTTATTGTTATTGTACAATAATTGATTAAGTTTTATCTAATTATTTAAAGCTTTAGTAAATATCTATTGTGAAGCAAAATGAGTTTTTGTAAAAAGTACTTCTCGGTATAAAAAATGTTTATTCGTAAAAAAACAAATGGGATTTGTAAATTTGCATGTAATGTGTAAATTGAAATAAAATATATGTTCTTACTCATAAATCTCATTGTACATGTGTAAACATACAGATATAATACTTATATTCGAAAGAGAATGTTAAATTTATTAGATTAAATAAATTTTTTGTAAATAAAAAATAAAATAACTTTTCCAGTCTGTGCGATTTTATCAATAAAATTATTAATAATCGTACAGCAGCATCATCAAATATTCAAAGACATAAAATGATTTCCCGTTGTTTTATAGTTTCATGACAGCCATTAAATATTAATGGAAAGATAAATCGGGTAAATACGCTAACAGAATTAAGTCGTAAGTACGTCAAAATTTAAATATTTTAAAAACCAAAAGAAATTAAAATAACAAAATCGTATTGAAAAATCTAAAAAGATTAATGTATTTATAATTAATGAAATTCTTACATTTCCCTTATTTATTTATTGATTTTTAATACAGAAGAAATGTTACTCATTAAATTTTCTACATGCACGGAAGGCAAAAATAATTATCAATATATTTTACAAAGTAGACTTTTATTACTCTTATTAATTTAAGTGTTTATCAATATAGTAACGCAGTAACACATTATTGATTATATAAATTTTCCATTCCCATGACAGTTATTTTCACATAATTCATGCAAACATTTTATAAAGAAACATTTTTAATACCAATCATTTCTGCATTTATGAAAAATCAATACATTTATATAATAAACAAATATTATCATTTTAATTCTTTATTTTAAACTGGCTGATAAACATTCGCATGCTACTTTATTCAATTAAGATTTAAACCATAATAAAAAAACAAGAAGAAAAAAAATGATCTTATTATCATAACACTTAAACCCTCAAACCACAAATCCGCCCATCATAAAAAAAAAGAGCCCCTTTCTTAACCAAAAAGAAAGGTGCAAATCGTTGTATATTCACAGCGAATAAAGAAACATAGTCTTATTTTTAAAAGAAAGGAAAAATAAGACGTATATATTTCGTCCATTTTTACGCCATTTTTTATTTTTCTCCCCTTTCCTTTTTCTCTTTTTTTTCAAACTCCCCTTATATAGACTTACGGATATTTTTGTTGATCAATACATATATATCGAGGGAGAGGGCGGCCCAACTCTTTTTTTTACGAGCACACGTGAGCGAACCAAAAAATATTATAGACACACCGTCAAAACGCTCTCTTTTTGGCTGGAAAAAAAGGGTGCCGATGCGAGAGTGATGTGAAAAAGAGACGCCGCCCCCTCTATATACAGAGAATGCGCAGGGGGATAGGTACTAGTAAAATGGAAATTTTTTTTTTTCAAATGATGGATTTCATGGAGATATGATTTTTAAAAATACTTTTTATAAAAATGATTTTTTTCAAATGTTAAAATAACTTTTTGAAAATCTTTTTTTTATTTTATTTCATATTTAAAAAGATGAAAAAGAATTATTCAATAAATTTTTGAATAATATTAAAATAAAACTTCAAAAGTATAAATATTGTATTGATATAGAAAAATAAATTGAAAAAAAAACGTGAATATTCAAGCACTTAAACGAATAAAAAAGTGTGAAAACAATTAAAATGAAATCCATTGACACACGTCGTATTCATTTGCCCGATACAACGATACTGAAAAAAAAGAATCCCCTGTTGGAATTGTAACGATAATCTTTGGCTATAGCATGTTTGCACGTTATACTACCTTCCCGATGTACTGGAAAAAAAATCCAAGCACATCGGATTTCCGAGGTTGGGGTAGAGAATCCTCTCTTTTTTTTTCTTCTTTCGTTCCGTTTCAGTGTTAAAAGAGTTGAACCGCAGAGCCAATTTCCGGTGCTGTGCCAGCTTCCGTGGATGAAGAGAAAATTTATACGCTTGGACTTTTCGATGCTGTAAATAACGTCGGATCGGCTTGATATTGCATATATACGTATATATACGTATTATAAGCTTTTGACGATTAAATTATTATCGTTATTCTAGGTATAAGCTGTTGAAATATATTAATCGAACCGAACTAACAAACGATAATTAAAGCTGATCTTTTCATTTTATTTCATTTTTTTTATATTTCATTAAATCTTCATAATTCCAATTATACAAGATATATAGCTTAATCAATAAATATTTTTATTTATTTGCTTAGTTTTATGTTTGAAGTGATTGCATGTCTTTAAAATGCTTGATTATTTATTTGACTAAAAATTCTAAAAATAATGTTGAAAACTATAATAATAAAAAGAATTTTAATCATGGTACATGTTTAGCTTGAGTTCAGGTTTCGTTGCCATTTATATATATCATATGTTAATGCATGACGATATGATAAAGTATTTTTATAGTATGTAATAACAACGTATTGATATCGAAATTTGATATTGACACTGTTAATATCCGCTATGATCAGCATAATACATTATATTTAATAAAAACAATCATCATAATTACATTAAGCCCGTATTTACTTTTTTTATAAAATACAAATTAATTTTCAAAATTTAAGTAATACTTAATTATATTTTTAACATTCAATAAGCTTTCTAATTCAATACATATCAATTGAAAAAATGAAAATTGTAACAACTTTTCAATATAACGTAATCTTAACTAAACACATCAAATGTATCGAAAGGAATTCTATATTAAAAAAAGAAAAAAACAAACAGCTATACGAGTTGTTTGTGACAGTAAAAAGAATCTTTCCAGTGCCAACTAATCATACTAACAGTAAGTATCGGAAACAAAAGAACTTGGCCATGGTGCAATTCTTCGGCTCATCAGATTCGCAAAGATTCTTTTTCTTTCTTTTCTTTTTTTTACATTTAGCCTTTTATAACGTCTGCGATGAGTGAAAAGTTTTTCTGAAATATAAGTAACCCTTTTTTCTTCACGATCCCTTTTTTCCCATTGCGCCAAAAACGAAAGACCGAAAGAGAGTAATTATTTTTCTTAGGGTGAACACCCCTTGAGTAACCTCCGCCCTTTTTCTTTTTTTTCAGGCTGTGAGATTTTTAATGTCTAAAGGAAGAAGGTGGTTAAAAAATAGAGGGAAGAATCCTTTGCCTGAGATGCTGTTTCCCAAATTTTTTTATTTATTTTTTCTAAATCTTATACTATCAAAACAAAAGTATAAACGTTTAACGATTCCTTTACAAACTTTATGTATCAAAAAATTTTTTTAATACATAATAAATAGATTATTTTTTAAATACAAGTAATTGATGATTATAATTTTTAATAAAGATTTTAAGTTACATTGAAATGCTTATAAAAGATTGAAAGATCTAGAAAATTATGAATGCTATAAAAAATGTTTAAATATTAGCTTGAATAGGCTTAAGGTAATTATGACAATTAGAATTATAAATGGTCATAAAGTAATAAATTAGTCTGATAGTTACTTAAAGTTCTATACGAAATTTGAAAAAGTTTGCCAAAAATTTTTGGTTAAAACATTTTCACATCAATATAAGTAAAAGTATTTTTATTAAGTTAATTTATGCCTTCCACTTTTCTACATTCCGAGACAATTTATTTTTATCGTCGTTTAAAAAGTATGACTATATACATATTAGAAAACATTGGCATGAATTTACTTCTGTTTCAACCTATAAAATATTTTTAGTATTAGGCGAAAATGAATAAAAGCTTATTTAAAAGTTTAGTATAAAGTATTGAGCAACAGTGCCAAATCGATAAAAATAAAATTCTGGTGCAACTTTTTGAAATTTTATCTATTACAATAACAAAGAATCAAATGTATAATACTAATTTTTTTTTCTTTTTAACTACCCAGATTTCAATTCATTGTAAGATATTGAAACTCAAGAGTTTTTACTATCTGATAACATTAGTGATACAATTTTTATTTTATTTTGTTAAAATGATGAAAAAATAATCAAAACTTAATAGCTTATTTGCTTTACAAAATATAATTTTCGAATATTTTAATGATTTTTTTTTTAATTTTCATTAAAATTTTTTCCTAATATAAAAAAAAATTCAAACTTCAATGAAACAATTAAAAAGAAAAACAATTATGAAATATTTCCAATTATACAAAAAACGTTAACAAGCTCGAAAATGAAATAATCGCTTTTTCAAGCTCCCAAATAATATTGATCAATATAATATGTAAAAAAAGGATAAAAAAATGCTCAAGAACGCAATAAACGAACGAGCGCTTATAATCTCAAATTAATTATCGGCTCTCTCTCGCTTGCGAGAGTGTGAGTATATACGGAATGCGTTCGTTGCGCCGCGAGAAACGCAAACTTGGGGTGGGTATAGAGAGAAAGCATATAGAAACACAAGCGTACAACAGAGCTATCCTATATACGAGTATGTGCTTATATATATGTGTGTATATATAGAAAGAGAGAAAAGAGAAAGAGAGACGGGGGATGAAACAAATCGATGCAAAAAGCACATATAACAAACTCTGGTAGTTGAGATTCACCGATTTTTGCCCAAGCCGATGAGAATTCAATTTACATGCCTCTAACGATTACTCTTTCGAATTTAATGAATTTTCAAGAAATTTTATTTTATTTTTAAATCTATTGCCTTTGAATTATTCAAAATCGTTAAATATTATATATTTTATTCAAAAGTAATTATTATTTTTTTCTTTTTTCATTTTTTAATTAATTTTCAATGAGAATTGTAAATAAATGAGCTTACATATTATTTATGAAACGTAATAATTTTCAATAAAGCTTTTAATGTAAAAATTATAAAACTTTTTAATATTGAGTAATACTTTTGGAGTATTGTTTTTGTGCACATTATAAAGTGGGTTATATTTTTATTTTTTATTTAATCAAATCAAATAGTTGATTATATTATATTATTCGGATATTATAATAATTTTAATTATAAATTTGAAAATAATTGGCATTATTAAATGAATAATGAAGTATATAGTTAAACCCTTTGTAATTTTGCTAATTTGAAACTTCGATTAGGCTTTCATAGTTAGCTAGTATAATCGCTATCACCCCCCTCCCCTTTTTCTCCTAAAACAAGTTTGTTTAATTATTCTAATCAAATAATTTAGAATAGACTAAAGCCTGTTTTGTTAAAGGCCTTGCAATTGAAAACGGAATCGTTAATGTCTATAGGGACATATACTGCCTGTTTTCTCTATGTTAAACAAATTTCATGTTTCACATGCTTAATATTTACTTTTATTTTATTTACCTGTTTACAGCATTAAATCTATATCACAGATCGATTTCAGTATTTACTTGCCTAAAATATTTGTTTTTACATTTGTCTAATACAAAATTATATTAGCTTGTTACATTCTATAATATGTAACAAGTAAATCAATCTAGTAAATTATAATGTTTCAATCATTTTCCAAAAACAAATTATATCATTTCTCAAGAAAAAATTTTTTTTTTCTTAAAAAGTTTAAATTTTACAACAAAGTTCTCACTGCAAAAATAGGCTTGACCCTTATTAAAAACCCTTAAATCCATTGATATTTTTTAATCAATGAATCCTATGAAAACTATTTAAAATTATATCTGAATACCCGTACAATTAAAGTTTTAAATGAAATCCTAATAAAACAGTTTCCAATATATTGTTGGTTATTTGTTTTCGATAATATTTTGTCTTCGAAAAATGTAATTTCGTACTACTAAAAAAAAAAAAAAAATTTTTTTTTTAATATTTTTTTATTAAAAAAAAAAAAAAATAAAAAATAAAAAGTCGAAAATTTGAGTTATTATAATAAAAATAATTTGGCATTCCTTGTGTGAGGATTTGTGGATCGTCTCTATATACATAGCAATACATCCGTATCCGATGCGTTTAGCACGTATGTATAGCTTTTAGCAAAGTGAAATAGAGTAAGCGAGATAGATAAGCTTATAGTCGATCGATCGAGCGAGAGAAACGCACGTCAAATGCTAAACCGACATTCCACGCGAGCGTCGTTAACGAATAGGTTATATAGGCTTCGTCCTGGCCTTTATATATATCTATATTATATATATGCATAAGCGTTTGTATATGCGTGCGCGTAAACGCGCGTCTCGATAATTGAAAATTAAGTGACTAGACGAAACGAAACGCCCGTTAGCATTTCGAGAACGCCACTATTCTACATATAAGCTTTTAAGTGTTCGGGGGGTAAACTGACCTATACATTACATAAACGTTTCTCTCTTTATTCTATATGCAAAGGATATATGTGCACGGAAAGTTTATGTTAATCACTTGATCATTGCGTTAATGAAAAATTAAAATTTTTTTATTCCACCGATCAACTGGGACGATATAGCTTTTTCAATAAGATTGAAAGCTTTCAAAATATTTTCGATTTTACGTAGCGTTGTAATGTAATGTAAATTTTGTTGCAATTAACAAAATGGTCTCTTGGGGGAGGGCTTTTCAAATAAATTGTTATTGCTCGATGTAAATTACAAATGTAATTCAAATAATGTTTCACTTGCTTTTCTAAATTTATCCATAAAAATGTTTTTACGCATAATTATATTTTCCGGACACAAAGTAATCATGCAATATTGTTGTATCAATAAATATATTTGTTTTAATTGAGAAAAAAAATAAATTCAATTTCAATACTGACAATTACTTTTACGTAGTTTAATAGAAAAAAGTCATTATTTACCCTTTGTCGAAAAATCCATCACCTCGGGCCGCCGCGTATCATTTTTTCACTTTGCCGGAATGCCAAATATTCTGCCAAAATAGTAAATTAATAAAATATCTGATGAAAAAAACAATTAGAAATCACGATCCGCGATCACGTCTCTCGGTGTTTATAATATTCGCGCCAATTCAATAAACGGCCATTTTCGTCTAAATACCGCCATTTTTAACTTTCTTCTTATTTTCAATCTTGTTATCAAAATAATCTTCAACGGTCAACAATGTTTGATAAAAAAAAAAAAACACCAAGAATCTTTTATAACAATAAAATAGTAATAAATAAATAAGAAAAGGAATTAATAATCGCGGATCGCGAGATGGCCAAAATGTGTTGATGATGTTGGTCCCGCGTTAAATTTAGCGCGCACCATCTTAATACGCCGCGTGCCCGTCTAAAACTGACCCCGCGCAGCTGGCCTTAAAACTCATTGCGGGCTCATAAAAGGAGGGGAGAGGAGAAAAAAAGGGTCTGCAAAATATAACATGTTAAAAAATGAGATATACTCATATAGGGGCCAGTTGACGAGGGGCGATCCTTTACCAAAAAGGATGCTATTTTTTTTTTGCACAACAGCATTGCTTTGATTTCGACCCCTGGTCGAGTAAAAGAAGCACATACAGGGGCCAGTCGCCGCAATCAGGCTGCCAAATGCACGACGGTAAACCAGGTAGCTAAAACTGCACCTATATACTTCGAGGGGGTAGAAAAGGACATGATGCACCATTGAGGTACATTCAAACTAACAAGTTACAAATCATTTTCTTACTCAACAAGGCTAGCTTGCTTATTATTTCTCACTTTTATCCTTTATGGAATTACAAAGATTTTCAATCTTATAATTTTCAATTGTTTATAATAAGAAACTACTTATCTGTTTTTAAAAATATTTTTTTATTATTTAATAATATTTTTAATAACAAAGAATTTCTTTTTTACGAGTATTTTTCATTTATAACATTTGAATACAAAGTTATTAAAATTAAAAATCATTTTAATTTGCAGATCAATTTATTCTCTTGATATGCATGAATAAATATCAGATATCTGTTTGATAATTCGAGAAATGTCACGCCGTGTCTGACACATGGTTACATGACAAAATTTTGCCTCGCCAGCAGACTGAAGCTTTAATATATGATCAATGATTTGGAATTTTTTTCTTTTTAATCATTCTTCCAACATATTTTTTAAATTAATATTCAAAATATTTTTTATTTTAATTCCTGGTTGTACTTTTAACTTGCCTAATTGTTAAATATAATATATTGTTTGCTTATATATTTGTATTTTCTTTTACATTATACATTTATCCATCTTTTGATACTATAATAACTTTTTATTTTGTTTTTTTTTATTCATATTTGATTTCAATATTTTTATCTGAAAATAAGACAATACGTATAATTTTATGATTAATGAAAATCGAATATTAACGAAGAATAGAAAATAAGAATTAGTAAAAGATTGAAAAGTCAGAAAGTGTAATGTGAAATTGAGTGAGCGTCGTGAAAGATTTTTTAATTCAGACTGTACGACTGCAACTAGGCGATCTTAAACAACGCGCACTCACACACACAGGGATTGGATAAAAGGGGTTGTTTTCACATCGGACGCACGGATGGATGGACAAAAAGTATATATACCTACAGATCTTTCGTACGAATGTATTAATTTCAATGAAACTCCAAGTAATATATGTATACAAAGGATACGCGATGATGCGTCTGTGTGTATATTACTCGGACAACTTGTGCGCATCTTTATTTTTCTTTCTTTTTGCTCTTTTAATTTATTTTTTCAAACCAATTCTTTATTTAGATATAGATTGAAAAATTATGTATTAATTTTAGCCGGAGCTCAATGAGATATAACGCGCAGTTTATTTACAAGAATATAATGGGCTGCGAAATAACAAATTTTCTCGTTTATTTTTCAGCTTTATATTTCAGCACTTATGATTACTATTTTTAATTGCTTATTCTAATACAAATTATTATTGTTATAAATACTTGCTTTAAAAGCAATTATTTTAAGTATCATTGTTTGTCTTGATGACATACAAATTTCTTTTGACCAAACGCTTTTTTAAATGCGGAATACGTTAATGATGTAGCTTTTATGTATGACACATTGCGTATGTTTTTTAAAAATCACATATTTTTCTCGATAAATATTAACAGAGCAATATTTATCTACTAAATATATTTAACTTTTTCGATTCGCAGAAGCTATTTTGTTTTACAGAAATTCTACAAACGAGGGCTTCAGTGTAATTTGGCAAATTTTGCCCAAAAATTTACACAGCATGTGTGCATTTGAAATCGACAAGCAATTCGAAATTCGAAGCAAACCAAAATTTCTTTGTGGTCCAAATGAAAACGATATTTTTTTTTTTCATGTTTTTACATTAAAAGCTCTCTACCATTTACAAACATTCTTTGTAAATCATTTGCAAACATTTGTTTATAATTATAACGTATTTATTCAAGTTTTTTATTAGGAAATTCAGATTTCGAATTTTCAAAATTTTCTAAAATAAATACGCTTGTATCGATGAAAAACAAGCAAAAGATGTTATTTAAATAGAATTATTTTTTCCATTGATTTTCAAACGAATCGGCTTTTTATTTATTTTTTATTTTTAACATATGTGCAACATTTGATATTATTATATTTTTCTGTTTATAGTATATTTTATTTATTCGCATATATGCGCGCATTATCAGATAAATCAAAATGTATTAAATATGCATAGAAGCCGATAACATGGAGAACGTATCTCAAAATTTGAGATGGTAATTTTATTGGACAACGCATAACTCATCCTTAAAAAGCTTTACTAAAACTGATTTCCACGAAAATTATAGCAAATATAAATAAAAATTCAGAATATCTTATTTTATATTAACTTTAAAATACAATTAGAGGAAATTTAATGAAATTTAAAAATTTATGCTTTGAATATAAAAAGTTAATAATTATAGCATAACTCTTTCTCGTTATTTATGGTATAATTATAAATGAGGTGTTGAGTATCTTATAGACGATTATACACCTTAAATACTACTTATAGTTAAAATCCATAAACACTTAATTAATGCTATACATTGACATACGATGCAGAGCATTTATTAAATTATTCAAAATTGTCCCACTTTTCCTATCCATCAATACACTCTAGTTCACCTATCACCCAAAACAATCTATTAGATGTATTACAAACCTCTACCTATAACCCTTAACCTTTAAAATCATTAAACTTTTCTACTCTTATTTCTCTCTCTTTTTCTTTAAAACTTTTTAAAAAATCAAAACAATTCCCTTTTTAACGTGAAAAAAAAAATAAAAACAAAAAAAAGGAAAACGAGAGCAAAGCCAGCTATATATTCATTATTCATGCGTTGTTTTCGCGTACGCTCCAGCGGAAACAGTACTGTGCTACAGTCGAATGGATTTATTAACGGCGTTATAGCCCAGCAAGTATCTCTCTTTCTCTTTCTGTTTATGTATATATATATATAGATTAGTTGATGAAAAGAGGGAAAGGGAGGAGATGTATATACACATTGTGTGTCCCAAGCGATCGATGCTTATATATACTAGCCCATGCTTTTCGTCCTCGTAGTCGTAGTCGTCGTGCGATGGTGCGGCAACGGTAAATATCAAACCTCCTATCTATACCCCGTTCTATCTCTCTTTCTCCCGTATACCAGTTCCAGTTGCATATACGCTACTACTACTACGACACTGCTAAAATACAACGAACAATAATTTTACACCCGCGCCCAATATATATAACCAAGGGAACATCTCGTTGCATTGTAGCGACGCCTATCTCTTTTTCTACACGACCAATTGTTTATATATGCACAACCTTTATATTTTAAAGCTACTTTACAAGTACTATGAAAAAATCAGCTGCAATTGTTTGAGATTGTTTTTAAAATTTCCCTTGATAAGAATGTTAGAGGTTATTTATTGCTTTTTACGACTTTTTCATCCATCTATCAGGTGATTCATTTTATTTAGTAAAATCTTTTAAATTTTAAACTTTTATATCTTATGAAAACAAGAAGAAAATAATATATTTAGTATCTATTGTTCGGGTTCTTTAATTAAGTCAGCAAGAAAAGCCATAAATTTATGATTTACGAATGGGTTTTAATTTCATATATTGCAATAATAGATTAATTTCCTATGTAATTACAATTTCATTGCACGTAAAATCAAATTTAAAATCTAAAACTTAGCATTGATAAATAGAATTAACTTCTTAGCATAGAATTACAAATGCCAGAAAGAAGATAAAGACCATAACTTTCAGGTTCAAAGTAATAAGATATCATTTATTTACAAGTACATAGTTACACACTTTATAAAGAAATAATTAAATAATCGAAATATGCATAATTTTCATCCTTAAAGTTAAAAAGAAAAGCAAAGAAAATAGATAAAATAAAAAAAGCTCCGATGATAGTGAGTAAATAAAAGCATGAAGCAAGCATTAAGCGATATATAAAGCTGGAAGGGAGAGATTTCCGGATCGTAGGTGTTAAGAGAAGATGAGAGGATTGCTGCTGTTGCTGCTGCGCAGCTGCATCTCTCATTCTTGCGTGTGTACGCGGTATATGCATGACGTCGTTGACCTCACTCATACGGGCGGCCCTCTTGCATTTCTTCCTATATGTATCTCAAGAGTCAAAGCTCTTGGACCATCGATCTTAACATATTTATCCTTCGTTATAAAAAAAATTACTTTTTTCATCTTTTCTATTTATTTTGTTAAGCTGGTGTTGTCTTTGTTCAGGAAGTTTTATAGATGATGTTCTGCAAAAGCAAGAAGTATTAGTATAGCGTTAAGCTGTGTTCTCAAAATTTTCTTTAAAAAAATCAAGATTCCAAGATCTCATAATTTCATAGTTTCTGTCAATATGTTAATGTTTTAATATTTCTAATAAATTATGTAGTGAATAAATCAAGTACTTGTTTAAGATTAAATTTTGAAAAAAATTTAAAGAACACATGAAAATGTTTGTTAGTATAGAAAAAGAATCCTAGAAATTTTTGTTCGCATACATACGCAAGCATACACGAAGCAAGTTTTTTGCATTTGCAATCTCATTTGAATCGACATCTTCCAAACAAACGCCCAAATAGCAATCTCACACGTGCTTATGGAAAAGGCAAGTTTTCAGCAAAATTTCTCTATCTCTCTTTGATTCTCCTCCCTCGCTCTCTCGAATTATGTTAATGCATTCGCAGCACGGCGTCTCCATAAGCGCGGTATATGCGTTAGCATATTGTTAATTTCCATAAATAATGATAAGCCTACATACACATACAGAGAAGAGGCAAACTCTGAAAATTTTCTCAACAAACGAGAGAAAAAGAAAAAGAAAAAAAAAGAAGCAAGATGAAATTATAAAACGAATATCAAGCCTCATGTTTGCAAAAAGGAATTGAAAACACGGAAGTATATTGATACAAGATGAAAGAAAAAGAAAAAAAGTAAGAAGAGTTTAAAAGTTTGCTGAAAGCAATATCTCGTACAATTCATGTATGTAAAGGCTTTCTTATGTATGTATGTGCAATTCTTTAGCTACTCTCTCGCGAGAAGGTGCACACGCAAGAAGTGAAATGCACGTGGCTTTGATCCTCTATATACTTCTTCGCGTGTTTAGTTTAGTGTACTGATGCCTTTTCTTTACTTTAGAATTCAACGGTTTTCAGAGAGTGAGAAAACTACTTTTTTACTTTTTTTAGCTAACCTTTTTTTCTAGCCGAATATGTAACGGTTAGATTTTTATTTAGAATTAAGCAAAAAATTTAAAAAAAATAAAAGCTTTAGTTAATTAGAAGAGAAAATGCGCAATTTCGCGAGATGACCTACTATCGATAGGTGCGAGTAGAACTGTTAATTATTCATAGTTTCTTAGAATTAATGAAACCAGACAGTTATAGGTTTTAATTTAAATATGGCTTGATTCGTTTAAATTTTCTATTAAATGTTAAATTTTCTTTTATCGTAACTTATTTAATGTTAAGAAATACAATACATATGTAATACAATTAACATTAATATATTGTTATTAATGTAAAATTAGTAATCAAATGCTCCTAAATGAAATATATATTAGATGTATACAATTGCTGTTAATGAATTAATTTAGTTTATATATACGCGTACTTTCGTTTGTACTATCTAAGCATAATTTAATATCACAATATTTGTTCATTTGCTATTCAACGAAACAATATGAACCAATTTCAATTCTTGTATTATAATGCCAATCAGGAAAGTTTTAAGGTGCATTTAATTAATTTATTTTATACAAAAACTCCAGAAAATCTGCATTTTAAAAAGACAACTACACAAACGGGAAATACAGAGGAATTTTATATTAATTAAATGAACATGTTACGAATTATCGAAATCTTGAAGTTTAAAAAAAAAATTTACATAACCGTTGAATGTAAATATAAACTAAAGCGCTTTGATGAATTTCGCGATTTCCAGAATAATTTGCATATTCAATCACGATCTTTGTAATATGTCTATTAAATTCTTTAAAAATTATATCTTAAGAATTTCAAAACTTTCTAACATATATTTAGAAAACAAGATTTTGTCTTTTTAAACTTTGGTTAAAATTATTAGTTTTTGGTATAAAGGTAAAGTGTCAGTAAATCTCTGAAGGATAAAAGAGTGTTTTTTCAATTTTTCTTATATCTTTGAGCTTAACTAATGAGATTACGATTTTTAAAATAATTTCAACACCTCCTTTTAAAAAAATTTTCGCTAATCATTAATCATTGGCTCGATTGATGCGCGATATCTTCATATTTATAAATTTGAAAGTAATACTCACTTTAAGATAAAAAATCAATGAATTTATTAAACATAATGCAAAAATTTTGAAAAATCTACCAAATAATAGAAAAATTTTTACGTAATTATAAAATGATATAAATAATTTCTCTAAACTAATATTGTATGTTCTAAAAATATGTGTTATTAGAAAAAAAACATTAAAACCATAAATTCTAACTAATATTGAGGTTTTCAAAACGATGGAAAAGAAAAATCGAACAAAATCCTATATGATGATATATAACGACATATCCTTCGTAAACACAAGTTTCAATGAAAGCATACATACATCTTCCATACTGGGCATATATACACAAAACCTTCACTTTTCTCTCTCTCTTTTTTTTTCTCTACACACGTGTACAGACGGCAGACACAAGATGGTCCTCTGTTAACGGTTAATTAGCGTAAGGCTTTAGAGGTGCTTTTGCATCTTACCTCGTTAAAACCGGCTTCTTCTGTTCATACTATTTTGCTTGTTGTTATTGTGTGTATGTACACACTAAAACGTCTTCTTTTCCTTGAACTTTCTTATGCGTATATAAAAGGTTCAGGGAGAGTCCAGTCCGTAACAAGGGTGCCAGCAGTGATGCATATGCCGAAGAGAAAACGTTGCTGTTACGGTATTCATCGAATCTTCCGCCTTTTAGCAACCTTTTTTACGCCTTCTTTTTTAACTTTTTTATTTTCTTCAATTTTTCCTTCTCTTTAATTTCCGGCTGCTAAGTTTTTTCGTTCTACTAATGTTGATGATAATAACTTATTTAAAACTGATGAATGTCAGGTGCTGCTTTCTTTTGATTCTTCTTATTTTCCTGTTTTGGATCTGAATTTTCTGTTATTCAAGAAGATTTATTCAAATTTGACTTTTTTTAAACAATTTCAATTTAGAATAAACATATGATTACATAAATGGTTTGAATTTCTGATATAAGACATTAATTTAATAGATATAAATAAGATATGATTTAAATAAACAATAATCTGCTAAGAAAAATCATTTTTAGAATTAATTAGTAACAATCACTTTGATTCGACAATATTTACTTTTTTTTTTATTAAAAAGAATAAATAAAATATTGATAAATAATTGATTCAATAATTATATGCACAGAGCAAAAACTGATATAATATTTAAATTCAAAGTATGAATAAATCTACCTATCAAAACATAAAATTGATGCACACTTTTATATTGTAACTATGCACAGTTTCATTGTCACACTATGGATGCTTGATTACTGAATCACTTTTTTTTTCTTTTCCTCATACATTAATTTCAAAGAATTCTTTTCACCTGTATTAAACTTTTGAACGAACAAAACATTTAAATCAATAATGACGAATGATTTTTATTAAATAACCACGTAGCTTAAACGTTTTACAATATCTATCTATTTTTATGTATTGTAATATATTTTTTATGACATTAAAATATCTAAAAAATGATTTATATTAAATTTTTAAATTTTTACCCACACAATAATTTCAAAATTCTAAAATTTAATTTATGACATTCTCAAGCTTTGATTTATTTTCTAGTTTTTCTACTCTTTGTTCTAATTCTTAAATTTTTTTCAACTTATTCATGATCATCTAAAAATACAGAATAAAGCAAAAACTACACTTAATAATGTAATCTATCATTATTGCGAAAAATAAGACAAAGAACATTTGTACTTTTATGAGATAAAGCTTAATTTCAACAAAGTAGAATTTTAAAAAATAAATTACTCTACATGTTTAAGTAGTAACAGACAGTTTAGTAATCCAAATTAGCTACAATCATCTAATAATATTAATTTACGCTTTTTTTTTCTTTCTTCGTAGTGTAATTTTTAACGACTGTCACTACTTTAATTTCAAAATAATTACAATATTCTTCGTTTATTGAATATAAAGTAAAATCACAATAAACTACGATAAAAATAAATAAAAATTGCACGTCACTATTCAATTAAATGATAAAATTATTTTTCTAGAACGAGTTTGTCCACTAGAAAAAAAGAGCACCGCGCACCAAAAAATTTCACTGAATAAAAAAAAAATTTCCGAGCTCTCTGAAAGCGTGATCTATCCGTCCGACGCACTAACTGCAAGTATCTTTCTCTCTTTTTCACTTAGTAATAGCACAGCGTTCGCGTAATATACACTTCCTACTTCTTCTTAATTCTATTTTTTTCTTTCTCTCTCTTTCTTTTCTTATAAAATAAAAGAGAAAAAAGCTTGTATATTTATATATAAGTGGAAGAAGAATAAGAAGAACGAATGGGAATTAAAGCTTACAAGTTATAAAAGCACATAGACACATACACATAGAGAGAGAGAGAGAGAGAGAGATAGACGCGCGCGCCCTTATTACGTAAAAGCTTTTTCTTTTTAAAGCGCGCCACCTTGGGAAGGGGTCGATCGATCGATTGCTCGATCACTTGCGCGCGCACACGATCATATATAGACACCAAAGCGCAAAAGTTATGGCGCGAAATAAACTCTCTAAAACATACATATACAAACTGAGAAAACTACGCGTGCGCTTTAAAAACATGTACTTATCTCAAGACACGCACACGCACACGCACGCGTGTACACGTCAAAAGCTCGACTGCATCAAAGTTCACAATAAAAAAATGAATTTTTCAATCTACGCGAATAAGTAATAAAAAGGAGTTAATAAGTATATAAGTGCGCTTTGGGCAGCGATTTATTGGAGGCTTGATAAAAAAATGCTTTAAAAGCCCTCGTTGAGCTTAGAAAATTGTTTCGCTTGTATAATAGTGAGCGATGATGCCGGGAGCCCGCGCGCGAACTCGCTCATAGAATATATCCCAAGCACACAAGAGCGCGGCATGTGTGTATACACATGGCACCTTTAGGTAGAGGGAGGCCAGAAATTCGCTCACACTCCTAGTTGTAGTTCTTAGCTTTATGCATAACGTATATACAAGAGAGAAAGAGATGTAGTCAGATCTAGGGATAGAAGTACATGTGTACGTGTCGCGAGCGCATGCGCAACTTTAATATAATGTGTGCACTTTACTAAGAGACTACGTCACATCATTGCCGTCTTTTTCTCTTCTTCTTTTATATTTCTTCTTATATATGCCGGCGCTATGCTTCTTCTTCTTTTTCTTCTTTTTTTCTTTCTTCTTCTTCTTAAGCTTCTTTTTCTTCTTCTTCTTCTTCATATTCTTCTTCTATTCGTATTTCTAGTGCTTCCGAGGGAGAGAAAAAGGGAGGGAGCGAGGAAAAGGTTTTATGAGAAATATGCGTATAGGATAAATAAAGAAAAGAGAGGGAAGAAAATAAATTAAAATGTGCATATGAAGATTCAGAAAAAAAGATAATTAAGGAACAAGGAATTTTTAAGGTATTATCGTTAGTTAGATTGCGACTCTGAAATCAGTAGAAAATAATATGTTTAAATAAATGAGATTTCATTTTTTTAGACAATTCATCCACAAAATACACTATTTTAAAGTAAATTAAATAAAAAAATGATGCGCTTATGAGTTTGCATGAGTTGAATATTTAAAGTCCGGTGACAAAAAACTTAAATTATTTTTTCCAACACTTTCTCGAGACTTGAATTTTAATAATCAGAGTTTTCAATTTTATCATAGAAAAATAATTGGAAGTAAATATTTATCCGAAAGAAAAGTTTTAATAGCCAGAGCATAGTTTTAAAATAGAAATGAAACAACATAACTTTCTATTAAAAAGTTTTATGCTCAACGTACAGTAAAGAAAAAGATAAAATATGAACATTTAAAACGTTGCCTACAAAATTTTGCTTTTATTTTCGTTTTTGCCTATATGTAAAACGTGCTTGAAAAGAAACGACGCAATCGCAGAAAATAAAAAGTGAAAAAAAAAAATTTCTCAGCTGGGATTATAACGAAAACGTCTTGTACGTGTGCATGCGCGTGTGCATGTTCCTGTGTAAAGGAAAACGAGTGAAAAATATAATGGAGGGGAAAAAGTAGCGAAGAGTGAAAATGCGGAGGTGGAAGAGAAAAGAAAGAAGAAACTAAAAAGGAACGTTAAAGATTGCACTTTAAGAGAGCCACAAATAATCTTTATTTTCTTACCTATTTTACAAAACATTATTTTTTTTTTCAAAATTTTACAAAGATGAACAATTTTTCAAAACTTTACTTAAATTATGCATCGACTTTGAACACAAGCATAAAATAAACAAAAAATTCAATTATACGTATTTGAATGTATGAATTTTATTTTGATTTTTATCTATTCTTTAAATGTATGAAGAAAAGATCGCTTCACGCTTACTATAACAGAAAAAGAGAAAAAAGCTGAAGGGAAAGAGAGATAGATAAAAAAAAGAGACAGGAAGACGATTTGCAATGTGAAAATAAGTTTAGAGGGACAAAGAAAGGTGAGGGAGAATTCATGAATATAACGTTGAACAGGAAAATGTAGACTTTAAAAAAAATAAACTTTAATTTATTCGTTTGATTTTTTTATCTCATAAAATTCTTAACAGCTGATTATATTATATATGTTTTTTACCTTCTTTCTCGCAGCTTAAAAATTTATGAGTTTTAGAATAAAATAAAATTTTTTTTATTTCGTTTTATTGCTTGTGTGAAAAAAATTAAGGTACAATTAATCTATACTATATAAAAATATTACTAATATATCTATATGTTAAATGAAATAAAGAAAAAGTTTCTATAAAGTGTAATTATTTATAATGCGTTTTTACATTGAAAGAATAATGAATATTAGTAACATAATATCAATTGGCTATATAATCCAGTCATTAGAAGATTAACAACGTCAATAACCATTATCATTTCTATAGTATTAAATAAAGACAGCCCGAGTATATAGATGTATATACAGCAAGAATGAAAGAAGAAGGAAAACGAGAAAATAAGAGGATATGCTGTGCGAGGAAGAAGAGAGCTTGGAACGTTAGAGAGATAGAAACGAATGGATGAGCGTAACTAAATAAAAAGAGGAAAAAGCTGTACGCAATACTAAAATTTTCTTCACGCACTTCATATTAAGAGTTAAACTGAGTATTTTTCAAATTATATACATGAATTCAGAAAGTATAATTGGATTTTTGTAAAAAAGAAAAGATTTTTCTCTTTTTATTAATATATTGTTAAATTCTGAAATTGCTACATCTTTATCTTCCTTTTGAATTGATAGACACGTGTCTAATGAAATACTTTGAAAAACAATATATTTTCATATATTTAATCAAACACTTTGTTTTCTTTATCAAAACTTGTATAACATTATCTAAATATAAATCTGAAAATCTGTTATAAAATCATTGTAATTTATTTTGATGCTGAGATATTTTATAAGAAATCTTTGAATTATAATATTCCTTTAGATAAACACGTTTGTCTTACTACACAAAATACATGTACTATATCTTAAGTTTTTTATTTTTGAAAAATCCATCTCTTTGCAAAACCCGACTAGTTGAAAAAAATAGTTTCATGCTTTTGTTCTAGATTTCGAAGCGACAGCATTATATCTACACACGTATCTTCGTGCGCTCGGGCGTACATCTAAGATCTTTTAGGCGCATGACTTGTAAGTAACGTAAAAAAGCAAAGAGATAGATAGAAAAAGAGAAGAAACATTAAATTTTCATCCCGCTAGGTTGCGACACTGCTTTTTCTATCTTTCTCTCTTTCTCTCTCTTTTCTTAACTTATTCGCGCTACAACATTTTTTGACGACCAATGAAAGTTTACTCGCGAAGATATTCTATTTTTAAACTTTCGACTTACAGTATATATACATTTCGCGTATATAGACTTTAAAATGTGTAGTTTGCTTTGCTCTTTCTCTCTCTTTCTTTCTCTTTTCTCCTATCTTAAAACCGTTTTTCTTTTAAAAGTAAGAATACGACGACTTTATAGACTGTTAGAATAGTACCTTTTTTCAACGACTATTGTTCTTAAGTAAATCATGTCTTTTAGTGATAGGAAATAGAATGTAAGGATTGTTCAACTTTTAGATGGACATTTTACACATTTTTTTCTTACATGCGGTTTACATATATCTTCAACACAATGTTAAATAAATGATAAATAATTTACGAAAATGTATAATAAAATTTAAGATTTCGATATAAATACTTAAAAAGTCAATTTGTTAAATTCTATTAAATGCACATCATGGAAAAATTATTATTAATTTGATCATGTACTTGAATTGAGAAAAAAAAACATTTAAATGTAAATAAAAACATAACTTATTAAAATGTCCATACGTCTTAAAATTAAAATCCAATATAATATAAATGTGGAAAAATTAAACCTATTCAATTCTAAAACGATAATCCATTTTGAAAATGAAAAAAAAAATTTTATCGCTCTTAAAAACCACATAAAAACACGAAACACATTCGCGCACAAGCGAAGCGTTAAACAAGCGTATCAAAAAGAGTAGTGGCTCACTTTGCGTAAAAAAGCTCTCCATAATAACAGGAATCGTTGGAAAAAAAAGATGAGAAGAGAAAAAAAAAAAAAATAAAACGATGTATAACAGCCATAACGTTGTTGCAGTCAATTTTTTTTCCACTTCTCTTTTACGAGTAGACGAATAAAACTCGATACTCATCCCCGCCTACACGTACATCGATATAGAGAAAGAAAAAGTAAAAAAAGGGAGAAAAAATCCGAATTGTCCGGTCTCATATATATGTATATAAAAGGGGAGTATATACTCTTTTTTTCTCTCTACCTCTCGGCACTTTTGTTTTCCTCTATTTTCCGGTTTTTCCGTTAGCCACGAGCACCGAGCGATGCGCAACAAGTTGCAGATTATAAAAATCACTCTGTGGTCTTTCTCTTGGGACAAGAGTGAAAGAGAGAAAAAGAGAAAAAAAAAGCATATACAAGAGCTTGAAAAAGTCGTGAATATACATTGGGAGTCGGGGAGAGAAAATGCATTTATGGGTTATATGCTTTTAAAACGACTATTTTTCACTGGAAAAACAGAGCACAAGAGATTAATTTCAGAAAATTCGATTAAACGTTATTTAATTAGTTAGCAGATTATTCGACGTCTGAATGATTTCTGTAGACATGTAAAGGCTATTCATTTCATTAATATTTAATTTTCGGACTTTTTAAATTCTGCATTTGTTTGTCATTTACTTTTTATTCATGTAAACCAGCAATTGCTTTTTATCATATGTTTGCTTTATCATTTAATTATTGGTTTTCGATTTATTTTTATTTTCATTAATTCTTAAATGTATTAATTTATTAAGTTTTAATTTTTCATTTTCATGCTTTTCAAATAAAGGACTAAAAAATAGATTTAAAAACTGTTATGACTTGATTTATTTTTATTTTGTTGACTATCATGATACTAATAATTTCTAAAATTAATAAGTTGACCTACATTATATTAATTACAAGCAACAAGGTTCGCAATTCAAGTTATAAATAATATAATCCTTTCAAACATTTCAATAAAATTTTATCATTTTTAGTAAAATAATAATTCAATTATCATCATAAAATATATTTCATTTTGTAAATAGTGATTCTTATTCTATTTTTTAATGTTTTTTTTAAATATTTTCAAAATTTATATAAAATATTTGTTTCCACCTTCCAAATTTTTTTATATTTAACTAACTTGAAATATGCCATTGTCAGAACTAATCAAATTAATTGCAAACATTATTTTCTAAAAAATATTTGTCTGACAATTTTTTTTGTCTTCCAAAAATTGATTACTATTCCAAAACCATTTCAATTCCAACTCAATCAGTACGCGTCGCACAAATCAAAATGAATTTTTTAAAAAATACGGACCGTCACGCTAGTTTATACACCCTAGCGATTAAATCTAAAATTGGTAGGCATGGCTAAAAAAATATTCGTCATCGTCATCGATAATAATTCAATCCCTCTTGACAAAAAGTTCAACTGCAAAAACCGACGGCATAGAACTGCAGAAAAATTGCACTGCTTCCCTAGCAACGGTATATATGTTTGTGTGAGTGTGTGTATGTGTGTACGTTGTGCATTCATAAAAAAAAGAAACAACAACACATACATGTACACTAAGGTTTATGCGGGTATGTAGCTTTTGCTTTCTCTGTAAGCTTCTCTAACCATTATTCTTCATCTCTTTCTCTTTATTCATGATGCGTGTATGTGTGTGAGCACTTTACCGAACGAGCATGCGTGCGATTCACATTAAACGGCAACGCTGAGAGTGAGAAAGAGGAAATCATCCGAAAACACGTATACCCGACCAACGTCAAAGAGAAAGAGGAAAAAGCTTTGTCCACAGAAGCGACAAATGGTATCGCACAAATTCTCTCTTGTCCCCATCGCGTGTACGAATATTTTTTTATTTTTTTCGTCTGATCATACTATATCGTTTTTATTTATTTTTTTTTTTTTTTTGCTTCTACCACGAGATTGGCAAATAGGGGATGTTGGACGTTAGTGAGAGTGTTTATGCAGAATGTGTAAAAAATGAAAATTATTGGGAAAAAAAGAATAATATTAAAAGTTGGAATTTAAAAAATTGAAATTTTGAATTAAAAAGAAAACATTAAAGTAAAGCTCTTTTGAATTTTAAATAACAAAAAAACTGGAAGTAAATAAATTGGCAGGTTTGAATGATGTTAAAATGTATATGTTTATTTCTAAGTCTCACTAATCAAGACTCATTCTACTTAGATTATATATTCTTAATTTTAGTTAAAAATATAAAAAATAAGCGCTTGAATAATCTGATGAGTAGTATAATAAAAAGCAATACCTAATTTTTTGAAAAATGTAATGTAATAAA
Organism: Anastatus disparis; assembly: GCA_017163975.1. Lineage (NCBI taxonomy): Eukaryota > Metazoa > Arthropoda > Insecta > Hymenoptera > Eupelmidae > Anastatus > Anastatus disparis. The sequence continues at coordinate 678,649 of JAFFSR010000003.1, forward strand.
AATAATGATGTAAATTATATTAATGTAAATAGCCTGAAGATATCAAAGATAAAAATCATCATATTTCACCAAATGGTTATGACTGTTATTTATGCTCGTTATAAAGTATCCATAAATTAACAAGATTATTCAGCAAATCGAACAAAACCATAAACTACTTTTTTCTTTCTTTTCTTTCTTTGCATTCTGTTTCTTATTATTTGCTTGTATACTAGATGACTTTTTATGTCAGACTTTACGTGAGCTCGTAAAAATCAGTCTTATGCTTAAGCATCCGGTCCTTTGTCTATGGACTGCCATATATAATCAGGTGTTATTTAAAAACTTTATTTTTAGGAAAATGCGGAAAAGCTTATTTTCAAATATTTTGGTAAAAAGAACAAAGATGAAGAACTACAAAAAATCAATGTATACGAGAAAGCTTAATTGAAAAAGGAGATAAAATTAAAAAAATATAGCTTATAATTAAATTATTGTTTTCTCTCAGTATCTAAGTAAATTATTAGTTTTTAAGACAGAATTTTACTTTTGAATATTGTAAAATCATGGATTATAACAAAGTATAAATACAATTATGTAAAATTTCCAATTTCCGCATTTATCTACGTGTTGTATCGATAAAAATAGATAAAATCGGATAGTAAATATGAAATTCTTAATAAAATAAAAATAATAACTTTTTGTTCATTCTTAATATTTAAAATATTTGTAAAACAATTATTTTTAGTATAAAGATTAAAATTATTAATTAAAGTTTTTTCTTGGTCTAATATGCGTAAAAATTAATGGATATCTTTTACGGATTCAGTATGAATAAATTACTGCAATTTCATAATTGGAAGCACTAAATCTATTCGTGTAATTTCAATCTCTCTTCATCCTGTAAATTATCTTATTGAATGAAATTGTATTAAAATATTCATTAATTTTAAAAATAAATTTATTTGTCAATTATTATTATATCCGTTGAATTAATAAGCAAGTTACAAAGTACGAAGAAGGAAATTACAAGATATCAAATAATAAAGCTAAATCTTTTAATACTTGTACGATTCTTTAAAATTTTCCTTGTTCATACAATTATGTCACTATGTAATAAGTTTCTATTTGGTATTTCATTTTTTATCATTTCCTTAAATTCAGTAGCTAATTATAAACAAAAGAAATTCAAATACAAAAGTTAAATGTGGATAATTAAAAACTTTTTTTATCTTATAAAAAAACAGAAATATTTATGGCTCTAAAATTCCACGTTCATTACTCAATCCAAAGTATAATAAGACCTCGAAAGTTGAAGATAATATTTTCATAAAAGCTTAACTAAATACAATATTAGAAACATAAAGAGTTAAAAAAAATGAAACTCTACAATATATGGGTATAAAAGAAAAAAATCCTACAGCATACGTTTGAGATCTGTCGTCTTTTCCTTTCCAAAGCTCTCCTAACTTTTTCCCTTCTTATTATCTTTCTATCTTCCCTAAGCCTATCCCTTAATTCTTATTCTCTTTTAATTCCTAGACATGGAAAGTCTCTCTTTCTTTAGGTTAGTGAACGAACTCTGTGCATATATTGGCAAACTCGGTCCGCCAATTTTAGATGCTTTTCATTTCGTTAGCTTTTTATTTGAGCCTATCTTTTATCTTTTTCTTTTTCCTCTCTCTATACGTATAACACAACAGTCCAGTTTTATTTCTTTGCAAAAGAGAGTGAGAAAGAACAAGCAAAAGCCAGTCGCCACGGAGACGAACGCGCGCAACACGTATTTTTAGGCGTTCTAGAAAACCGCCGCCTTCTCTCCCTTTAAACTCTATCGCGGACTTCAAATATTATGGTATGAACCGCGCCTCTCTTTTTCTCTTTTTCTTTCTCTCTTTCTCTTTCTCTTTCTCACAACGTATGTATAAAGTCTTTTTCCGGATTCCCAAAAAAGTATGGCGGCGAGTCTACTATACGACTAGAGCAATGAATCTTAAGACGTATAAGCTATGCTATACAATAAAAAAAATTTTTTTTAGAGCTATACATCAAAGAATTTGAGGAAAATTTTTAAATCTTTATTCAATTAAAGTTTAAATGCGTCATTTCTGACATGATTTTAATCACCTCAAGCATACGTTCACGTATATGCATTTAACTTTGAAAAATTTAAGTGCTTGTTTATTATAATATATTTTTTGGATATTTTTCAAATTTTTAAATCTGAAAAACTCAAAATAATTACGCTTTTTTCCCGGGAAGAGAAATAACCTAAGCCATCGTAATTAAACTTTCATGATTCTATAAAGTATAGGCTTGGACATTTTTCCTTAAACTTTTCCTATTATATTTTTATAAAAAAAAAAAGATGAAAAGAATAATCCGTTTACATATTAATTTTATATTCAAATAATATCGCAATGACTTGTTAATTTATTTTTTTTTCTAAAAATAATGTTATAAAATATTGGCATGAAATTTAATTTTTTGGTAGCTCATAAAAAATTGAAACTTTACTTTTCCAAGTACTGTTAAGTCAAAAATATACTTTTTGTAGCAAGTGAATGCTTCTTATACTACACTGACCTAATACTATAAATCAACATTTGAACTACATCGTGCACTTCTCTAGGATGGCTGTGAAACGAAAACAAATTTATGACCACCTTCCGTGACACCAAAAACATTAAATAGCTTTTTCAAAAACAAAAGCATTATTATTTAGCAAATTTTATTCTTTTTTTCACTGAATAATCACTTATTGTCTATAATCTATGAAAACAAATTTTAGCAATTCAGATGTATAATTGAAATCTTCAAAAGAATGTAATGAAATTTTTCATAAAATTATATTTTAACAAATACCAAATCAATTATTTTATTAACTAAAAATTTTCTTTAATTTCGTAAATTAATTTTTTATGTAAATAAATTTTATTAATAGTATGAAATATTGAATTTCGCGTGTTTAAAAAAAAGTAAGTTGCATCGTTGCCAACTGCGTACGATGAAAAAAATTCGAATCAACATTATATTCATAATAAAATGTATTACTCCTAGAAAATAAAAAAACATTCCATTATTTATATGAACACGAGCTTATTACAAAGCAATTGAATAAAAATTAATCCAACAGTCTGTAATCTTGGGAGTTTTGAAAAAAGACATCTTCGTAAGATTATAACATGGCGTATATAAAAAAGAAACGTCTTGAGGTTCTTAAAAAAGAAACTTGAAGTAGTCTCGCCCAGATTCTCTCTCACTCGAATAGAATTAGCCGTTTTGCCTCTCGTCTACGAATAGAAAAGAAGGCGTCAAAGCTTCAAGTCGCCCCACTCTTTTTTGAGGCGCGGTTTTTACCGTCGATCGTTCAATTTTATTCGTTCGCCTAGAAAAGCGTATATGTACATTAAAGTATATAAGAAAGACCTTCGTTGGGGCGGAAGCGAGAAAAAGAAAGAGAAAGAATTTTAAAAAAAAGGTGGGAGTATATAATACAGCCTTGATCAGAATAGCATCTTATGTATATATACTCAAGTACTGACCATATACAAGAGGCCGATAAAATAAAGTTTCTAAAATTTTCATTATATTTTTATTTAGCGTTTTAAACGAAAATATCTGAATTTTCAAGAGGAAAATATGCTTGATAATGTATTTTATTTAAAAAGCATGTAAGAAAAGAGATATTGTAGTTGTGATATTTTTAGTTGAAATGATGAATGGACGGATGGGATTCATGAATGACTGACACGTGACTGTTTTTATTTACTTCAAGAAAACATGTTGCAGTGCAAATTTATTTGGCATTTACATTATTATTTATACAAACTACAATAATAACTTTTTTTTTTCAAAATTATTTTTTTTTTTTAAATACTTTGTACTTAGAATCCAAATCTTTTTATGTAATTATGTTTTTTTTTATTACAATTATCATCTCTTTTGTACAACACGTATGTAAGACAGAAAAAATGTATATTTTATAAAGTAATATCAAACAACTGCAATTTAGTAATATATAATTCATGCAGTTTTTTTTTTTTTTATATTATGATTCAAGTATCAAAAGTAAAATAAGATTGACGTGTTCAGAATGACAAGGTATTTTTATTCAATCCAAATGACAAACAGAACAATTCAAGCGTGCGTCAAACTTTATTTTATTACTTGATTTTTCGTATTTTATCATTATCAATTTAAAATACTGTATTTAATATTTGATGAATAAAATATATTTGAATAAGTTTATATTTTTTATAACTTGTTTTTTCAAACGTTTGAATAAAAATATTAATTTTGTAAAACGTTAAGATTACATTGAACGTATAATTAATTTTTTCGATAGATTATTTTTTAAGTGGAAGAACTCAATGTGCAAATTTAATATTTGAAATGACCCCATCAATAATCTTTGGCATCGTTCTACAAAACATCTATAGGATATTAAAAAATTTTACTTTTATAAGATGTTAAAAATAAGAAATCTCACTTTTTCACTAATAGTAATAACTATGCATAATAATTCTACATTCATATCTCTTGAAAGCAGAAAAAGTTTTGAATGAACAAAATAACACAGCATACTTATATATATATATATAGCTTGGAAAATATATTTCTGTATTACCGACCGATAAAGCGAAGCGGTCATAGGCGCAAAGAGAGGACGAATCGTCCGGCCGATATGATTGGGCGTAAGAATAGCCTCGCCAGCAGATGCCAGCATCGAACCGCTAAACAAAATTCCCCTTTCTGATGTACCTTAGCCGCTTCGTTTCGCATTTTTTTCACTTTTTTCAAAACATTTATTGCAAGTTAAAATTTTTTAAATTTTTATTATATTATATTTTTTAATAATATACTCTATAGTTTCAAAGTAGAAGCTTGTTTATTATAAAATTTGATAACAAAACTTTATATAAAATAATATTTTTTTAATCAATATTGATTTCACTATTTTGTAACTAATATACTAGTGAATTTTGATGAATACTTTGGTAAATTTGATACTAAGTTCAGTAAATAAAAATTTAATTATTTAAGATTAAAGTTTTTAGGACTGAAAAAATTCCGAATAAAAAATAAATAAATAAAATTTATTAGATTAAATATATTAGTAAGTCATGCTCTGCTACAGCTTCAGCCATTCACGTCTATAAGAAAAATATCATAGCAATCTCGAGCAAATAAACGCAAACACGATGAAGCACTTGTTCGTTTTACAATACTGAACTATAGAATATAATCCAACTTTCGTAGCAGTATATAAATCGAAAGAATTTTCCATTCTCAGTTAGTTGTTGTTGTAGAAAAGTGGCATTGAATATCAAGCGATCATTGAATTATAATCCTTATAAATGACCTGTTTCTGCCTGCTTATTACACCGAGAGAATTCAAAGATTATATTGAACACTTGCGTTACAGCATGTTTATAATGCCTCGTATATAAGATGGCTATCCCTCGAGTTAGCAAATGCTTGAGTATAATGTCGTGACAATTAATACGACTCGTTCATTAAAAGTTAAATTAGTTCGCACGGTACTTGGTAACGTCAAACGACAAAATACAGATGTTCTTATTTATTTTTTTACATTTTTCTTTATTTTAAATAATATATTATTGATGCTGAGATGTTAGCTTATTTTAAATTTTATTAATTGTTGCCGTATGAAAAAATTTTATAATAAAAACACCATCAATATTAGTTTGTTAATTAAAAAATAATTTTATAACGCTGTTATGATGAATTTTAATTGAAAATATTTTTTATTACTTTAAATTTCGGTACTCTAATAAACCGAGTATTATTTAATCGATGTAATTTTAAATACAAAAACAGGATTTTTTTCTACCTACATCCCGAAGTTCCATAACAAAAAATTGCCGCACCCCAAAACAATCAATGTCATTTTTTTCTATTCTTTTTTTACCGCTACCCCAACCTGCTACCCCTCGAACCTTTTTTATCCTTTGTTTGGAGACAAGTGCGCAAAAAAGGCACGCGCTAAAAACATGTGTACCCATCGAGCTTGCTATTGTTCTCAACCTTTTCTGGGGATGAGGAAATTTACAAAAAAAGTATGATGGGTGTCAAAGCAAGAGGATTGACGCATACATGTAAGAAACAGGTAGGGTAGTGCTTTTTTTAGCTACCCTAGTAAGCGTGCCTAGGATTATTACTTTTAGTTGGGGATGATGAGAAAAAAATGCTAGGGTACAGTTTTAAGGTGCTGGATAGAACATTTTTTTAAGAAGTTTTAGTCTGGGGTTAACTCGACCCCTTGATATCAAATAGAAAAGTAGATGGAGTTAATGTGAGTTAAATAATTTCATGAAGCTAAAAAGGTTAATTAATCATAATATTTATAATGTTTAGAGAATATAATTCATCTGATCTTTTTAAGACTTACTTTTTTTAAATTTGAGATTTGCAATCAGCTTTTATGAATTCTAAATGAAATAAAATTTTCTGTTTATTTTTTATAACTTGATTGAATCACAATCAAGATATTTTGTAAAAGTAAAATTGCATTATAGCTTAAAAATATGAAAATAATAACGGAAAAAATTGATATTTTTACGAGAGCTAACTTGATCAGTTAAAAAGATATAATCAAGTACAATAAAATAATAATTAATACAATTAATAGTAATAGTATATAAATAAAAATTAGTGTTAATTAAAAAAATGATTGTGCATGTTTTTAAGAAAATTTGAAACTAACGAAAGATCTTTAAGTGCATAGAAGCGATTTATCATTAAAATACGTTGTAACGACTTGTACTTTGGTTGACTCTGTCCATTTGGTTTGACTACAGTACCTTCATCAGCAGAACGTCAAACTCCTTCCTTCGTCTTTCTTCTTATGGTGCCGTCGACTATAATCAATAGCCAACAGGTCTTTCACCTTAGTAGAAGAAATTGCGTAATTATTTGTCTTAATAGTTAAGAAACATTATGTATAATAGATATTTTTAAAAGCTCAACTTAGTGCTAAAAACATATGTACCATATACCTTCTTTATAATTGTTAAAAGTGAAAAAAATCATTTTTCAATAACAAAGTCACATTATTTTATGGACATTTTCTTCAAGAGATCATAAAAAATTAATGAAAAACCGTAACCCATACTAAAATGTATTCGCCTCATCCCCTCGTAAAAAATCTCTCCCCTCATTAAATATTTACTAGCCCTTTTTATACCGTCGCCTTCTATACACATAGCATAAAAAAAAGAAATGAAAAAAAAGAATGATTTAACTGAGAATTTATTTAAAATAAATTCGACTTTTAAAAGTCAGCGAAAGAGGAAAGAATAAGAAAGCACGTCTAAGCCAAATCGAAATGCAAATGTCCCAACGTGTGTTTCACAGGTACATATAGCCCGTTTTGGTCTAACACCCCCTAAGGGGTTTGTTTTAAATCCTCTCGCGCGTTTACCGTAGCCGCTTGTTTATTTTTTAATTAAAGTCTTCCTTGACTCACTCTTTTTCTCTCTACACAAGGTTAGGATTTTAAAAAAAGGGTTCCCTAAAGTTATTAAGCTAATAATGTGTCCCGACTGCTACTGCTCAGTGAAGGAGAAACAAGAGGTTTAAAAAAAGCATAGCATAGGGAAAGAGTAATGAGGAAGAGAAAAAAAGAAGAAAAAAAACGAAAGGTATGCGAATGAGGAAGAGTAGTATTAATGAAAAAAAAAGTTAAAAAAAACTTGAGCGTGGGTTAGAGGCACGCGACCTTAGCTAACATATAGAATATATAGTTTTAAAGGTTTGGCATCGTGTATAGCCGCAAAACGCCCTCGAGGCGTGCGAGTTTCCGATCGGAACAAGACTTTTTGCGGTGGTAGACCCGTGAAAATGGTTGCGTTCAAGCTTGGAAACAATTCGTGGATATCTTTTTCTCCTTCGTATTTTTTTTGTGCTTGCGATTTCGTTTTATTGTGTGGTATTTAAGAAACATTTTATTAAGTTTTACCAAGTTTATTTAACACATTTTTACGAATTCTTTGTAACATTACCTGGTGCTCATTTCTAGATTAATTTTAGTTTATACATGATTAATTAAATAATATTATATACTGTAGTATTAAGATCTAATGATAGTGATTATCTCACTTTTATCATTTTTTATCTAAATTCTCTGTTTTTCGGCAATCAGAAAAATTTTTATTTTACTTGTACTAAATTTTTAAAATAATGAACGAACATACATCATATAAATCAACTAATATAAGTTTTATCTTTCATCGTGAAAAATTCCTTAAAATTTTTTACATATTATTCAGATGGACATAAAAATAAATAATTTTCTTTCTTCTAAAAAGATATAATAATATGAAAGGATCAAATATATGTCTTCTCTTTCAAGATAATGTTAATAAAATATAAATTTCAGCGAAGATTACTCAGTATAACACGATTATATCTTAACACTGGGTAATAATAGTCCATATTTTGTCCTTTTAAATTAAACATTGAAATCCCGTTTGCAAGATTAAGTAATATAATTTATAATAAGAAGCTTATGAATGATTTATAAAAGTATTTAAAAAAAAATAAAAATGAAAAAGCATTAAAATATAGAAAGCAAATAAAGTACTTTGTGTAATGTGATTTATAAATTAATGGTAATGATGTTCAGAAAATTTGATTTCTATCATTTCTCAAAAAATTATCTGAACAGAATTTCAAAATAGTAAAATAAAGAGAAATAAAAAATAGGTATACATTCATTTAAAATTTATTGGAAATCGTCATGCAATTAATTTTTTCAACCACCCTGTGTATAAAAATTTACATAAATTCTTATTTTTTTGTAGAGAAACGTTTTTAAAACAAGACCTTTTAAAAATTAAAATCCTAAAATATAATATAATTAATTTTAATGATCTGATTCATATAGGATATATAATTGATATTTTTAATAACTATATTCTTTCTTACCCTTTCTGAATTGGTGCATCATCGAATCAACAAGCATTGAGATTGAAAATAAAAATATCACTTAATCCGTGTTTCACTTCTAATAATACAGTTAAATCTATTTTTAATAAGCGTTTTTTAACGCGATTGGTATGATCGTTATATTTTTAATAATGTCCTTGGACAAGCACTTTTAATCTAATGTTTTTTCATAGATGCATAATTTTAGCGTTTCTCCTTTCATGAAAAAGATTTATCTGAATGTATTTGATAGCTTCATTGGTATTTCTCGTAGAATAAAATGAAAATATATGTCACTACTTGAGGTGCATAATTTGATATCAGTGAACGTCTTTTACATAAAAATTATTTATTCAAAAATTTACGGTATATACAGTAACTTACCTTTAGTGATACGACGTTAATCATCAGCAATCACCGATCTTTAAGATGTTACTTTTCAAATTTTTAATGACTAAACTTTTTCTTTAAATATTGTTGTTTTAAGATTTCTTTTTGGAAAGGAATCAAATTTTAAAGCATGTACAAAAAAATTTTTTATTCATCTCTCATAAATTTAAATAAAAAAATTTTTTTTTAATTCCAAACTCTTTTTAATCTCCCTGTCATAATGATGTCCTTATTTTCTCTAGATTCATAATCAACATTTACATATAAGAACAAAATGCAAAAAGTATGATTTTCAAACTTAATTTTAGGAACTTATTATATACATATTAATCAAGGAGATATTAAATGATTTGAAATTTTTTCCTCATTCAATTTATTTGATGATCGTCTCAAATCAATCTTTTTTCCTAATATCTTAAGAAACTTTCAATTGAAGTTTGAATATGAAAATAATAAGATATAATTTGATTATATTTTTTGAAACAATTAAAAACCAAATAACGTTTTATAACGTTTATAATCAACTTTTTATTGACTAATTCTACATTAATTTATAATTATAAATAAATGCTATAAACAAGAGAAAAATAATTTACTGTATTTGTGAATCATAAAAATGTTATCGATTTAAAAACATTAATTGAAAAATTTTCCTGAAAAAAAATTCTAAAAAGAAAAAAAAAATAAAATAAAGAAAAAAATGAAGAAAACAATAAAAGTTTGAGAAAAAATGGAAGGAAGGAAGGAAGGTCCACGTCAGTTCCTTTTCCCTCTCTCTCTTTTCCACCCCCGTCGAAAGAAAAGGAGGATCACTACCGCGGAAAAGGAGGAGATGTTTCTTTCTCTCTTGCTTTCTCTTTTACTGTTCTAGCAGGCCGTCATCATCTCCAGGGCGATTTTCTCTCTCTTTCTTTCTCTTATATACAAGGTTGAACGTTAACGAAATAGTAAAAGTAGTAGTAGTAGCAGTAGTAGTAGTAATAGTAGTAGTAGGTACGGGACACCTCTAAGAGAAGGGGCCAATGAGACGCTGGGCGTCTGGTATTGATCCGAAGCGTCGTCCAGGAGACGCCCGCTCCATAAGACGCCCGGCGGCTTGTGCGCGCCTTGCCTTTTACATTCTATATTATACGTATATATACGTATCTTTTGCCTTTTCTCATGACTATATACACCAACGTATAGCGGCCTGCAAAGGCTTTCTCACTTCTTCTTTCTCTTTTATATATCTATATACTTATGAAAGAGAAAGCGAAAGAGAAATAAAAGGACGAAAAGAGAGAACGGATGAGGAGAGTAAGGAGAAATCGCCGTTGTATATACATATATAACGCTCACCCAGCCGGAAGCTCTCTTGGCTTCTTTATCTTAGCGGAGAGGAGAAAAACGGAGCTGCTGCTGCTGCTGCCTCAACGCTCTTCTTATGTTCAACATTTTTTTCAGACTGGTTTTTTTTTTTTTTTTCATTACTTTTTTTCGCTAACATTTTTTACATTTGTCATAGTTTTTCTTTACTTTTTACGTTATATTTTTTTCATGGAAAATTTATTACTTATTTTTTTGTTTATTTGTTTATTCAAATCCTAGAAAATTTATAATAAAATAATTTAATTCCTTCTGCCATTTGTGCATTTATTTGTAATTCTAACATTTAATTTCTAAGACATTCTCGGAAAACTTAATTCTTAATTAACATTCTCTCTTATTTCTCATGTTTTAAAAAAAGTTTTTTAAATTTAAATTTTCTTCTCTTATAACTATACATACTTTAAGAAGAAAATTAATAATTATGAGCTTATTAATTTAGCGCGTTGAAGTGGAAGTTCGTTCTTTGTCTTACTTATTCAAGTTTGTTATCTAGACTTTAAGAAATTCTTTATGGAAAACTTTCTTTGAAAATAATCAAAGTTTTTCATATTTTTTCATTTTTTTCTAATACTTATTAAACTACATCAAACTTTATTTTATTTATAATAATTTTTTAATATGCTAAAATATTTTATTTCTAATGAATCTATTGTATGCAGAACTATATTAATAACGATTTTTTAAATTCCTAATTTCATATTACAATCCATACAAAAATTTCTTTTTTCCTTTAAAACAGATTGATTTTATTCTGCAATCACTACTTTGTATTTTTCATGTATTTATATGCTAAATTTATGAAATTATTTATAAAAATAAATAAAAAATTTATTTTTCCATTCATTTTCTTATTACTTAAAAATATTACATCAATTGATATTTTTTTTTTTTTTTTTTAACGTCGCTATATTTATGCTATGCTACTTTTGCTATGCTAATCAGCGACGAAGAATGGGTTTGTGAACAAAGCACGTTTAATATACAGTGGTGCTTGCATCATTCGGCTGCCGAAAGCGGGATTCGAACTCAGAACCCCGAGATTACGAATCCAACGCTCTACCGAATGAGCCACAGACCGACTCACTTATATTATGTAATATCTTTAAATAAAAGCAATTCGTAATTCAATTATTGTAAAATTGAAACTCAAGTCAAAACAATAGATTACATTCGCACGAAAATCCGTTAATGTTTGTAAGAAAAAAAGGAAAAACACTCATCATCATCATCATATCCGGAAGAAGTAAGCATTCACATAACGAAGAAGAAGAAGAAGAAGAAGAAAAGTAGAAGAAGAAGGTGAAGAAGAAGATGAAGAAGAAGCTCATCTATAGACTAAGGCGCCGTTCTCGTTGCTCGTTAAAATGAAACTCGTTTGGGTTAATTCTTGTTTCTCTCTCTTACGTATCTCGCGTGGGCGCTTGGCCGTTCTCGCGTTTAAAATTAATTATATACCGCGTTATCAATCACATCCGGTTGCCATAGTAACCAAGAAGGCAACAGCTTCAGCTTATATGCAACCTTTCTCCCTTATATATACTCTCTTTCTCTCTTTGTTGGGCTCCTTTTCGAACTTTGCACTAGAGAATGCACACGCGCGTTTATATACATATATGCCAGCGACGACAACAACGCGCTTCCAAGCAAACAAATAATAACGACGCTAAAGGTATAGGTCAATGCACGCAATGGGGTGAAAATAGCACTTCCATCTGGATTCTGCCATTCTCAAATGTTATTCATGTTTCGCTTACTTTTATAATCATTTCAGTTTATTGATACTTTTAGTTCATCAATTAATAGCATATTACATTTTATTCATTAGTTATTAAAGTTTATTCGAAAAGCAGTTGTTCTTATTTTTTTCTGTTTAACTGTTGTTAACATAATAACAAATTTAATCGTTATGTAAAAGAATATAAATATATACGCACATGTGATAAGATGAAAATTATGTATTATTTTTATTTAGTTTATATTTTCTACTGATTAATAAATTCGTAATTATTTAAGGAAACAGAAAAAATTTATTATTTTTAATTTTATAATTTCAATAACTTTATAATCTCGATAATCAAATTCTAATCTGTATCATTCTTCAATTAAATGATTGGATCACTACTAATAAACTTTGCATGATGATGACAAAAGTTTTTAATTATTTTTGAACAACATCAGCATTTTACGGAATCAATTCTTAAATTTTACTTAACATAACTTTAAAATCAAACAATCAGTATTTTTTTGAATTTAAAAAAAAATTAATCCACATTAAAAATTCCAATCTCACCCTCCTCCATATTTCTGACTATATATGTTCGACGTTCGTACCAACGACTTACCCTTTGAATAAAATATTTTTCCATAAGGATTCTTGTTCGTTTACATCTTTGTCTTGTTCGCTAATCAACGCGAATTGAGAATTCCAGGTTTCCATTGTAATTTTTAACTGTCACCTTTTAAAATTCTAATAATAAAAATATTGAAATTTTCATAATCATATAAAAAGTGCAAGGGAAAGGGAGATGAATGTTCTTGCTCTAAAGTGATGCGCCATTTTAAATTCGAAAATAGAAAGCGAAAGAAGAATTGTAGTATGGAATGGAAAGAGGTAGGCAAGGGTCTTCTTCCTTTTATTTTCCTTCAATTTCCTTCCTTTCAGCTTTCCCATCAACCTTTCCATTAATATTAAAACGGGAGAGCCTCTCGCGAGAGCTGTTTCAAAAGGTTGGTAGGGGGATAAAAAGGGGGGAAAGGCAGAAAGTCAAGGGGGCGTGCAACCTAAGGATGCAAAGGGGGTGGGATTGAAGAAAAGGTAAAAGAGAGAAAGAAAAGTGAGCGAGGGTGGGCTATGGAAGCAATGAAAGAACAAGAAGAAATAGTTCAGAAAGCCGAGTAAGCATAGAGAGACGTTTGTCTCCTTTTTCATCTTCATCTTCTAAAGTTACCAATTTCAATGAAATCACTCTTTTATCATCTTTCCTCTTTAACTCTCTTTTTCTTCATTACTAAATTATTTTAATTATTATTTTTATTTTTTGCAAACTGCACAATTTTACTATAATCTCTTAATTTTCATTTTTAAAATGCAAAGTACTTACTTGCTTTTTCAAAATATCTTACTGTTCTATTCTATTGATAAGCGGAAAATTGGTCTTTTAATTATTCGGATATCGGTTTCTTCAAAACTGAGCTCATTTTGCAGATAAGTTATCGATCACTGATGAAACTTTTCCTATTTTATTCTTTTCCCATTTAAAATTTACAGTTATAAAAAAGACATCTATTTATAAAGTGTTTCATGATCAAATATTTTCATAAATTATATTTTTCTGACTATTACTCATGAGTTCTAAATAAACAAAATTTATCATATGATCGTACTCAATGACAGTAATAATGAATTTGTATATTTCTATAATTAATTCTATCCCATGTTCATAAGATCATTTTTTTTCTCAACTTCTTAAGCATTTCTTTACTTTATACTTGAACGCTATCACTCGTGGATCCTTCGAGAGAGCTCAAGTCCTACGGGATTTCCCAGGGTGAAATAAATCTTATCCGTCTATCTATCTCTTCTCTTTTAGCTTTCGTCTTGGCGTTGCGCAATTTATATTCTCTCTCACGTCATTTTCCACTGACGCTGAAAAATCATCATCGTCTCGCGGCCTTCTCTCTCACTCTCTCTCCTTCTTTCTTTTTTCTTTTACAAAGCCAGAACAAGAAGAAGAAGAAGAAGAGATGAGAATAAGAAGAAGCATCGAACTCGTTTCGTAACGTTCAAGAACCGCCTTCTTGGATTATGCAAGAAAGTATAGAAAGAGAAAGCATCTTCTTTCGTGAGAAAATAAAAGCTTCATGCCAGACTTGCTAATTTATAGTCTACGTATCATAATGATCATTACAGTATTTTTATTATTAATTACATTGTGTAAGTCCATGTATTAATTACATATATTTATAACCAATGTATTATATACTTATTCACCACTGCCTTAACATAAAAAGTACATACTGGTGAATGTTCTCATTTTTTTTTTAAATTTGAATGAATCTTGAAAAAAAATGAAAATAAATATATTTTATATGATTGAATTTGCCAAAAAATATAAGGAACTGAGAATTTATCATTTGTCTCATTCAAAAGTACAATTAAAATAAAAATGCATTCGTAAGATATCATTGATTCTGGAAATACAATATTAATCCTTGAAGCAAAGCAACATCGAACACAGCGCAGCGAAAACTTATATGCATGTATCAGTTTGTAAAATCCTACCTACGCAGGTTTCGATGTTCCTAAAACGACAAGGAAAAACGCCATCGAATTGTCTTGTCCTTGTCTTTATACCATAGCGACGTCTTCTCAAGATTAGAGAGTTTTCTTTCTCAGTTACACTCGAATTCACGTCAGTCTTCGAATCTTACATTTTGAGGAAGAGGGGTGGGGTGGTTGGTGGTGTATATAAGAAGAAAGGAATAGGAAGCTTCTTGGGTAGCATATAGCGAGAAGGTGGGGCGAATTCATTTATCTTTCGCGTAGATCTAGCTTATATTTCACCGCCCTCCCTCATCCTTATATTCCCAAGCCCAAGATACTAAGACGGATGGTTCGTACGCTATGCGCAAAACACAGAGAGAATGTCTTCTCTTCTCGCTCGCTCTTTCTCTTTTTATCTTTCTTTGTACCTTTTCCACCAGTCTCCCGTTACAATGCCAATGTAATATGTCGAAGATGCGGAAACGATACTACGTATACACATAGAACAGAAGAGAATTACAAGAGAGAGAGAGAGACTTTATTTATAAGGTTCTTAAGTTTAAAGCTAGATGATTATGGGTATGTTGCTGTTGCCGCTGCTTAAGTTTTTCGCGAGCTCATGTTTAGGGGAGGCTACGCGATTTTCATGTCTTGACTTCTCAAGAGTTTATATGTGTAGGAGTTGATGAGCTACCGATGGGCGGTTTCTACGAGCTTCTGCAATGTCATGCTGAAATGGCGGAATCATTTCAATGGAGCTATAGCAAATACAAAATTAAACTTTATTTTAAAATAAAAGTTCCTTTAAATAAAATTCCAAGTGCAAGGCTTAGATTGCATTTATTTAATAAATTATTATTATTATTTTTATTAGATTATACATCTATTATATTATACATCTTATTTATTATGTTACAAATGCGCTTAAGTTCAAATGAAATCTAAAGAACAAATAACATGATAAGATCTTAAAGAGTCCAGGTCTGATCAATATCAATAAAAAAGGGCTCCGCTCCGTTGCAATTGTAATTCTCTCCTCTTTATGTCAACTCAATTCTTCAAATATTCATGAGTCATATATTTTAATATTATCATAATAAGCAGAAATAGATCATAAAACATTTTATAAAAAGAAGATAATAATTTAAAAAAACTAAACATTTTTTTAGTTTTTAAATGGTAAAACGTGAATAATATTGATGTGGAAAAAAAATTCTCACGATTATATAAATAATAATAATTAATTGATAAGAATAATTAATTAAATAAATAAAGTTTTAAATTATTAATACGATGCAACAATCGAGGAAAATCTCTATTAATATTTCTTACTATTCATTACTAGACAAATAACTGACAGATTACTTTTGACAAACAGGCTCGTCCGCTTAGGCTCGAACAGCGAAACGTGCCTCTAACTACCTCTCCGAGATTTCATCTAACTACATATATGATTATCCACCTTCGAACCATTCGTAACCGCGCACATTCAACCTATAAAATCTCACCTAGTAAAAAAAAAGAGGAGAAAGGCCTCGAGGCCTTAAAAATAAAGAAAGAAAGAAAGAATGGAAGAAAGGTACCCGGATGAAATAATCAAGCTTTTAAAACTAGGGTGGCCATCAGGAAGTGACCATCTGGATGAAATGACCCGTCGAACAAGTTTTGAAAATAAAAATTCGCCAAAGCGAACATGAAAATCCGTCGAAAAAACCGGTTTTTAAGGTATACGGAGAGGGCCCTTTACTGACCGTTGGCCGTTATTTTAGGCCCTTATAACAGGCAAAGTATACAACCCCCTCCCCTCTTTTTTTTAGAGTGAACGTAGAACATGTACATAACACGAAAAAGAAATTTGGGGTCAGCGTTTTAAGAATGGGTTACGCGTTTATATGGCCTTGATTATTCCCACGGAGGACGTTTCGCTTATAAGGGATTTATATATCTATGAGTATATGTGTAATATGTACGCTTTGTTGGAGAACAGAGAGCGTTTGGGAAAGTGACTAAGAAGGACGATGGATGTGTGTAAGGTATATGCCTTATTTTGCATTTTTAAATAGAAGATTTCTTTACTGATAGTATTTGTGAATGCAAGGATTTCGATTCGGAATATTAATGTATGTATGTTTCTTACGTAAATCATTTAATGTTCTTTATATTAATTTTTTATTTGAATATTAAGAATTTTTTGTAAATACAAAAGTCTATATATGAAATCATGTTCTTTTTGTTAAAAATATTATTAAACAGCATCTTATAGGTAGATAAAAAAAATAGGGAAAATTTCAAAACACCTAATATCTTTATTTAAAAATATTCGAGTAATCCAACATCACTTTACATGTGTTACACATGTCTTTAAAAGCCTTGATATTAAAATTTTAAGAGTAAAACGTTGAGTTTTTACATGTTCGTTTAACATCTTCAGGAAAAGGGGAAGGAGCTTTCTTTTTACGGAAAGAGAATATTTAGTACTGACAGTAGGATAATCTTTGTGCTCGATCAGAGCTGCGTGTATGTACATTTCGGTCAACGTCTAACGTCCTTCCCTTTAAGAAGTTATGTATGTATATGCATATACGCATAAAAAGTTTAGCTTATATACTCCCGCGATATTCTCTCTTCTCGTTGAAGTTTGCGTTTTGCATACGATCGCCATTTTGCGGAGCATAATTTAAATTTTGTTCCATTGTTTTGTCACTCTTCTTAGTCCTCGGCGTTATAGTACTTGCAGCCTGGCGAGAGAAATAGGCGCCGGGCCTTTGCCACCCTCTTCTTCCTCTATATCTTCTTCTTCTACTTCTTATTCTTCTTCTTTGCAGAGTCATGTTATATATAGCAAAGTAACGTTCTTCTATCTTTCTCTCATAACTCGTACTGACGGTATCTTATATATATATACCTCATGCTCCCTTAATTCTGCGGCTTCTTTGCCGTTCTCTCGCTCTTTCTCTCTCTTTCTGTTTCGCAATTAGCAAGTAATAGCTATTTTTTTCTTTCTTCCTTTCAAACTTTAAATACAAAATTTAACATTTTTATTTTAAACAATGTATATTATCTTATGCTACTTACAGAATTTTAATTACGTATTTGAATATTGATTATATCGAAGTACTGTGGAATTTTAAACTTAGCATCGTTACTATGATGGTAATCAGAGAAATTTGGAGGGACCAAAAGTTAGCATTTCATGTAATCTTGTTTAAGAGTTCTTCGTTAACAATAATGTCGTAAATAAAGATTTTTTTTATTTCCATGCCTACGTAGATCTCTTGAATAAATGTTTAAAAATGGAATCGATATTTTTCATGACAGTTTAAACTTAAAATGCTCTGCATATAGATACTTTGTTAATGAAGTTAAATAATAATATCTTTTTATTCAAACTATTAGACATTTTTCTTTTCTATTTGAAAAACCCTTTAAAAAGTTAAACTTCTTTCGGCCATCTTTCTTTTTTTTCTTCAAGCAGTTGCCTTCTCACTCCTGCCATGATCAGCCCTTCTTTTTCTCAATTTACCCTTTCATACCACCCCCAACACACAACAAAGAAAAGAGTCGCTTGGTATATACAGCAAGGAGAGAGCAAGCGCGGCCATTTGCATGAAATTAGAATCAGAATTTTCTTGCTTGAAAATTGGCCTCGCCACTACTACTAAACTTGTCTTCCTCGTCTTCTCTCATCGTTTTCTTCCTTCCGAGACACACTATATACAACTTGAGCTATACTCGAAATTTTAATTAATTTTCAACAAAAACCACCTAACTTCTCCCTCTGTCTTTCAAATTGCCTTGTCTTTCACGACTTTTTTTACATTTTTTTTTAAATGACGTTGAATTATTTTTAGAATATTTTGTTTACAAAATTTGTTTGGTAGATAGGATAGATAGATGGTAAAAATAAATGTAGTTATGATTCAATGGAAATTTTAGATTGTTTGATATTTGTAAAATTTACTCTGTTAAAGTATTGATTTTCCGCGAGTTTCCAGGACAAAGTTTACAGTCCTTTGATTTGAACGTTTAAATTCGGCTTCAATCTAACAAATTTTAATGTTAAATTTTTACAGAAATTCTTTTAAAAATTTATAAAATAAGAAAAAAATATTATTTTAATATCTATATTTCGGGTTCCTTTTTTCAACATTAATTAATGAAAATATGTTTGCTTTCGAATGTTATAACTCTAATAATAAAGAATTTAATATATTTTTAATGTTAATATTACAAGCGTTTCGCACAATTATCTTGAATAAATTTCCGTTTATGCAAGGAATTCGAGAATTTGAAAAAAATATTTCTTAAATTCATCATTTAGTGAATAATTCATCACAACGGCAAACCAAATTATATTTTAGCAATCGCAGATTTAAAATATTGAAAAAAAAGCTATCTCTCTCTCTCTTTTGCAGAGACCACAAAATTTAATAGAAATTCGTTTTAATTTAATATATCGCGAATATAAACGTGTAAATCCCAGTGCAAGCGAGTGAGTGTATATATATAGACGACAAAGGGTCGCATCGCGGCAACCTGAAACGCCCGAATTGATAATGCGTGTATTAAATTTCACGCACGTAATACCATTCGTTTGTCAGCGCGCCAGCGGTGCTTGCAAATTTATTATTGAAAAAAATATATACAAGAGGACATAGCAAATGAAAGAGGGAGAGAGAAATATTGAAAATTCAAGTATATACGAAGCGTTTGTCATTTTCAACGATAAAGGATAAATTTTCAAAAAAATTCTACCTCATTTTCAGAGACTGATTTTCGGTTTTAGCTTGACTTTTGCTGTTATTGCAATTTTTACCATCAAACATAAAAGGATTATAAAACGATGAGTGTTTTTAAAATTTTCTATTTTCATAACGCCAATAAAATCGAATATTAAACTATTTTTAATATCGTAACAAAAGATTTATAATGTATTTGTAGAGTTGAAAAAATAATTTTATTCATTTTACAAATTATAAAAATCTGAAATACGAATAATTTTTGAAAATAAACATGTAACGTTCAACAAATCTTGATAATTTTTGTGTTACAATTTCGCAATCTGAAAGATCTGCTGTAAGCTTTAATTTACAACACTATTCAGTATGATAAAAAGTTAAAATTTCGGCTATCTGTGAATATTTTAACATTTATTTTTTATTCGGATGAATTATGAGATAGTAAAAAGAAAAATGATGAACTTAAAAAATATTTCTATTTATTTAGAAATTGTTTGCGAGACTATAAATTTTTGTTCATTTTCTTAATCATATATAAATAAGATTTGAATTGAAAGCAGTATAAAAATATTTTATATGATATGTACGAAATGGCTATAAAAAAATGTTCCGTATCCAGCATCCAGAAATGTATGTACCATACGTGACAAGTGTAGAGTCTGAGAAAAAAGTCTGCTGAACAACTAAATCAAAGGACTCTCATGGCGGTACTTAGATCCATATATATATAAGTCGTCCTTCCGCGAAAGCTAGGAAGAAAGATATTGTTGTGAGTGCGTTCATCTCGTGCTTGGCAAAAAGGTATACCTTATAGTCGCATATAGTTTTCTTCTCTTCTGTATAGACTACGAGCGTGAAGCTCGTAAACAGCGCGAATTTCATTCTCTTTCTCTCTTTCTGTCTTGTTTTCTTATCTCCGGCCGCTTGCGCGCGAATGCAACAATGGAGGCCGCTCCAAGAAACAAAAGACAAAAGGCTAGCTATTTATTTCGGTCCATTGTTTCAAGAAAGCTTTCTCTCTCTCTCGCGCTCTCTACTTCTTTCTCTCTTACAGAGGGAAGAGAATCCAGTGCATTCGTCGTCTTCTTGTTCAACTTCAAGTATATATATACATACACACACATATCGAGGGTGCTTCTCTCAACGCCCGTAAACACTAAACGCTATGAACGCAAAGAGGAACTGTTTGGAGGAATATAGATGCAGGTGTGTACGAGGAATGAAGGATGCGTGTATGTATATACGCAAACATACTTCAACTGAGTTAACTCTCTTTCGTGCCACTTAATGGCGTAAGAAGCTTCAAGAGCTTGGATGAACAACGAAACTCTATGATATCACATCTTCTGCATTATACTTATTCTTATTTTACTTTTATTATTTACTTTTTTCGATTCTAACAAGCCCTTTTTTAAAAAAAAATCAGGAATCAATGTCTTAAAATTAACTTTTCTACATAAAACTTTTTTTTTCATTAATTCAATATTTATTAAATCTTTTATAGTTTAATTTAATAATCAAAACATTCTATTTGATCGTGTGTAATTGAAAAATTTGATCGTCTTTAGAACGGAATTATAATGTATGCAGAGGTCGTCAATGTCTCACTCGATAGAGCAATAAATTCGTAATCTTGAGGTCCCGAGTTCGAATCCCGGTCTTGGCCGATTTATATAAGCACCACTGTAGCGACTTTAAATAAAATAAAAAAAATTCAAATTCACATATATAATGGTAAATTTAACTTTTTGTTTTTTTTAAACTATTGAATCCAGTATTTATATAGCATTTTATCAAGTTAATATAACTTTTCTTTGAAAATTTATAATTTTTAATAAACTTATAATGTGTTATATATAAAACATTTAGACTTGGCTTATTATAATACAACGCAACTAAAAACTTGTACAATTGCAATAGCTACTAATCAATTTCATTATAAATTGCATAAAAGTTGTTTATACAGCATAAAATCTGATATTTAAAAATAATATTCCTCTTTTAAAATAAACAACAAGAATGTGTTGTACGTCATGTGATTCAGTTGTTGAATGTCTTGAATACCAGTGTTTCAAATTTTTTCACGAGCGACAGAAGAATGTCCTTGTGTATGTTGACAACGGCATTCGACCTGCTCGATTTAATACTACAGGAGTGAATTTATTAGCTACACTAAATAATGCATAGAATTTTATTTTATATCTGACGTAAAGCATAAATAGGAAAATTCTTTTTCTTTTTTTTATTTTTATTTTCAAACGTAGCTATATTTCTTATTTCATAACTTTATTCAGTTTTAAAATTATTAGCTACTAATTAGTAGGTCATAGGTAAACGCATAACGCAAATCAAACGTTTTTCAACCAGAATACAACCATTGAAATTCATTAAAAAAAAAACTTTTGATTTATGCCATATTTGCGATTTCGTTTATTTGTAGCAAGATGAAAGAGAAATTTTAAAACCTTTCGAGAATGCATCAAGTACTAGATATTTAATGAAAATATAATGAAAAATGAAATTATTTTACGTAACGAGTTTTCATTTGTAACGTAGCAATCGCTTTCGTGTAATATATTCAAAAATGTCAAACGTCAATTTGTTGTAACCGTCACTATGTATTGCCTTCAAATATCGCCATATATTAAAAAATGATTTTTCATTACATACGTTGCTTTTACCTAAGAGTTTTCAATTCAAATTTTCCATAAATTATGATTTTTAAAACTTTGTATTAAGTAATTTTAATTACAAGAAACAATATGATTTAATATAATTATTTGAAAAAAGATGATAAAACTATATTGATTTTTTTAAATTAAAATATATTCTTTATAATTATATAAAATAATAAAAAGATAAAGAAGTTAAAAACAGTTAAATGTAAGTAAAAAAGAATAAAAAGTAAAATATGAAATGAAAAATAAAACTTTTTTCAACAGCATCACGTTCCTCAGAGTTCTAAGAAACTTTGTAAAACTTGATTAGATTTAATATCTCACGTCTGATCGAATGTTTAAAATGATCTTTCACATCTCGTAATCTTAAAACTCTCTTAATTTCAGTATGAAAGTTAAGCGAGTCTTGCGCACACGACACGCGTGCAGATAATTTAGCGAATATAAGAGAGAAAAAGAGAAAGAGAAAGAGAAGGTGAGCCCCCCTTTGACTGGACATCGGCCGGGTGACCGGAATCCGGGGAAGCTAATTTCGAAAACGGTAAACTGGTTTGTCCAGTTTCGTTTATACCTTTCCTTCTTTTTTTTCATTCAATTCGAACCTTTCTTACAGTATGAAAAAAGGGGGTAGGGGAGGTTATTTTTGCTTTAACTCTTTCTTTCTTTCTTTTCTAGTGTATTTTTTAAAGAATGAAAGAAGCGCGAAATGGGGAAGGACAATAGGGCGGCCAGTACACGAGGACTCTTTGACTATATGCTGCTGGTCACTTTTTCCTTTTCACGATCTTACTGTTATAGGTAGTAGTCGAACAGTAGCAGTACGCGATGGGACTGCTTCGCAATTTTTCTTCGATCAAACTTTTAACAATTTTTATTTTACACAAGTTTTAATATTTTTTAAATTCGAGAGAATTTTCTCATAAAAATTCCGTATTTAAATTACCGTGAGACGAATAAAACTAGAATACCGTGGCATAATTTTCATTACTAATATTCGTTAAAATTTTACTCTGTTACACAGTGAAATTTATTTTTCAATTAATCACATTATGCATTGATTTTTTTCTAAAAAGTATTAATAATTCAATCATAACTAGAATTGATGAATATTTAATAAATTAATATTTGCATACAAAGCTTGTTATTACTTGATAATAAAATAAAAAATGAATTTTATTATTTAGCTTTATAATTATATAATATAAATGTTAGGTTTGCAGTTTATAATGATTGCTTTACCGGCTCTACAATAAAACAAGCGGATATATTTTTAAACGAGATTATATGTTATATCGACTTATTTTTACCTTGTCATTTGGTTGAAATTGACGAGTAGATAACAAAGGCGAATGAATACGCAGTAAAAATTTTTTTAATTTATACATTACTTTTCTATATATTTGTTATATTTATTGGTTAATTTGATATTATAATTTGATACATATTATTTTTTTAATAATAATAATTAAAGCGTCTCACGATTATTGATATTTACTAGGTAATTTTTATAAGAAAATTCTGTAAGTATATAGTTTACCAAAGGAATTAATCGAGAAAGTTTACAGTAAGCATTTAAAAATCTCGTTTCAGCGAGTGAAGAGAGCAGCCCGTTTCATTAAAAATTTAGTGAGAAAATATGCTTCAGTGGAAAAATGAAAAAATAACATTATTGTGAATTATAATAAGATTCGTGTTTTGTGTGTGTGTTTTTATAAATTATTTTTAATTAGTTTTAAAATTATGTCCGACGTAATGAAAAACTGTTAAAATATTTGAATATATAATTTTTTTCAAGTGATTAATTATATTTGATTTGAAAATTTGAAAATCTACCCCTCTACACGGATAAATGAATTTTCATATCGCTTTATTTATGTGAAAACGCTCTAGTATTAAATTCCAAGATGATAAGCAACAATTAATTTATTATAACGTTACAAATTCTCGAAGAAATTTCTCTGAACATTATTGAAAATAAAAAAAAAGAGAGAGAGGAAAAGAGGAGATTCTGGAATACAAATGAGAATTTGTAATAAATCGGTTAGAAGCAGCGACTCTAAAGTCAAGTGAGATGAATCGTCAGAACGTATAGAAGTACTTTCCCCGGAGAAACGTCAACCTCCCCGTTCTTGCACGCGTGTATGTGTAATTCAAATTCAGTTAATTCCGGTGATTTTTCAAAGTTTCATTAAAACGCCGTACTATGCCGTGTGTATATATAAAGATGAACCAAGAGAAAAGAGAGACAAGAAGAAGAGATAGAGAAGAAACATATATACTTGTTTTACCGAGAGAGAGTGAAGTATAGAGGCTATACTTTACTCTTGCGGTCTAAAAGACGTCTTATATACGCTACCAACTGGATTCCTTCTCTTTCTTTCTCTTTCTCTTTCTCTCTACCGGTATCCAACGCCTACGCGTATACGTCTACGTTTTCCGATCTACTCCTTCTTTTCTACCTTTTATAACTTACGCGACAGAGTTGAATTGTC
Source organism: Anastatus disparis (assembly GCA_017163975.1). Lineage (NCBI taxonomy): Eukaryota > Metazoa > Arthropoda > Insecta > Hymenoptera > Eupelmidae > Anastatus > Anastatus disparis. The sequence goes on from JAFFSR010000003.1 coordinate 703,511, forward strand.
ACTGCTGCTACGATTTTATAAAAAAAAACTTATCACTCAAAATATTCAGACAATTTCTTTACTTTTTTTATATTTAATTTTTTAAATATTTCAGCTATTAACTTTTCGATATTTTTTTATGGAATATCAAATTACCTTTAAACAACAATTTAAGATGAAAGCTTAAGATGAAGTAATTAAAAAAATTGTAGTTACATGAATTCACCTTTTTTATGCGACGGTTTACGCCCATACTGACCTTTTGTTCAATGAAATAAAAAACGAAAAGATGAGAATAAAAGAAAAGATTTGAAATTGAAGCTTCTCAATTTAGATTAGACGAATTTATATTCGTTTTCGAGTCCTGAGGCGTTAGACTTGAAGTTTCATACTTTCTTGTCTTGAAATGGAAAGAGGACCATTACGATCTATCTGCAATTGAGCTTTTTCTTTTCTCCTTTTCTCTTTATCTAACTTGCGAAGCTCTTTTCCTCGAGGGCAAACTTTGGCTTACCCTTTCTCTCAAAGTAAAATGTCTTATAACTGTGAAAAGAAAAAAAAGAATAACAATATAATAGTGCTTAAAATTATTGAAATTCACATATATTTCAATGTTAAAGTATAGCATAAATAAAGAAAGCGTTTCTCTGTATTTTAATAATGAAAGTAAGATATGTAATTCTATTAAAATGAACATAGTTTAAATTATTATAAATTTTCTTTCGATCCTACTAATACAAGGAAAATTAATAGCTAAACTTAACTGAAAATTCTCATCTCCATAATTTTAATCCCTTCGTTTAAATTTTATTTCTCCTGCTTGCTGATAAATAAATTCTAATGAATTTTATTTATTGATACTCAAAAGAAATAATACGTTTAACTTTATGTTAGGCCAGCATGAGAAGGGCTCTATGAAAAGTAAGGCTCGTTATAAATATAAATAAATTAAAAGTAAAATGACAACTAAGACACGCATGGTGTATCGGAAAAAAGCTTATACTTAGCTAACTTATTTATATCGTTTGTAATGTGACATGTGGCTTAAGGGGACGCTGTATCTCTCTATCCTTTTCTAATTGAAAAATGTAAGTTTTTTGAAAATCTCGTGATTATTGATAGAAATTAAAGGTTGTCCGCTACTTGTTTAGTAAAAAGTAATATTTTCTCTGATGAGGACCAATTAATTTTGTTGCTTTTTTTTCAAGTAAAGTTTGACATACTTACAAAATCCTAAGTAAGGCTAGAGAATACGTTATTTAAGTATGTCAAACTTTACTTGAAAAAAAAGCAATAAAATTAGTTGGTCTTCATCAGAGAAAATATTAATTTTTACTAAACAAGTAGCGGACAACCCTTAATTTCTATCAATAATAACTAGTTTTCCCAAAAATTTACATTTTTTAATTAGAAAAGGATAGAGAGATACAGCGTCCTCTTAAGAGGCGGTCGGAACCAAATCGGTGACTTAGTTCGGTGCTTGTAATAAATGCTTATAATAATTTTTTCATCTATTAATATGGTAAAAATATAGTCATTTCCTCTAGTCATGTATATAAAGAATAATTTAAAATAGTTAAAGCCACAAAAATATACAAAATATTGTTATGAAGCGAAAAATGCCACCTAACAATCGACACGACAGTTTTTTGCATGCGGTATATGTCAAGTCAGTTTGATATTTGTAATAAATGCTTATAATAATTTATTTACTTATTCATATGGTAAAAATATAGTCATTTTCTCTAGTCATGTATATAAAGAATAATTTGAAATGGTTTAAGCCATAAAAATATACAAAATATTATCGTAAAGCGAAAAATGCTGACTTGATATATACCGCAAGTCACCGATTTGGTTCCGACCGCCTCTTAATATGTTGAGATATTTTTTCAAATTTTTTTTTGCTAAATTTTTTCTTCTGCTCCCTTTTAATATGACAAAAGGAGAAGGACATATAGAGTCATGTATACGTATTATCCGTCGTCACGTGATGAGGAGAGACATAGAGAGAGGCAGAGAGGACGCTCCCACACAAACGTTAATAAGTCGCGGCGGTGCAAGGGGTTCGGCCCTATTTTTCAAGCAAAGAAAAAGGACAAAAAGACCATATGAAGCCTTATACTTACTTGTTTTATTAGTTGTTTTGCGTTAGAGAAAAAAGAGGACGCTCATTTTATCCTATATTTTTAATATCACGACGTTTTATGTTTTGTCACAAAAGTATAAGCTATTAAATAATAGACTTGGACTTTTTAATTGAAAAGCTAAAATAGAGGGATGGACTAGAAAATAAACGTTTTATTAAGTAGGATTTCTATTTCTATTATTTTCTAGTCCATCCCTATATCTTAGCTTTTAAACTCAAAAGTCCAACTCTATTTTTCAATAGCTTACAACATGAGTATCTTTAAACTTTCCTCTTGTTGTGACAAAACATAAAACGTCGTGATATTAAAAATATATAAGAAAACGACCGTCCTCTTTTTTCTCCTACGTAAAACAACTAATAAAACACGTAAGTATAAGGCTTTATATAGAACTTTTATATATTTTATGATCTATATTGCGTCGATATTATGCTTAAACGAAGGCATATGACATAGGTATAAAAGGCATAAAAGAATTTTTTTTTCATTTTCTAACAATCGTGAACTTAAATAATAAAATTTTTTTTAACGAAAAATACGCAATAAACGTTTGATTAGTATATTATGATTAAAATGACATGAAATTTCTTTCGAAGAAAGCTTTTGTTACATTTCCGACGCTTTGCTGTTGACAATTTTTCCAATAAAATCTGAGATTCCAGGCGCTTACGTATAAGCGTATTATTTTTGCAAGAGAGCGTTTCTCTCAGAGATATTCTCTCTCTTTCTCTTAAAATTCATGAATTAATTCATATAACTCTCAGCAAGCTATGGATTATATAATATAACAAAACCTGGCCATATAACGCTAAAGTTTCGTCAGGTTTTCCTGGGCGGGTTCGATTACAATACCGTGTCTAGCTTTTTCCTTCATCTTCTTCTTGTACCGTTTTTCTTTCTCCGCGGAGAAAGAACCCTTCTTTCTCTTTCGCATATCGCACTTAGGTACTGGAGAAAAGGGAGATTTTAATGATTTTTCGAGGGATAATATAGAACGATACAGAAACCCTTTTAACGTGTATACGCGGGGACGATGAGAAAGATATAGGAGGCTTTCTTTCGTTAAAAGAGAAAGAGAGCTGTTGAATTTTCTGAAAGGATGGAGGATACGCTGTAATTGTTTCAAGGTATAACGCAGCCTAGGGAACTAAGAGAAAAGTAAGTCTTGAGTAATGGCTCGTTCAATGTTTAATTTTAGACAAAAATTTTCCTTTATACTACTCGTTCTTACTTAGTTTATTCTTTGACAAATTGTTTTATTTCACAATGATTTATGCAATTTTTTATGCCAAATAATCTCTTTAAAATGATAAATCTTGATTACTAAGAAAATTTTATATTTATTATCATTTATAAGTGATAAAAATTTTCTTCAAACTCTAACAAATGGATTACTTTATAGTTTTTGTGTTTCTTTTGAATTGTTTAGAAAATAATTATGAGGATCCCAAGATCACGATACTGATGAAATTACAAACAAATTTAAGTATATTTTTGAGAAAAAATGGCCATTATTTTAAAAATTTTCTATTAAAAATGAAAAATAAAAATCTATTCGTCGTCCATCCATCTCGAAATTTTTATTTAAAGTTCGCTGCGTCTCCATCTCGTAAACCCTTTGGTTTTTTGCCTTCAGCTTTTTTATTTTATATGGGTTGGGGGGTGTAGTAAGGGGATTTCCAAGCCCTTATACTTTTGTACTTGGTATATATATATTCGTATAACGCCCTTAGTAGCTAAAGCGAAGGAGGCGAAGGAGGGGACAAACAAAACGCCTGCCGCGGAAAGATGGCTGGGCAAAATGGAGGGACTTCCGTATTAAACACGTATATATATATATAACCCTTTTTTCAAGCTCTCTTTCTCTTCTTTTACGAAACAATCTTTCTGACGAGAGAAACTTTATATGGATATATGTACGAAAGAAGCTCCTAGCTCGTTTACTAAGCCAAAGGGTTGCAATCAGAACGAGCTGCTGCTGTCTATGTGTGTTTACGGAATCGTATAAAACAAGGAGAAAAATATCATATTGTAGACTACAATGATTTTTACTTTTTTATTTAATTACAAATTTTATTCCTCATCTTTTATATTTTGTCTGGAGGATTTTAAAATTTGTTGAAATAAATTCATAAATCATTGTTATTCTTACAAGGTTGATCAGCCAGTGTCTAGACATTTGTTGGCAACCAAACAAAATTAAAGATGATTCTTGAACGTTCGATTTTCTCACATATGACCAAACTTCTGTATCAAGAGTTGTTATATTGAAAAATATAAGTGCAATAAATTGTAAGAAATCATTTTTTATCATTCATGTAAAACATATTGTTTTAAGGAAAAAAAAGCAAAAAAAATTGTAATGAATTTTTGAAGTAAATTTGCATAATATGATAAATTCTTGTTGAATGTCTGTTCACATAGTCATGTTCCATTCTTTTGAACCACAAAATCCATGAACAAAGGAATGCCATCGATCGCATGGCAAAAGGCGCGTATAGCGTTATATCTCAGCCAAAAGAAATTTCCTTTTCAAAGGCGACATGAGCTTATCAACTTTTGTCCTCTTGGTGTATATAAAAAGAAGCCCACTGAGAGAGAATATACATATATACTTTTTAGAAGAGAGTAGAGAAAAGAGGTATATGCTTGTATATATCTACCTCAGTCGAAGGCGTCGAGGGTAAAAGTGCCTCAAAAAGGCTCAAAGTTTTCGTTATACGAGCTCGTCGAGCGATTTTCCAGCTCGCGAAACTCCTCGTGTCGCCTTCATTAGTAAACTTTCGTTTAAAATTTTCTACCGCGAGAGAAAGAGAAAGAGAGAAAATCAGGTGATGGGACGAAGGCTCTCTAGCATGTGTATATATATACGCTACAAGTTCCGTAGACGACGACGACGACGACGTTGGGACAAAAACAAACGGCTCGCTTCAACTCGATTCCAACTTTCGAGATATAATTAATTTTTCGAGACTCAAGCGAACACGCGAGGAGTTCGAGAAGAGTTCTTGCTACTCTTTTTTCTACTGATAGAGAAAAAAAGAGGAGTTTTTTTTACTTTTTTTCAAAACTTTCATCAACGAATTGCCTTTTTTGTACTAATTTGTTTTTGTTAGCAGTTGAAAAGTTACAAATTTTCAACTCAGTTACAGAAGCTTGTTTTTTTTAGTTTGGTAACGATTTTTCAAAATTCGTTTTAAATTCGGAGTTTAATTTTACGAAGAAAATGTTTTACCCTCATAGGAACTAAAAATACGTGAATGACATTTTATATTAATTTTGTTTTTTTTTGTAAATTTTATAATCCTATAAATTTTTCAATTTAAGATTCAAGATTGTGATGCAAAGTAAAGGATGGTTAAATAAGGGAAACTTATTATACTCGGATATATAAGAGCATATTTTCTCAATAGAATTATTAATTAAATATTTCTGAATACTTTTTTTCGGTCAATATAATATTTTAGATTAACAACATGATAAAATATAAACATTATCTTTTAATAGTAATTTTTATAACTTTTACATCCCTATCCTCGAACAAGAAATATCTTTTACATTGTGTTCCAATTTAATGTTCGACGTATTTATACTTCATTTGTACCAGGAGTTGATTGAATATCTCATTAATCGGCATCAACGCTCTATCCGCACTAATATATTTTTCTACATAATTGTGTTAATTTTAAGCATACCAATCTACAAATACTCGACTGTAGCTCAGATTTTTAGATTCGATTTTGCTCAATTTTGAGTACGGAAGATCAAATTCTTCGTAATAATGCCTTCCAAATTTTTTTTTTAATTAAAATTTTCTTTTTCCAAATTTATAATAATTTTTTTTTATTATGTTGATTAGATTAGATATTTTACATTTTTATTCAAAAATAAATATATTTAGGAAATGCAAGTAATAAAAATTTAGAAATGAATACAAAATTTTATTTGAAAATAATAAAATTACAGCTTAAAAATAATGTATATATAGCTTAAAAAAATGCACAACAAATACACTTTTCGCGTGTATTCGTTATATTACTTGTATTCATACTTATATTACGTGTTGCATTACTCTTTGAACAGGTGACTTAATGCATTAAAAATTTGAATGAAAAATTGATTTTTGTCGCTTTAAATAGCTTTTTAGCTACACGGAGAAAAATGTTCTAGTAAAAATTAGAATAGTTTAAAGTAAAGTTGTCAGAATCTTGAAATGCTTACACAAAAAAAAGTAAAGTTGTCACAGGCTGCCATTATATAAAAAAATTACCATAGTTTATGATAAAAATTACTATAAAAAAATAAATTTTTCTATATTTTTTATAAATTTTACAAGAAACTAATATGGTAATTTTTTGATACAATGGCAGTCTGTGACAACTTTACTTAAAACTATTGTAATTTTTACTAGAATATTTTTCTCCGTGTATATTGAATAATGTATTAGCTTACACGTTTTATGTATTTTTAAATAATTTAAAGATAAGAAATTATAAAAAAATTTTCTATAATTTTGACATTTGCTTATTAAAAATTAAAAATATCTATACATTTGTTTGGATAATAAACAGCGGTACCTTCCCCGTAGATTCTTCGAATGTAAATGCCTAATAATATTTGCTCAAATAAGATCTGCATGTCTTTTTCATTAATTTTATTTGGTATGATAAAAAAAAGAATATATAAATTAAAAACGAATGAATTTTTTTTAAAAGATATTTTTTCTATACTTTTAATGAAAAAACTTCTTAAGCATTCTGAAATTGTGTCGCATTGAATAATATAAGCAACTGTAACCCCTTTTTATTTTTTTAATAATCCTTAAGTCGGATAATACTATAGAAAGTCTCATTTCCAAGGGTTTATAATGAAACGAGTCTTGTGACTCCCCTACTTTAAAACGAGCGCTTCTCTCTCTCTTTCAAGTTTAAGGGTATATAAAGAATGAGAAGGAGAAGCGTGCTGGACGTGCTGGAATATAGCGGCGCCATGAAATAAATAGTAACGGAACCCGTGGCGACTATCCATAAACAAGAAATAATAAGGCTTTAGAAGCTGACTTACTTATATACTTAGATCATCGTTGTAAAGGAGAAAGTTTTATGGTAAATGTAGAATTAATTGATTCTAGTGTGGCTCGGGTGGGCCATATTTACGTCGCCTTTTTTCTCTCAAGTTTCGTTTTATGTCGTTTAGTTAGAATTTTATATTTTTTTATTTATTCAAACAAAAAATACAATGTTTTTATACATTTTTCAAACTGATGCTTCGATGCTTCGAATTTTAATATTCTTTTTTAGAGTATTAATATTCAATAATAGAATGTATAATAGAACATAAAAAAACAATATTAATTATAAGTTTTATAGAGAAGAAAGACAATTTTCCGTTTATTAGACTCTTAACTGAACATTAGGAATTTCCTAAGACTATGTAAGAATTTCATTTTAATAATAGCAAAATATCAAAGTTACTTTAATAGCGCTCGTTCACTTTCAAATTACGATGCCGAATAAACTTAAAGTAATTAAATTTAATGCACGCGAAGAGAATATAGAATCGAAATTTTGTCCCTTTATTGCCAATAATTAACTTCATTTATGAACTTCTTACTTTTAAATTTTTTATTTTCAAAAAATCATTTTTTTATAAATTTATTTTGAGTTATTTGGTTTAATATCAATCAAGGTAAACTTTTCTGAAATAAAAGAAATTTAATATTTAAAAAAAGAAAGAAAAATAGGTTTAATTTTATTAATCTGATCTGATTTCTGTGACTAATTCGGTAAAACGATTCAATTTAGGCAGCAATTAGAATATGCTTTTTAGAATAATAAGATGTAATGCCACATGTTTTAGTCATTTTCTATTCCTTGCAACTGTTCCTGTAAGTCCAATGTTTTCATAAGATTTGCTACCTTCTCAGTGATTTTTTTTAGATATTAAAATGATATTAAGAAAATAGAATTGAAGAAACAGTAGTCAAAAAGTTTTTTTAGAAGTTATGGAAGGATGTAAATAAAAATTTAGTTGATTTACGTGGGAGAAAGATACATCAGTTTACTCTGAATTTTATTTCCTTGTTTTGATTCTCAATTTTTGTATATTTCTATAAAAAATCTTCAGGAACAATCACTGTGGTAACTGATAAAGCGGATGGAAATTAATTTCAAAGCAATACTCTTTTGTTGTGAATTGAAAAGAAATAAAACGATAAGAGACATGTAGGATAAACAAATATGAATCACTTGATGAGACAACCATTTTTAAAAAACGTTTGAAATAATACAGTCTTAAATATCTTTGAAATTAACTAAAGTCATGATCTGCTCCACAAGCACCTTCAATATTAAAATATTATACCTTTGTAAAATTTCAAAACGAATAATAAACATGAATTTTTAGTTATTCTCATTAGTAATGTTTATTAGAATTTCAGTTTCACTCACATAGTTTCAAAATTATAATAATGTATTTAAAATTTAACATTTTTCAGTATAATAAAGTAAAGATGATAATAATTCGGAAACTTTTTGAGGGAGGTAATCGAAAAATAAAGATACTTTAAAATTGATTTGCACATATTTAATGTAAATGTTGCAATGACAAATAATTTTAAAAAATTTAAAAAAAAAAAGAAAAATTAATTGTAATAGTTAAAAATTGGTCGGAGCCGGTCTGTGGCACAGTCGGTAGGAGCGTTGGATTCGTATGCTTGGGGAACCGGGATCGAATCTCGCTCTCGGCTGTTTTTCAAACGAGCACCTCTGTTATATGTGCTTTGTACTCAGTACACACTTACGAGCTCCGTCGCTAAGGGATGAAAAAGTGCAGTTGTAAAAATCAACTGACCTTGCGTCCCAGTGGATCGGGGTTTGACTCCCTTGGAAAAATTAGAAAAAATAGTTTTCGAAGTTTTCCGAGGGAGCAAACCCGAAGAACACAAAAAACATATATATATAAAGTCCCTCTGGGCAAAACTTGAATTATAATAAAGTCCCACTGGGCAACAAAAAACAAAATATATAATAATCACTTGGTGATGGCCTAAGACGTAACGCTCATATGAGCAAGCCAAGAGGCCAAATAATAATTAAGAAGAAGAAGAAGAAAAATTGGTCGATCTGTGTCAAAATATTAAAGCACAGACTCAAACATACGCATGCATGCATGTATACCCGCATATTTGTTAGAAGAGAATCAGATATTAGGGTCACGACCCTCTTAAAATTCTGCGAAATTGTTTTTAATAAGAAAAATAAGATACGTATTTCGGTGTTTTATTTAACGAAGCCCGAAAACTTTGGTGAAATTAAAAATGTTAAAATTTTTTACAATGTTAGTACATTTATAAATTAAAAAAAAAACTAAATAAATAGAGACTTAAATTGTGTTTAAATGTATCTGAGTTTGTCGATCGTGTTGAAGCCAACATCAAAACGCGGACTCTACTCTTTTGACAAAAACAATTATCCAGAGTTTCAGGACGATCTATGACCCAAATATACACACATGGATATTTTCTAAAACTCATTGATAATGATTAAAAATATCTCTTATTTGAAAAGCTTTTTTTCACGATTACAAAGCTCTGTCTGTGGAGAAGCAATACTTAACTCTTATTATTCTTCAGTTGTTCATCGTATTTCTACTAGGATTATTGAAAATAATAGGAAACAAAGGTTCTCTTATAAGAAAGCTCTTCGGTAACATTTATATTTTATCAGTAACTCAGCTTCAGAGAGAAACATTTACGCAAGGCCAAGAAAAGAGGGATGAAACAACAATTGAAATGCAACGTTGTAATTTTCTCGGACTTTTCCGTGTGTAGCTTCAAGAGAAAGAGAAAAGAGTAAGAGAAATGCGTTTCGTTTTCAAAGAGAAAGAGGCTAAGAGAAAAGGAATTGCGCATTGGAAGCACAACGTTACTCGCGTCTCACCTCTAATTTCCGCTCGATCCGTCTTTCTCTTTCTCATTCTCTTTACTTTCCTGGACTGTTTTCTTCTTCTTTCTATCTTGCTCTCTCTTTCTCTTATTCGAGAGCTCGAGCTCTGGGCAAATTGACTTTTCCTAATAAACCAACTCGCGAGGCAACTTCGGCGAAAATCATTTAAAACTTTGGCTGGCTTTCTCTTTCTCACTTTTCTTTATCTCTCTTTCTCTACGTTACAAATTTGCCTCTCGTTTTAATGCGGAGACCCGCAGCGGCCCACTCTCTTTTACTTTATCATTCCCCTTTTACATTTTCCAGGACTTTCTATCACCCATTGCACACGCCCACCCCGCTTATGCATTTCTTTTACAAACTTTATAAACTTATAATGTATTCTTTTTTCAAATTTTTAAAAATAAGTACGCGAATAATATACCTACTAATATTCCATAATTTTACATGAAATAATACTTTATTATTTTCGGTTTGTATAATAGTTACGTAATTTATTAATTTATATTTACGCAAATATGCTTTTCGTAATTTCAATTTTCTGGATAAAATGCAACATTTTTATTTTCACGGTAAATACATTTTAGCTGCTTTGATTTTCCATGAACGTGATTATTGATATTTTGGGACATAATTCATTAAAAGCCAAGAAGAAAACATTTGTGCATCAAAGTCAATGATATTAAATTTCTAACATGCTATGAATAGAATAATTTGTATTAATGTTATATTTAAAATTTTTAGCAAATTAATTGTCATTTAAAAATAAAAAATAGTATGTAAAGCTTAAAGTTGAAGGAAGAAAATTTAAACATACAATAATTTATCATAATCATATAAACGCTATATAGTGATGGCTATAATAAATTTAAATTTCCAAATTCGTTAAGCATTAACCAAAAGCCAGGAGCATAGCGTATAGCAGTCTATATATAAACACTATCCGGTGCTTTTGTTGTGTTATACAATAGCGAAAAGAGGCGGGAGGCGGCGAAACCGCGTGAGCGGCTCTCTGCATTTTATTCCTTTTTTCGGTCTCTTTGCTAACTATAACATCTATATACGTATACATAGTAAAATATTGTGCTTTAGGATAAAACGAGCGGAAAATTGGAAAATAGAAAAGACTGACAATGTATAGTCTTTTTGTCGGCTTGAGAAAAGGTAAAAAGGCTTTTTGTTTGTTGTACGTTGTTTTTCAAAACCATGCCCGACTTAGAACGCTTACTTTAGTGGTTTGTGTTACTAGTTCCTCTTTTTTTTCTTTTTTTTTTCCTTCTTTTACGCTTTGTTGTTTCGAGGATGTGTGTAGTTAAGTAGCGGAATAAACTCTGCGGTTAGTTTCAGTTTAGGAAACGTGTCCTACTGTTTTGGTTTCATTTTCAGGTAATTGTTTCGTATTTTCAATGGAAATGCCTCGCAAGATTTATATCTAACAAATTGTTATTATCTTTTTGAACATTAAAATCTCCATTTATTTTCATTCATTAATCTTAAACATGATAGTTTTAGAAAAAGATAATTCTAAAGTAATTTTTCTATATTCCCAAAATATTTTGATAACGTATAAATTTATTTATTTTTCCTTGTTAGAAATTAATTAAATTTTTAAAAAATTTTCAAATAATTAGGAAAATCAATGTGATTTGAAGTACTTTGCTGGGGCTATTAAAAGATATATCTCGAAAATGCTGAATGAATTCTTAAAGAGGAAGCTTTGAGAGACAGGTAATATAAACATCGCACACGTGGTTTCTCAATATATACATATAGAAGCGTATATGTATAGCTAAAAAGCCTATGTTAACCGCGTGAGCTATAGAATCAACTCGAGAACGGCGCGTGTACGCGTTACTTCTCTCGCTCCTGCGCGTACGATGTTTACATATTGTCGTTTGTACAGGATTATTATGCGCGAGACGAGCTTCAAGATTTCGTGCTCTTATATATATACATGCTAAATTCCTCAACAGATACCTACAGATTTCGATCAAGAATCATATGTTGCTCTATATCAAATTCCCAAGGTTTATAATCGATTTATTCAATTTTAATGTCTGATGACCTTAGAGAGAACATTCAAATAACTTTACTTCAGGATATTAGAAAAGAACACGCATTTTCAAAATAAAAATATAAATTTGAAAAATTTTCTTTTTATCGCCATGCTTTTAAAAATTCATAAAATATAATAAATTTTCAAATATAGTTAAACTAAAATCAATATCTCGACTCTAATGACATAAAACAATTAAGTTTGATTAATAAAATTTAAATGAAAAACAGTGAAAGCATTCCATTCTAAGCGAGTCTTCTAATAAAAAATTAAAAATCTCCTTTCTCGAGGAATCGAAGAATTATTAGATAATCGAACTCTGTTCGGTTGATTATCAAATAGATTGGATATTCTTTTCTCCTCTCTTATCCTCACAAGCATTAATACTGAATTCGCTCAGCTCTGTGTAGACTAATTATCCAAACCTTGATTTAAAATTAAAATAATTACGTTAGTATAACTGATCGAATCAAATAACATTATGATGTATAGATATGTTATTATAATTTGATATTATTCAGTTATCTAAAATGATATTTATTATTCAAGGCCATAAGAAAATTTGATTTTTTAACTTGGCATTGGCTTTAATTGGTTGTATGAATGAAAGAAAATTCGAGGTCGGATAATTTTGATTGAGATAAACTTTTGTCAGAAAATGTATTTTCAAGGATTTATTAAAACAGGAGTGAAGTAACAAGAGAGATTTCTAAAAATATAGAAAGGTCATAGAACAAGACTAAAGAGAGTAAGAAAGAATGACGGCTGACATTAGCATAAGGTTATTCTACTTCGTATGAATAATTTATCGAAACATCATGCTTTGATCTTAATTGATCATCGCATTTTTTATTTTACTCAAAATAACTTTTAATTTAAAGTTCAATATCGTTTTTTTTTTTTTGCATAATGAAAAAAATATGTATAAGTAATTCAGAATTCTATTAAGGAAGTTTTAGCGGGTAGAAGGGCAGGACGGTACGACGGGGAGCTTTCGAATCTTATATTCATTAGAATTTAGCATTTTCTCTCTTTCCTCTGCGCTCTCTTTCTCTCTCTGAAAACTAGTTTGGCAAGTAATCGCACTTTCACGAAACAAATATAAAACTTAAAATGGTAAAGTTTAATAATTGTTATTGAAATATTAACGGTTTTAATGTCTTATAGTTATAGGCCTACTCGTTAAAATAAAGTTTAATAATTTTCACCTTAAAGCTACGGACTTTTGCTTTTCCAAAGTAAAATTAAAGTGCCTAAATTTTATTAGAACTCGTATATACTTTGAGAGAAAGAGAGAGCTCTCTACTACTTTCTTTTGTCTTGTCAATATTTTATTTCAAACTTTAAGAAGCTAAAATACGTTTTTACCACATTTCAAAACTTTCGAATTTATAATACTTCACAAGTACGAAATTTCAAAAAATTAATCAATTATAGAAATTTAAAACTTTGATTTTTTTAATATACGATAAAATCAGAGAAATAAATTTGAAATTATTTTTTAAAATCCTAAGTAAAATTATTATTATATATTACTGTTAAAATACTGTATTTACCATACGAATTTTATAAGCTATACGGTTATTACAATTAAGCATCTAAATTTTTAAGATGCTCATCAATTATCATTAAATTTTACATTTCGTTCATCATAAACTATTCTAAATATCATAAAATCTTTCAAGATGTTTATTAAATTTTCACAAATTTAAGTTTTTTGAGATACAAAAGCAATACTTTTATTCGATAGGTATTTGAATTTACTTTTCTCATTTTTCTTCTCACGTTTAATAATGAATGACACTGTAAATTGAACTTAAATTATATTTCCACGTGAAGTATTAAAATAAGATTATTTGATTTTTCAAAAACGCCAATAATCGATGAAAAGTTTGAAAAAAAAAATAAGAGTCTGCGCTTTCATGAGGAAGGTGGTACCTTGAGCGAGACATAGGCCAGGGGATAAGAGCGGCTAGAGGGAACGCGCAGTTCTTATTGATTCAGAGGAGAACGAGAGAAGCCGCCCACCACCTTCTAGATGTGGACGTGAAACTCATGCCCACCCTACCTCCACTTCTTCTTCTTCTTTACGCTACTTCTTCTTCTTCTTCTTCTTCTTTAGAGCTTTTCTAAGAGAAACTGGCAGGGGGAGGTATGCTGTGTTCTTTATCTTTGTAAAAGATGATGAGACTAGATGTATAGGGTTGGATGGTAAATGAAGAAGGATGACAAACCAATTTTGTTTTAATTTTTTCCAATTTATTTTCTTTTTTTTAATCATGATCGTTATTGTATCTTTTTATGATTTAATTTATAGTTTTGTCAAAAGTTATTAATTTCTAAATAACCGATAAAATTTTTCAAAACTTTTTTCTCAACTTTTCCGTATAATAAGAGTTTTTCCGAAAAATTTTAATTTTAATACAATTTAAAAATTACTTTGATTTTTTGAATGTGTTCGAAATTAGTTTATTATTTAGATGAAAAAAATTGAGTATTACTTAGCAGAAAATATAATATTTTCCAATACGTAAAACTCTTATAATTTTTGCCAAATCTAGCAGACTCTAAATAATATTAAAAAGCGTTACCTTCGGTCAATCATTAGAAGTTTGTATGAATTTTTAAGATTTAAAAATGAAATTCAAAGTCGGAGAAAAAAAAGCTTGTGAAAATTCTTGTTATTCATCTCTCAAAGTGTCTATATACGAAAGTCTTTTGCAAACTGCGCATGTCGTCTCCCTGGAAAGTTTGAGCTTCTCTGGTGATGGGCGGTAGAACGAAAGTATATAAGAAAGTGTGAAAGGGTGAGCGCTTGGTGCTTGAGAACGAACGAAGAAAGATCGACCGGCGGCCATCTTTATTTCTTTCTCCCTCTTTTCTTAAGCTTGTCGTTAACGACTTTCCTACCCGCTCACGACTTTTAAAGGAAATATTCCTTCTCCTTCTACCTTCTTACGTTTTCTTACTTTCTCTAGACGACTGTGCATTTTCTCACTTCTTCCTTCCTTTTACTTAACTTCTTCTTCTTCTTCTTCTTCTTCTTCTTCTTTGAACTAGCAGCAGAGTTCGAAATAGCTTGACGACGTCATCTCTTCTGACCGGTTTTCTTTAACTCATGTGCTTTACGATGAAGAAGAGAGAAAAGAAGAAGAAATTCAGGCTTCGTGCCAGAAATGTCTTAGCGAGAAAATAGTATTTCATCTATCCTTTTCGAGAATATATCGAATGAATATAGATGTATGCATTTCTTACCAATGAAATTCAATTCAATATGCGAGAAAGAGATGAGCTTTCCTAAAGAAGAGATGACGCGTGAGCAAACTCCTATCTGGCTTAAGTTAAAGAAAATATTATCACTTTAGCTAAGAGCCAAGAAAGGATTTAATCATTTTCATTTTCATACCTTCTTTACATTTTTCAAAGACACATGCGATCAATTTTTAAATTTGGATTATGTTATATTTTTTTAATTTTCAATGATAAAATATATCTTTCTTTTTACTATGAGAAATTCATTACAATTCAATCTTAATTTAAAAATTAAATCTATAGGGAAAAAATTTTTTTTCTCATATTATACTTGGATATTACGTATTTTAACGCGTATTTACAATAAAAAGTGTAAGAATCGAAGTAGAAAATTCTTTGGGAGATAAAAAAGCTTTCGTGTCCGATTATCGACAAAATAAAAGAAGCGGAAACACATCAAACGATATATTGCTTCAAGTATATGATGTACCACGACGAGACAGTCTACAAGAGAAAAATAAAGGTACATAAAAAGAAAGAGAGAGAGAGAGAAGGGGAGAGAGATACATACAGTGTAGTTGAATTAATGTCGGTGGACCGCAGACGTAAACTGTTTCCAGCTAACTCAAATTGAGCGAGAGCTTCATCGTCTCTTCTATTTGCTATACATTGAATCCTTCATTTTCTCGCATCCTTTTCCCCATTTACCCAATAGAATTGTCTTTTTCTTATTTGGAATAGGACAATTAAGCTTTTTGTTTGTCTTACCCAAGCGCATCGAATCGTCTCTAAGAATCAATGGCTTATACCGTTTCAATGGTCAAATTAGTTTAAATTATCTTGGATATTGTCTCAAATAACATCTTATGTAACATTATATAACTTTGTATGTTAATAAAAATTTTTAAAAAAATCATGTAGCTTTTATATTTACTTTATTGATGGCATTGAATAAGAATATTTGCATTATTTTAGCTCACAATATAAGCTTTTTTTATAAGCATAGTAATTAAAATAAACTTTTTTTTGTTGATGTTAGTAATCAGAATTCAAATTAAAACTTGATGAATGCAAAAGATTAAGAGCAACGAAGAAACGTCAGAGAAGAAGCAACCAAGTGTACCTAATTATCCACGGTCTAATTGCTAAATCGATAACAACCGTCTTGAATAGGGTACTTTAAATTATACTTTACTTGAGAGCAAAGACTAGAAAGAAAAAAAAATTTTTTTGCTTTTTTATGAAAAATTGCCAAGTTACTATAGCTGATTAATGGCTTAGTCATCTACTTAAGTAGGAACTTCTAATGGTCTGTTTATCTTGTATTGGTATATATATTATCTAATTTTTTTAATTTCTGAGTAATTAGACCACTTAAATGAACCATTGTATGCGAAGATAATTTTAAAATTCTTAACTTTATACTAAACATAATTTATTATTTTAATGAATACATAAAAAAATTAAAGTACTAAAAATTTGTTTTATAATATTTAACTTTCAAAATCTTAGTATACTTTTGAAAAATTATAAATAATAATTGCAATTTTAAAATAATATTGAAATATTGTAAAAGTAAGGAATAGTCTTCTCTAATTATATATTGTTAGGGTAAAATTGTAGAAAATATAAGTAAAGTCGGAGACAATTGGTTCTTTTTCCTTAGCAAAGCCACCCCTTGATAGCTATACATACTAACACCCCCTTTCCACAATCTTTCGCATAAAGCGCCCAGCTAGAAAGCTTTCAGGGTAGAAAAGGCGGGCAAGAAAGTTCAACTTACCGGTCTCTAGAAGAAGAAGTAGAAGAAGAAGAAGAAAAGGGGGAGAGGTAGGTACGCTTTCGCGTAGCGTCTCTGAATTCCAATTAAAATTTTCTTCTCTAAAAACAGAGAAGAAAGAAAGAGCGAGAGGAGGGGGTGAACGTTAGCGAGCGAGAACAAGCGTTCTGCGCCCCGAGGATGAATAGATGAAACGAATAGTTCTTTCTCTCTCTCTCTTTCACTTTCGAGAAGCCATGCGATACTTATAGTATATAAGAAGGCGGGCAGCCGGCGAGTAAGAAGAAGAAGAAGAAGAAGAAGTAAAGAGGAGGAAGGGGGATTGAACGTAATTAAAGAAGGGGGGTGCCAAGGCAGGCAGCAACAGCAGCAGAACCAGCAGCAACCAGCAACAGCAGCGCGCGCACTTATTTCTCAAATACGGAAAATATAGGGTAGATGGAGAGAAAAGGCGTAGGTAGCGCGTTCCCGAAGCCTTGGGGTACACAAGACTTTGTTGTTTTCACGACATTTTCTCTCTCTTTCTTTCTTTTTATCTTTCTCTCTGACTGTTTCAAGCCCAGAGAGAAAACTCCTTTCTCGCGCCTGATATCAATGACGAGCTCGCTCGCTGTCCTACCTCTGCGCTCTTTTCTTTACTACGACTCTAAAAGAGAGAGAGAAAGAGAGAACCTATCAGAATTCCGTTTTCTAGCTTCGAGTCTTCTACAGAAGAATACATATAGCGCTTGTTCTTCGGAGCTTTCGATTCGCGAAGCTGGAAGCGACTCGCTTTATCTTTATGAGAGACAAGGACTTGAGAAAGGCTCTTTCTCTTCTCTTCCCTTCCCTTCCCTCCTTCGCTCCCCTTTCTATCTCTTCCTTGCTTCTTTTTATTTGATTTTATGTCTGGAGTATAATGTTTCTTATCTTGGGAGAATGTTTGAGCTTTTGTTATGAAGCTCTTCTTTTACTATTGTTCTCTCTAAAGAATTATTGGAATATATTTTCTTTATATTCAAAAATAAAAGTATCATGTTTTTCATTGTTATAGAAAAAATGAGATATTACAAAAAATCTTGAGTATCTTAAAAAATAAAAATCTTAAATTTTTAAAATATTACATTCCTTATAGCTTGCGCGTACCTTTCATACAATACAATTTCATATTATATATGTTTAAGATTAAGTTTTTTGTATCTAATTAATGAAAAGCATATTACTTAAAAAAAAAATTACTCTCCAGAAAATAATACTCAGAACTAGTTCCTCTTTGGTTTTTGTTTGTTTTCTGTAATCAATATATATTAACCATTACATCAAGGTGTTATTTTTGAAAGCTATTTTTTCGAGATTTTTGCTCATATCAATCAATATAGAAAAACAGCTTTAGAATATGAATGTATTTAGATCTCTGAAATATTAAAAAAAAATTAATATTTTTTTCAACTTACACAAATTTCCTTTTAGATTTAATTATAGTCATCTCAATTTTTCATTTCTTTGAACATCGATGGTATTCCCATCTTCGTTCCTGGTTGCGTATCGTTTTTCTTGTTTGTATTAAAGCTTACGCTACATCTAATACGTATGCGGAGAAACCGAAGGGCGTACGAAGCCCGACTTCTTTTGTATTCGCATTCGTTCATTTACTTCGTTAGTTACTCCTTGTTTTCGTAGACACGCCAAGAAGAGAATTTGCATGACAGATCTTTGGAATTTTTCAGTTTTCTTTTCAGACGTTTCTTGCAAAAGGGGCTATACGCTTTATAACTGTAAGACGGCGCAACGATATATGAGACAAGTTGTCTTCACCATCGACTTATGGATGGATGTCTTGGTATTCATAGCTTAGATATTTCTTACCGTCTGAGAATCTTAACTTAGGGTTTAAAGTATTTGCATTTATTTTTCTCTTTAATTTAATCAAATTTTATACTTCCTTTATCTTCTTAATCATCAAAGTAAAATTAACAAAAGTCTTCCTGGAAAATATTTTTTAACAAACAAACATAAATTGGTTTTAAAATTCTAAGTAGCAGATATTATCATTTTTTTACTCATAACAAATAAATTTAAATTCTAAATATATCATAACATACTTTAAAATTAATTAATAAAATACTTCATTAAAGATCAAGTAATTTTTAATAAACCTGTTTAAACACATATACACAAACTAAGTAAAGACATTAGTCAGACACCATTATCCGACAAAAGCAAAGTCCTCATCATTGCCAAACAAGCCTCTAAAAAAAGAAGGTAAAAAACTTGAAAAGCGTCCCATAAAAATAAAACAAGTACACGACAACATCCATTAACTTACCCCTCATCAACGGACGCATCGTCATTAAACCGTAAGTGGCCATCCCTAAAAAAAAAGAGAAAGAGAAAAAAAGGAAGCAACCTCTACCACAAGATGAAAAAAAAAGAAGAACAGAAACATAGAGAAGAGAGTAGGAAAGCACGTAGTAACGGTGGACGACAACGAACAGGTTGCCGTAGTCAAACAAAGCACTTCGCGCAAGCACGCAGGCATCCTACACACGTGCTTCTTCGCACGCGGCCCATCTCATCCTACGTTACTCTTCTCTATGCGTATGTAATACAAGCAAACTTACCGCAAGCTTCTCTCAAAGCTGAGAGAGCATAGTCAAAGCAAAAAAGATCACTTTTTTTTAAATAAAGTTTTATTTGATTACTATACATTCAAACTATTCTATGTAATCCTTAAAAATTTTAAGTATGCACTATCATAGTGAAGTTTATTATTATTATTTCACGTATTAAAAATATGACGAATCACCTTAAATTGGAAAGTCATGCTCGAACAAAGCGAATTTTCAAACCTCTGAAAAGATGAATTAGTTACCCTTTTAATATCACAATTTCAAAAGAGCGAATATACTCTTGAAATAAAACATCATATGAAAAATTCGGCTTGTTCAATTATAATAGTATATTACGCAACGAGTGCGTAAAATATGTGATTATCGCACGAGTCGGTTTTGTCGCCCGAGCGCAGCGAGGGCGACAAATGAGACGAGTGCGATGATCACTTTACGCATTAGTTGTGTATATTATTTTTTCTAACAAGTGCGCAAAATTCTAAGAATGACAAACTTGCGTCTGTGATAGCATGTACAATCTTGTTCAAAGGCTATCAAGATTGTAAGAGGTAGTCGAGGTCGGGGCGCAGGACGGGGTCCAGGGGCGGAGCCCCGGTGGGAGTGCAGGGGCAAAGCCCCTGCCGGGGTTCGGGGGCAGCGCCCCCGCCTCCAAAAAATAAATAATATTACTAATATAAAAATAAAATTAATAAAACCATCAACGGCAAGCCGGAGTAGAACCTGATATCGACCGAGTAACAATTGAGTTGTTTGTTATTTACTCAAGTATTAATCGGTGTATCTTCAAATTAAAAGTTGAGCGCAATAGATATTATTATTATGAACATCTATGCACAAGAAAAAAAAATCTACCGCTTTGTTTTTGAGAAAAGTAAGTAACGCCAAAGTTCTTTCGCGTTACTTACTTTTCTCAAAAACAAAGCGATAGATTTTTTTTCTTCTTGTGCATAAATATTTGTAATAATAATGTCTATTGCGCTCAACTTTTAATTTGCAGATTCACCGATTAATACTTGAGTAAATAACAAAAATCTCAGTTAGACAAGGATAGCTCTCAAATTAAAATTCCATGAAAATATATTATTAAAATAATAATTGAGAATTCCTCCCCCCTCTTTAGTATTTGTAGAAATTTACCCATTTAAAATGGTTATAAGCCAAGAAATAGCATTAAATCCATTTTTACTAGGGATTAACTAGCCATTAAATGGAATCATTTCTACCAGGGTATTTAAATGATTAACTCTAAGATTAATTAATAAGAGAGTTCACGTATCGCGAAAAAAATTGTACATAGCACTTTAAAAGAGCACCACAAGAGCTTTCAAATGAGATGTATAAATGTCTGTTATGATGTATAGTTCCTGAAATATAATACTTTAAAAATTAAAAAAATTTTTTTTAGATGAAATCATTTTACGCACGCTGAAATCATTTTACGCACGCTGAAATCATTTTACGCACGCTCAAATCATTTTACGCACGCTAAAATCATTTTACGCACGCTCAAATCATTTTACGCACGCTAAAATCATTTTACGCACGCTGAAATCATTTTACGCACGCTGAAATCATTTTACGCACGCTGAAATCATTTTACGCACGCTCGATTCATTTTACGCACGCTAAACAAATGCATCTCATAATATGATATTTTATGTACGCAAACGGGTACATGAAATCGAATTTTGCGCACGCCGTTAGAAAAAGAATATTGTGAGAATATCAGAAAATAAAAATCTATTTAATTTATAAACATCGTTAGAATATTTCGTTTAAAATATTCTAGATTTAAAAGGTCAATAAAATTTTTCTCAAAGAAATTCCAAACGAAAATTGTTTGGCATCTTGGCATTACGGTGATGTTTTCTTAGCGGAGAATCGATATATCTATATAGATTAGTTATGCGAGTGCGAAGGCGCCTGGTATCATCGTTTGTATATATAGAAAAGACGTAGTCACTAGTGGTCGGCGCGTATTTCGTGAGGCATTTTATACTCTCGCCGACATCCGTATCCGTGGTACCTCGCGCGCACATTTCTTCTATATTCAGATATATTCGTGTATATATAGATATACATTGCAAGGGGTGAAGAGGGTATTCTTCTGGCAGGGTGGTAATGCGGGAGAGCGAACGAGCGGTCCGCCCCTCGAGGCTTGATATTTAAATCTCCCCTTTTCTAATTTTACCTCCTTCCACCCCCCTTAGCTGCTGACGCCGGATAGCAGCGAGTCTTGCCCAAGAGTAAGAGGGAAAGAGAATTTCTACATATAGATAGGTGCTTTCGCGGAGAAGGCGAGAAAGAGAGAAAAGAGAATACGACGACGACGACGACGTCGGCCGTTACACCCCCACCCCCCTTAAGAAGGCGAGCGCGAGAAAGGGGCGCCGTCGCTGGCTGGCGCGGGCTTTGGCCGCCATCATGAAAATATTAAGAACTCAGGAAAATGGCCGACCCCCACCCATCCTCATCTTTCGCACGAGCTAAGGAAAAGCTCTCTCTCTTTTTCTCTTTCTCTCGGTCTCTTTCTCTTGGCCGGGGTCGAATAAAAGGGGGGTTGCTGCGCAGCGAGGCAGCAAGAAGAAGAAGAAGAAGTAGAAGAAAAAGAAGAAGTAGAGGAAAGTTAGAGTCTGCGAGGGAGCGGAGAAAAGAGAGCTTCTAGAAGAGCAGACTTTCTCGAGGCCGTGAGGAACTCGTTTTCTCAGTTTTCTCTTCCCACCCCCCACACCTTTTACTCTCTTTCTACTTCGTCGTTGGAAAGTAACTTCGTTCAGAGCGAACGAACGCGGCCCCGATCGCACAGCTCTTGGGCGCCATACATTTTGCACGAGAAAATTACACAACCCTTGGGTATTTTATCGGCGACGTAGAAAGAGAAAGAGAGAAGGTTACTGCATAGGGTGTGGGATGAAAGTTGGGAAAAACGCTCGTAGATGAAAGGAATGGGCGCCAACCTAAACTTTTTTTATTTTTATTCAACTCGGAGCAAATTAAGATTTTTAAATTTTCATTTTATACACTTTATTTGTCATTTTAAATTACTCTTTCTTTACTTAGGATATATTTAATTAATCAAAAAATAATTTCTTATGTAAAATAAAACTTTTACTTTAAATGCATTGCACCAGTTTGTATTATTTAAAATTTTTTTAAATTTACTTTTAATAACCCTTTGGAAGAATTTAAATAAGCCTAATTTAAAATTTAATAAAATATCCTCAATCTTAAAAATTTAAGTTTCATCATTTATTTAAAATTTTGTATAAAAAAAACTTTTTTTAAATCTTTCCAAGAACTTTCCATTAAATTTACCTTTAGAAAAAAGACGAACAAAAGCTGACCTTCAATTACCGTTTCATGCAACCCGTGCGCTCATAACCAGGTCAAGTAATTCTGTCGAATAACACCCTTCCTTTGTAAGGAAAACAAAAAAAAAACCGAAAAAATGCTCACAAAAGAAAGAAAAGAAATGCGTGAGTAACAACACCTCTGTAAAAAAACAGGTGGTCCTTGGGCGCCTTTAACCATTTCAGCGAATAAGAGAGAAAACACGCGAGAGACGTGCGCTTACTTCCGGCAAGCAGTGTATAACTATATACACATGAGTTTGTCCCACATTTCGCACTGGCAGACACATATTCTCCCTCCTGTGTAGTCTATATGTGTGCGTAAGCGCGCTGGGATTATCTCTCACGCGTCACGTGTGTGTACGCATCTATACGTGTAGAGTATATAAGGTAACGGAGCAGAGAAGAGCTGGGGAGCCTCGAAATTAATTGGCGCGATTGCGTTACGATGATCGAAAGGGAGTGAGAGGGAGGGAGAGCGAGTTTGGGAATGATGATCCCTGCGGAGAGTGGGAACCTTGATGGTTAAGAGGACTCTCTGATGACCAGCATTAATAAGAGCATGTTGCGCAGATGCTTTCTGTCTGGAGTTCTGTTTTCGTCTGATTTTCAAGGCTATTATTGTTGTCAAAACTAACTGCCAGATGGCTTATTTCTTTTCTCATAAAAATATACCTTTCTTACAAGCATAGATTTACAAAATTAATCAGAGCTTTTTTATACAAAACAATACACTTTTATGACTTTCCTTGCTTATTCGAATAATCGTTGTCTGATGTTGATAAAGCATTCACGTTCATAATTTATGTTTCAAGTCATCAAAATTTTTTTTACTCACTTTTTTTAATAAATATAAAACAAATAAACTTTTTTTTGCTCGCTTACCCTACACCTAGGTATTTCCATTGCATTTCATCATATGAATTCATCTCTATTTTATTTTTCACTAATTTTAATTAAAATATAGAAATATTATATAATAATATATAAAAAAGTAAGAGAAATAATATTCTTAAGATAAATTAAATTTAAAGAGAAAATTTAAGTTAAATGATCTTTTTCCATAAGTTTTTCTTACTCCTAGAATACAGAAACTTGCTTCGAGTAAGAAAACGAGCGGAAGCTTCTTCGGGCAAAAGTTTGTAGCACCTTTGAAAAATCGAGCTTTAGCTGCTTGTCTGGCAAGCTCTAAGCTACTAGCTTCCGCGATTTTCTAGCGGAACCTCGAAATTCTAAGAAAATTGAAATGATCCTTTCTCTTCTCCGTTGCGCTTGTACATATATCTCCTAGCAGCTTCTTACAAAGTTCTCTCTTGTATTATCGCTTGGGTAATATGTCTTCGTCAGCGGTCGCCATCTTGGCTTCGGAGGAAGCTTCGCTTTACTTGAAGAGACTAAAAGGAGCGAGAGAGGAGCAGGGGGTAAGGGAGGGCGATTAAGAAAATGAAGATAGATACTGCGGGGATAAAGGCCGCAAGGTGTTGGTGCGATCAGCAAGAAATAGCAAGAGAAGAGAGCTAGCAGTAGTCGATCGCCTGGAAGATTTCTCGTTTAAAGCACCAAACGCTTGTCGTTGGTTTAATCATTTGGAATCGGAACGTCGAGCGATTAATTTTAAAGGGCTAGGGAAGAACTCTGCCGCTGCTGGACAGCAACTCATGATGGAAAGAGAGAAACCAGCTCACCGACTAATAAAGCGGAATGATATTCGAATAACGCCGTGTCATTGACACGCACTTTACTTTAATTCGCTAATTCTTCATGTGGTTGAGAGTTGCAAGAGAATTGATGCCAAAATGTTTTTGCTCGAATGATTCGGTTGCTCTTGAGAAGCATGCTCTTAAATGTATATTTAATACTTGATGATGCGGAGGATTTAATCGACTTACGTGACATCCTCGGATTGCCTGTATACCTCATTTTGTTATAATGAGTATGATGGCTTATTGTCTTGGATATTGGTTTTTCGAAAGTAGGTTAAGCAAACAATATCAATTTCATGTTCATTAAATTTTTCTAAAATGCACAATTTAATTCTATATATTTCATAGAATATATAAAAAAATTAACTTTTTCATTCTCTTAAAATATAATTAAAGCGTTGACTGTATTTGGCTACTGTAGTGGCCAAACCACATTTAACAGTTCATTATCAATTTTGAAAATTTCTTACATAATTTTTATATGATAAGAATTAAATTTTTATTGTTAAAATTTTTTTATATATCATCTATAACTCTAAAAAAAAAAGAAATAATCAATTTTCAAATTTATTTTTCTTTGAATTTTACAACAAAAACTTTTTTATTATAAATTTTAATTGAAGATGCTTATAAAAAAATCGGAGTGCATGGGTTAAGCTAATATTCTTGTTCTTGTTCTTTAAATGACCTTGGGCTAACATTCTTGTTTATGAAATTTATTATTTTAATCATATAAATTGAATTTTTTTTAAAAACTTAATTTTGTCTTGAAAGCTTTTCCTGCGTCATTTGATTATTGGTCGTTTAATATATCGATATAACATAGTTTAACTTTTCTATTCCTCGAAGCAGAAGTATCTATAAAGAAACCGATACTCATAGAGAAAGCATATAGCCAGTCTGAGTGCACGCATTGGTGTTCAATTTTTCATGAGACTTTACAAGCCCCTATACGCGATTGACCGCACTTGGTTCTTTCCTCAGCCACATACACATATACATATAGTGAAAATTGTCGAACACAAAGAGAAAGCTCGCTGGCTCTCTTCGTGCAGCGAAGGAACAAGTGCTCGGGGAAATATGGTGGTGGTACCTTTCATCTTTTTATGAGGCACTTAAGTGCCGGGGTAACCATAGCAACCAAAGGATCTATATGCTTGTGCTAGACTACCCTCCCAGCCTCTTTCCTTCTTTTTCAGTATCAGGGCCAATCGTAAAATTAAGTAATGAGAAGATAAGAAAATATCAAGCCTCTCCTTCCTCCGTGTGGAATGGCCGGAACGCTTGCGGCACTCCGGAAAAGAGGCAGACGCAGTCTCTCTCTCTCTCTCTTCGAACTATGGAGCTTGGGAAAAATGTGCAAAGTTTCGTCGTCACGACAAAATTTTCGGATAAACGAGAACTCTTTTACGTTAGGAATTATGAGCCAGCTTCCGTTTTTATTTATTCTATATTTAACTTTTTTGTTAATATATATTTTGACCTGTTTTCTAATTTATAGTGAAATTTTTTTCATAGAGACTTGAAAGCAAGATGATGGGCTGTTGCTTGTTCGTAAAGAAGACGAGACAACATGAAAAAGAGACTGAGTAGTAAATGAAACTACCTCCACCAACGCTGGAAATTCCTTAGAAATTATGAGCTGTTTTACAGCCTCAAACTTTGGCTTATACTTTTAAACGAATAATAATATAAAATGTATGATACTAGATGCTGCTTAAAAATTTTTTATAAGTCTTGAAGCGCAGTATTTTTAAATCTAAAACTTTCATTAAAACTTACTATTTTATAAACAAATATTACTTTTATAAGTCAATTCACGTTTGATGATATTCGGTATTTGCACTTTCAAATTCAACTGATGCTGAATGAACACTGACTATTTTTAGAAGAAATAAAAGGCTGGATAAAAAAGTTTTATGTACCCATACTAAAAAGTTTGAGCTATATTTTTACTAGTAAGTATGATATAATTACAATACAAAACATTTCAGTGATAGAGATCTTCTATATTACAACCCACAAGATCATTTATAAAATCTCGTACACACTAAAGCCTTAAAAAAAAAAACTCGCGCTCCATTGTTGAAAAAAATGTGAAAAAGAATATTAAATTGGGAAGTTAAAGCTAGTCATTAATGTTTTTGTCGGTGGTTTTGCGGCTCAGTTGTAAACAAGTAATACACACATACATAGAGATTCTCTCTGTATTATCTCTTTCTCTTACTATTCTCTTCGTTTGGCCCACTCAGCAAGTACATATATCGTTCTCTTCAGTTTCCCTTGCTACATCCTACCTCTTTCACTATTCTCTTCGTCACTCTTCTTGTCCGTGAAATATGCGCATACGTGCCATTCCATGCGAGTTAATCTGTTGTTTATCAAAATGCTTATTTATTAAATTGTTCGAACTCTAAATAAAAAAGTTTATGAAAAACTTAAAGATAACTATTTTTTGATGATGTGCTTGTGGACTGGAATATATTTTTATATAATTTTAAAATTTTATTAATACCTACTTTGTAGAATTACTTTTTAAACTGAAATTTTTGAGCTTATATTCAGATAAAATATTTAAAGAATACTTAAACAATAACATTAAAGCAATAATTCTTAGCTGAAAAGTGACATTTAACTAACGAAATATCCCATACGTACTTAAAACGAGGCTCTTTGCTCGTTAAGCGCGCGCGTAACACCTCATCGTTGCTGTTCATGTATACACCCTTGTATAACTTAATCGTTCCGCATCACGATGAGGCGGCTCTCATTTCTAAAAGCTGTTCGTTGCTTCTTCTTTTGAAAAGGATGCACGCCATAAGGGAAAAAGTAAGCGTTACTTTTTTTTATCGCCACTTTGCGAATGATGAAGGTACGAATTAACGGGATTAACCAGCGACCGTCTGTCTTTTTCAAGCTCTTCTTTTTTCTTTATTTACCTTTTTTTCTTGAATCTTGCGGAGTGGATATAATGAAAGCGGCTGTAAAGATTATTCAAGTGAATTTTTGAGTTAAATTAATCCACGCGAATTTTTGTTGCTTCAAAAAATATTTAATCCTTATTTTGAAACCCCACTTGAACATTGCTTTGAATTTAATTTGCGTATACAATAATTTCTTTGGCAGATTTTATTATTTGTAACAAGAAATAAATGTTTACAAAAAAGATGATTTTTATTTTATGATCATAAAAATAAAAGTTAATTGGATTAAATTTTTACTGAAATAAGTAAATTTTAGGTAATTTTTTAATTTTTCGAAAATATGAAAATTTGAAAATCAGCTTAGTAAACTAAGATTTTGCTCGAGTGAACGAGATTTTGGTCTATTTAAAGGGCAGCAGCAGCAGCAGGTTTCTTTCCTTTTCTCTTTGTAAGAGCACAGCCGTCGGGCAGCTTAAAGCGCACTCATTTCCTCTCTCTTTCTTCCAGTAGGGCGCTTGAGAAAGAGCAAAAGCACGTCTTGGAAATTCTTGTTTAACGACCCTTTTCCCGGGGCATTATATAGTCACGCGCTTGGCCCCAGAGCAGCAGCCCCCGTACGAACGATTGCGCTCGGCCGAAAAGTTTTATAGCTTGAATTTTGAAAGTTCGCGCAGCATCAGAGCGTAGAGCAAACGAGAGAAAGGATAAGAAGAAAGAAGAAGTATATATACGTGTGAGTGAGTCTATATGTGTGCACATGAAAAGTAAGGCGGGCATAGAGTTTGCCGTAAATTTTCTCGCGACCTGAACGAACGAACGAACGAACGAACGAGTTTAAAGGAGTGAGGATATATAGAAGGCGATATGCTCTCATATCTTTTTGGCATCTCTAGACTTTTGCCGATTGTTCAGTTTACGTATGTGCCAGTAAGTTCGACGCCGTGCCTTTTCTTATTATGCTTCATCCTTTACCAAGACCATCTTTATTTATTAAACAAGTTTCAACTTTTATTTAGGATCAAAGCTCAATTTTAACTAATGTCACCGTCAATTTTTTAAAATACGATATTAAATCTGCTTTTTATTATTTAATTATAGAAAATTCTGTTCTATTTTCTTTAATTTATGAAATTTCATGCTTTCTTATTCATAAAACATAAATATTTTTATAATCTTTTTCATAATTGAATGACATAGATGAATGTTTTATTTTTTTTCAAAGTCAATTATACACATTTTCAGAAATGAAACCTTAAGCAAAACAAAGTTTCAAAGAAAAATATTTAAAATTTAGATTTGCAAACTAAATAAAGGAGAAATTTTTTGAAAAATTTGAATTATATATTTAAAATCTGAATATTAAGTTATACAGTATTTATATTAATTTTATTAAAAATTTAAACAAAATTCATGTAAATCACGGGTCTCTCTCTTTCTCGTCTCTGAAAAGTTCTTGTATGAACAAAAGAAAGTCTCACCCTCATCGTAGGAAAAAGGAAAGGAAAAGGCAAGCACCGTTGGGCGACAAGACTCATATAACGAAGTACGAATTCCCCCTTTTACCTCCTTTTCTCAAAAGCGTTGACCCAACCTTCTTCCTTAATACTCCCACTCTTTCTCCCCTTACATACGTTGTCCTCGTATGCGTCGTCGTCGTAGTCGTCGTCGTTGTCGTCGTCGCCAAAAGCGGACGTAGTATGCAGATTCGCAAAATAAATGCCCGAAAGTTTCACTATAACTCTGGCTGCAAAATCTCTGTACTTTCAAGCTTCTCTCTTTCTCTTACTCACACGTGCTGCCACACGCTCTCTCTCTCCGCAATCATCCAGTTGTGCGAACGTACATAGAACGCATTATTTAGTACTTCCGTTTCTCTCTTTCTTTCTCAGCCTGCCCTTCTTTCTCTGGAAAATGGTTAAAGCTTGGTCCGGAAAAACCGGTAGAGGTACAAGTATAAACGTACAAAGCCAAGATAACTAGATATAGGGTAAGAAATCATTTGCTAGAGCTGAGGGTTGAGGATATAATGTGCTTGCTTTACAGAATAGAGATTGTTTTTATTGTTCGTTAATTTTTGGCTTCCGCGCTTGTTTATGTTTAACTGTTGTTGATATTTTTCGGCCAAAAGGATGCACTTTATGAATGTGCCGGAAGGAAGTAGTTACGTAGCGTTTTACTTTATAAAGAATAGTATAATATCAAAATAATAAGTGCTAAGTATAAATTAGTACGGCAACCAAATTTTTGTCACATTATAATAATTCATTTATAATTAGATGAAACTCAAATCACTTTAAAAAATAATCATTATTGTTTTCGCAGTTTGAGATGAAGAATTTGTGAGAATAATTTTTTAATTAGAGTAAGTCTAGGGAGTTTACATTAAAAATTTAAAAAGTTAATAAGTCTTTTTATATTTTATCGAATATAATATAGAAAAATAAAAATCTAAATATATTGAAATCATTTTTATTTAGAATTCTCATGATAAAAAAGTGCCTAAAGCAATTTACAATCATCATAGCCAAAAAATACCCTCTGATACATAAAATTAAACTTTTTATATAGATTTTTTTCCGATCGATATGGGAGCAATAAAAAAAGCAACTTCATAAACAAGCACCTTCCCGAGCACGGATGTCGTAACCAATAAAGCTCCCGAAAACCGCGAGCCAACCACTGTAACATGCAGCTATATAACTTGCACTGGGTGTCTGGTATCCTTTGAGTATCTCATACTCTTATACTCTCTCTCTTTCTTTATCTCGAAAGCTTTGATCGGCCAATGACCGTGTGTATAAACGTTGAAGGTTTCGAAAAAAAGCGATACTCTTCAATTTATATCTTCTATAGTATATGTGTACGTGTATGTCTACGTATACGAAGAGAAGCTTTTGATCGAAAATCCGATGGTGTGTGATAGATAGGGCGTGTAATGAATTTACATTACGTTGTGATTACAAGCAGGGTTGGGCTTTTTGGTAAAGATAAATCCGCAGGCTGTTGTTAGATTTTTTTATAGTTTTTCCCAAATAATTATATAGTTTAATTAAATGTATATAGATTGAATTAAAAATTTTAAAATCAATTTTTTTTATTAAATGTTGCTGATTATTTTTTGTTTTATGATTTCCGAATAAAGATTGATCATTATGTTTTAATTTAAAAATTAATTGATAAATCACTTATATGAAGATAAATTTACATAAAATAAGTACATTTTTAAATAATAATTCATTTAAAAAATGTTAAAAAGTAATATAAAAATAATTAGATAATAATATATATTAAATATATATATTAAGATTTTTGTATATTGATAAAATTTAATTCCTTTTTTTATTAAATTTCATTAATTGCAAATAGTAGCTTTGACCTCATTAATTCATCAATTACGTAGGTTGAGAAAAATATGAGCAGTTTGATTTTCTCTTTGTTCGTGTATGAATACAGAAACAGGTGTACTATGATAAAAAAAACAAGCCACACACCACGTGATGTATTTTTGGGAGGTTGAGGGAAAGGAGGGGGGTTAACGATTAATCAATCGCTATGTTATTACAAGTATGCACGCGTACCATTTAATTGTAATAATGAGAGGCTTGTACATGCATTCACGTGAATAAATTTCCAATTCCTGTTATTTTGTATATATTCGAAATATTTTGAATTTTTAATTAATTTGTTTTTCACGAGAACGATAATGAATATTCAAAAAATTATTAATCTAATTTTATATTACTGTTGATTAAATAATGAAGTACTGAAATACTTGTATTATATTCACGTATTTAAAATAACGTATTAATTAAAAATTTTTGCAGTTATTTTAATCTAAAATTAATTGATCGTATGAAAAATGTAAACTTTTAAGTTTTTTATTCTATCTAAATTAAAATTTAAAATATACTATAAACCAATGTAAATAACTAAAATTATCAATACCGAATAGAATATAATAAGCTGTCGATAATATAGTTTTAAATTTAAGCAGATTTTTAAGTAAAATATTGATATGATGGAAGTTTAAAGTTTGGCGAAAAAAAGCAGCTTATAAACGAGCAAAAACGTCCTCAGTCTGTTGAAGATAAAGCAAGCAAAGAATAATAAGTAGAAAAGGTAAGCGGGGCGGGGCATAACACTTACTTTTGCAACTTTAAAGTCCGTTGGAGGGTGTCTCTGCGTGCTTTCACATGTTTGCGCATTCCCGGAAGGATGGCGCGTTAGCTTCAGAAGAAAGAGAGAAAGAGTAATGCTTACTTGTTTTACTTTCTCTATCTCTTTTCTTGCTAATCCGTACCGAGATTAAGATAACCCCTAAAAATGCTCCAAGACTAAGACGCCAAGTTTGCCACCCTCTGCTTCGCAAGATGTGCTTAAAACGTGAGAATCCCAAGGACCTCGTTCTCTTTCTCTTTCTCTCATAGACTTTGTTATTCTAGCGAACATTTCTCGCACGTACTTTCCATATCCAAGATGTTGGCTAGGCTCACTGCATCCAACTATTATCAGCACTTTTTACGATAAGACATGAGCTTCGTAGAGGAAATTTTATTTTCAAGATACTATCAACGTTTGGACGTGTTGTTTAAGAAAAAAATCTAGAAAAACTATTAGAAAAATATTTGCGATACTGAATTATATGTATGTCTGACCAAATTCAGTCGGTCTCTACTTCGTGGCTGATAGAAAGTATGTTGTAAAATTTTTAAAATTTATTTTTTATTTTATTAGTAAAAAATTTATTT
Organism: Anastatus disparis; assembly: GCA_017163975.1. Classification (NCBI taxonomy): domain Eukaryota; kingdom Metazoa; phylum Arthropoda; class Insecta; order Hymenoptera; family Eupelmidae; genus Anastatus; species Anastatus disparis. The sequence goes on from JAFFSR010000003.1 coordinate 736,008, forward strand.
CTATTCATAAAAGACATTAATTTTTTTTATTTCATTCTGATTTAAATCAAAATTTTTTAAAAATAAGGAATCATAAAAAATTATCTCCTATAAAATGTTTATTATAAAGAATTTCTAAAAAAATTTGATATTAATTTGATATTAAAATTGTAAATAAAATTCCAAAATATAACTTGAAATTTGAATAATTATCATCGATGTACTTAAAACAATTAATAACATCACTAGATTAACCAGTCACAAGAGAAATCCTGTACATCATCCAGTTACTATAAAGATACTTTTTTCTTTGGCCAAATTCGTGCAAACCGACGACATCGTCCTTATGGTCCTTTCTTTTTTGCCTTTAAAAGAGATTGAAACACAGTATGTTCTCGCTTAAAAGGGTTATACACACAGCCTGCAGAGCAATTTTTCACTTTAGGTGGCCCCGGATCTGCGCTAGCTGACCACTTCATAAAATTACTTTATTACGCCGTCCGGGCTTTACATTATTTTTTTTTTCTCTTGCTCCATGAACCTTGTTTTTTGGAAGATACTACGGAGAAAGGAAAGACCTGAGGTTTACTTGAATTATAAGAGGGAAAAAGCTTCGATGGCTGAACACTAATGGTTTTCTTTCTTATGATTTATTATTGGCAATGTATAGAAAGGGTTCTTCTTGTATATGATTACAGTGCTATGTTGTACAGAGAAGGGTTTTTAGTTTGATAGATTATTTTTGTCAAGAGCTTCATCAAATTATTGTTCTATTTGAATTAATGGAAGAACAACATTTTACATATTTTATTACATATAAAAGACAATGTTAATGTCAACAACGATGACATAATATTATTAAATGAATTCTTCAATTCACTTAAGTTGAAAAATCATCGGTAAAAATTTATAGCTATTTTTGTTTCATAATCTTATTAGAAATAAAAATAATTTATTTAACCGCTGACTTAAAATATTGTATATATATTGGAAACAAAAAAAATTTCATTTCCAATATATAATTTTAAGTTAGCGGGAATTTTTTTAACGTTGCTGTAATTATGCTATAATTGCAATGCTAATTAGCGACGGAAATCATCAGTGTGTTTGAGAACAAAGCACATGTATCTCATACAGTGGTGCTTGTATCAATCGGCTGCCGAGAGCGGGAATCGAACTCGGGACCTCGAGATTACAAATCCATCGTTCTACCGACTGAGCCACTGACGACCTCGGTAATATAAATTGATATTCTGTTGACTTTTCTTTGAAATTTCAGTATTTTTTATCATTGTAAAAAAAATTGAAACAAAGGTTACTACGTATAAAACAAATACAATAACTCAATAAAATACAGGGTGTAACCAACGCCCGGCTCAGTGCAAATTTTCAATACCAAAATGACAGAATATCTCTTTGTTCGTATTGCAAAACAGTAATAATAGCTCTCACATAATTTTTCCCTTAATTGTAAAACATTGCTGGAGAGCAAAAGAGAAAATAATTATTTATTCATGAAACATACGAGCTGCGCAAGCTTACGCAATGTTCAATTGTATATACATTTATATAGCATGTAAACGCATAGTCATTGTTAAAGAAAATTACAAATCGTCGCTTTGCAACTTGACAAATGAAACACGCCTGCTTTCTCTTTTCCTCTTTCTATTTCGCTCCTTCTCTTCTTTTTTTACTTTTCGCCCCACCCACTCGCGACCCTTACTACTTAAAGTTTACGCAGAGCTAGTATAACCCTATACCTACAAGTTATACGAGCAAGAACTCTATTGAGAATTCTTGCTATTTTTTTCAAAACAAGTTTAAATATGCTAGGAAAGACTACTTGAAAAAACTATGGTATAAAGGTTATATTGTACAAAAAATTACATTATAGAATTGCTATGTCGTAGACTAGTTTATAAATAAAAACTAAAATGATGTTTTATTATGAGAATAGTCTAGATGACATTTAAATAAGATAGGTTAATAACTGGCCAATCACTGTGTATTTTGCTAAAATACACAGTGTTTTTATAATAAAACGTTTTGCTAACAAAAATCGTAATAAAAATTTAATCGTATTAAATAAGTACAAGTATTTTTATTATACTATTATATAAATTACTACAATACATTTAATATTTTTATTTCATAGTTTATTTTCTCGTTCTTTAATTCTTCAATTATGTTCGTCCAATATTTTTAAAGTAATTAATTTTTAATGAATATAAAAAAAGTGATTTGCATAAATTACAAAAATATTTCAACTAAAAAAGCAAAATTCAAGGAAATTTTTATTTTTTACAAAGAAATTTTTATTATTTATTTTATTTTTTTTTTTTTTTTTTTTTTTTTTTTAAGAAAAAAAAAACTAAAAAAATGTAAACTCATAATCCTATTGTTAGTAGTAACGATAGATCAAGTAGCATCAGCCCTTCGAATAAGCGAGCTCGGGACAATCAATTTCCCAAAAGCAGAGAAGGAAGGGGGTATGCGAATGGTATGAGAGGGTAAATTGTACGTATATATACACACATATCCAAGAAGGCGTAGATAAGCAGTGAGCAGCCGTACGGTAAAAGAGGCTTCTCCGAGCGTGCAAGAATTATACGGCGACGAGTGATTACCCGTAAGTCTACCTACTGCAAACTTCTCAGTTCTTGTCGTCGTCGTGCTCCTAGTCGTAGTCTTCGTATAGTCGTGTAAAGCCTTCTTATTATTTCGTTTGGCTTACAATTATATGCATCCCATAAATAAGCTAACCTTCTCTTATCCTCTTATCTTAACATCTTTCATCTATATATGCCATATAATTAGATTTTTCCCTTATTTTTTCACCTTTACATTGTTAGAATAGTTTTTAAATAACATATGGAAATTATAGTTTTATGTTGTTGTTATTATTAGTTATGTTATTGACTGCATCTAAATAAAAGAGGAAAACTACAAAGGTAGATATGAAGTTAGAAATATAAGCTGCATGTATAAGAACAGGAAAATACATATGAAATACTAACAATTTCATAAATTATTTATGAACATCAATGATGTATTCTAAAAACTTATGCAAGCTTTTAAAATTGTCTTACAAAAACTGAAAAAAATATTTAAAACCTTAATTAAATAATTTTTAAATTCAATTAACAAATTGAAGTCCATAAAATTATGAAAATCATGGTTGATTGCACCCAACAAATTTTAAATAATACAACATTATTAATAATTACGTTGGAATATAAAATAATTATGCAAAGGGTGCGAATGCAAATTAATACAGAGAACGCGCGGATTGTCAATTGATATTGAAAATTACAGAAACCGTGTTTATATTATTTTTTATTGCTTTTTTTTATATTTGTATGCGTAAACGATGTATTTAATTTAATTTATTATAAAACATTGAAATTTATATAAAATGCACCTTTATTATTAACTTGTTCTTCATTATCATTAAATTATTTGTTAATTGAAAATAGCAGAAACGGTTTATCAATATTAATGAAAAAGTAAAATTATGTATTCATGCCAGCATCTTTTGAATAAAAGAAATCCTTTGAAAATAAAATTTCGTGTGTTCTGTGATAATTTTTGATGGAATGGAAAAAAAAAGAATAAAATATAATGAGGCAAGTTAATGATCCGTTAATTATTTATCGAAAGCACTAGCCGATAAATAAAAATGTTGAAACCACACATACGGGGGAAGCACATTGTGGCGAACGAGCCTGCGGTGCAATTTCAAGCTGTATAGACTAATCTATCAGAGCGCGTCGAGGGGTAGAAGGAACGAGAGAGGAGGATGCAACAGCAGCAGCAGCAGCACCAACGCGCCGAGTAATTTCATTGCGTCTCGTCTAATCCATGTATATATATGTGTCCTCTTTCGCTCGCTCACTTTCTCTCTACCTCTCTCTTTATACATTGCCGTAGATGAGATAATGTTGTGATGCCAGCGAATAGAGCTAATCGACCGGTCACTAAATTTTTAAAATTAAGATTATGGATATTTCGGATCTTCTTTCTTTCGTATCTTTCATTTTGAATGAATTTCAATGTTTTAAGGATTTTCACTAAATAGAATTTTTTAACAAATATATTTTGCATCTTAATAAGTTATAGGCTATAAAATATTTTTACTGTGAAAGTATTTTAATTTGAGAAAATTGCAAAAGCAAAAACATTTACTTAGAACGGTTTAAACCAATTATTGAGCAAGCTTATTTGCTTAAACGTTTCAGAATCAAGTTAGTGAATACTCAAATAAATGACGTTATAAACAGTACTGATATTGCTTTGATAATTGTAAAGTAAAATTTATAAGTCGATAACATATTTTCTTTTTAGTTGATAAATGTTAAATGCATTTAAAAAACTTTCCAATTATTGATTATTTATTTTTTCACAAGATGTATAAAATACACAGAATTTTTATTGATTGTTAAATAAAAGTCTGTAAGTTTATAATATATTTTGATATTCTAATACTATAACATATAATAGTTAAATTATATTTTAATTTTCAAAAAACTGCATTTGATAAAATGAATATTCGTTTTCTTTAACTATAACTCTCGCAAATTTCTTTACTAAATCATCATTAACTCTCAGAAAGGTAAAAAACTTTCGAAACCTCATAATATTTTCCTTTACCCTTTTATTCTTCATCATTCACAATGTAATATCAAGAGCAAGAAGAAGAAAAAAGTATTTACTAGCTCATATATCCCCGAGTCAGGCGAAACGTTAAAGTTGGAAAGAAAAAGTTGTTCTTTTTCTTTGAATGAAAAAGCAAGAGAAAAATAAATGAAGAAAGTCCTTATGTTGTCTGGATGGTGGTCGAAATAATAAATTAGAAAAAGCCACTGCCTCTTGCAGACTCAGTCTCGTGTATACGCTTGTAGACATAACTTTAGCCTAGGCTATTAGATTAGAAGCAAGAGCAGAGCATCTGCAGAATCTCGGACAGAGAGCCGTTAATTTTCGTTAAAAAGCGAATGCTACATACTTATATATATACACCACAGGAGGGCTATAACCCAAACGCGCGCTCTCTCTCTCTCTCACTCTCTTATGCTTGTACACACGGCTGCGGTTTGCTAGATAAGTAAGCGTGGTTTTACATGATTACCTGTACATTAAGGAAGAGAGAAGCATTTGTTTCGCTTAAGTCAAGGGAAAGAGGTAAGCTGCCTTGCTCCTAAGCAAGACTTTGAATTTTACGTATTTTAGTAGATTGGGTAGAAAAAGGGAGGATCTTATTGTCATGACATTTCTGAGAAATATTACTCTTTTCTTATTTAATATTATCTTATGGAGGGCTTGAAAAATTATCTATTGTCCTCAAATGCTTTTAAACTCAGAACTTAATGATATTATTTCGTAATAACGTTTCCATTATTTCATTAATAATCAATTAACAAATTTTTATTGTATTTTAATATTTATTTCATTATTAATCATATAAGTACGTTCCTTAAAGTCATAAAATTAAATAAGATACCTTAGAAATATTTATAGAGCAGATTGAAAACAGTAATATTTTATTGGATAATTAAAGTTAACATTTTTCCATTGACATATATTGGATATCGCCAAAAATAGAGAATTATATTAAAAATAAAGAAGTACTGTTTTTTTTAAATATATTATTAAATGTGTTCACATTGAAAAAACGTTTAAAAAAATAATTTTACTTTTATTATCATTAGGATTTTAAAAATACAAAATTCATTTTTCTAACATTAGTTATATCAGTACCCTTGATAAGTACAACAGAAAGATATGAATGATTATGCAACTTGCATGATAAGTAATAATTTTTTATTATTCTTGAAAATAATAATTATATATTATTTAATCTTTTATTTTTTTTCATTTAATCTCTTAAAATACTTAAAAAATGTTTAATAAAAATTAATATTAATAATTAATATATAATGTTCAACTTTAATAAACAATTTTATTAAATAAATACAATTTTAAACATCTTTTTATCTTGTTTACTAGTTTAGATCATCAAATATCGTAAGCAAAGCAAGAATTCCATGAAAGGGGAAAATGCTGCTCTGGTGAAGTTGCCTTGCCGAAGTCTAGTTATTTCACCCTCCACTTGATGGCGCCATATCCTGTACTGCTTGATAGAGTGGTTTGTGTCTTTGCTAAACTTGGATGAGAACCAAAAGCTTGATGTTATCATCGATTACAGATTCCGACTGTATCACTAGAATATTAATAATTATCAGAGATTATTAAATGCATAAAGACAAAGGTCGTAATAATTTTTAATAGTAAGATAAATATGGATAAATTATTTAATTATTTATTTAATTATTTCAAATAATCAATGTTTATATATAAATAATTAAATAATATATAAAAACATTACTATTGGTTTATCATTAATTAACAAATCATTACTATTATCAATTTAATTTTTTTCATCTTTTCAGTTTGAACTCATATGTTTATTTAATAAAATTTATGGAAAATTTTTAGGTCATAGGAACTGTTTTAGTATTTGAAGTCCTGTATGAATAAATATAATAAATATGTACATATTTGTATATTATTAAAAAATCTTATGCTAATATATTATAATAAAAATTATAATAAATTGCAAATAATCATTATAATTTATTTTTAACCAAATCACATTATTAATTTACGAGATGGAATGATAATTTATTTTATTTAAAATAATAAGTTTTTATTTAAAAACAGATATTTTTTTTATGAATTTCTTTATTAAAAAATATAATACTTTTTAAATAAATAATCAATGTTTATCTAAGTAATTGAATTTCATATATTTTATTTATTTTTGTGGCTAATTATTCATTAAATTATTAAATTACCAGAATAAAACAAATAAATACTTTGTATCTATTTTCTAGTTAAATGAGCCACCTTAATTCACTCTTACCCAGGATTTGAAAAAAAAGAAGCATCAGTTTACCCACATAATGAACCACCAGTTTAAAAAGAGCCATCCCTAACAGTCTGTGTAGAAAAAAAGCGAAAGAAAAAAAGACAGAAATGAAAATAACACACGGTAGTCATAATGATAATGTCAGCAACGTCCGACATACCTCACACCCATAAATTTTTTTTACTTGTCCTTCACACCCCATTTGTGCCCTTAGGGATAAAGTTATATGAGATAAAAAATGCAAGCCACTTAACCTTTATACTTTTAACCCCTTCTCTTCTTTTCTTTTTTTTTTTTTTTACTTACTCATACCATTTGCGACATACTCGAATGTACGGCACGCGCGCGCTAGCATAGAGAGAGAATCTCCCCTGAGGGGTGACGAAGCGTGTGCGCCTTGATTTTTTTTCTAACAGGTGGTTGCTGGCTCTCCCTCTAGTTTTTTTCTCTGCTTTTTTTCCACTTATGCTATGCTCACTCTTTTTCTCGTATTTTTTTTCTACGTTCACACAGGTGGGGAATGGCTTTCTATATGTATCCATTACCTTGCTCCTTTTTTTCTTTCTTTTTCTTTTTTTCAGAGTCTATGCAGTAGGGCTTGATTTTTTTCCACTTTTTTTAGGTAGGATCCCGTTTCAACAGACTCTTTTAACAGCGATTAAACGTGAGTTCTAGGGCACCTTTTTTCATTCGTTGTTAACAGATTCTAGAGGGATTTTTTTTTAAAGGGTATGAGAAGATATAGTGAGAGGTTGTTAATGTTTGCTTGTGGCTTTTGTACACGTTTACGTGGTAAACGATATTCTTTTTTCTTTTGTGGATTGCTGCTAATTAATTAAGTAGAGAGCGTAGCGGGTTTATTTAACGTGGTTGGCTCGTGTCTTCTATAAATATTGCAGTAATTTATGATTGTTTTTATGATCAAAGAATTTATATTAAATTAAAACTTAACTTTAGTAAATATTTTCACTGGAAAATCAAATGATAATTTATTAATTTTTTTTATTTTGATTATTAAAATTTAGTTATTTGAGTTATAATAAAATGCGAATCGCTCGATTAAATTTTGAAATTCAAAATAAATTCTATTGATCATAAAAATAGTTAAAATTTCTATAAATTATTTGTCCCGAATCATTTTATCAATTCGACGATATTTTTTATAACGTAATAATAAAAAATGGAAATCTTCTTAATATAATTATAAAATATAAAAGAAAAGAAAAATAAATAAAAAATATTAATTTTTATTAAATATTTAATATTTTTGTTATCTTTTATATAATTTCTAAATGATCATAAATAGAAGATCAAACTGTATACAAGCAATTTATTTATAAAAAATTAAAATAGTGAGCACATTTTTTCCTTTAGTAAATAAAAAGAAGGTACCTTTTGCATTTGACTTTCTTCTTTTTTTTCTCAAGATCCTTACATTGAGTTTCTTTGAAGATGCTAGATGCCAGGATGTATACACATAAGCAAATATTCTCCACACAAATGCGCACCCCTTCCCATTCACCCCTTTCGTTAAAAAAGAGAAAAAACAAAGATAGAAAGCAAAAGGTAGTATAAAACAACTGTTTAATGGTGGGGGAGATCAAAAGGAGAAGTAAGAAGTAGAAGAAGGGATAACTCGTATAGAGAGGGGGAAGACAAAAATGTGGTAGGGAAGTAAGACTAGTTATATCCCCTCCTTTAAGAATATATATAGCCCCTTTTTTTACCCCTCCCTCCTTTAACGTGAAAGGCAAATCAATAAAAATACGAAAGAGTCGTTTCTGCTCTTTGAAATTTATCCATCAGTTTAAAGAAAAAAAAAGAGTTTCGAGGAAAAAGAAAAACTGACAGCACGAGATGGTTAAGTAATATTGCTAAGCAATATTATAGTTATCTCTTTTTTATATAAGGATAAATGTTTTCTTTAGTTTTTTACTAGTTTTTTCTATTTGTTCTTTAAAGGGGTGAAAAGGGGTATTTGTTTTTATGATTTATTGAAGATTCTTTTTGTCAACATTTTAAAGATAAGTTAAAGTTACGAGATTAATAGATTGCATTAATGATTGAAAGAATAAAAAAACGATGAATAGTAGATAATTATATTGCAATTACTGTATGATAAAGAACGAAAATCAACTTATTTTTTATTAACTTTTCAACTTATCAAAGAAAAGTATTAAAAAAGATCATGTTTTATTTTATTATATTTTATTGTATATACCAAAGCAAACACGTTCCAGTAACGTAAAAGTTCCGTTATATAAATTAATTGAATGGAATACAAAAAAAGAATTTCTTTTGTAATTTATGTTCAAAACATTAATGTGCAAATTAAGACAATTGAAAAGTCTTCATCTTTTCATACCTTTTCTATTTGCGTCTAAAAACGATGCCCTCTTTATTATGTAATAACATTTTTTTTATTCTGAATACATTATTTTTTATTTGTTACATTGACAATACCATTTCAATATATTGTAATATCTTGAATAAAATATAAAATAAAATTACCATATAATTGTTGTTATATTGCAGCAATAAATCCAAGTGAAAATGAAAAATTTGATTTTCATGAATTTGATAATGTATTATTCTTTAATAAACCATTGAATTACGAAATCAAAAGAAAGCTTAAGATAAAAAGAAAGCTAAAGATTTTGCTCAAACAATTTACCACGTAGAGAAGAATAAAGTCCTTTCTAACAAGCTTTATTCGCTTCTTAAACACTTGAGAAATTTTTGTTTATTCATTTTCTTGTATTTGCTCACTTAAGTTACGTGTCCTTCTATAAGAACAAAAGAAAAAAAAAAGAAACAACAAGAGCCTTTAAAAGTGGCTTCTCTTCGATAGGTTTTCTCTTGCTATAAACAGCATCTAGAATCACTCCAAGTTTAGTGCGGCTGAACACCTCCTCGAACCCTCGTCTCGATTTCTAGGCTACTTCATAGTCAGCCCTCAAAATCGCGAATGAGAAGAGGAGCACCAAACTAAGTAACGTCCAAAAGGTTACTTATATATATATACACAAACACAAACATTTGAGTGAAACGTGCCGCGTGCCGCGTGGTCGACGCTGTTTGCTGTTTCATTTGACTAAACTTCAACTATATATATACACGCTAGCCACTACTTGCGCATTATACTTGCTTCAAAACTTTATTTTACAACAGCCACTTTTACACTTTTAAAGTGTACTAGAAATTTTATCGAAAAAATTTTTTAACGTTATTATTTTTATTTTTCAATTACAAAGATTTATCTTTTCAACGAGACAATTTACTATTTTGTAAGTCAAATTTACTCATTTTTTTACTTCACCAATTAAATTAAACATTTAAAGTTTATGTCAAATAATAATATTTAAAGTTTCTTGTGAATTCATAAATTATGGAAATTATTTTATCTACTTTCATACAATTAATAATTTCAAAAACTATAAAATTATTTAAATTGATAAAATATGATGAATCTCGTACTTTTTAACGTAGTAATATTTAAAAGTAAAGTCTTGATTATGCTACAAAAATATACCTAATAATTATATCTACAATTTAATGAAAAAAAATATTTAAATATTTTTAGTCTGAGATTTATTAACCTGTCAGTATGAAATGAGCTAGAAAAAAATTGCATGAAATGTTGGTTTTGTTAATTCAGATAAGAAAGAGAATCAAATATTTATGAATTACAAAGTATTTGAATTTGTTCATCCTGCAAAATACGAAAACATTGATCCTAAAAATAAAAATTTGAGCTTGAAAAAAAGCATGATTTTTTTGACTTTTTCCTTTGGCAGTCACCCTCTTTTTCTCTTTTCTTCTCCCTTAAATTTAACCCGTGTTGCTTATCCCGAAGCAATATTTCTCAAGCTCTTTCTATCTCGCATCAGCGGCAGCGGCAGCGCATCTCTCCTGTTATATATGTATATTTCGATCCGAAGAAAATATTCAAAAGTCTGGCACAAGGGGGATTGAAAAAAAGACGAGTAAGATGGATCCTTCGGTTGGGTTTGGAGAAAAATTTCGTCGAACCTCTCTACCCTTTTCTCTATCCATATCCATCGTCGATAAGAAGAACTCGAATAAGGGGTGAATCTTAAAATATAGGAAAGGCTCTTTTTCCATTGGTTATGCTATATATAAGTCCGAATCGTGTATAGTATGCGCGTGTTTCTTTTGTATTTTAAAGACTTGCTACTCATTCCCGAAAATTGGTTTCTTTCCCTTCATCCAAAAAGATGATGAAAATCTTTTGCTTATACCTCCTTTTAGAAAGTTCCAACCTTTTGCTTAGCGTGATTTCGAATTCCAAAGCTTCAGAGAAAGAGAGAAGCTTGATTGCTTGCGAGCTTGTTACACTCAATTCTACAGAGTTTAATTTTATTCAACAAAATGTATACTTTAATATTTTTACTCGGAAATACAGAGATAATTTCAGAATTTTTCAAATATCTTGAATTCCGTTGGGATCTGAGACCAGGTTAAAAGAGAGAATATATATTTTTCCAAAATTCTATGCTAATTTTGGATTTTTAATCATTTTAATATTTACTGAATGTATAAAAATTTTTGTTCAAATATATATAATTAAATAGCATATGCAATAATTTTATGCGCAAGAAATTTTTTTTATTTACAATCAAAAGTTGTTAGAAAAAATTCTTATTTCATATTTATGAATACCTTTAAAAAATTCCATTAATAATTTAAAATTTAATTAATTATTTTGTTTTAGTGCAATAATAAATCTGAAAGAATGTGAGGAAGCTATTGATGAAGAAGATAAATTACAATATAAAATGTATTAAATGAAATAACTACTATAACGATAAATGAGCTTTTGAAAAATCTCTGGAATATTTTATTATAAACATGATAAGTAAAAACTGCAACGAAATTTTATTACGTATTTCCTCGAACTCCCCATCAAATTTATTGTAATAAGCGCAACAAAATCCAATGAAAATGCCTTTCCGTCGCTCAAATTAAACTTTAAGTAGTCAATTAAAAGCTTCCAAAAGCTCGAAAAAATAAAAGAGAAAGAATGAAAAATAAAAAGAATCGAGCAAGCTCGAAGGGAAAAAGAGAAGAAAAATTTTAATGCTACTAGCGTACTAACGTAGCGTACAATAAAAAGTATCACGAAAAGAGAAAGAGGACTGGAATCGCAATAAATTTTCCCTTTTACGTCGCAAGGCTTCTTCTCTTTTTCTTTGCGCAATAGCAGAGAGTCGCCTGGAAGGCGGGAATTACGACGGAATTTCGATGCTAAAAAGAGAAAGAGAGAAAGAAAAAGAGAAAAAAAAATATAAGTATATAGATGTATATATACACGCATATATATAAAGGTAGGAAAAGGTTTTGGTCCTTGCATTTACGAGCGGCAAGTGCAAATCGTCGATGAACGGATTATTTAGCTTAAGTTTTATTGCCCTTTTCATGAGATTTCTTGCTAGAAAAGAGAGGACCATTTACCAATCGATTGCGCGCGTGAACGCGCGAAAGCGCATTTTCAGAGAGAGAGAGAGAGAGCTTTTCAATCCTTGCGATCTCTATTGAGCAGATGACAGCGGCGATTAAGAAGCTGAAATACATTTTTTTCTCTCTTTTAGGCATTGATTAAGATTTTAATTAGTTTTTCACTTCTATAGAAATGTATTTCACTTAATTTTCTGATTATTATTCATATAATTAAAATTTTATGTAAATGCCATATAATCATAGAAAATATAAACAAATAAACATTCGAATGTAAATGGTTAAGATCTCTATGATATAAATAAACAATTGTAAATGTATAAAAAAAATTAATGAACTATTTATTTTCGGCTAAACTGCCGACTGTATTGACCTGAATAACGCGATGAAAGTGACTCTTACTTCCATCTTATACACATGAATTATAGATGATTAGATATTTTATTTCTACTCAAAAATTTTATTTCTACTCATTTTATAAGTCAACAAGGTGATGATAGTTAAGTCAATAATAAAGTACAAATGCAACAGAAAAATAATATTAATTATTCTATCACATTAAATGTGTTTTTATTTATTTCACAATGTGATCAAATTCTTTTAAGTCTATTGCAGCATCTTTTTTACATTTCAGTTTTTCTGTGTTTTTAAATATTCTGAATTCTGAATGAAAAATTTATTTTATAAAACATATCCAGTTAAATTTAATTACACATTATATATATATTTATATATATATATATATATATATATATATATATATATATATATATATCATTATGGTAGTAGAATATATTCTAGATTTATATTCGGCGCGGAAGCTTAAATATTTTTTATTACAAATTAAATTTATAAAATAGCCATAAACCAGTCAATAAATCATTTATGAATAATTTTATGATTTGACAACACAATTCAAAATGAGTCAATGTATTCAAAATTAACTTGTAGAATTTCAATGTTGAGAATGTTTAAATAATTATAAAATTCTTAATTTTTTCAAATTTTTAATAAAATAATAAATTATAATTATCACATTAATTATTAATACTTTTTATATTTTCTCTACAAACAATTTTTATCATAATATTATTCATTATTGTGTTTATTCAATAAATATGCTCATCATACCAACAATAAATTATAATTAATTTCTTAATTAAAGTATATTTTTTAATAAAAAAATTTAATACTAAAGATAGAAAAAAATAAAATTAATTTCTTTGAAAAATGAGAATAAATATTTAGATAAAAAAAATATGAAAAGAAGAAAAATGATAAATAAGCCGAATATAGCGAGCCGGACAATAAAGAATCTAAACTTGCTGGTCTTCTTCTGATCGAGTTTTAAGTGAAAAAGAAGCTGTCTAACCGTTAGTGCAAGGAAAGAACACTATAAGAAACTCTTTTTCCTTTTATTTTTTTTTTTTTTATAAAAAGAAGGGACGCGCGATGAGGCTTTCATTACAGGCGTACGTATATACGCGGGCGGACGGGCGGGCGGTCGACGGAAGGAAACAAAAGAGTCTCGAAGGCTCGCCTCGCGCTCGCGTTCTTTCTCTTTCTCTGCTTGTTCTTTCTTTCTCGCGAGGACGAGGAAAAATCACCCCTTTGTCTGAGGCGACGCCATTTTATCATTCCTTGCCTTCTCTCGCATCGTAGCAGCCCCTTAGCATATTTCAAATGACAAAAACCAGCCACCCCCTCCCACCCTTTCGGTCTCTCTATCTTTTTAAAAGAAAGAAAGATAGAGTTTAAAGAAAGAGCGAAAGAGAGAGAAGAGGAAGCAAGGCGCCTTAAACTTTAATTGCCTTTATTTCGGAAAAGGAGAAAAAGTTCCTTACCTAACGAATCGACCGACCAAAGAAGAGTAAGAGAGAAAGTGAGATTCCATTCCCTGGGCAAATTGCCCTTAAGAAGATTTTCCCCGGGACTTTTCTATCTCGACCGTTTCTTTTTTTATTCTTTTTTTCTTTCTTTTTTTTCTTTTTTTTTTACTTTTTTTACGGAGGAGGCGCAAGCGCGCGAGAGACGATTTTCTCTTTGCAAAAAGGGAAGAAAGTATATAGTTGGAAAACCGTAGGCGGAGACGATTATTCGTAAATGGTTTTCTCGTTTGCTTCGCGGTATTTTATTTGATGGAATATTTGTATGTTTAATGATGTTCAAATAGTCTAAACTGTTTGAACATAAAAGATATTTTTAAAAAAGCAGCTTCTCTCGTTTTTTATTCTAACTATAAAAAATTAAAGAGAAAAATCGGTTTTATTTTAAAAATTATTAAAATTCTAATATATGAAATTTAATGAAAATGTAAATTAAATAAATTTTGAGCGGAAAGGAATAAAATGTGGGATATCTGAAACGGATCTTAGGGAAGAAATGAAAGATATCTTCTTGACTTTTCATCAGGCATCATAATCTCGTTCTCTAAATTCAATAAATTTAATTGTTCGATAAAGGAGAGAGAGAGGATGATTTATCGAAGACAATTATCGGTCTGGGAGATCAACGGCAATAATAATATTAAACTATGAAATGCTCAAAGCAGCTCTCGTAAGCTTCTAGATATATGTATGTATACAGAGATATACATAGCCTTCTCTTCTTTCAATGTAGCGCTAACCGGAAACTCAATCCACAAAGTCGACCGCCGGCACGCGAACTTTTGCTTTGCTCCTATACTAAGAGAGGCTCTAATTCCAAATTCGGTTAGTGGGCGCATAAAGAGAGAAAGAGAAAGAGACAGAACTACGGTCCATTTTGTTTACTTGAAAACCAGTTTGTCACCCAACTTTCTCTCTTACATAGTACATTTCGTCAATTTTAAACATTCGTTGACTAAACTACATTTTCCAACATTTTTATTTACTTCAAGTGACCTTAAGAATTTCATAGTATTGTCAAAAAATATATATTTATTTTTAACTTTAATCAATAATTTCATTTATTATCTTCACAAAACAATTTCATTTTTATCAGAAAAATTCATTAGAAAAAAAATCATATTCAAAATATAAAAATTAAGAGTCATTGCATCATATTTTTTTAAAAATATTTTATTTATTTTAATGTTATATATTCTTTATACTGTATTTATATTGTAAAGGACATATGTATTTGATTTAACGTCGCTGTATTTATGCTGTTATTACGATGCTAATTAGCGACGAAAGTTTCTCAGTGTTTTTGTGAATAATATAACTTATAGTGGTGCTTGCATGAATCAGCCGAGAGTGGGATTCGAACTCAGATCCTCGAGATTATGAATACATCGCTCTCCCACTAAGCCACTGAAGACCTCTATCATTATATAATAAATCCCATAAAAATTAAACATAAAAAATCTTATAAATTTTAACTAAAATAAGAATTTCATAGAGCTAATAAAAAAAATGAAGCCGTTATAAGTCTCCATACTTTAATTTATAATGAAAACAGTGTTAAATACTTAAAGTACATAAAAACAATATAGCATGAATTTAAAACGGAATGAAGGCCTTACACCCTATTCTTCTTAAAAGACAGCCATTTCGTCTGATCCAAAAACCTAATCAAACAAAAACGAAACGGCTGCTCAGCTTAAAAGTATATCTTCTCTCGTTGATTGAAACGCAAATTCTTCATCATCCATATCCTTATATCAAACGACGATTTCTTAATTATTTATCAAGAAAATAAGCCTAACACAACATCACACGTAAAAGTTCGAAGGCAAAACTCTCTCCTCCACCTCCCCTTTAAGATTAGTATCTTTCTTAGGGCCTTCAATCAAACGAAAAAGGTATATTTCGTTGATATTTTTCAAGAGCTCTTCTCTCCTTAAAGGATGCAAAGCAACGAATTCGTTACTACGAGGCTTTTCCTTACTTAAGCAGGCCAATTTCTGGTTTGTATATTTTAAGCATTAGTAGCACAAACCCATCGGCCATTTTTAGTCAACCTACAGAAAGAAGGGAGATTGCTAATGTTGAGAAAAACCATTCGCCACCTACCCCTTCCTTATATACATATATATATTTCCACCCTCGGTATCCATGAAAGACGACGCTAAAATGGGGGAGCCGCAGAAAAGATCTTTTATTTTTCAAGTCTTCATTTTCCGTTCAAGGCTTCTAGGCTACTTTTTGCAGCTTCCTTTATTTTTTTACTTTTTTTTATATTCGACTGAACTGTGCGATCCTCTCTTATTTCCATCCGTTAGCAGTGAATTTCCATACCAATATATAGATAAAGACAGAGAACTATGACGCGATATTTTCCCAAGTTTTAAATTATCAGCAAAAATATTCTGAAATTTATTTTTAAGCTTTTGTGTTGCTAGGTGAATTTAACAAATTCGTATAATTAATTTAGTTTTTTTTTCTTTCCGTTTACAAAAAATATCAGATAATATGTTTCATCGTTTAATATGATTTTTCATTAGTTTTATAAAGTTTAATATACAATTTTTTTAATGCCTTTATTCTAAAAATCTATAAAAATTGAAAATATTTTTGTAAAGTTCCTTTTAATAAATAAATATATATTTACAATTAAAACAATTTCAGTTAAATATGAAGAATAATTTTAGACCACAATAAAAAAATCAAAAGTCGTACGTTTGAAACGTATTATAACGTAGTTTTAAAAAATTCGAAAAATAATTATTGATAAAAATAATGTTTCACTAATGTATAACAACGTGTATAAATTACATTAAGTTTAATCTTGTAATTGAATCATTCGAACCATAAATTTCTGAAACTATTAAATATCAATTTGTGACTTAAAATGATTCAATATCTAAATTTATCATGAGAATATTTCATCATAGATTTGCTGTAATTCATCTCAATATTTTAGTTATTATTATTAATTTCCCCAGTATAGGAAGTTAAATTTTTGAAATATTTCATAATTTTGAATTCTACTCTGAATATTTTCAGTAATATAACTAACATTCCGTATTAGATAATTGTATAGCAGAATCGAACTTCTAAACTATTGTTTATTTTTCTCATTCCGCTATTTCATTAAAATAAAAAGTATAAGAAGTAATAAACAGTAAATATGAAAATTAAATAGCGGAATAAATACATAAACTAAAACGTTTATATATTTGCAAGAAAAAATATAGAAAAAGGTAATAAATGATAAATTTGAATTTAATAAAATTATAAATTATTTGTAATCGTTAAAATTTTTAGAATTTTTGACTACACATACAGCTAATGTTCAAACCGACGCATCACTAAAGCAAAAGTTTTAATAGTCACATTATATATACATAAATTAAAATTACTTGAAATACTATTTTGATATTTTAACAAAAGAGAATCAAGATAAATTTATTAATGTAATAAAATAACTCTAATTAATAATTTCATTGACAACTTAATATCGTCACTACACCGCAAAGGATATGATTTTTCATCACATATTTACATGTGAAAAAGTGAAAATTTGTTTTTTTTTCACATAAACGAAGCACTTCTTACTCTTAATCTATTTTTATCATAAATTAAAAAAAAAATTTTCTTACTAAAATCTTATAATTTATGACTTTTAATCAATAATGATCAGATACTACGTCCTTTACGGCATATATTTTAGCAAGTAATTTAAATATTCATTGCAAAATTAGATACAGATAAAAGAAACATAAATTTATCAGTCATCTAATTCTTTTTTGGTAAGACGAAATTTCTAAGATAATGTGACTAATAAATTTTTATAGATCCGAAAAATCTAAGAAAAAATCACAATCCCCTGTTAAAGTTCACACCTCGAATTCACAAAACTTGAATGAAACTTAACTTAAGTAAGTTAAAATTTATTAAAGCACAAATAAATAAAATTTGCTATAAATATGACACAATAAAATGTTGGTTAAGAATCGTCGCACCTTGGTAACTCGGCGAACTCTGTTTGCAAAATCACACGTTCTTGAAGTCTTGCGTGTCTATAGAGCAGCATGACTATAATTACCCCCACCTTATTACCTTAAACATAACAACGTACAGAATTTGCGAAAAAAATGAACAGAAACTCGTTTCCTTCGGTAAAGAGTGACCCTACTACTCCCCTTATTTAAAGTCTGTATAAAGACATAGGAAAAAGGGTCAAAAGGGATAGATATATGTATATAAACGCAAAAGGTATTAGCATAACCCTTATAAAAAGAATCAGGGTATCCAATGGAGAAAGAAATAAAATAGAGAAAGAGAACTGGTCAGGTAAGTTTTTCTCGCGCTTTTTAATTTCCGATGACCAGATGCCCCTCTTTTACGCCCTTGGGTTTTATATGCTTGTTACGGCGCTACTACAACTTCAATGGGGATAACAAAAAGGTGAAAAAAAAATCTAAAATAAAGAGAGAAGGAGAAAGAGATCTGACCTCGATGTTAAGCTAAAAGAAAAAGAGAAAGATGATCTATCCCCCTTTTTTTGATATAATAAAAATTTTTGTGTGCCGGATGACCCCGTTTAAAAAAATCTGCCAGGAAAACCGGTTTCTCATACCTTTTATTCCCTTTTACTAAAGCCCGCCGGACGTACTTTTTGTTATTAAGAGCCAGCCCGGCGCTCCTTTCCTAAGGGTCATGCGTGGCCGGTTTTTCGTGGTGCAGGTAGTAGCTTAGTATATACTACTTTTGTCTCTCCCTTACTTATATATACACTTTTTAGAAACCGTTACAAACGCTTACTTTAACTCTGATCAAACCAATGAGAATTTATCCGACAATCTTAGATGTATATGAATAAGATTGACAGACTGATTTTTCAAAGAACATTATACAGCCTACAAATTCTAGAATTATTTTTAAATTACGCATGAAACGCATTCATTAAACCCATACAATTAATTTTTTTATTTAAAATTACAATTAAAAAAAAAACAATACTTTTCTAATTTTTGTAAAAAAAAAATAAACAGAGTATTTGATAGCCAAGATGCATCAAACAATACATTTTTTCATATAAATTTTCATCTTACACATCAAAGTTCAATTTAAAGTATAATTTAAAAAAAAAATATAAACATCATTTGCATTTGTTTAAATTTTTCTAAATAATGACGTATATAAAGGACTATTAAAAAACAGTGATCTTTCTCTCGAAGTTCGTTTAAAACAACTTGAAAATTAGAACAATGTAAAATCATCGCAATTAAGTAGGACAAAAGCAAGAAACGCACTCTAAGTTTAAAGTTTGCTTTTCATTGGCTTCATTGTAAGTATTTATATTTACAGCTTTCTACTATTACGCAATTTATTTTAATTAACATAAATCTTTATTTAAAAATACTGATTCCTAAAGAAAGCCACTTTTTTTAGACAATTAAATTGAATGAACGTTTTTGATCAATGCTAATTAACGTTCATTTCTCATAGAAATCAATTATAAATATTAAAATTAATTGGAGACTAGAAAATATAATTGATTTAAAAAGATAGAAAAAAGAGGTTCAATTTATTGAAGTTTTAGCGAGCAATCAAGTCCGTATCATTGAATTAAATGTAAAAACTTTTCATTAGATAGCAAACAAAGCAAAGAGAGAAAATAGCCGATAAGGAATGATCTCGAAACAAATGATTACAATAAGACCGGATAAAAAAACAATATAAAGTTAAGAAAAGTGCGGAGAAAAGGGTAAAAAGAAGCGCCTACTTAAAAGTAAGAGAAGCAATTCTCATTCGTAGTCGTCGGCGCATTACAAAAGCGTTTAAATGAAAATTGTGCACTTCTCAGTCGTGCACAAGTTAAAAGAGAAAAAGAAATAGAAGAGAAAGAAGAAGCAGCCCAGGGCAAAGTATAAAAAAAAAAGAAAGAAAAAAAGAGAAAAAGAAATGTAAGGAAGAAAGATCGGCGACCGCCTTCTCGTTGCTAAAGAAAGAGAAAAGTACGGGCAGTGAAGAATATTCAGAGAGCTTGCAATGCTCTGGAAGAGTTGCGAGAGAAGAAAAGAGAAGAAAGTAAGAGAAAGAAATAGGTAGGGTGAGAAGAGTAACCAAGCTTTTCTCTCTCTCTTTCTCTTTTTCTCTCTTTTTCTCTTTTTCTCTGGCCTGGCTAACTTATCGTCCGTATTTTATGCATAAAACCGAATTATTTACTTCTTTGAAATTTTTAAGGGAGGTGGGCGATGTGAGTAATTGTATTCTCAAGTTTTTAAGTATTTTTAATGGAATTCGTTTTACTGTTACTTTATTGTTGAAAATTAATGAGAACGATAAAATATTAAAAGAGATAATAAATTTTAAAACGAATAACAAACGTAGTAAAAAGTTTGAAAAATTTATAAAAAGTCAATGATTGTTCAAAAGAGTGCATTGTATATCTTTTAAAACACACTTGGACAATCTATATACCGTTAGAAAATATATCCGAGGAAATCATTGAATTTTTTTATCAATAATAAATTTGTTATATCATAAAAAATTTATATTAAAAACTATTTGTATTTAAATGAGCTAATTAAACGTAAAAATAATTGAAAATGTATTTTAAAAGTTTTACTAAATTCTAAGCTCTTATTAAGAATATTTCAAATTAACCATTTTAGAAAGATTTAAACTCGATTCAACGTATAATCCTCCCACAAATAATAACAATAGATCCCCCTTGAAAAATTAAAAATCCGTTTCTTAATTTTAAGTCATAAAGAAAGAATACCAGAAGCTCCTAAAAATCCCTCTCGCTAGCAAAAAGAAAAAAAAATAGAAAGAAAGAAAAAAAAAAGAAAACATTAAGAACGAGATGGAAAGAACTAGAAGGGAGTAGCTGTGCAGAAAGGCTTTTTTGGAGAGAGCGGGGGTGAAAAAGTAAGAGAAAGATAGGACGGCATTAATTACGCCCCTTTATTATAAAAACTGAACTCTCCCTCCGGTCTTACGAGTCCGACGTTAAAGGGGGTGGGATTCGAAGGGGGTGAAGAGGGTGGAAAAGCTGTGGGGCAGCCCCTGGGTAGATAAGGAAGGAAAAAGATTTCTCATCCTACTTCTCTTCTTTCGTTTTTCTCTTTCTTTCTCTCTCTTTCTCTTTCAGTTTCATTCTCTCTCCACCCTCGTCCCTCTGTTCAATTTAAAATACTTAATCTGTCTTAGTCGCGTTCTCTCTTACTCTCTTTCGTTTTCTGCTAGCTAACGGGGGGGAGGGGGTTGTCAAATGCAAGTGTGGCGAATCTCACAGATTTTAGCGTCCATTAAGGCACATCAAGGTCAAAGAGAAAAAGATAGAGAAATAAAAAGCTGCAATGGCGGAAATATCGCGGGCAATTTCCATAACACTAAATGAGATATTTTAAGTGACACTGTTTTTTTTATTCTTTTTAAAACTTTTTTTTTTGGTTATTTGTTTCATGAAAACATGTTTAATAAATGTTATTAATTTTCGCATATGAAATAACTTGTTTGTTAATTTAGTAATTGTTATTTCAACTGAATCTAATATTCGTTAATTAATTAGATCTTTGAATTTTTTTAATTACGTCACAAATTATAACGTTTGCGTAATTGTATATGCTTTGACTATTTCAAATGTATTTATTGAATAAATATTTGAGATACATTCATTCGTGTAACTTATTTGTGTTTACTGTAAATTACAGTGATTTATTTAATTATATAAATAATAAGACAATCATTAAAAGAAATTGTTGCGAATGATAAAATCAGTATTACCAAGTACTATTGTTCAATTATATTGTAACAATCATTGTTGTTTTAATCAAAATTGAAAAAAAGTATTCTATAGTTATTAATAATATCACAGAACTTTTCCATAATATATCATACTTGTTTAGAAATTGAACAATTTAATTTTTATAAAGATAATTTCTTGTAAAGTAAAATCTCTATGAAAAAAGAGCCTGAAATTTTTCTTTGCCTTATCCTCACAATTATTCCCATAAATCCGTGTCACTCCATCCCTCATTCTCTCACCCCACTGATCTCTTTCTGCAAGAAATTAAATCCAAATGAAAATTCGTGCAGCTAAATCAAAACCCCGGCGACATTTCTGTAGCAGTCCTTTTTTAAAAAAAAAAAAGAAAAAGAAAGCTTAAAGTTGAGAACCGTCGAGAGCAAAATAAGAAAACAGGCAAAATAGCAAGGATTTTAATTTGCATTGCATCCCCTCTCACATTTCTCTCTTTCTCTACGTCTCCAACTTGTCTGGGGGGCTAGTTTTACTTGGTAAGGTCCGCGAGAGACGCGGAATAAGTGGCCGTATTTATGCGCGTCTAATAAAATACATGTGCCGAGGCAGTAACGTTATTTACGCTTTACAATGTTGGACGCGTGATATAAGAGAAAGAATAGGGTTAGCGTTCGTTAAGGGAAGGAAAGGATAGATATGCGATGTTTTATTTGCGAAGGGACTTTTTTAGGGGTTGGCCAATGTTAATACAGTGATTGATTGATGTACAATTTTTAGACAACATAGGTACCATAAATTTTATGATTTGTTTGATTAGATTTTATTTTATTCCTCCGAAGATTTTCATTATTAATCATTATTATGTACTTAAGATATTGCATTTGTTTAAAGTTAAACTTCTTTTAGATAATCTTAGATAAATACTAATATAAAATCTTTTTTCAAAGTCCAAATTCAGAATATTATTTATAAAAAAAGTTCTAGGAAAAATATTCCTTTTATATAATTATTGGTAAAAATGTCACGTCACAGCTATGATTGCTTTTTCATCTTCTTTAAAGCAACCATTAACTTTTTTTCAATAGTCATCCATCTCTTGCGTACAAAATCCAGTTTTTTTTTCAATTCTTTAAGACATCGTCCACCCCATATCGACCTTTCACCCTCTCTCCCTTTCTCTTTCGTTCTTTCTCTTATCCTTCTCCCGGCATAGCAAATAACTTTCATAATTCTCGATTAGAAAGTTTTCCAGCTCGAGGGATGCGCACAGAGCCGAAGAAGAAGGATGACTCTAGTAAGGTAAAAGAAGTAGAAGAAGAAGAAGAAGAAGATCGTCCTCTTTTTCACTCTCTTTGAACGGATCTGAAGAGGGGTAGAGGTTAAAAAAGAAAGGAAAAGAAAGCAAAACGAGCGAAAGAAGCAAGAGAAGATTTTCCAAAGAAGGCGATGAAAAACGAAATCGACGTTATGTTCCGCTCGTTCCGCGAGGGAAAATTCATTATTCACTCTGCACGAGAAGGGGCTGAGATGAAATGGCTGGATGTAGTTGGCGTATAGTACTTCTTTCTCTGTCCAGCCACTTCATCTTTTCTCTTTTTCCTTCCGTCTTCCTTTTAACTCTTCTCCTTCTTCCTCGATCTTTTCCTTCTTTTTTATATCGCTAGAGTAACTTTCGAGCTATCTTTTCTTTCTTTTGCAATCTATATACGTATATACATAGCGAGCTTTACAGAATGCTGGATCATTAACGGCAAGATATCGTGGCCGCTTCTTTCTTCTTCCTTTACGACCAAGTACTTAACGAGCAGCATCTTTTTTACTACAGACTCTACGTATACGTTAGTCCTAAATAATCGAGACGGCGATTTTTTTATCTTTTCAAAGCACACACTGCTAGTAATAGCCCGAGGAGCAAACTATACAAGGGGTCACTCCGCTCGACATATGGTGCAAAGAATGAGATTTCAATGAGCCCAAACTATTCTTTTAGATACGTTTAGTTTATTTTTTCCTACGAGTGTAGCGGTGCGTACTAAATGACCGATTCGGGATAATGATCATCGGTGTCTTTTAAAAGAAATAAATAATGCAATAGCTCACTAAAGATTTTTTTCTTTTTTTATATAATTATAATAAATACGATCAATTAGTTTCTTAAATTTCACTTTCTAAATCTGTTGAACAATCATTGATTTTAAAAATAAAAAATTTTAACAAACATGAAAAGAAAATTCATATTTACTAAACTAAAAAATTACAAAGGAAACAACACTGTACATAAATAAAAATATAATAGTCAATTTAATTGTTTTCTCTTTGTATCTGTTCTCTTTAAATTTTCTATAATGAATATGATATTATAAAAAGAATAAAATTCTAAAGAAAATAAAATCGCGCTGAGGAAATTTTAAAATTATTCATCGATACTCTGTACACATTAAACGAAGCCCATCAAGCGTTCGTTGATCGAGCGAAGAGCTCACGTCTCTTGCATCTCCTTTAGCCGACAATGGCCAGTCAAAAGAATGAGAAATGGGCAAAATTACGAAGGAAGAAGAACAAGCAACGCAGAGAAAATATAAAAAAATGAAGTAGAAAAAGAAGAGGAAGAAGAAGAAGTAGCAGCAGCAAAGCCCAGAAGATAAAGAAAGATCAAGGTGGAAAAAGCAAGACACCTAGGAAGAAGAGTACTTTTTAGAGCGCGAATCACAGCAGTAGTAGTTGTGGTAGTGGCTGGTGGTAGTAGTGCCTAGTACTCCGCTTCATTAATTTCTCGCAAAGACAGTGTCAGAGCCACGGCGTTGCGCCGCGACGCTGGCCTGGTATTTAAATTCAAAAACGAGAGCAAAAGAGCCTTGGCTGATGCTTGGAAAAGAGAAGAAGAAAGACGTTACTGCTGCCGCACTGCTTTTCCCAATGTTTTTCTCTCCGTTTTACTTATCTTTTTCTACTACCCCTTTGCCTCATGGAAAGCTACACCCCACCGGGCACAAGGCTCAGTCAATAAAGTATTCTAAAAAGCCCGCGCGAATAAGAGCCGTCTTACTCTTTCTTTCTTTCTCTCTTTTCAAGCTTCTTCTTCTTTTACTTTTTCTTTTACTTCTTCTACTTGCTGCTGCTGCTGCTGATGCTGATGCTGCTGCTGCTGCCCAACCCTTAAGCTAAAGGGAGGTAAAAGAGTTTTCTCTTTTCTCCCCCGGCGTACCCCGCGCCTCGACCGACCGAACGGTCCGAAGGAATAAGACCAAGAGAAAAGAGATGATGGGGTGGAGTGTGGGTGGTTGGGTGGCTTGTTCTTGCTACTCGAGGGAGAAAAATAGGGGTGGCAAAAAACGTCAATAATATCGGCAAGATGGAAGCTCGTTCTTTCTTTCTTTATTTCTTTCTTTCTTTCTTTCTTTACTCTGAATGCTCCAAACTTTTATGTTTTCTTTTTGTTACGTCTTCTATTTTCTTTGTATATCAAAACATCAAGTTCTTCAACATTGGCTGTAAATTGGTTTTATTGTTAAACTTTTTTTTCTATATAAAAATAATATTATTGAAAATATTCTGAACAATAACAATGTCAAAATGTATTGACAATACATATACAAAAAGTATTAAATTCGATATTTCCATGAAGAAGATAGAAAGAATGACTTGAATACTTTTGCAAAGGACTGTTCTTGAAATACAAGAGCCAGATTAAGATAAAAAAGAGTATAAGTGAAATTTTGAGCTAAAGAAAACAAAATATATTAATGTCTTTTGGTGTAGGAGTCATATCTTCTTCCAGCGGAGCGGACACAGGATGCTTTTAAGAGTCCTGATAATAAATGACGATATCATAGTCGCGAATCGTTGGCCGATCGTAGCAAATGTTATATCGAAAAGGAGACCCTCTTAAGAAATTGTATAACCGTAACCACCAAAAGGATGATGTTTATGGCGTTATAATACTTAAGGGCGTCAGACACTCTTTTTTGATAAGCCGCTTTTCACTAAGTCGTTTAGGAGCACTATAAATTATAAAGATTGTTAACGAGAATTTTATTTTAAAGTTTTTTTCGTACAGACTTTAATGTTGTAAATGTTGAGAAAAAAATTGAAACAAAGACAGTAAGATTATGTTTAAAAATTTTTATTTATAATAAAAATATTTTATCAGGCTTATATTTATTTATAATTATTTCTTGAATTTAACTTTTTTTAATAGGGAAATACATAAATAATAAAACTAACTTGCTCTCATATAAATCTAAAAAACGTTCTTATTGTATAGTACTCAAGAGAATACGCAAAAGCGTGCCTACGTGTGTACATAAAATAATTAGTAAGCACCCATAACAATCTCTACAAATAGAGAAATAGATAGCTAAATATAGTGTCTATACTTACCGAGAGTAACGACTATATACATACAACGCACTAAAGACCCAGTGCTTTATTTTTCTTTCTGTCTATTTTCATTTTTTTTATAAAAACTCGTGACTATTAGCGTCAATAAGAATGAATTTGTATTGAGATATTTTTAGACATCGATTTTACATTGTAAATTTTCGAATGTAGTTCAGCAAAGAGAGTTTAGCCTTCAGATTTACTTCTAACTTTTAAAAAAGCCACAAATAATTATATAAGATTTGGAAAATGTCTCAAATTTTGATACTCCCCTTGTAAGCTAATGTTTTTTTTTTCTTTGAAATAAAAGATAAAATTTTAGGCTTGATAATTGTTTTTATTCACACTGTATTTTATAAACATGATAAATATATATATATATATATATATATATATATATATATATATATATATATATATCTCCTTTAGTCTAAAAGAATAAATTATATCACATCCCATAAAGTACATTAATATGCACTCAATTATAAACATATACATACGCAATGTGATTCTAGAGACAGAAGCTAACATTTGCGCCGTTCGCGTACTTATAGTATGCATACTAGAAGCATATAAAGAGTAAGTGGGAGAGAGAGATAGCGTGGGAATATAATTACCTCAGTGATGTACATGTTTTCCATTAATTGCCATTATCGACGGGAACTTAGTTAAACCTTGGTACGTTCCGTTAGCTAGCATATCGATGCATTTCCAACAACGAGAAAGACAAGTCTTTAGCAGGTCCGTTTATAGCGGGCCAAAACGTTATAGCGACACTATATATAGCCACTATGTATAAGGAACTTCGACAATCATAGTATAAAGAGAGTATAAAGCACTTAGAAATTTCATATGTCAATACTGGACTATTGGGTTTAAGTATTTTTAAAAATATTAAATTATACTTACTTAAATTGAAAAAGTTGGAGTCTTTATAAATGATGAAAAATTAAAGTACATTTTTAAACAAGGACGTCCAATGCATTTATGTTATTATAACGTAATAAAAGTTGCTTTAAACTTTCAAAGTTTTAAACTTTAATGAACATCTAATATAATTAACAAAAATTATCACCCTATAGATGTTGAATTGTAATATATTTTAAACGCTATCTCTTCAAATAATCTATTTATATTTCTTTTAATTATAGGGATGAAAAATACCGGTAATAGAGTTTTTCAAATTTTTAATTCTTATTCTAAAAACCAAAAATATCTGTTCTTTAATTAATGAAATATCATACTTTTTATTAGTTCAAGTGAAAGAGTATAATGTAAAAATATTTTTACAAATACAGATATTCCAAAAAAAAATTTTATAGAAACTGCTATGTCAGTAACTATGTACGAATCATACTTTTATGCCGCCTTGAATATTAGATATTAAAAAAATCTTTCATGTTAACAAAATTCATTACTCAATAAATACAATTGCTTAGATTTTATAAAAAAACAGATACTAAAGATAAAGCAACGAACATTTTATCGACTTTTGCCAATAACTTGGTTGAAAATTAAGTAAAAAAATGCTCTTATAACAAAAGAAAAGAAAAGTTGAGCTGACTAAAAAGTATAGGTAAAACAAAGAATCGAGCACAAGCATGGAATAAAAGAGAGGAAGTTTGTTACGTTTTCGTTGAGCATACGATTTTCTCCTGTTCATTTTATTCGAGTCGAAATAAAAGTCGCCGATCAAAGTTCTGAATCTCTTTCTCCCTCATTCTCTTTTTCTCTTTTAACTATATTCTTCTAACGATGTTCTTTTAACGATTTATATATTCTGTCTCGCAAAACTGAAAATCACTCGCTGCCAACGACATTATCTTTCAAGACAGACAAAGACAGGCTTATGCTTTTCCTTCGGGGCTTTTTCTTCTTCTTCTTTTTAGAATAAAATCGTCAATCCAGTTCTTTTTTTTTTATTTTGTCTCGCGTTTGCTCATTTCTTTTTTTTTTTTCTTTATTTAGTTTGACTACGGAAATCGAGGGAAGGATAGAAGAAAATTTCTCGAAACTTTCTTACAACTCTTTTTCAACTTTTTTCTCTCCTATCAATTCCTTGAACTCGCTTTGTTTTTTATTTTTATACGTTTTTTTTTTGTATTTCAGTACAAAATAGTATTGATATCGAAATGTACCATAGATAGGATTCCACTTCTACAGATTTAAAATTGTTCAGTATTTCAACATTGATGTTTATATTTACGTTATAAAGTATTTACGTATAACGTAAATTGCAACCTATAAAAATTAATAATATCACAAAATATTCTTAGGTACATTTATATTGATTAGTTTTAATTTTTCATAGCAAAGATTATTAAATAATAAGATAGTGATCAAAAGATTAATATATTTATTTAAAAGAAAATTTCATTTAATTAAATAAATAATTTTAATTATGTGACCTGAAAAAATTTATTTTAAAAAACAATTAAAATTCAATATTATGCTAAAAAAAATTTTATCACAAATACAACAAAGCAAAATAAATATCTTTTTGAAAAGAAAAAGATTTTGCGGTTGACTGAGTAGGGCCCCGTTTAACTTGAAAATTCTACTGGATTTGAATTGCAAAGTTCAAGAGAAAAAGCATTTATGTAAGTTGCAGTTTGTATTAAAAATTCAAATTCGGTAACATTGACTACATTGCTACAAATGACCAATAATCAACGATATACAATCCTGATTTTTAACTCAATTAATTTCATTTTGATTATTTTCGTTTAAGTTAATTTAAGATTCTGAAAATAATTATACCTAGCAGTATTTGATTCGGTTTGTCTAATAAAAGTCTACTAACCAAAACCAACAGTATTAGTTAGAAAAAAAATGATTTTTACTTGGTTCTTATACACTGAGAAAAAAAAGGTTCGAGATAAAATTGGAGGAAAAATAAAAAGATGCAAGTTGGAGTAGTTTTCTTAGGATTTAGCCTCTTCCTTTAGCGATGTTTAATATTTAAAAGCATCCGGAGGAAAAGACGTAAGCCAAGAAAGTAACAATAACAAAAAGCTTGGTCCCGTGAAAAGAAAGAAAAAGCGAGAAGTATATAAGGTCTAGGTAAAATAAAGAAAAAGCTATGCTAGTGTAAGGTGGGTGGTTTAAAGAAAAGAGGTTGAGCAAGGACATAATGAACGGACGAAGCAGCAGCGGCAGCAGCAACACAGCAACGAGAGAGCAGCATAGCGGCTCTCGCGAGCGCCAGATAAAGGCGAGGGCGAAAAGAAAAAGACTAGGTTGTGAAAAGAGGCTAGAGCAGCAGCAGCAGCAGGAGGATGAGGATGAGGGGGAGGTAGAGGAAGAAAGAAAAGAAGAAGAGGAGGTAAAAAGGAGGGTTTTGCGAGAGAAGAAACGAAAGTCTGGTGGTGGCAAGGGTATATAAGGTAGAGAAGAAGTAAGGGCGGGTGGAATCGAGTGGAATGAGAATCGGCCAGGGTTTCCTCATACTAAAAGTAAGAAGAAAGAGGCAAAGAAAAGAGAAAAGAGAGCGCTCCTAGAAGTGAGGAAGGAAAAAGGTGGGGTAAAATAAATTGAAAGCAAAATTGTACTCGCGTAAGAAAATGGAATTATTCCTTCGGCGCTCTCTCTCTCTCTCTCTCTCTCTTGCGTCGCTGTTCTGTTGAGATACGAAGAAAGAATGCTTTTTCTCTCTTTCTTTCTCTCTTTTTACCGCTTCACCATGGTATATATATATATATATATAAGGTCGCGTCCGAGATGGATATTCGGGTTTCTATTGTACTCACAGGAAGAGTCGGAAAAAAAGAATGAAAAAAAAATCGCCAGCTCTGCTGCTATTACTACAATGTTTGGATATCTAGATGAAACGTAAATGTCAGTATTAAGGTATTGTTGATTAAGAATAGAGCATAGTTGTTATCGGACGAAATAGTGTACTTCAATTCAAGCTTCCACTTTTTATAACTCGAAAATTTACCATCAATAAAGAAAAAAAAAATAAAGAATAGAGGATAGTAAAGAATCGTTACAAAAAATTTTGCTACTTTTTATGACTTGGTAGAAAAAGATATTTGCAATCTTTACAATTTATTTATGTTTATTTTTTAATTTTTATAAGACAAATAGTTTTTAAATTTGCAAATGTTTATTAATTTATTTAATATAAAATCATCTTTATATTATCCTTTTTTAAATTTTTAAAAATCAATATAAATTATAAATAATTAATAAATCTTAAAATCTGTAATATGTATCCATCAAATCATTAATAGAAGAAATTCTTGATCGCAAAATCTTTGAGAAAAGTTTTAATCTTAACAATTTGAATGTGTTTCACGTATACAAGGGCTCTATAAAAACGTTATCTTTCATTATTTAGCCATAAAAATCTAAAGTATTGCTTATCTTAACATTTAGCTATCTTAGAACTTTTGTAAACTCGCATCACGCAATTCTTTAAAATTTAGGGTCTCCAAAAAGAAATACTCCCATAACTGTTCGGAAAGGTCTTTGCTACAGCTTTCCTGTTTTGTGCCTGCGAGCTAAAATCCTTACTAGGACCACGATGGCCGTCTCGTCTCAATCTGGATTTTAATAATTCGACTTCGAAGGGAGGAAAAAGAGAGCATTTCAACGAGAGAAGAATTCGCCAGTTTGGGCAACGACGAGTAAAAGGTTCTTGCTATATATTTCCTCCCCCCCCGCCCTTCCCTATTTCTTTCGCCAAATTTTACAAGGCGAGGGATGCAAATAATTACGGCGCGACCAATTTTCCCTTCGAAACTCTTCGAAGAGACGAGAGAAAGAGAGCGAATCGAACGCGCCTTCCGCTTAGAACTTTGATGAATTTCGCACGATGAAACTGCGTTGTGCGTCCATCAAGCCAAGACTTTCTATTTATCTAGAAAAAACGTTATGAAACAAGTTGAAGATTTTAACTTATATAAAGATAAATAGGATAGCATTGGACATTTTTAAAATTCTTTACGTACAATAATAGTAAAAATAAATTATCATAATTTTAATCATGATATACATGAATGTTGTGAATTTATATTTTTAAAAAATACATAACAGTTTTCGTTGTGTAAAAAAATAATTGGAAAATTAAATAACATATCGATGCGACGAAAGCTAACGTATCGACATTACAAAATGTAATATGTAATGTCGATGTCAATCACCAATGTTTTTGTTCAATTTCTGTATGTAACTCTACATCTTTCTGCGCGCATATTGAAGTTTTATTATAAAACAGGGTTTGGCATTTTCAATTAAAATCCCTCTTTTATCAAAAATATTATCAAAATATTTGTTCAAAAGTCCATTCTCGGGTAAAAGGAGAAGGAGTAAAAAAGAATTATTTGTAAATTTTTAAATATTCGTTACATTACATTTATCAAAAAAAAAAAAAAATAACGAGTAAAATCATTGTTTATGAAATCAAAAGTGAATTTTCCTTTTTAAAAATATATCTTATTTATAACGAGTTAATTATTATACTTTTTAATTGAAATTGTTTTTCATTTTACATTAAATTTCAATCAGTTGTAATCAATAAAGATTCACCTTTGACATAGAATTTAGTGACTTTATATTATTTAGTTTTTAAAAACAATTACTGAATAAATTATTATTATATATATTCTTTTGAATAAAACTTTTTTTATAATTTACATGACGAATAAACTCGTGTAATTACTATCGATGACGGGCTAATGCCTAGAAAATCAGAAACAAGAATTAATATTGAATTTCATTTAATACAATATTAATCTATAAATAGTAAATGCACATAATTTCCTTATAACTAACAATATCTAATATTGTATATGTTAAGTATAGAAAATAACTTATAATTAGCCAAAAAAAAAAAATATTATTTATATTAAAATATTATTGAGTTGTATTATTAGTTAATTTTTTCTAAAATTATTCATCCGGTCCGTTATTACAGAACGGCTAAGAGAGAAAGAAGCGGCAAATAGAGAAATCAAGTGCACCGTTAGAATTGTTTTTGCATTCACGATGCGATTAAAGCACGAAGTGGCATTGAATTAGCGACCAATTCTAGGAAAAGCCCAATGTACTATTGTAAATTAGCATAATAGGGTTCAATTATTGTGATCGATAAAGAGAAAGAGAGTAATATAATTAATTTACCTGAAATAAATGTCGTTATCTATTAAAAAAAAACAACAATTGCATTAGCAGTTTATGATAAACAAGATTTATTGCTTAATTTATCATAAATTATTTAAATAATGTAAATTTAATAACGGTTTAATTCATTATTCATTATATGCAATTTATTTATATTAAATTCATTAAAATTTTTTAAATATATTCTTTAACTCAATTTGTAAATTTGTTATTAAAAACTAATATTTGCATATTTCTTTTGTGTTAGTATTATTTGTATGACAAATGTACTAGTATCCTCTTGAAAAAAAATAAACCCTAATCCTACATTACGTTTTTTGTAAGCAAATAATACCAGCCCAAGCCGGTACGTAGTTTTTTGTCGTCAACTATCATTTTAAGGGTCACGGCAAAAAATCTATTGGTCACCCTCATCTTTGTAGGGTCGATTTCTTTGGGGTGAGTTAGTCTATGAGCCTGTACGCTAACAAAAACTATAACGGACAATAGGCTACGGGTGACCCACAAAATGAACACTATAATCTAGCTACCCTAATCCAAAAAAAACATCCTGCCTAAAACTATTATACCTAGATAGTTTTTTTTTTCTTAATCGTTTGACGCGTCATCTATCGTCGTTCTTTTGAATTTTCAAGCGCGTTCAACCCTTTTTTTTAAAAGCGTAAAAGAGGTACAGTCGGAAATAAAGAAAGAGCGACATCTGCCGCGGGGTGGTTGAAACCGCGCTCGGTATCGACCGGGGTTGCGGATACTGTGAAAAGTAGAAAAAGATAAGTGCGTAGAAAAATATATAAGAGTACAGTTTGCGTGGCCTAGTTATTTTTTTGTTTTTGAGGCCAGACTGATTCTTATTTCTGTTTCAGCATTTTTCTTCGCTTGTTTCTAACCGGAACAAAAATAGATTATCAAATATATTCTAATAGATTTTCAAAATTAGATTTTTATTATTTATGTTTACATATTATCGACGTAAAGTATTATTTATTTGTTATTAACTTTCTTTTATTCTAATTATCAATGAATTTCATATAAAATATTTTGTATGTTAAAATAGCTAATAATTGTATCCATAATATATATAATTGTACTAATCATTATAAAAATATTAAATAATACAAATAAAATTATTTAAAATGAGATTAATATTTCAGTTTTTGAGAATATTAAAATTATGAATTTCTTTTTATTATATAAATTTATTCTGGAAAACAAAATAATCTTTTTTTCTTTAATTGCAATATTGATTTATACATGTGAGCAGTAAGACTGATTTACTGTTGCATAGCAACAATCATCGCAGTAAAGAAGTTCAAGTTTTATTTAAATGTAATTTTAACATTCCGTAGATAATATATTTTTCTTTGTTTGTAAGATAGAAGAATATTACTATTTGTTGCGTAGTGAAATAGGAATTAAGTTAAAATATTTCTATTTAAGATGCTTATATTTTTTTTGAACAAATGTTTCCTTTAAGTTTCATATTTACTTAGTTGCTGTATAATAAAATAAATATGTTTAGTATTTTTAATAGCTGCAGCCCTTCGCCAGATTTTGAAAGAGAATAACTTTCTTTAAAATATAATATAATAAACGTAAAACTTTTCATGTGTTGAAAGCAATACAGTGCTTTCTCTATAACAGAGCAAAAAATTGGAAAGAGACAAAAAAAAGGGTTTCTTATTTTTTCCAACACTAATTTCTTTCGAAAATTTATGAACAGACAATTAACCATATTTTCGCACTCTGCGAGACATATGGATTTTATTGACTTGTTTGTAAGTTTTCTGAAAGTTGAAGAGTGGAAAAAGGATCCGCCTACTTAATAAGTCTCTACCAATAAAAATAAAATATAATAATTTTCTAAAATAGTGGGATAACTGGCCAAGGGATGCAGCGTCTCAAAAACAAAATTTTTAGTCAGATAATTTTAGACTCTCAAATAGGGAAGATACTTGTAGATTCTCAAATAGAGAACAACTAATTCTTCTTGATTCTCAAATAGAGAACAACGGAAATACTTTTTAGATTCTCAAATAGAGAATAACACAAGACATAACACTCAAATAGAGTGAACATACGCATTTTGTAATACTGTTTTAATCTTTGTAATATTTATATAATTAGTATATACATAAAGACATTGTAATTTTATAGTTAATTATTAAAAGTAGTAAAATTAAATAATTATATTTATTTATTTCAAACACCAAATAAAAAATAAAACATCAAAAACAGTTGCTTCGGATTAAGTTTCGAAGTAACCATAAAGTGCAGAAATATACCTACACTTTTTACCACTATTTATTAAATTTTTATTATATTTTACAGTTTAAAACATTAAAATTTATTGTTAAAAAAAATAATGTTTATATTCGAAATAAATACAAAAAATTTTCGTATTTCTAACATTTATACTAATAACAATTAAGTTTATTTCGACTGATTTTTAAAATTTCTATCACTTCAATAATTTCTATCACTCCAATCTTTTACATATTATTGGCAAAATAAAGTAATATAAAAATTATTTTCATTAGGACTAACAAAAAAAATGTCAGAGCATTCGAACTCGAACTTTTTTTAGCTTTAAGATACTTTTTCTTCTAAAAATTTATTAAAAATAAAAAATCGATATTATTTTAATCATACGCGTACGATTATCTCTTCAGTATCTAACATGCAAAAATGTAGATTTTATTCTTGTAACAGATATCGGCAGCAAGTTATGTCTACAAATTCTAAAAACAAGTATTGTCATAATAGAGGCGTAGTAACCCTGAGAAAAGAAGGAAACTAAGAAAATAAATGATTAGAAATTTTTTCATTTTGATTTCTATTAAAATCTTATTGTAGATTTTCAAAAATTATTCAAACATATAAATTAATCTGCATAATGTTATAAATTATTGTCTACAAGTACATACAAAATGTTTTATTTATTCATGCATTAATTTCTATGACTGTTTGTGTAAGATATTGTGTTGTATTGTAGGGAAAATTTTACCCTATAATAATAATAATAATAATAATAAATTAACGTAATTTTGAAAAAAAATTTCATTTGATTCGCATTTGTATACCATTTGTGTGTGCTAGAAAGAATCTTAGCATTTGAACGTAAATGGGAGTAAGTGATCTATTATAACATAGCTTTCTTGGTGATAAGGTTAAGGTATGAGTTATTATGCGCCCTTTGACTACTGTACTCTATAATATGCTTGTAATCCACTGCATGTACTTAAAGATTTAGTAATCAAAATATAAATGTATACAAGCATATAGGCAAGTTGATGTAATCGACATATCCATACATAGAATAGACGACACTCCAGTTACAACTTCATTGAATAAGATTCTTTAATTCCTTAAAACCACAGTAACTGATGCACCGATCTTATAATGTTTTAGAATGTATGATATAAAAAGGCTTAAGTAATGTTGTATAATGATTGTTTTCGAAAGTAAAAAGATAAATAAATCCATCGTTTCTTTATTATTTATCTCAGTTCGTGTGGTGTAGCTATCTTTTTTTAAAATATTTTCTGTGAATTTTGTATGCATACATAACAAATAGTCATTTCTGAAAGCAATTTTATATTATTTATTTAAAATGAAAGTTTTCGTGTCAAATCAATATCCATAGATCTAATATTTTTTCAAAATACTGTATTTTCTGCAAAATAATTTTTATATATTTTTATACCTTTTTATGAGTTTTGTTCTACATCATTTGTATATAATCATATGGAATTATTTATAGTGATACATAACTATGGGTAATCATGTAGACTCTTAAACTATATGTAGAATTATATATGAGCCCTCAAATATGATATAAAATTTGAAAAAAAATTGATACAGTATATTTGTTTGAACGGAAATCTTTTAAAATTATTTTTTTTTAAGTTATACACTTAGAAAGATAATTTAATTATTTTAAAAATGTTATGAAATTCGAATAAAACAGTTTCACTCTTTAAAAAAAATGAAAAAGCATGTGTTTCTTAATAATTTTATATAAGAAAAAGTTGAAAGAAACTTTGACCCTTGTGAGTTTCATTATTCTCTTTGTAGGATAATTTAAAGTGTAAGCCAGCGACGGCAAAAAAATGTAACATTGCGTCTATGAAAAACAATACTATATTTTTAATCTGAGAATGTTTAGAAACGATTTATATTGGTTAAAATAATAGCTATAAAAATGTCCCTTTTCAGCTCTTCATTTCAAATCAATGGTCATAAAACGATAAAAAAAATCGTTTCAATTTCTACCAAGGCTGTTTTAAAAGAAACAAAAATTATTAAAATTTAAACAGAAACTAAAAAGCCAGAGTTTTAATTTTGTTCCACTTCTTATGTTAATATAGTGGTCACTATTTTTAGTATATTATATCAATAGTTTAGCAGAAAACAAGTATGTCAACAAGATCATCATGCATAATAAAAAGATTTGATCCATTGAAGATTTGATTCTCGAATCCATTTTTCTAATAGTTTATAGGCAAAGAAAATATTTTGATTCTTTTTACGAAAATTTAAATTAATTATAGATTCTTAATAGTGTTATATAAAAGTATATAATAGTAGTATATACAAAATTTCACATGTATTCTTATTTTAATTTTTATTGCTTTATAAATTTTGAAGAAAAAAAACTTTTTTATAAAATTCTATAATTTCTCTAAAAATATTTTTTTTAAATATGTATTTTTATTATTATAAACCTGATATTAATTTCTTAAAATTGACTATACGATTCAAACTAGTAGCTAATGCCCTTAGAAAAATCAAATGTTAGACTAAATGGACGCGTTTTTTTTTACTTGAATTCACATAAGAAAAACTGTCCTGGTACTATAGTAATTTTATATAGTAGAAGAATATGCTATAATACTGCAGTAATGCAAAAGTGATCAACCAATTTTTTCCTACTAAAGCAACAGAGACGATTTAAAAAATTCTAAAAATTTTTTATCACACGGAATCATGAATCATCATACAATGGAACCTTATGTTTAATGTTAGGATTTGAAAAACATTTACAGTAATGTGCATTATGTTTGATATTTTCAATTATAAAATGTGTATCAGAAAATAAAATTTCTATCAATAAAAAAAATGATAATTCTTAAAATGTTGTGATTTGGATTACATAAATTATGATCAGATAAATTCTCTTTTGTTTTTGAAGTCAAACTTAAAAGTTTCTCCATTAATCCTGAATACAGAAAACAAAGAAAATGCGAGTGAAAGCTTAGCCTTATTAAAAAATGAAAAAATTAATGAAAAAAATAATATTTGAAGAGCGTGCGCGATCGATGCTCCGGTTGTAGAGTAGGATGATGGTGTGCACGTACGTACATAGAGCTCTAACGTTCTCTCTTTGCAATTTGCTACCGTCGTAGATTGCACCTGCATGGTCTATTATCGTGTAGAAGTTCGTCTGTACTATACGCAAGCTTTCTCTCTCTCTTTCTCTCTCTCGGTTTCTCGTCAGTACGAAATGTGTATGTGGGGGAGGAAAGAGAGGTAACCTAACCTCAAACCTTGCTACCTCATCCTTCTCGTGATGGAGGCGTCCCTATTATAAGTTGCGAACAAACTTTACTTATATGCTCTCTCTCGCGACTACTCTCCGCCGCATGCGCCAGCGCCCGCTCGCGCGTTTCTCTCTTCTTCTTCTTCTTCTTCTTCTTCTTGCCTTCTCATCCCTCATCCCTTTTCTCATCATACTTACGTTCGAACGAACACGCACACATAAATATGCCCAGCCTTCCTATACCTCCTGACGTTATATACGTTGTACGTTCGTAAACTGAATAAAACTAGAAGAGGAGTGAGTGAGAGATAGATAGTTTTACAAGGAGGGGGGTTAGGTATTATTTCGCCCTGTGTGTACTTTCAATTAAACCTTGGTCTATGTTACTATGAAAAATACCAACCGAGATATTGTGCTTTGCCAACTGACTAATTTATCTCCAGGCAATAATAATAATAATGATAAAGGAGTAGCGAGATTATTATTATCATTATTATTATCATCATTGTTGCTCTTTATTGTTTAATAAAGATTTAATGTTCTTTATATTGAATCAGTTCAGTTTTAATCGTTCATAAACTACCAGGCTTGCAAAAATTATAATATCATCAATTCTAATTATCTATTCATTCTATTCAATTAACAATTTACAAGTAGAATCAATGACAATTTTTTTATCATACCATTTGTAGAATTTTTTATTAATGTGATTAATAAAATGTGATAAATGTAGACAAACAGTACAAGTTTAATTTAAAAAGGGGAAAAATTATTATGATATATTAAAAGACATGTTCAATACTACCATTTCGGATTTTTCCTGCGTGTCTACATAAATTATTCTTTTTTAAGATATGAACAGCTTGGCCAGAAGTTTTAATGGAATCTTATTTACGCGAACTTTAAAAATTGGTTAATCAAAGAATTCAAATGATGTTTTATAAACTAGATTCCTATAAATCATAGGGAAAAGGAAACAAGTTATAATTTATTCAGTTTTTCGTATAATTTACTAAGAACACAAAAACGTAAATATTTTCGAAGTATATATACAGAGTCAGCTTATCAGTAATAAGCGATCCAAAACGTTGCCAATAATATAGCATACAACCTCGTTTTTACTCTTCAACTAATTTTGAAAACTATAATTGTATAGTAAATTATGTAATTGCTGAAATATTAATTTATCTAAAAAACTTAAATATTTGTTCACCTATAGACTTTCACTTACTGGCTGATTTTTATGATCAAATAAGTTATTATTAGTACCAGCCTGGCTCATATATGAGCCACCTCTGACCTTCAATATTCCTCTAGACTCATCTAATGTTTGTATGAATAAATTATAATTAAAAAAAAATTACGATTTTAAAGAAGAGAACGAAAATGCTGGCAGTCTATAGGTTAAACAGTATCTCAGTAACGACGAGATTTTAATAGCTTTAAAAATAATAAAACGTAATTTAACTTGTCAATAAAAAAGAAAGATAAAAAAAAACAATAAAATAAAATTCCAGCTCGATGAATTCATCAGAATGAAATAATAACATAAGCTTATAAGCATAAATTCAGTCAAACAGGATATAGAGACGAGGTATATAGTGTATAGTGAAAGTGTCGAAATCTTTCTCTCGAGACTGACCAGCGGTCAGTCCAGTTAAGCGCAAGAG
Organism: Anastatus disparis; assembly: GCA_017163975.1. NCBI lineage: Eukaryota > Metazoa > Arthropoda > Insecta > Hymenoptera > Eupelmidae > Anastatus > Anastatus disparis. The sequence goes on from JAFFSR010000003.1 coordinate 775,747, forward strand.
GGTGCGATCCTGTGATGCCTTCAGGCATATTCGCGCTCGCTGCTTTGCCATTCTATTTTACCGACTTTCTCTCTCGCTCGCTCTCTGTTTTATACATCTATTGTTTGGAGAATGTTGCCGGATCTTAGAAGTTTGGCCTAATGAGGTGTCAAATAATTGCTTATTAATGACCAACTGACCGCACGCAAGACATTGTACATCCTAAAAGGTAGAAAAAAATGAAATAGGGGAGAGATGCTTTTTTGACCACTGGACCATAGGAGGCTTTTTTTTATTCTTTTACAATTTTTCAAGCTCCTTTTTATTCATGATCGTTGATACTTTTAATGCGCGAACGCATGAATAGAAATTTAACAATCCTTTGTCGTTTTTGTTAGATTTCTTTTTTCTTTTTTTTTTAATTTGCTTGAATTAACTTTCCAAACGTTTATGAATTCGGAAGTTAATGATTTATGTGATATGTATAATTAAATGTTAGACTCCATTTGTGCTTAGGAAATAATAACAGAAATATTTTTTTAAGTAGAATATCAAAATGTTTTTATATTTTAATAAAAATAAAAAATGTAAATGAAAAAAGTCCTTTTAAAAATTAATTATCTCAGATAATTCGATTTTATCGATACTTAATTGGAACATTAATAGAAGTAAGACATTAATCATTAATAATTTATCCTTATGAAACCAAATGTTATTCCACTGCAAAAAATAGTTTAAAAAGAATATCATTAAAAATAAAAGTTATATCCACAAAAAGTTTAAATTTATCTTCATTTCTCCTAATCCATAGTATAATCGAACTTACAAATATTCAAAAGCATAAAGAAAGCAAAAGAATAATGTGAAAACGTCAGTTGAAATCTTATCTTCATGCATCTGTCGGAAATAAATTGAAACTTTAGCCTCGACTTCTTCATATTGTAATCGATTTTTTCCCTTTGCACAATGTATCATCCAAGTTCGATTAAAATACGTACTAGTAAGAAAGGAAAAAAAAAATGATACCCATCGCCTCCAACAACTCGACAATATAATGGACCCTCTTCATCTGTCTTCCATTCTTAAAAATAATACAATGATAAGTAAATAAGAAAGAGCAAGGAAAAAATAAATGTTTCCCTTTTGTCGGTAGATATACAGGTGAGTATAAAGTCGTTTGCAAGTGAAAGTTACGAGGAGCCAGCAAATATATACTTCGGTAAGGATAAAATACTCCTTTTTAAAGTTTTTGGCATACAAAAGGACGTTTGAATAAAAAAATAAATTTTTCAAGTAAGGTAGAGAGCGGAGCATCTGCCGGACATTGTCCTGTCTTTCCTTTTTAGATGATATTTTGAAAACTAGTTCAACAAGCGGGCGGACCATACGCATTTTAAAATATGTACATTTGCAAATGTATAATGTAATACAGTTAAAGAAGAAAACTGGTTGTTGCAACGTTTACCGGTTTTCAAAACAAAATTTCAGCTGGCTTTGGCCTTGTAAAACTAACGCTTCCTGTATCGACCGGTTCGACAATTTTCTGTTCTATTATTGTTACTATTTTTTTTTTCTTTCCTTTTACTAGATCGAATATGGACGAATAGATAATTTTTAAAGTTGTCTAGCCGTCGCGTGCTAGAGAATAGATTTTTTTTTGCATGGAAGAATATTTTTAAGTTCTTTTATTATTTCTAGGTCACCGATTTTTGTCAAAATTATGAATAGATCATAGAAATTTTTTGAAAAATACTGAATGGAAGCAATTTTTAAATAGAAGAGTCTATTTGTAGTTTCACAATTCACTAAAAAATGACATTGTTCTTTTTTAAATAGACACGCATTCATAAAATATAATTGACTATTTTACATTTATTTTGAATCATGATAGATTTATTTTTAAAATTTAAGAATATTATTACTTGCTTTTATTAAAAACTGACTAAAAATTTATTAAAACAGATTTTAATAATATAATAATGTATTTAATTTATTTGTTCAAACATAATGACTTTATTTATTTTGTACTATTTAATTCAATCAAACAAATTATTGAAATATAAAAAAATTTTTAAATCAAGTTTGAATATTGAAATATTTAATCCAATTTGTAAAACTTTTGTTGAGAAACCTCGTAAAACAAAGTAATATTATCAAAGAAAAAGTAAGTAAAAACAGAAAGCGCCAGAAAAATAAAGAATAAAAAAAAACATGAAGGGTAAATCCATACATCGTATACCTTTAGTAGGTCAGTTCGGTCCTTTATTCTCCCTGTTGTCTGGAAACAGGTTTCTCTCATCCTTCCGAGTTGTACATGCATATATATTCCGTAAATTTTTCACACGCGCGCTCGCCTTCGCGAAACTGACCTCTTGTCCATAAACTTTCTGTCTCTCTTACTTTCAATTGTCCATCTTTTTGGTATAGAAGGACTACTCGTCTTCCTTTTCTTAACTAAAACCGGACTTTTGATAAACTGGTTTTCTTTCCCACTATGCGAATCGAATGTGTATCGGTCACCACGCATCAAAGTAAGTCCCAAACTTGATAAAAAGAATGAAAAAAAGTGGGGACAGAGAAGAAAGAGAGAATATAGTATCGTAAGCGCAATGACCAGTTCGTTTGTGGAGAGCCACAGATGTAGTTGGTCAGTTTGTGATTTTGATCCGTGAACTTTACGTCGTTCGTATCTAGCAAATTCTAACAAGGAAAATAACTTTTTGGATAATCTCTATATATGTGAGCGTCGAAAATTATTGTGCTAGCGACGGATAAAGTTGTGGCTGAATAGTGTGGGATCTTAAGTAAAATCAATTGTTTTTATTGTTTCAATGAAAGAAGGATATTATAGATTTTCTTAAATATCGGCTCATTAAATATTCAATTTTATTTTTAGAATGGTAAGAACTATTGTAAAATAGCGAGCATAAAGTTATACACATCATATTGGACTTTTAACAGATAATTCAAAAATAAGCAATATTTAATTTTATAGTAAATTATTATTAATAATTGTACCGTTTGCATAATCATAAAATTTTTTTTCATTTTAATATTTTTCAAAGTTAATAACGTAAAACTATTTTATTAAAAAATTACTAAAATATAAAACATTTTAATTTTAAATAATATTTAGTTCTTAGAATTTTATACTCAACTTTATATTATTTTTAAACATGTAAGTCCGCCAAAAATTGTATCATTTACTGTTACACCTTGCTTTATTAAAAAATTAAAAAACTTTAATCAAATAAATAAATCTGAATTTTTCAAAATTTAACGTCGTTGTATTCATGTTATTATTTTGATGCTAATTAGCGACGGAGGTCTTCAGTGTATTTGTGAACAAAGTACATGTAAAGAATACAGTGGTGCTTGTATCAATCGACCGAGAGCGGGATTCGAACCCGAGATCTCGAGATTATGAATCTATCGCTCTTCCGAGTGAGCCACTGACGACCTCAGAATAAACTTGAATTATAAAAATTATTAAATTCAAAATTTTTAATTAAAATATTTTAATTTTAATTAAACTAAATACTATTATTTTATGACGTTATTATAATTTTTTTAATTACAACAACTTTTATAATATAAATTTAATTTTTTCCGTTGATTGCTTTTCCAAAAACTTTGTTAAAATACCATGAAAAAAAAAATTTTTTTTAATTAAATTGAAAATGGAAAAATGTTCATAAACTAATTATTAAAGTACTCTTGAAAATTTTTCTAAAAAACAATAATTTACATAAAATTATATTTAAAATTAAAAAAAAAATTAATAACAATTAATAAAAACTAATATTTTTTAAAGCATAATAAAAAATGAGATAAAATTTAAACTAAAATTACAAAGCATACTAAAAGTGAAATAATGAAAAAAAAAAAATATATTTGTTGGTGCATATTTTTTCCTTACTCGGAAGTTAAAGTAAGTGTAGCCAGTATAGGAGACATTAAAATTAAAATTGCATTTACCAATCAGCTATAACAAGGCTTTTCCTAACAAAATTTCTAAGGAGCCGCTCTCTCTCCCCCCTTTAACAACATCCACCTTCTCAACCATCCTCAACAAAAGCTATCTTTTCCTTCTGAACCCCCCCTTTTACCCTCTTTCATGCCCACATAATAGATTTCTTAGAAGCCGCTTGGTACGCGAGCGCGTCGGGCTTATTAGAAACGCAATTAAACTCTCTTACGGGCAAAATTAATGCAAATTCCTAGACGTGCGCGTTTTCTCGCTTATATGTATATATAGGGACGTGTGTGTATTCATATACATAGAAGAGAGAACGTCAGGTTTTCCAAGTTCGGCTTGCTGCTTGCCTTTGCTGCTTTCCCCTACGCTGAGAAGAGAAGAGAAGAGAGAGAAAAGTAGAGTAGGGGGAAGCCACTCGAGGGCGGAGTCCTGAGTAAAAGCGGCCATACTGCCACCCCCGTCTTACTTAGGGTAGGTGGCTTTGCTTTTGCTTGCCCTCTCCTTTTCCATCTTTATCTTTTTGCCTTTCTCTTTATATCTCTTTCTCTCTTCGTCTCCTACTACCTTTTGCTTTGCTTTTGCTTTTGCTTTTGCTTTTCCTGCTTCTATATATATATATACATATACTCGAAAGCAGCCAACCGCTCTGGCTTGCCTAGGCAAAATAAGGCTTAAAAAACCTCGCGCCCGCGCAACATACTAAGGGAGAGAAGATGGTGCAAGGGGAGGCTGTACCACGGATGGCTTCACTTGCTTCGTTTTTCCCAGCTCGCATCTTAGCAAATTTTCTTACTTTTTTTACTTTTTTTATTTCTTTTTGCTCAATTTTTTTTTTCTTAAATAAAATTGTGTACTTTTGTGAATATTTAAGAGAACTTACTTACTTTTTAAGAAAGTAATCTAATGATAAAATTGTTAAAAAAATTAAAAAGATTATATCGTATACTGAAATTTAGATTTGCCTTATTTTAAATGTTTCAATTAATAAAATAAAGTAGAAAAAATAAGGAATTAATTTTAAGAATACATTAATTATAAATCTACGAGATCCAAATGTGAATTTTGATAAAATAAAAAATGTTAGACAAAATTTGAAATTGTATCTGGATAAAGACGTTAAAAGTGTATTTGTTTTACAAATACATTGGTAATGCATAAAAAAATTCTTTTTTCTTGAAATGTAAATATTACGATCAGTATAAAAGGATAATTAAGAGTTCACTTTACCCTTACTCACATGAGTTTTAAAATATATAATATTAAAAAACATTTGAATGTATATTAAAAGTCTTAGGTTATTATTAGGTTCGGCATAATGAGCGTGTTATTTGGGTATATAATTCGACTCGTCTTTTCTAAGATGCATAAAATAGTATTCCATCTTAATCTGATGATGACATCTTATATACGGATGAAATGGTTTGCCTTTAACAAACTTAAAAGAGCTGGGTATAACGTTTTACTATTCAAGAGTTGAGTTTGAAGCAAATGTATGTAGCACCTTACAAAACGGATCTCGCACGGACCAAAGAACGAGATTAAGCTTTCCTACGAGACGTACAAAGTCATAGCTCACGGCCCTTTCATTTGTAAACGAAATTACAGAATAAGGTTGCAAGCAAAGAGACAGACATAGACGGCGAAGAGAGCGACCTAAACTCTGACTTTATGAGAAAACTGAACAGCGTTTAGCTCTTAGAAAGTAAATACAAATTAAAAGACAGACAAACATACAAAGAATATTCTTATAGAAAATTTCAAACAAAAAGAAATATCCAAATCCCAACAAGAAATGACATGTCAAATTTCAATAGCACAAAAATGAAGAAAAATTTAAAAAAAAGATAATTGAATAGAAAAAAGATGTAGAAAGTCTAGGAGGAAAAGAAGAAAGTTGACAATATGGATATTCAATTAAAAAAATCACTTTTCAAGCAGAAAGTAATTAAAAATTTAAAAAACATAATATAAACGATCTTAATAAGTACATTGAAAAGCTTCAATATTAAGAAAAAAATGAGCATATTTACTTTTTTTCCACTTTACAATACTTTGTTTCTTATAAAATAGATGAAAAATTGAAGAAGAAAAAATAAAAATATAGTAAGAGTTTGAAAGAAGCGAAGGTAAAATGTAAAAGAGAAAATAGTTTTGAGAGGTTTTGTAGGAAAGGAATAGCCGAAGCTATGCGAGGGTAGAGTAGAGTTCTGTAGCAAACAGCTCAAAGGAAATTAAGGAGCATTCACTCTCTATGAGAGAGAGAGAAATATCGTCCTTGCTGACGACGGCGACGACTACGACGACTGAGAGGATAATGGCAATGCGAAGCTGAAAGAGTGTATATAGTATATACTGAGTTGCTCACTCTGTCTTTCTCTTTATCTGTAGCTCTCGTATTTCTCGAGACCTTCTGTCATTCTATGTACAGGTATTTCGATGCTTTTGCTACAACTAACATCCATCTATATATATGCATATCTCTTGGACTTATTTTTTTAAGCTATTTCTTTTCTTTCTTACTGCGTTTAATCTTTTGAAGATGAGATTTTCTTATTTTTCATTATATATTTTAAATTAGAAAGAAATAGTCATTTATTACAGAATATATTTTTATTTCAAAGATGAGAATATAAAACTGTTTTATTATGGATCGTTGAATTAACGTATATATTTATGTATATTATTAGCAATCCAGTATTGGCAATAACCAAATCAAGATTAAAAAATTGTGCAAATTTTTTAAAATTTCTTTAGCTTTGCTTATTTCAAATTTGAAGTTTTCTGTATTAAATACTTTTTAATTAATGGTCATCAAACTCCCATAACTCAATAAAAAAAGGGCTCGAAAAAATGAATGATTCAGATCAACTTTCTACTGATTTGATATAACAGTTCATGTGTGCGTAACGTGGTCCAAGAAAATATGTCCTGAGATCATTGAGAAAGAATAGTGTAGACTACAAGATACGCGCTCATCCTTTCTGGTATTTTAATTCGGCCGCTTACGAGAATGTTGGCCGACCGCCAAATGTCCGTCGAGATTTCTTAATACCCGAGCCACAAATGCCGGAAGAACGTCCTCACGGGAGAGACGATCTCTTCCATATATGTATATATCTATACAAAATATGTTTATATGTATAAAGGACAATCTTGTACCTTGTATAGAGAGGGACACAAGTGACTCTCGTTTTCCCTACTTTTAGTTTCGTTAAACTATCTGCAGAAATTTTAGCATATTACAAAAAAAATTTAATATTTTTTTTTTCAAATTCAAATTAATATGAATGAAAAAATATATCTTCTTTTTAAAGGTTTTGCTAACATAAATATAGATTATTCTAAAAATAATAAAGGATAATTATGTAAATTAATTTACAAATTAGAAACAACTAAAATTAAGATTAAATTAATTTCATAAGACAACTATCTTTCAATCGGATAATATAATTTAAAATACATCAGAAATTCGCAATTTTAGCAATACTTTTGACATTGTAATTTTTTTTTAGAAAAATTTGAGTGAACGTCAAATATTGAAATAGATAATTAATGTAAAACTTTTTTATAAATTGCAATTCATAAAATTCTAAAAAATTTCTAATATCACAGAAAACAAAAATTCTTTATTCTTGAATGATGTTAAACATAACATAAATAATAACTAAACTACGTAGCGAAATAATGTTGTTAAAAAATATGAGCTCCGAGTGAGATTTTGAATTTGCTATTATTTAATTTCTTGAAAAAAGAAAGGAAAGAAAAGTTGAAAACCCAAGGGACACTTATAATACATCCAGAATAGAGAGAAGCGTATAAAATTTTAGCCTTTGGGTATATGATATAAATTCTCCTCTTATGTTCTTCTATCTTTCTGAGTAGAAAGTCGAAAACATCCTTGACAAGGCAAGCTTTAGCAAACGGTCTATATGGCTTGAGTTTAGTTTCTCTCAAGCAAGAGAGAAAGCGAGAAAAAGATAAAGAGAGAGAAGAAGAAGAAGTGAGGGTGTGCTTGGCTTTTGTCTCCAGCATTGATTTCTGGAGGCAACTTTGCTTCGTTCGTTGCCGTCGTTAAATTATAATCGCGAAACACCCGGCTTTCTAAAGTTTTAGACAAAGCTCGGGCTTGAGGAAAAGGAGAAAAAGAAGGGAGAAAGCTAAAACCAAGAAGAAAGAAAATCTAGATAAACAACGACTATATTCTCATGACTCTTTCTTATTTCTACATTAAAATATAAAATATAGAAAATTTTAAAATTCGTTATTAATCATAAAAACATAGCGGTCAAAAGTGTCTTTAATAATTTTATTATATAATTACATAAGAAATTATAATATCTCTAGAATTTTGCAAATTAAACTATTATTTCAGAATGAAATTCTTTATTGGTTGGAGAAGTTAAATAATTTTTGTGTAACAAGGCAAACAACAAAATGACAATCATTATTAAATTTATAAGAATATTCATATTACTCTTTGGTTGCATCATTAACTTGGTTGCCAATAAATGTGATTATAAATATTTCAATATAATTATGGTAGAAAATTATTAAACTTTAAGCGCTGAAGATATGATAATTAATGCTTTCTGCAAAAATATTCTTAGAATATTTGCTGAAAAAGTTTATAACACGATAGAAAGCTGCTATGTTTATCATCTTTTAGCATTATAAACTTTTCTTGAAACGAAGCAATTATATTTTTTATATTTTTGACAAACGCGCAATAGTCATATATTTAGTATTGAACTTTTTGTTCCCAATGGCAAAAATTGATATTTAAATAAGAAAGAAAAAAGTCATAGTAAGTAATTAAAATTTATAATTTTTTCTATGTCATAAATCTTTGGCATGAATGATTACATGAAAATTTGCAAATTAACCGAGAGTATAGTAAGTTTAAAGAAGTAAAAAGTTTTTCAATTAAAATTTTTCTCCGTTGTATACATGTAATATGAAATACGACATTCTCGACGGTAGAGAGAGAGAGAGAGTGTGTGAGAATTGATGTCTCCATATATATTACTAAGAAAAAGCAAGCAAGCAAGATAGACATAACTTATACACGTTAAAGTGTTCATTCGTTATATACGTATATATATGGTAGAAATAGGAAGCAAAGGTAGAAAAGGAGAAATAGTATAGCTAGAGGCAAAAGAGAGCTGTGAAACTTTACTGACGGCTCGATTCGAGTCGTCGTGCATTGCAATTCCTTCTCTGGCTTCTTAGAAGAGGAAAGACGAGGACGGCGACGACGACGAGGACGAGAACGAGAAAGGTGCTACTACTGCTGTTCGTTCGTCAAAGACACTCGTTATACGAACTTCTTCGGAAAGCATCGTCATCTCGTATAGCAAGTTCCTTCACACGCGCTAATCGATATACTTCTTCTTCGTTGATGAGTTTTATGTCAAGTCTTCCTTATAAAGCGCCTCAAAGACTAGTTTACTGCTATTTACAAATTTCTATTTGCGAAGCTCAAAAGTATCATTAATCTTTGCAAAGCAGGTTTTATCACAATTTTTAAAATCATATTCTGTCAATCAAAATCAAACAAAATATGCGCTATAGTTGCAATTTTTAATTTTAGCCAAAAGATCTATATATCCTCAAGTTTATTTTATTTATCAAAATATCTGACAATTTTTTAATATCCAAATATTAGATTGTAAGGACGTAGCTTTTTACTTTCACAATTTTTTATACTTGTCGTATTAGGTTGTATAGACGTAGATTTTTGCTTCATAATTTTGTCTGACTTGTATTAGATTGCATGGGTGCCGCTTTATTTCTTCATATTTTTTTTTTGTTTGTCGTATCGAAGTATTGAATACCATAATAATAAAAATCAAACATGAAATGATATAAATAACCATCAGTTGGTCAGAAACAAATATGAACTTCAAATATATCCTGAACTCTACTATTTGAAAAAAGCTTCTTTTACAAAAGTCGACTACTAAAAAGCACCAGTTTTAATTTTCTGCTTATTGTGCAGCGACGTCGCGGAATAGCTTACTCTTTATTAAACCCAAGAAAAGTAATCTTTTCCTGGAAATTTGGGTGTGCGTAAGCAAAAGCTTTTGATTCGTTGCTAACTTTCAAAGGCAGGCAATCTAAACGAAACAAAAAAAATTAAAGTAAAAGATATTATAATAGAACTAGATTAAAAATTTCAATTAAATTAGTCTCAAAATTGCCTTATATTATAAAAGGTATCCTGTGAATTATTTTAAAAAATTAAAGATTTCATTTAAAATCCATATTTTTGTGCAATATCTTGAATTTTGACTTAAAATTTTATTTATTTAATGTGAAATTTAAAGGAAAAAAATATAACTTTTTAAATAAAAGAATAATTAAAAGCGTTATTTATCTTGGAAAAAAGAATGTTATTTCGCTGAGTGTTAAAATATACAGAATTGCTGATAGACGAGAAAATCCTTGGCTTTGTAAAAGGGGGGAAAAGAGAAGGTCGAGGGCACTTTGCACGCTTGGCGTCACGTCGCACAAGCCCTTTCGCACTCGCTCCCTCGACAGAAAGAGCTCTTTACTCATATAAGGAGGGAACTAAAGATTTTGAAGCATGGAAAAGGGAGTCTAGTTAAGAGAAAGAGCGAACATCGTTGCAGCCCTCAGAATCTTTACCAACGCTTTTCTCTACATCCTAGAAGTTTTGTAAAAGGGGTGACGAGGAAGGGGGAGTTGGCACACGGTTTGAATAAATGAAAATTCGCGTAGAGTTTCGTATACACCGCCTGTACGCTCGCGCTCTTCGTATAAATTCTCTCGCTTCGTAATTTCAAACTCAAACATCGCGGTACCTCGACTCTCTTGCTCTTGCTCTTGCTCTCTCTTCTCTTTTCCTTCGCTTTTCGTTTGTCGTCGCGCGGCAAACCTCCTCGCCTGCGATTTCTCAAACTTGTCCTACCCTCTTACGCTCCTTAGTCAAAAGAGAGAAAGAGAGAAAAAGAGAGCCTCGCGACGTTCGGAGACTTTAGCGAGAGAGATGCGTGAGCATACGCGGAATTAATGCAAGATGAATTTCCTAGCGTATGATAGTGTGCAAAACTTTTCTTCAGCTTTGGTAAAACTAAATCAGACGAATGCAAATCTTATTAAGAGGAAGAATTAAACTTTCATTGCATTAAGCTAATTATAATTTTTAATCATATTTTACAGAGGCTAGAAAAAATTATTTCATTAAATAAGTTATAGCTATCACTCATTAAATATTTGTTTTTAATTTGAATTCATTTTATTAAGAGCTTTTTGATGATATTCGAATTAACGGAAAATCATGATTATATTATTGACAACCTAGTGAGTCAAATTTCTTTCTTGCTGACTGATAAAAATTATGAAGATTTCATTGAATTCTTTTTTTTTTAAATCACCAACCTGAGCATTTTTTAATTATTTGAATTACGATAAAACACAAAGCCAAAAGTAGCTTTTATTTTCTCAAACTTTTATGCTCGCAACCGTCTCCTTCCTAATCGAGTCCCAAAGCAATCTAAGGGTCCTTTAGCCGAGATTCTAGTAGAACGCAATCCGAAGTAAGGGCAAACGATAATTTCGAAGGAAAAGGATTGGAGCATTACCTTACCCTGGTCTAAAATACAATACAACGATAATTATTATCGGTGACGATAGAAAAGACGAATCGAGCTTGCATAGCATACACAACTTGAAATATATGGTAGTAAAACAAAGAAAAGGGAAGAGGGTGGGTTATATAGCGGTAACAGCCAGGACTGGCATTAATTAAGCGAATATATTTTGTTAGCGCGTGGGACAGTATAGCAAAAGTTGAGAGAGCGAGAAAACAATGAATAAGAGTGCGAGTAAGGCGGGCAAGGAAAAGAGAAAGAGAATGAGAAAGAGAATAAAGCTAGAGGGTAATAAGACGCGAATTTTGGGATGGAAAAGGCATTTTCTTAGTTTGCAGCCTTCTACGTATATACGTAGATATAATTTTATAAGGGTAGAAAGGCTTATACTCTCTTTTGTATTTAAGAGTGTGTCGCCCAGGGGAGAAAGCAGCAGTAGCAGCCAATACGAATACGCGAGCTTTTACGGCGTTCTTACAGTGGCGGAGGAAGGAGCAAAAGAGGAGTAAAAGCGTTGGAGGAAAGGGAGGCCTTCTTATTGTTTCAACCCACCGAGCTTCCAGTGCCAGTAGTTCAGCCACCCACCCTCCTCGCAGCTTTACTTCTCTTCGGGTCCTTTATATACACACTCGCGCTCTCTTTCCTTGCCGAACCTTTCCATTCTCTCCCTCATTCCCGGGCAAACTCTTCTATACTGCGCTTTACTATCCCCGAGCTTTCTACTACCACCACACTGCCTGGCTTTCTCTCTTGAGCTGAAGAAGAAGAAGAAGAAGAAGCAGAAGAAGAAGAAGAATAGAAGCAAGAGAAAACGTTGCTACGAGCAAAAGAGAGGAAGGTAGAGGATGGTGGGTCGCTGCGCTGGCTCTCTGTGCTTAGAATTTTAATGGACCGGCTTAGAAATTGTTGGCGGAATTAGATTTTAGAACGAGATTAGGCGAGCGCTAGCGCTCCATCTCACGCTCTTTCGCTCTCTACACTTTCTCATTTCGTGTATGTCTATATATGTGTATGTGTTGCTTTTCTCTTCTCTCTCCACTCCTTCCTTCGAGGTCCCGTGCTCTTTTGCCTTAAAATTAAGCTATGCCGCGAATTTATACCGTTCCTTGCTTAGACAACGAACTACTAATGTGAGACTCTGTGGTACCGACCACCTTTGCATACGTTGCTCCAAATTTACTTTTTTTATATCTAAGAATTCACTTATACAACGTCAAACAATACTCTCTAAGAAAACTTACTTTAAACTTTTTTATATTAAATATAAATTAAGTTCTAAATACAATTTATACCAACTTTTAATTAGTTTTGCATTTAAGAGCTTTATCATCTATATTTTGAATGTTTTTATTTCAAGTCCTTCAAAATTGGAAATAGTATCATGGAAGAGTAGCTCTAAATGATTTTGTTTGAAAATGTTGATCAGTTTTATGATAAATAATTTTTGATTAATCAGATTTATGATTTGAGAATAGCTCTGGTAAAGAACTAAAATGAAACATCTTCCACAAATACAATTTGAAAGAATATTAAAATTAAACAACCTTCCAATGAAAGGTTTCATTGTGAAATCTTAAAATATTCTGAAATAATAGAATCTTGGAATTCAAATTTAACTAATTTGAACATCTTGCTTTATTTCCTTTTATAGCGAAGATTTAAATGAAAACTCTATTCACGTTTTGACAATTGAATCACGTACTATTATTTTTCGTATTTTCTGCAACGGCAAGAAGTCTATTATATCTTCTTCAAAATTAGTATTATTATTAATATGATATCTTCTATAAATATAAATTATCTGTTCTTGCTCAAATACTTAAAATGAAATACGTCAGTTTTAAGTATAATTTTAAGATTATAAACGCGTTACAATAGCCAACAAGAATATCTTATAAGATAGACTTATTTATTAAGTTATGTTCTAAATTTTGATAATAGAACAATATAGAATTTTTATTGATTTTGCTTTGTCATAGAGAATGTCTTTTTATGATGATAAATAGTTCATTTTTAAATATTTTATTATTTATCATTTTCATTCTTATTATGACTATGAATATTAAACTTGAATATATTAGTATTAAACAACAACTTGTAATCCGTAAAACTCATTTAAACTTCTTGCAACTAAAGTTATAACACTCATTTCATCCCCGAGAAAAAAAATCTAAAATACAAAGTAGCAAAAGCATTGTTGAATAGCGAAGAGTAAGCTTGAGGCGGTTAAAGTAAAGGAAACAATGTCTACATCGAAGGACGAATTTTCTATCTCTCTCTCTCTCTCTCTCTCCATCTCTTCTTTCGTCGATTTTCTCTGAGACTTTGAGGCAGCGACTCCTTTATGAACCTACGGGCAAATGCAGGTTCCAGGTTGCTTCGCGTGCACAATTACCGGGCATAAGCAAAATAGAAAGGGAGACAAGAGGCAGAGAAAGGAAAGGGGAATGAAATTTCGTCTTATGTACAGTATAGAGAGAAAGAGAGAGAGTAAAGTACGAAGCGCGGAGCGTTCTACTCGACCTGGAGAATTGAGTTTCGTAAGCAAGCGAGAGAGAAACAGACTAGGAAAATGGATAGAATGAGATACATAGAGTAAGTAAGAGAGCAAAAAGATAGGTAATAGAGGAAGAGGAGCAAGCAGAAGCCTCTGCTGCGCGAAGCTCTCCATGGATAGGCTGGTGTAACACTGTTATTGCCAATAATGGCATCGATGTACAGACTCAGCAGTATATAGCGTTCAAGGCAAAAGCATCGCTCACTTATCATGTGTATGTATACATGTCGCGGGACGATCGTCAAATTGATTTACCGAGAAAGCAGCACGTACTCCACAAAAAATACCCATACAAAGCTAAAGGACAAAAGCTGCCGTAACTAAATAAACGATACTTTTCAAAGTCCAAATTAGCTGATTCTAGAGTTTTATATAAACTAATGAAGAAAAGTTTAGATTGAACAAGAAATGTTTACACGGTAATTTTAATAGAGCACGCATAACTTTCTGAATAATATTTGCGAACGTATGACGTAGCTTTTCTGCATTTTAAAATATTCTTTGTGTATAACTAATGTGCATCTTGATGATTCTAAGAAAGTGCTTTACTATAATAAATATCAAAAGAATCTCAAATCACATTTTTTTCTCAAAGTAATTATCATAGTAATTACCCTTCAAAAACGGGATCATTTAAAAAGATGAAAAATATTGATTAAATCACTTGGGAAATATGTTTTGGCCTTGAATTGATTGATTTCTGCAATTATACTTAATGTTTTTTTTTTTAAGTTTTCTCGGTTGTTAATGCATTGAAATTATTTTAGACCTTCACAATAAGATCGGAAATAGTCGACTTTGGTCCAACTAACATATTTAATTTGTCACATTTTGCTTATCATATATAAAAAATTGAAAAAATTACAAAAACTTCAATGTAGCATTTTTGCTACACGTGATACTAAAGGGTGTTATTTTAATTTTATAAGTTGAAATCCAACTTTGCATATGAAAAAGAAATTATTCTTGAATAAATATGAAATTGGGTATCTTACTAAAGAAAAATTGTATATTTTCCAGATTTAAGTATCGTTCTTAAATATAATTTTTTCTAATTTAAAATTTTTTCACAAGTTTGTCCGTTTCAGCTTTTTTCAAATTAAATTTTTTTAATTATAATTAAATTTGGATAATTTTTTCTCTTATTATCTTCAAAAAATTCATACTGACAAGGGTTCGAACCTTAAATTTTTGAATCGGAATTGTGGTGGTGAACGCCTATACATCAGCTTTTAAATGTGAATATTCGTTCTTTATATATAATTATGAGAATATCCAATCAAGCAGATCTAGGCTAGAATAAGTTCTCTATTAGAAACATTTCTGAAATAATAACTAAAATATTTTCTGTTTGATTTTTTAAAACAATCATAATTTCATATTTTACTTAATTTTAATAATATATTTCTTAACTTTAAAATAATATGAAATAAATTCTTTTATTGCCATTATTTCTATTTAAAACCTATACAGCAAAGAGTTTTTTTCCACAATTCCATTTATAAGATGAGCTAACCGAAAATACCTTTTCCAACTTCTCTCGAAAACTCTCGAAAATTCGTTACACATTCTAAAGTGAAAGCCAGAGAGCTGAGCGCTTCGTCTAATTCGCGAGTCGAAGCAAATCGAATGAAGCTTCGAATTAAATACGAAGCTCGCTTTCTCTCTCTCTGTTCGTTTCTCTTTCTCTGTATTCCGGACGAAGCTTTCTCGCAAGAAGAAGCGGCTGTTTTACTAAAGGGTATGAGGTAAAAGGAAGAAGACAGAGGCGTAGTTACAAGAGAGAAAGAGAGAGAAGTAACTCGAGGCGAGACGGGGCGAAACGAAGCAAGGTTCCTTGTATTTAATTACCAACTCTAAGTCTCTGACTGGGAATGAGGAAATTCTCTCATCCCCCTCAAGTTACCCTACCTCCAAAGACTCTTCTTCTTCTTCTTCACAGCCGACGCCATCCGCAGCCTTCTGCAACAGTCGCCACACCAGAGCCTTTCACCTACAACCAGAGAGAACTCTCGTTCTCTCTCCCCCAAACCCCACATCTTCTTCCTCTTGCTTGCATGCGTCCCATTCCACGCTTTTCGCGATTGCCGCGACAGCCACGATTCGTTTTGGACTTCGCGAACTACATTTGTTTGTTTCTCTTGTTACTTTCCCTCCTGAATTCAACTAGCAATTTTAGAGCAAATTCAATGTAAACTTTATAAAGCTTACATACTTTACACTCAATTTTCGAGAAAATTTTTAAAAAATCAAACTTTAGATTTAACAATAAATAACGAATATTCTCCTTAATAATATTATGTTGATCTAATAAGCGTTTATTTTTAGCATCGCATTCATATTTTGCCTCAAGCAAACTGAAAGTGTAAAGTAAAATTGAAAATAATAATTATAATTTATATTATAAATATAAGTTTATAAACACATTTAATAAGTTTTATTAAATACTTATTTAATAGCTAAGCAAATATCGATTTTCTATTATTATTTGTATACGTTACCAGCAATATGTCAATACTCTTACAAACATTGACAATTCTGAAAAACTTTATTTGACTGCAGAAGCGTAGTCTATTCATAGAACGAAAATAAAGAAAGTACAAATATAGTTTTATTTCTTTTTCACTAGCCCGTATATTTATAATCCTTTTAAACTTAACTTATAACGAACAAGTGTTTGCAAATATTGAAATTTATTGATGAAATTAAAAACAGTCAACTTGTAGTATTTCTCGTAAATCGTTCCTTGTATGGAATTCATCTTTAATCGTTCACTAAGATAACCAAGACAAAATAGAATGTACTTTGGTGGCTTTCATTAGTTCTCAAAAGGAACTCTAAGAATTTGGTAATCTATTTCTATCTTACTTCTTCCTCAACACCAAGTGTAAAGAAAGTTCGAATGGCGCGTTTAAAATTTTTGTCAGAAGACCACAAATGCAACTGTTTGACTAGTATAAAGTCTTGCTAGTGGTAGTAATAGTAGAAGTAGTAGTAGTAGTAGCGTTCTTGCTTCTCTTTCTCTCTTATTCTCCTTTTATCTGTTGGAGTTGTTTAGTTTTCCGCCATATTTGCTCGGGACAGTCGTGGCATTGGGGGGTATAAAAGGGGGTAATAGTCTCGGAGAGAAAGAGAAATAGAGAAAGCTTTCTGGGAAGCTAAGTTGAACTTATACATATACCGATCTCAATATACGTATGTAGCATACACATGAAATTTGTGTACTTGTGCTATAGGAGGTGTATATCGGGGGGATGTCCCCCGCGAGAGAGCTTGTTCTGAAAGAGCAAGGGAAAAAGAAAAGGACGGAGAAAAGCACAGAGAGAAATAAGCGCCCGGGTGAAAAGGTTGAAGGGGATCTTTCGCGGAGAAGGCGAAAGAGAAAGACAAGCAATGCCCGGGAAGTATATAGCAATGAGGGTGGGATCACCAACTGACGCCTGCTACAGAAATAGAGAAAGAGAAAGAAAAGTATATAGATTATTCTCGACTGAGAAGAGAAAGAAGAGATGGAGGCATGAATAGAATAGAAGAGAAAGATCAGAGAGCTTACTTACTTACATCCCCACTACTATATATGTTACCGGTACTATTTCCCCCAGCCAATGACCATGTGACATAAAAGCGCGCGATTTTCTCAGTTTATGTATGTGTGCACGTATAACTAAAAGGCGTCGTAACGATTTTCTGCTCCTTCGAAGGAATATGAAAGGCGATATTTGCCCAAGTAGCCCTTGTACCTGAATATATCTATAGGGGAGCGGGCTAAATAAGAGAAAGAGAATGAAAAGAGAGTTTTGAGAATGGAAAAGCCGCTACTAAATACATAGGTGTGTGTGTGTGTGTGTGTGTTTCTATTGGAATACACACATATACATGTAAGTACGAGATCAGCGAAGGAACACATCAGTATACGAAGCTAAGAGAGAAAAAGGCTATATAAAGAGGAGATTCGAGAGTATGCCGAGGGACTCTAGAAGAGATGGCAAATACCAGCTTGGGTGGGATTTAAGGGATGAAAAGGTCTCCGGAAGCCTTCTTCATGGTAAATGCGAGGAGTTTAGGCCTATATAGATGAATGTGTAGGTGCATGTGTGTGTACCCTCTTTCGACGAAGCATTCAACTTGCAGGTCTTTTCTCGTCTCTCTAGTTTCTACTTATATACCTTTTCTTCTCTGCTCGTGTATCCCCTTTGGCTATATGTGTATATATATACTGGGCTTCGTTTTTGCTGAATTAGCACTGCCTTTGTCAACACTATGTAGATCGGCGTTGCTTGTCATAAATTATTTTCCTTTAACTAAGAGCTTGCTCACTGCAAATAAGAACAAACTTTGTCTTATCTAAACTAAGATGTTTCTTTATTTAGTAACTTTTTTTTTTAAGCTAAGCAAAAAACAAATAAAAATCGTCCACTTTAAGCTGCAAAATATGATAACTTAATTCTGCATTCACAAATAATACATTGACTGAAATGCACAAGCTAGAGTTAAAAATTATTTACCTAAGCGTTTACGTTAGAAAAAAGAGTGGGATTTGGATCGAAACAAATTAAATATGTATTATAGAAAATATAATTTATGTGTCATAACTAAAATACTAAAATTAATAAAAATTTTGAAAATCTTTAGTTATTTAGATCATGACTAATTTAAAATATTTTGAAAAGATTAGTTATAATTTTGAATCTCATATTGAATCCTAGTTTATCTTCTTAAACTGCCAAAATTTGATTATTCTTTTTAAAAGCTGTCTTAAAAAATTCTATTGTAGCAACTGAAAATTATGATGAAAAAAAGATTTTAAAAGAATATTCATCTTTATAATTCAACCAAATTATATCATTAAAGCCTTTCTTTTTAAAAAAGTATTGCTGTTCCATATCCACAAATAATAAATACAATACTCTTTTAAACAATATTTCTGTTTTAATCCCATGACTACCAAAAGCGATAATTTATATTTCAACAAATTACCATCGTAGTCAAAGGGATAATATAGAAACAAGTAAATGGCCTATGGGCAGTGCCTGAGAGGCCAATGCATGAAAAAAACAAGTGAATAATATAAATTTTTTTTATATCGATTATACTTTAAAGTCTGGTATGGTATTAAGAACTATAATTTGAAGAGATAAAAACTAAATTTGTGAACTTTAAATTAATAAATGAGTAAAAAGTATACATATAAACAAAGAATAGGGTCCATAGCATAAAATATTAACTTTAATAAAAAGAAAATACGATGTCTATTTTATTTATCGAATTAACAATTTGATATTTCTTATGAATTCTAATATATTTAGTAAAATACTGATTCTTATTGAAGCAGTATTTTATTAAAATACTGGTTCAATAAGAAGGAGTATGAAAAGCTGGAAATAAGGTATAATAAAAGTAAAAGAAAGAATCTTTCTGTAGTTGTAAAAAGCAAGGAAACTTTCACATAGAAAGATAAACTCGGTAAAAAGCCACAAGCCAGCTTACTTTCGAATATACCCCCACTTGAAGTCAGCCACTCTCCCACCCTTTTAAAGTATAGCTTCTCGTTCCGCCCCCTCAAGCCAGTTTGAACCAACTCCAAGTTTCTTTCGTGATCCCCTCCTTCTCTTTTCTCTAGCTCTTCTATACCTATCCGCGCGCCCAACCTCCAAAACTTTCCTCGGCGCTATAAATAATTCTTAATACACCCTCCTTTAGCTTCCTTCTTCTTCTTCTTCTTCTACTTCTTGTTCGTCGTCGCGGCTGGTCGCGACATTAGAAAATCAAGTGAGGTGGAACGAACGCCTCTAAGTTTAAGTTAAAAGTAAGTATGAGAAGATCTTGCCTCTCGTTGCCTTAGCTGATCTTAAGAGGAAAACTCATGAATTCACATACGAGAAAGAGAAATAGAGAATAACAGCAAGAAAGAGGAGAGGCCCGTAGCAAGTATAACGCAAAAGATGTATATATGTACACGAAAAGGGGGCTGAGGTGGTTAGGGGCAGGAAATTTCTAGAAACTTCAGGTTTAGCAATTAACGTCAGAAATTAACGACGCCCGCCTGCTTCTAGAAAGAGAAAGAGGGAAAGCAGCTAGCAAAGCTTTCGCTAGAGAAATTAGTCTCGGAAATTCTCGTAAAATTTCTCTTGCTTCGTACGCTCTCTCTCAGTCTCTCTCTCTCTTTCTCCTATACATATGCAGACTTTAACGTACAAGGCAAGCCATCCCCTTCCTTCTCAAAAACTCTTCCTTCAACCTTCTTCTTCTAGACGGAAGCCTCCCGTTTTCGTAGCTCAGGGTGTATATAACGCTTCTTCTACTTCTATCCGCGGCTTCAAACTGCTTCCTCTTTCGCTCTCTCTCTCTCACTTTTAACTTATATGCATGTATGTACGAGTTTAAAGCTCGACCTCGCGAACTCGTGCTAAGCACACCTTTCTTCTCTTAGAAAGGTACAAGAGAAAGAGAGAAAACTAACGGGACGAGCTGCGAATGGTAACTTTCCGGAAATTTTCATTAAGCCTGACAGTAATGACGTCATCAGTCAGTGTGGAAAACGCTCTGTGCAAGCCTCATTTACACTCGTTCGCATTAACGAGCTTTCGCTTAGCAAGAAGAAAAGAGACTGAACTCGTCGTCGGAAGAGTCGTCCGTTTTACTTGTCGGCAGAGCTTTGGCGAGTAAGTCAAAATGAATGAGCAAAGGAGCATATTTCGTTAAGTAAAAGACGAAATTTCTTCTCTTGGCTTGATAGACGACTTTCATTTTTAATGGAGTTAAGGAAAAATCAAATCATAAAAGGAAATTGTTTAAAAGATGATGCCTAGTATTCTTTAGAAAAAGTAAAAAGATAATATTACAGTAATTTAAAGAAATTTTAACATATTTTTAAAAGTACATCTTAAGAAATATGGTTTTAAAGCTTATTTCCTTAACTAAACTATAAGTATGTTGAAAATGATAAAGAAAATATTGAGTATAAAAAATTAAAGCAATAACGATAATAAATGAATATAAAATAAAAATAATATTCAATATCAGAAAACGTAGAAAAATAGTATCGCTTATCATAAATTGATCCTATAAAAAATGTCAATCATCTGTAGGGTCAACATTTTAAAATTCCAATCCACTAAATGCTTAAAAATTCGTTAAAAATGTGGTAAGAATATATTTTCTTAAATACACGTGTAATATTTAAAATAACAATGAAAATTTCATAAAGTTTTAATGTGCTTAACGATATTACAGCATAGAGTGCAGTGTCGTTAAAATAAATCAAAGCGGTTCCTTGTGCAGATATAGCTAGCGCCCCTTTCTCGATATTTATCAGCTCCTTACACACACATATCGAGAATACGAGCTCCCGAAATTGTACGCTTGGAAAATCATAGAGAAGCACCTTAGCGTTCAAGAGGTAAAGAGGACGAGGAGGAAAGAATGAGGAGGCGGGAGGGCAATCGAACGTTACGTCATTAGAATCGATGCGCGTGCTGTTAGAGTCTGCCCTTTGGGAATGTCTTATAACGAGTTTGGGCCATAGCGTACATACATAGAGGTATGTAACAACAAGAAAGCAAAACAAGCAAAAGCCAGCCAGTATATAAGAGCAACGGTTTTCGAGAGGCGATAGCGAGAGAGAGAGAGGAGGTTTCGGCAATATAACTCGAAAATGGTGCTAGTGGCCTAGGTATAGAGAGAGGAGAGCGCACACGAGTGCCGTTATCATTTCTTAGCTCGGTATCGCCAACGCGTAGCCTCAAGGGTGCAGTAATAACCTCCGCAGAGAAAGAGAGAGAATAAGAGAAAGAGAGAACGGCATACCAGCAAACGTTCGCTAGACTCTTAGATAAGCCAGCAGCCACTATCCGCGAAGGTGTATTGTCTGGTGCTGCTGCTGTTGCTGCTTTTCCCTCGGACTTTAGCTATATGCTTATACTAGTAGTTCTTCCAAGGAAAAGGGGGTGGTAAGCTAAGAGAGAGAAATACAGAGTTTGAGACTGTCTCACACGGCATGTATACAATTGTTTGAGAATCGCCCGGGGCTGGTCGAGATTACTTGGGAAAACGGATATGTCGTTCGCTAGAGAACGCACGTATTCCTTTTCTCTCTCTCTTTCTATTCGAGCTCTGACAAATTCGCGCGTGAGAATGCTCAAGCGAAAAGGAACTGCTGTAGATTCGATGCTAGTTCTATGAGAAGAGATATCTGCTTCTTATTGCTGATATAACGTTACAAACAACGTTACTTCCTATACCAATAAAATCTTAGATATGAGCTCTTTTTGGAATTATAAATTTTTACATCCATCACAATATATTATTTCAAATTATTTTCATTACTAACAAAGTATAGGATTTTTCAAGTATTTTTAATAAATGTCTATTTGCTCAAACTTACATTTGGCTTTTAGAATTTTTTAATTCAAGACTTGTAATATTTCTTAAAATATTTATATGAAAAGATATACTAACTACTATGAAAAAGATATACAAAAAAATGCATTAAAAAAGTCAAATTTACATCTAATCATTTTAAGTTTCAAGATTACAAACAGAAAAATTAAATTATTTAAAAGTTTTTAATAAATACAATATAACAATAAAATAATAACATAATGTAATTTAAGAAGTTAACTACTTATTTTTAAACAAACGAATCAAAATTAAAACAATAAAAACATAATAATTTATTACTCATATGTCTGACAATAACGACACACTACTACTTAAACTATCATAAATCTTATTTTGGTTTTTAGTATAAAAAGTTTTTGTTGTTCGATGAAAAAGAAGATCGCGGTAAAATGCTGAGTTGAGAAATGAGGTTGGAAAAAAAGGAAATGACCGCGTGGAGGCATCAATCTCTCTCTTGGGTCACGCGGAATTGCGGTTTTAGAATGAGAATGTTTTGCATTTCAACTGGGCTAAAGCGCGAGGGCTAATTTATGTGAGAGCCGGCACCCTCGTTTCACGCCCTCTTGCTCGGCTGGTCAAGCGTTTTATTTTCACTCCGTGCGTACTTTTCTTTCTCTTTTAAATGGCTCTCTCTGGCTTTTTACCGAAGTTAAAAACACAGATTCCACAGCATTTATCGTTTTTAAACCCTCCTCACGTTCGCACTAATTCTACAGTATTGCTCAACATTTATTCTTTTTTTCTTTATCAAGCCTAACAGATTTATGTCAATTATAGGATCATTTTTAAATGGATGAGTTACTCAATTTATTTCTTTTCTTTTTTTTTATAATTTTATTAAAATAACCAAATAGTTTAGTCTTTGATATTCTAAAATTAAGCTAACATAATGAATGCTTTACCTGAAGTAAAATTTAAATATTCATAATGGAATCACGGAAACAAATTTTTTCAAAATTCTAAATGATTTTATTACTGAATTAAATTTTATGTGAGAATTTTAACATTTTTCCTAATAGACAATAAATTAATTTATTATTTTGTTTTGAGATTATAGTATGATATTATTAAGTTTTAAGTCTTATGCGTAGTCAGTAAAATATCAAAGTAAACTTTCTAAAAAAAATTTGCAAATCAAACAGTGATTTTTTAATTTTTTTCATCTTATTAAAAATTGAAAAAAAAAAAAGAATATTTAATGAAAAAAAGTAATTGAATAACTTTAAAATATGTTGGGTACCCTAATTGTGCTGCGTTAGCCATAATCCTCCGCACAAATGGATTTGATTCGGTCAGTAAACGGGGTTAGACTGCATGTGAAAATTAAAAGTAAAAGCAGCCATGTATAGAATCAGTAGAAATACCTTTTTAAAGAAATTTCATAAAGAAAATAGAAATTAAAAAAGATATGTGGTTAATAACGATAACTTTAAATAAAATAAAAGTAAACCGGTAAATGCTTTATGTTAATTCAACAATTTGTCTGAATAATGAGAATATTTTATTTTAGAACTTTAAAGTTGTATTTGAAGAGTATGAGAATATTTATTAAAGCTGAAAACATGTCAATCACTCAAAATTACTAAACATTTACACTTTAGAATACTGTAAATTTACAAAAATTGGAAGGACTCTTTTAATAGTCTGGAACGTTGACATAATAACATAAATCAAAATCTCTAGCAGTACTCAGTATACTTAATATGTTGGTCTTAAATTATTTAATGTAAAATAATATTTGACAAAGTCATTTCTATAAAAATTACAATGCACTATAAAAATATATTATAATTTTATTATTTATTGTTTCGTAAAATTTTTCATATTTTTTCAGAAATATTTTTAAAAAATTCATTTTTTAAAATAATAATAATCTATCTTATAAAAACTTTACCAGCTAGAGCAACAGTGAACGCAAACTCCTTAAAAGCCACGGAGCAACGGGCCAGTTGTCTTTCTCTTAATCTGGAAAATTAAAATGAGATTCAGTGCCTTGCTGGGCTCTCTTTTCTTCTCTCTTTCTCTTTTGGCTATCGTAGGGTATATTTAGCACAAAAAGCCTCTAATTTCCAACAAGGGTGTAAAAAGAGGGTCGGTCATACCTTGGCCGCTTGTTGAGTCTATAAAACACCGCTTAGCTTTTTTAGCCTTTTGCTCTTCTCCTCCTCCTCCTCCTCCTCCTCTTCCCTTTCTTTTTTACCCTTATAGAGAGAGGTTGGCTTTAACCCCGTTAAGCTGTTTCCCGTCGTTTTTTTTCTTGCGTATAGGCCCGCGACCAAATTGAGTAAGCTACCGTTCTTCCTTTTTTCTCCGTACTTTTTTTCTAGCTACTACTAACTGAGTGCTTTTCCACGACCCTCTTCAAACCTTCTTTTAATACGCTTCTTCAATGTTACTTTTCAATATTGCGCAAGTATTAAGGCTTGCTCTTAATATTCGACATTTTTATCGCAACAGATTACCAAATATTTAAATGTGAAGCTTGAGATTCTGTTTCTGGGCTGGATTCTTTCATGTTTTAATGCGGCTTTATGGGCTTTGTAATTATAGAATGATTGAGAGGACAAGCACGAGTTAGCGAATTCAACGCTGGAATGCATTTAACGAATTTCAAATCTTTCATCAATTAAAAATTCATTCGTTTTCTGAGATAAATATATTTTTCACATTTAGGGATGGAATTTTGAAAATTAAATTATTCTTAATCGAAACTTTTAATTTGTTAGTTTGGTTACTTCATTTTCTTTTAGTCTTATTCGTTTATCGTGCACAATAAAAATGATTTAATAAATACTTTTATTTATTCATTATAATGATCCATTAACATTTTTTAATTCTAATTTACATCCAATTTTATTTGATTTTTGTGCTTAAATTCAACGATCATTTACAATGAATATATAAAATATTTAATTACCTTTCGTCTTAACTATTTTTAGAAGGAAAAGCAGTAAAATAAAAATTTTCATAATTAAATTCGACATTAGTTTACTTCTATAAAATAGATTTAATTCTATCTGCAATAGATTCTTTTTAAAAATACAAAACAATTTACCATATCAATATTATTATAAAAAAAAAAATTTTATTGATATTAAATATATTTAATTTTGAGGTAAGTAAGCTTAGATAATGAGATTTTTAGTTTTTCTTAAAATATGAATTTTTGTCAGTTCGTCATAGGAACTATGTAGTTTCCATTAGAAGTTGATATAAGCCAATATAGAAGCAGCCATTGGCGCGAGTTAGTCTTGAGTACGGCATTTCCTAACCATACACCTACACTCACTTACTCTTCTCCTGGCTTAATCCTGTGCATTAAAAGTTAACGCGAGAGAGAGAGAGAGAGAGAAAGAGGAAGGCCTTACGGGGCCATGTCCTAGCGGCATTAGATTTCTGACTTTCTATGAGAGAAAGAGCAAAAGAGAGAAAGAGAGAGAAAGTGAAGTTACGCTAACACCGGATCTGCGTTTCAACTGCGAAATTACGTTAGGGACTGCTATGCCGTTCGTTTTCGACACGAAATGCGAAGACGGCAATGAGATTTTCAAACTGTCTTTTATTTATTTAGATAATACTCGTGCACTAAGAATATTTACAAATCTAACTTATAAAACAAAACTATGAGGTTTACAATTTCAAATAAAAAAAAAAAGATTCAAATGCAAAAATACATGACAGTTTTTATTTTTGAAAAAAAGTAAATATCGACAAAGAATTTATTTACTTATTATTAAAACAAAATTAGTAGTTACAAGTCAATTTTTCATAAAAAAACGAGTAAATCTCAATTGGTTACCATTTTTCAGGATGAAATTATTTTCGATTATCATAAAAAAAATGTTATATATTTTATTCGAACAGTTTAAACAAAGATAAATTCCATTCGTTTTCTTATTGTCGTTGTAGAATGCAAACTGGTTTTATGCAGGCGTAACTTGAGTTTGGTGTAAATTTAAGCGCTCGTATACTAGAACAATGTCTTGCTATAAAAATAAATTGAACTACGAGCTTCACTGGTATTTATAGATCCTAAAGAAGAAAAATTTAGCTCTCCGAAAGTAATTAAAAATGAAGAAAAGTAAAAAAAAAGTTAGAATAATCATTGAATTGAAAATGAAGTTTAAAATTCAATGTTATCTGGTAAGTTAAATTTATTCTAAAGATTATATCCGCTCGTTAAAGAATTCTCAAGGGATAGAGGGAATGTTATTTAAATATAATATATATGAGTGTGTGTATGTATAATCAACAGCAAGTAAAATGAAAGAAGCAAGAGATAGTCGTTAACTTACTGAGCTTCATATTATAATCCGCTTTTGCCGCTTATCTAAAGGTATGAGCCATTCTGGCTCTCTGGCATTGTAAACGGATATCCGGAGAGTCAACTAGGGTCACGTAAGAAACTAACCTAACGTCAAATTTCTCCCTTTCCTTCTCTTAAACTTATTTTTCTCTCTTCAAATGACATTAATCAAATACTGCCTTGCATTGCTTTATTATGATGACCTCCTGTGCTTTTGCTCTTGTTTTCCTGTATTTTACTTTAACGTTTTCTTAACATTTAATTAATGCCATTGTTCCATTGTGCATATAAGATCAACTTAATGTGGATATCAGAACACTTATAAATTAAAGCTTTTTATTTTAATTTTAGTCGGAATTACTCTTATTTCGCTTACAATTAATGCATGGGAAAGTTAAAAAAAAGTACATTTATAATCATTATGCACTTTTTTCACCCTTTAGTGCCGTGTGTAGCAAATATACTACCATTGAAGCTATTTTTTTAATTTTATGTATGATATAAACAAGATTTATATAGTCAAATCAAAGTCAACTATTTTCGATCTTGTTATGGGAACCTAAAACAGTTTTGATGCATTAACAAGTCAAAAAAACTTGAAAAAAAAGAAATAAGTATAAATTACACAAATTAATCAGTTGAAAGCCAAATATATTTTTCAAGTAATTTGAACAATATTTTTCATGTATTTCATAGTCTCGGTTTTAAATTGTTAATTACGATTGGATATCTTTAAATTATGAAAAAAAAAAAAATTATAAATTTTGAATAATAGTTGTAATAAATGGTACATAGCTATAAATAACTCTCACCGTACTACCATAATTTTAGTATAGCCATCGACTCCTCATTCCTTATACGCCTAAAATCCTTTCCTTAGAAAAGATAAATATGAAAGATGATTTATAACTTAAGGCTATGCAGCATGAAAGACCATTACTGAATAATGATAAAAGCTTTGACAAGCGTGACACGCGTCAACTTTCTCGGCATATCCCTACTTATAATTATTGATTCCTATCACAACTTTCTACAAACTTATAAGTTCTTCGTGCCGTCTCTTTTGCCGTCGTCTTTCTTATAGTCCCTTTCGTATATTAAACTAGCGACTATCTTAAAACCAGACCACGCGGGCCAAGAGGAAATTGTTGGAGTTTTCAAAGTCTGACGGCGCAGGATATTATATGAACACCAAGAGAAGAAGAAAAGGGTGAAACTGGCGAATGCGACGACTCTTCGCTTCCAAAGCTTGATAAGAGCAAATTTAAGAAGAATCTTGTCCTTGGTATTTGAATTTACAAAATTTCATATTCAATTGATAACATCAAATTTTTAATCTATTTACTCAGTATTTTGAGTAATTCTGAAATTTAAATAATGTGGATAATAGAAAAAAAATTTTCCAATATATTTATCTATATAAACAATTACAAATATATACAAATTATTTTAAATGAATCGTACATAATTTTTAAAACATTCCAAACTTGAAATTTTTTCGATTTTCTAAAATGTTTTTCTGTGTTTACAAAGGTAAACGTTGATCCTCTAAAAATAAAATAAATACATTATTCAAAATTTTCTAACTTTCTCATTGTTCATTCATACGCAAATACAATTATAAAAATTTTTAGTATATTTGTATTTATTTGTGAAATAAGTCTATTGGTTTTTTAAATAAATATATATCTGAAAAAGTTATTTTCACGCAAATGAATTCTGGTATACGTTTTCATCTTTTATGAAAACTTATATATTCCTCCTCTTTGTATACATAGCGTTTGCGCACGACTCTTTTATCGTCTTTGCTCCACCATTCGTCTAGCTTTTCAACCTATGCGCTTCGTCAACGTGCACACATACAAATCTTACCTCTTTATTTTCTATTTTCATGAAAATCGATTAGAAGGCTTGAAAAAGGGAAACACAAAGATTTTTTTTGTCTTAACTATAGACAACAGAAAAATATGAAATTTAAAAAAAAAAAAATTTTAAGCAAAAAAATCTTTTTTTATTCATATTGAAAATAATAAAATATTGAATGAATTTATTTGTTTAGATTTTTATTTGGAATGTAGGTTAAAATATTTAATGAGAAATGTAAATATTGAAATTTGTAAAAGCAAAAACTTTATTTATTTAGTAGAAATTTTATTAGAAATCCCAATTGTTACAATGAAAATTCAAAACTAAAATTTTCAATTCAACTACTAAAGTTTCTTTCTCTATTAATTCTGTAAATATTTCTGAATAATTGTACAAGTTTAATTCTAAAGTTAGGAGCTTTACGATATTGTATATAAATTTGGGAAATGCTATTTTTATTTTTTATAAATAATATATAATTTGGCAATTTCTGCTGCTCAGATTTTCAACTTATATTTAGAGAATTGTGAATTTTCTTAAAGTAAATAAATTTTATTTCGTTTTAATGTATAATGATGTTAAAATAATTGAATAGACTTCTTTGTTATAATGTAAAAATAAAGTTTCTTTATTAAAAGTTTATGAAAAGACCGTCTGCTTTTCCTGCCATTCATCTAGCTGACTATATAGTCTTGTCTATAGTTACACCTTTATAATTTGCGCACAAGCCCTTTGAAATGAAGCACTTTAGAAGCTTCGCGTTTGACTACAAGAACATAGTTCATTTTTTTTTTTTACTTTTTACTTTTTTACCTCTCTTTCTCTCTCGTCTCTTTTCTTTTTTGTCATAAAAGCAAGTCCCTTTAAGCGTCGCTGAGGAAGAAAATTCACCGGGTGCGTTGATATATTCCTTAATATAGAATTTTCTTTGATGCTACAAAGTTGAATTTTCCTTAATAATTTTCCTCTATACAGCGTTCTAAAATTGTATTTTATGCCAAAAGAAAAAATGTCAAGCAAAGTATAAGTACTTTTAATACGGATAAATTTATTGATGCTTATAATTGAAAAAAAATTTAATAAAAAGTATGCGTACCAGTGTGAATTCCATCATTTAAAATTATAAAAAAAATTTAGTTTATTTTAACAATTTTGTTGTTTGATAAAAAATGTATTCTCATAATTTTGGTAAAACAATAAATCGTGTTAATTTGAATTTTGAGGGTAGAGCCAAGATCCGAAGTATAAAGAGAGAGTAAAATTGGCGAAAACGTGATTAAAGACATTGGCATTATGTAAGATAGTAAGATCGTTGAGTCTATGCTTCGCATTTTCTAACGTCAGCTTCCTAATGAATATCGAAGGTGTCGAGAATCTTACACGTGTTATATACATCTCTGAGAAAGGACGAAAGGATAAGAGGGCGAAAGTTTTGAATAATGACAGCGAAGAAGAAGCGGTACCGTTGATTGAATGGGAAGAGCATATAGGAGAGCAGCTATCTTACCTTATACCCAAGGATTTCTCAAGTCTTATGAGACGCTGATGCTGATGCTGATGCTGATGCTAGCACTAGGCAGCTTCTACTGCTTCTCATATATAACAATTCATTCGAGCTTCCAATGCGCATCCTTATAAATCACGCGCCAAACTAGGCTCCTATCCTTTTATCATTATCACTTTTCAACGGCTAAATAATAAACCCAAGATATGATTGAGGAAAAATGGACATTTTTTTATTTTTATTTTATGTATTATGTTCATTTTTTCGATAAGAATATTACATGAATGGAATTCGAAATAATAAAAATTTTAATTTTTCTTACTTAAACTATTAAAATAGATTAAAAAATAAATAAATTATAAATTAGTTAAATTATCATAGCATTTCAGAAAAAACTTGACTAAAAATTATCAAATTTTTTAATCTTTGCATAAAAAAATTGTCAACATCTAAGAAAAGAACTTTCGGTTGTAGATTTCAACGAAATTTCATCATATTTTGTGGCTTGATGGAATTCGTTTTTTTATCCTAAACGTAAAAGAGGGAGGCTTTTAATCCCTTTTATCTGTTTAGCTTTTTCTGAACGCAGGATGTATTAGTAGTAGAAGCCAATAGTAGTAGTAGTAGTAGCCTTCCGTTCTCCTAGTCTCTGTCTATACGAAATCCTCGAGATCCTTTTAAATATTTAGACACGAAGCTACTTTTCGTCGAAAGAGAAAGAGTAAGAGAAAAGAGAAAAAGAGCAAGAGAGAAATAGACGTTAGAGTATATAAGAGAAAGAAGGTTATATACGCAGAGAGGATGGAGACTCATCCAAGTTGGCAACTTTTGGCCGTATTAGCTTTTGTATATATATTAGCTCATTTGCGAGAGGAAAGCTTATACTTCTAACCTTCTACCCCCTACCATCTTTTTCATATATACATACTTATATACACATATAACGAAAGCAGCGAGAGGCTCTTTCTCTTCTGTCTTCTAAAACGTAGCTTGTTTCAACGTATATATATATGTTACTTTGTTACTATTATACTACTGCTGTTGCACATGTGCTACTGCTGCAACTGCAACTCTATATTTCAGTTGCACTTGTTACCTTGTTATAATGCGAAGAAAGCAACGACGAAAAGACTTTATTTTTCAAAGCTCATATGTACCAAGCGCAACTTTCATATCCGCTCAAAGAGCAACAAAGACGTAAATAAAATTTTATTGCCGTGGCTTTTCTACAGACTTTAAAACTCAAGCTGCACATGCTCTGTTTATCTTGTTCGAGCGTAAGTCCAATTTTTATCGTGCAAGAATTAAATGTATGAGCTTCAATTTTTAATATTAGTCAAGAAGGAAAAATATAAGTGGAAAATTTTTCTGCACTGATGACTAGTTTGTTCATAAAAAATAATTACTTAAGTATAATACATGATAAAGATTTATCTCGATTCCTAAAATTATTTCAACAGTCTTTTTCTCAAACATGTTGCATAACATTTTCATCTTTCCTTAAATATAATTTTAAAAGTATTCATTTAAAGTTTTTGGCGAAACAAATGTCCAAATGAACGTTATCAATATTGTACACGAAAAATAAAATGTAAAGCTTAAAAATAATTTCCCACGATAAAATAATTGTTAATACTAAACAACAAAAAAGAATTAAAAAAAAAGGATCGTATTCGTCTAAGCATGTCAGTAATAGTGTCGCGTGGGATTTAGAGTCGTTGCTCGTACGTAGCTCTAACTGTATACTTGGCTTTTCTGTTGAAACGATATAGAAACGTTTCGTCAGAGAGAAACTATAACATGTGCTCATAAAACGAAGCCAAGAAAGAGAGAGAATGATAGATAAAGAGAAGAGAGACAAGAAGAGAAGTATAGGATTGTATTTAATCGGAAACGTTAACAGCTTCGTAAATCAGGCCCATTCGCTGGAGCTTTAACGTTCCCAACGACGCGAAAGCTTGGACTATCGTCTAACGATTTGAAACTACGACTCGTGACTATATAACCAAGCGAATGTTATCCTCCTTTAGCATCAAGCACTTTCTTGTCTTAAGACTAGTATACCAGTCTTAAACTCAAAGCGAAAGGAGGTGTCGTTTCCAGATATACTGTATCTTAACTTCAAATTGCCAAGCGACTCTTAGAATGTAAAGTGAATTGCGCGGAAAAACTCTGCCTTAATAGGATTTTAACTATCTTACAGGGATCTTATATCAATGCTATTTTAAATCAGTATCTTTATATTTTTAGACTAATAATCTTTACAATATTTCGAATAATTCAAAAGTTTTACTAATAATCATATCAAATATATGAAATACATCAACCTCTCAAGAATATAATTATTTTTCTTTAATTTTCATTTTTAAATATCATCAGAATTTTAAAAGCACCGTTTTGAAATATCTTATGAATAAGTTAATATTTCATAAAAAAGTAAGTTATATTATGAGAAAAATTATAAATAAATTGTATTAAAATTTTATAATTTTAAAATTTGAACTATTGTTTGTACAAGAACGTGTTTGAATTTAATCGTATTAAATTATTCCTGTACTTCATCGATTATAAAGTATTAAAAAATTTGAATAAAAAAAAAATGAATTATTAATACGCATATGATGAATTTAGATCGTAAATTTGGCTGACTTGGAATATGAAACTTCATTGGCATATAAATTTGATGAGAATATACAATATGAAGATAATGTAGCTTGTTCTTCTTCAGAAGAAGAAGAAGAATAATTTTTGTCAATCAAGGAAATAGCATATGTTAGTACTCGGTGTCTCTGAAAATTCGGCGGGTTCTCTAAAATTAGACAAACAAATGAAGTCTGCCTTACGGTTTCTCACATATAGGCGCAAGTAAAGAGAGACGAAGGAGAATATAATCTAGCCTGTTTGAGCTAGAGAAACTGCGAGGCAGCTCGCATAGAAGTTAGAACAAACTCGATGTGTATTCTAGAAACGTCGTATATTCTCTCTCCTCTCGTCGATTTTCTCGAAAAGCTCTATATCTTTCTCTCGCTTGCTTATAACGTTGTGTCATCAGTCCGCGTATTTCAAAGTTGACGTTAGGAAAAGCCAAAGTTTCGACTTGGTATTATAATCACTGAACGATGTCGTCGTACGTAGTCTATAGCTTTACTCGCAAGCTCTCATATTCTCTCTTTCTCTCGATAACTCTAACGTTACTGCTTTTAATTGTTTCAGGTTTGTGTATATGTACAAAGAACAAAACGAGACTAGGAGAACTTGTGGCTTCATACTGGACTGCAAGAGAAGAAGTGAACCTGCTGCTGCTGCTGCTGCTGTTTCGATAAGGAGATTAATATTACAAGTTCAAGCATGAAAAAGGACTTGTGAGAAGGGCTTGTTGCTGTTTGTTCACTATTACTACTACTATATAAGGACTTGACTCTATAAGGTCTCGAAATTTTCAACTTAAGAGGAAAGGGTTGAACGAAAGGGTTGGAGGAAGATTTTGATGAATTTTCGAAATTTCATAAACTTTAGGGGGGAAGAGAGGGAGAGAGAATGTTTTGAAATTTATTTGTTGTTACTTTGCTGATATAGAAATTTATTAAATTTTCAAATTTTGTTACTAATTATTATGCATAGCAGAATATTTTCGACATTTTAATTAAATACACAAAGTTTAAATGTAATTTGTTTATCAACAATATAAATACGTGTTATTTTGTAAACAAATATTAGTCATCAAATTTATTTTAAAATTAATTTATAAACAATTTAAGATGAATTTTAATAATACGGTTGATCGTTGTTATTGTTATTGTTGTTGTTACTAAATGAAGTTGTAGCCGATTGGCATATATTATTATAACCAAATAAATAAAATTTTAAATTCTTAGAATTCTCCGAATAAAGGTGAAGTAATTTTTTAATTAAAAAAGGATTTTCTTTTTTCCTTATTTAATATCGTAAGATGCAAATTTTTCATCTCTCAAATCCTCTCCTTCATCATCGTCTTATTTTAAAGAGAGTCTTAAGTCTTTTGAAAGTTGCAATATATACACGCATCCGAAGCCCTAGATCTTTTGCTTTTCAGTATTCCAAAGGCTCATGTAGATATATATATATGGAAGCGTAGCTCGTTATTTTTACCTGAAAAAGTGAAATCCTCGTACGGCAGTATAGCAGCACCTCCTTGAAGCAAAGTCGCACGCCTTCGAAATAACGAAAAGCGTATATGTTATATATATATAGAAGAAACTCCTGGCCTCGTATATATGATATAGTGTGTATAGTATAAGGAAAGACTTTGAAGGAGGTATATAGAAGGTAGGTATGGGGGTGGTGGTGGCGCAGCTTATGAATATTCATTTCTCAGCGCTTTCTTACAGGCTCGCTCGCTCTCTTTCTCTGCTTCTCGCTGGGTATACGCTGTGTATAAAGGGTAGCTTTTAGCTGGTGGGGTGGAAGTCTACGCTTTTAAAGTAGAGGAAGGGAGCGAATATAGGAAAGGAGGGTGGGAGTTATGTGCATGTATATATGTTGCAACGAAACGTTATATACTTTTAAGGCGGTAGTAGAATAAGAGAGAGGGTGTGCTTTTACCAAGAGTTCACTTTCTCTCTCTCTCTTTCTCTTTCTCTCTGCGATCAATGTTAGAGAGAACCACGCCTCCTCGCGCGCATCTTACATCCTACACCTTCTCTACCCCTTCGTTCAACGACGATGCTTCGTTAACCAAAGAAAAAAAAACCAGAGCTTTTCTTTCGCTTTTTTCTTGAAAATTTTCTAATTTTACTTATATTTTTTTATATCAAGTATATGAAAAGGACTCTTTTGCTTTAATTATATGAGAAATAAAAGTAGTTGGAGTACATCTTAAAAAATACATGAGAATTTATAAAAAAATTTTAAATTTCAAAATTTTTTTGATCTTTGTATATGAATAGGAATAAAATATACTTAGAACATCGGCATCTCTATACAATTTATGTATTAAAAAAAACGTAAATAAATGAATAATTATTTTTTTCTTCATTAACCTTTTGTTTACTTAATTTTGGTATCGTACAATATTATTAAATGTCCAAAGGTAAGTTTAATATGTTAAAATTAATATGATACATTAACAACTGAACCGAAAATGAAATTTTAGGAGAAATAAACTACCGGGTACAAAGTTTTTTTGTACAAAACTCTGTTGTAGATATACATAGTTTGAAAATCACGTATACTGCTTTTCTTTGAAATGCAACAAAAATAGATCATAATAAGAGGTAAAAGGTGAATATAAAGCCGCCCACTTTGGCATATATAAGACTAATACACTATAACTATCAGCGTTACTGAAGAAGCGAGGAACTCAAAGAGGAAAACTCCCTCCCCCTAGCATCTAGCATCTACTCTTTCTTCTAGCTTTCAAAGAGAGCTCTTTGCCTCCAGGGTTACTACTACTACAACTACTACTTCTCTTACTCTTCCTCTTCTTTGCTTGCTATAAGTCTTAAGAAATTAGGAAAGCTCAAGCTGTTGTAGTTGTGCGCTTTGACGAGAGGAGAAAGAAAGCCAGAGTAGGAACTAGTACTATATATGCTTTGGCTAATTATGCGCTTCAAGAAAATAAGCGCAAGAGATGCTAGCAGCTCAGCAGGGATGTTTTTACTCCTACAGAGAAACTTCATGCTTGCTATTTTAGTTTTTACCTACTTGCCTCTTTGCACAAACTCATGCTACTTCCAACTATTTTAATTTTAAAAACTTTTCTCTTTTTTATGCTAAATTTCATCAATTCTATCAATAAAAATTATTATGTATTACAAAACTATGCTTTTTATGTTAAATAATTTTATTCATTTAATTTCAAAAAAATCTCATAATATATATAATTTTTAAGAAGTTAATAGAGAAAAGCAAATTTTGACAATCAATGTATGTTTCATTTTTAAAGCAAAAAAAATAATATATTCTTTCACTTTTTACGTTTTTTAGATTTTAAACTGATTTCTCAGTACATTCTTAATTTCCTAAATAATATAAAAAATACAACAAACTAGCATAATCTATTTTTATGAAAGATTGATTACATTTCATAAAACTATCGTTTTTTTCAAATTCATTACAATTTACTTCTAATAAGTTGTTTCGAAGTACAATTTTATAAACTCGTAAACATAAAATAAATATGTGATAGATGTTATAATTAGTTTTTGGCAACTTTAATAATCTCAGCACGCGAATATTCCTCAAATCTTGTACATCTAGGTAAATTTAAGTACGATATAAAGTATATCCAAGAGATTGACGTATGATATTTTAAATATTACTAAATTGCTAGATTTTAATTTTAATTTTATTATTATTTCATACTAGTTTAATAAATAAATACAGTTAATAATGATAATTAATGTTATTAATAAATCTAAGTATTCAAAAAAGAAAAGGAAAATCAAATAAAATACAAAATTAATAAATTTCTGGGAAGAAAATAAAAAAGTAAAAATGTTGTTTGAAAAGTTTTTCATCTTTATAATATGAAGACAACTGATCGATTGTTATCATCATTTCGTCGTCTTCTCTTCTAGCAATATATTACGAAAGTTTCCCAAGAACGAAGTCTTCCTTGATGCAATTTCATGCAAAAGGAGAGAGAGAGAGAGAGAAATGCTTGCAAATTTACCAAGGCTTCGATATCGTCTCTTTGTAAAACGAACTATATATAAAGTAAAGGCGAACGTTCTCTCCGTCAATTCCTTCATTTTCTCTTGTTCCTCCATCTAGTCCTTATATACATACATACATACATATATACACATATAGCCGAAAATTTAACTTCTATTTACATAAATTTCGTTTAGCTTTCTCTATCACTCTTATAATATATTTCTTATTTAAATGATAAATACATAGAAGAAAGATGTATCCTCTATCTACATTAGACCTTAGGCTCTTCTTTCCATCGCTAACATGAAAGCGTGAACATTGCAGGTAAGGGTACTAATTATCACAATTGTCACTGAAGATAAGAATACGTGAGGCACTAATGGACAAATACAAGATTGTGTAATGTAAGATGGTATAGTTCAATTTTTAGACAATTAAAATTGATTTCAAATAGACGATATAATTTTGACTTTTAATTTAAATATATTTTTAAATATTATTAATGATATCTCATTTTTTATAAATTAATTATTCATTGATTTTGAAAATATAAGAACTATTTTTTATTTATAGATAATGAATATTCAAAATAAAATTAATTATTTTAATATAGATTCAAATAGATCTTTAAATAAGTTCTTATTATATCCTTTTTTTAAACTTAAACGTATCTGATTAGCAGTGAACAATGAAACCTTTTCTAAAAATCTCAAATCTTTTCACATTCCAAATGCAAAAAAATGAAAAAAAGAAGAAAAAAAATCAACGCTATTTTACAAAGACGTAACGACGAGGATCCAGTCGCTATTGCTATAAGTGCAGCTCATTAGTACTGAAAAGAGTTTCTCTTTTAAAGTCCAGCATCAGAGCATCCGTACTATCACAAAAGGACCTGCAACGAGAACAAAATTACTATATATACAGCGCCACGCTTGTATGATCGTTATATCAACTGTGTAAAGTGCATGGCTGGTTATCGAAATTCCGAATATTGTTAATTTACCAAAAGATTTCGCATGGTAAATTTTTGAAGAAAATCTAAAAACGTAAAATACCCATTAAAAATATATATTTAAATATTTAGTTCAGTTTTAATTTTAATTTTTAAAATTTTATATTGTTTCGGATAAAAGATTTAGTCAAAGTATAAAAATATCTAGTCAATAAAATCAAATGCTTTTGCAATTCACGATCGAAGCTTTTAAATGCATAATATAAAGACTAAATTTTTGTTTTATATTTCCAATACATATTCCAGATTTATAGATGATGAAAAAAATAGGAAATAAGTGACTAATATCACGTAAAAACAAATTAATATACTAATATGCGCGTCAGTCGTCTTTCAACCCTCTATAAATAGTATAAAAAGTTTTTGAAGATTAAACACAACCCCAAAGTCTTCTCGCAAGAAATAAAGCATTGGGGTTGTAAAATTTTTTATTTTTTTTAACTTTGCTGTATTTATGTTGTCATTGCAATGTTAATTGTCGACGGAAATTTTCAATGCGTTTCAATGCGTATGTAATGGGATAAGACCAGGATTAAAATTTGAACCATCTAATTATGAATTCATCGCTCGACCGATCGAGTCTCTGAAGATCTCTAATGTATAATATTTAAATAAAAAAATAATAATAAGTGTAATAGACTTTGGTTGTAAAAACTAAAATTTTACGCAATCACATAACGATTTAGTATTTGCAATATAATAATAATAATAATAATAATAATAATAATAATAATAATAATAATAATAATAATATAATGAATATATAATAAAAATTAAAGATCGAATTTGATAATAAATATTTGTTCTATCTCTCTTATGCATGAATGAAAAGTTGAAGCATAGTTGCACAGTCTTCCAAAAGCGCATTATCCATGACATTCAAACAAGATGTTACCCTTGCAACTTGCAACCCTTATGTAAGAAAGAAAAAAAAAGTAGAAGAATAACTGGAAAAGTAAAAAAGGAAAAACCGGTCTGTCTGGAATATCATATGGAACTTAGAAATGACCAGCCGTTAGAAGAGAATCGTCCCGTTTGTTATAAGCTATATGTATATATATATATATATAGAAGCAAAAGCATATAGGGATAGGGAAAGTGGACGTTACGGTAATCGAGCCGCCACAACGCGCTCTTGGCCATTAGCCACAAATGGCTGTACTTAGAGAGAACCGAGCGTTAGCGCGCGCGCGAGAGCAAAACGACCGACTGAATACTCCAACTGCATCTCTCTAGTTTCCATATATATATAACCTATACGATTTGATCCAATGTCAGAGTTAGAGAACGAGATAGAAGAGAAATGGAAAATTATAGAATATTGCTATATCAAATTGTTCTCGAATACATTTAGTCAAATTTTACAGCTTTATAAATAAAAGATATAGTAAATAATATGGATTTATTATATTTTACTTAGATTATTAAAATATTGAACCTTAAGTTGAAATAAAGATTACTGCTTAATATTTTTAAGAATCGATTAGAAATAAAATTATATGAAATACGAAATTTGAATATATTGGTTACATATTTTTATGCTATTTGTTATTAAACCTTCTATTTTGATTGTAGCAAATATTTTACATTTTATAGTTTTTTTTTTGTTATTTCAATTTTTCCATGTAATATATTTAATTTATTAAAGGATAAAATATGAAGTTAAAAATTGCTAAACTTTTTTACCTAAAATATTTCTAAAAAAGCTTGATTTGGTTTAGAAGGATAATAGCTGTATCGATTAAACTTGAATAAAATTTCCATAGACATGTATTTAATTGATATAAAAGAATTGTAAATGAAAGAATTAATCAATAATGACAGTTTTCCAATGAAATATTTATCAAGCGATTCTTTCACATAACTATAACATTGTATCAAAATCATAATGCTTCACAGGGTTTATTGACATGCTTACATCGAATATAAAGCAACTATATATATACATGTATAAACTATAGGAGTAAATTGTAGTGTGTATGTATATTTTGATTCCTCTGTCTTTCTCCAGTCTCGGTCCGTTCCATTCAAGAGCTCGCAGTTACTATAGAGCGCATATAGCTATGGTTACTCTCGAGACAGTGACCGGACGTAGGATATAGAGAGAAGTACATATATATCTGTGTATGAGCGTAAGTAAGAGTGAGAGAGAGAGGCCGCGGGGATCGAGTTGAGCACGACTACTGCGCTTGACCGATTGACCGACTTCCGATCGATTATATTCTATCCGCGATCGTACGCTTAGCTATTTTCCAGCCATGAGATATATAGAAAGGGGTTGGCTTGTCCTTTCTTGGTGCATTGAACTGTGCATTGATACTACGATTGATAATGTTTTTTTATTATATCCTTCTTGTCTACCTCAGAGACATTTTTCACAAATTCAGGAAAATATTTTCTTTTTATTATTTAATGTTTGTTACATTTTCATTTAAATAATTTTTTAAATATATTTTAATAAATGGTTTTTGAATTATTAGGCTCATTATGAATTTATACGAGCTATATTAAAATTCCAAAATTAATAATTCCAAGAATTTATAAATTAAAAATATTTGCTTGTAATATGATAAGAAATAACAAACTTTAATTATTTTAGTCGTACGGGCTTTCATTTCTGCTTATAATAATTTACATTTAAAAATGACATTTTTTAAAAATTTATATTAATTACTAGTGATTTAGAAGCTCAAATATATTATATATTTTTGAGTTACAAATTGATGAGACGTATACTATACCAATACTACTTTTTTTATTTAACATCGCTGTATTTATGCCATTATTTAGATGCTAATTAATGACGGAGGTCGTCAGTGTGAGCAAAGCACATTTAACGTACAGTAAAACTTGCATCATTCAGCCGAGAGCGGGATTCGAACTCAGGTCCTCGAGATTATGAATCCTGAGCTCTATTGAGCAAACCACAGACAATTTCAATACCACTTATTTTAACATGAATGTAAATAATCTAAGAATGATCAATAAAAAGAATATTATAATTACTGTCATTTTTTAATTAAAAAAGTGAATAAACTTGTTATTTTCATGAAATTTTCTTCATCTATATAACAAATTATTTTTGCAGTTTTACTTTTTGACATAATGAATCACCCATAACTTTTTTTGAATATTGAAAATTTTTAGAAAGATACTTAATACATTATCCTTTTTTCGAATAAAAAATATTAAAAGTTTGAATTTAATACTGAAATAGCTTAAAATCAATTATTATTATACAAAAATTTGTATGTCCAGCTGATAAACTGTTAAAATTTTTAAAACAAAAATGAATAATTTTCAGAAGAATGGTTTACTGAAATTTAAATTTATTTCAAAAGGTTTATTCCTTTTTACATCAGTTTGAATTTTCGAAATTTGAAATCCTTAAACAATTTAGCATCGTTACAAAATCTTGCAGTTCACATCCCTTTACCTCCCAGCAATTTATGTATAAGTACAACTTAATTTTTTCTGTAACATTCAATTTTATTAATTTAAAACAAATTTATATGTTAAGAATCTATGGCATCACGGTTGAACTACTGTCTAATTAAATGTATTTTAGAATCTAAATAATTTGCAGCTATTTGAAATGGATAACTGATTTATCGGATAAATTACCAATAGTTTATTACTTTATACTTTAATCATTAAAATTATTTTAAAATATTTAAGCATGAAAAGTGTTTACATGAATTTGGTTATATCTAGATTCTAGGAGATGAATAATTAGCTAGATATATAATTTTACTAATAGGGTATGCCCGAATAGCAATATTTTACTTTCATAATCATATAATTTATCACTGCCTTTAACATAATGTATCATCGAGAGCCACCGATTTCATCAAAAAGGATTCTTGAAAATATACATTTATTTATTTATTTTATTATCTTTCATACTTAAAAATATAAAAACCTATATTATATTCTTGATTTATGTATTAAACTGTTATCAGTATAATTATAGGAAATAATTTAATATCACTAAATGCTATACTATCTAAAATTTCTATGCATTTACGAGTATCTTTAAATTCGTATGAAAATGATAAACTCTCTTATCCCGTAACACAAACTGTAGATAAAATTCTCTCTTACTCCTCCTCATATCTTTATTACGATTACAAACTGTAGAGAAAAAATATTGATTTTATTAGGAATTAAATACTTCATAAACACATCTGATGGTAGGTATTCATCATTTAGTTGGTAAGTATGCATCAAGTTGTCCATTGCTTTGTGAAATGACTTTTTTGCAATCACATTAAAAATTAAATAATAATTCTGATAATAAAGCAGTTAAATATACTTAAATATGATGTTTGAATGAATTTATATTAATATAATTTAAATCATCTTTTCAATTTAATGCTATAAGTCAAAAATATATAAAAAATTAATTTGACTAATATTAAATATCAACAAAGGATGCTTCTTTCTTAAATGATCTTAATCAATTATGACTTTATTAAACTAGTAACAATAAAAAGTCTTGAATTTTTTATGAAAAGATAACTTAAAGGTAAATCAAATTCAATGATTGGCAGTTTATTAAAACAAATCTAAATTTCTAAGATAATCACAAAAATATGTAATAAATGAAAACGACTTAGGATTTCTAAAACATGTAAATTTAATAAAAAAATTGTTTTTGAAATTGCTACTTAACTGAAAAAATGATTTTTCTAGCAAATATTAAAAAAAATAATATTTCTTTTTAAATTCACCTTAATTTTCGAAATGTTTATATTAAAAACAATTTTTTATGTTTTCAAACATCAATCGACGAACAAAGAATCATGTCTTCAGCGTTCAGCTACCCTTATAAAAAAATTTTATTTACCATAATGGCCAAGTGTGGCAGCACCATTCACTCGAACTACGCTTTAGCTAAGATTCAAACCCTCCCTAGACCTTGGAATCCGGAATAGGGGTAGCATCAATTTCAGCGCTAGCTGTTTATCCTGCGAGTTTTTAACTCGGAAGATAAAAGAATATAATTATCAAGATAAATTTCTTTATGCTGAATTGATATATAGTTGTAGAAATATTTTTAAACATTTTAGAATATTTTTAAATTTTTACATTAAATTATCAATGTATTTAGAAACTTTTGTAAAATATTAAATGAGAAGTAAGAAAAATATAATTAAATAAATAAATTAAAAATTATTTGTTTATTCATTTATTTTATCCTTTTGATTATTTTATTTAAAAAACGTTTCGTTAAAAAAATATATGATATTATAAAAGTGTTTTAATTAAAATAAAGAACAATAATAAAATATTATTATTTTAATATTTATTAATTAATAATTTTAAAAAATTAATATGGAATTTTAAAAATTTTATCTTTTTAGATGAAGTGAAAAGTCTAAATGAAATTTCGAACATTTAATTCGAGGAGTTTAATTGTAAAATCGTAAAAGCCGTATTCTATGTCTGAAAAGCTCAGGCTCTCTTGTCCGGTTCTTAAAGCAACAAAAGCTTCCTCGCTACCCTAGAGAAACCCGTCCAGCATAACTAATAACCGCGAGTCTTAGCCACATGTTATATATAGAGAGAAAGAAAGAGAGGAAAGGGACGCGTTCTCCAATATAAACCCTCTTGAGAAAGACCATGCCACTTGTATATATATTTTGTAGCCAAAAAAGCTCCCTACTCTCTGTGAAAGAGTAGAGAATATAGAAAGTCCAAGAGGTTTCTCTTTCTCCCTCCTCTTGCTGGTTTATAACTAAAGGAGAAAGATAGAGAAGAGAAAGCGGGAGCTCTAGGTAACACGAGGAGAAGTATAACGCCGCAGGCAGCCCTTAGGAACGTAATTAATATTTATCCCACCCTCTTCTTGAACAAGCCCAGCGCAGCGTTCCTTCGCTCCATACTATATACCCCCTCGAAAATCCCAGCACGCTCCTTGTAAAATCTAATATCTGAGAAAGGCAGGAGCGAACTCTGTATATAGGATCTCTAGGAGTTGCATGCTCTCCCGCTCCAGCTTTGCATCGCAAAAGAGTCTAGGTGAGACGGATGGATGAAGGTGCTATAGTTATAGAGTAGCTAAGGTAGAAGGTAGCTCGCTAGCTATAACTAAGCGCGAGTAAAGCGTTACCCTTCTGGTAAAAGGAAAGTACGAGGAGGAGAAGGGAGAGAAAGTAAGAGAGCGAGAGAGAATATTTTCCCCAGGGTATTCAGAGAGAGAGTATATAAGTATATATAAGGGGGCGTTGCGGAGTCAAACTACCCGTCCGCCGCGTTCCGTTTTCCCAGAGTCTGTTTCAAGACGCCTCAAGCCAACCAATCCGGTCTCTCGGTCCTGGGATTCGCTACGCGACGCTTTTCTTAAGTGAGCACAACCAACCCGCCAACGCCCCGGAAAAATCGAAGTAAAACCAGCAATAGTCGGAGGAATATGCAGAGTGGGGGAACAGAACAGAAGAGAAGAGAAATTTCAAAAGCTCCGGCCATTGGCCCCTTCCTTCTCTCTTTCTCTTTCTCTTTCTCTTTCCCTTCGTACTCTCTACGACTATATAACGCGTTAGAGTACGGAGACTTTTCTTTGCTAAAGGCTTTTACCCGGGGAAAAGAGAAAGAGAGAGAAATTTTAGAGCCTTTAAGGGGCTCCCGCGAAACCCTGCCGACGTATACGTACGCAAGGCAAAAGGAAATCGATCGAGAGACCAAAGTAGAGACGCCTTTCTCTTGCTCCAAAAGATGTGTACGTTTCAGGGCTTGAAGATGCAGGAAAAGTATAATGTTTGCCAGGCAGAATAGGGAAAAGAAGCTTTGAATGAACGCTTCAATTTAAGAATGATAACCCCTAAACATTTCCACAAAGGGCTTATCAATTTTATAGAATTTCTTTTGCTATATTTAAAAAACATTCAATTCTTATATATTGTAAGTTATGTTTGATCTCATTATTAATTCACATTATGCAAATTTAATATTGATAAGAAATAAAAATGTATTTCTTAAAATTAATCTATGATCAGTAAGAAAGGCTCCTTACATTTACGCATTTTACATCCGA
Organism: Anastatus disparis; assembly: GCA_017163975.1. Lineage (NCBI taxonomy): Eukaryota > Metazoa > Arthropoda > Insecta > Hymenoptera > Eupelmidae > Anastatus > Anastatus disparis. The sequence goes on from JAFFSR010000003.1 coordinate 820,635, forward strand.
AATAGTATCAAAATTTATTTTGATATTGCAAAAAAAAATGATTTTTTGCAAAAAAGTGTCATGCTATAAACAAAATATATCAAATAATAAAAAACTTTGCGAGTTAATGATATTCATTTATAAATATTAGAATAAAGTATATGTCATAGACGAATCTTATCCGTGGTGAAATAAGCGGAATAAATGATGTTTCCATAACACAGCAAAAACATTTATTAGATTGTAAAATAACTATTCTGTTTTTCTGCGATAACTGATTCTTGTCTTGAATGTTTTGAATTTATTATCCACACATAAATTAATAAAAACGTTAGTTACTTCATTCAAGTAAAGCGTACATCACACATTCAGGTTTACGATATCGGTGACAATTAAGTAGAGCCAACCGGATTTAGATACACTTAAGATGTCCGATTTTTTCAATAATGATTAACTCATTTTGTATAAATTTGTATAAGTTATTAAAATTAATTATATTAATCATATTCGAAATTATTATTTTATTAATATTTAAGGTATAGCGTCCTTAGATACCAATGCGGAGAATTTGCCATTTGAGTATATTTTTTATTCTGATTTTATTTTCAGTTCACTTTCAAAAAAAAGATTAATTTTAATGCGGTAAATGGAAAATTTTCAGTACGTTCAATTTTTATTTTTGAGTTTTTTCTTTTTGTTTCGATTAATAATTTTGTTGTAGTCAATCATCGGTGACAGTATAATTTTTGAAAAATAAGAATTAAAATTTTTTTTATCTATCTTTTTTTATTTTTTACTGATGGTGGAAGCAAGATGTAACAATAAAATTTATAAAGAAAGGAGACCGTGATTGGATTCAATGTGGAGACCGAAGAATGGATGTACCAAGGTTATTGCATAATTGATACTTGTTTTTAATGCAGTCCTCAATGTTAATTATTTCGTTGTGAAAATAGCATATCAAAGTATAATTATTGTTATTTTTAAAAAGTTTATAATTTTTTATTATTTTTAATATTTTTTTTAAAACTCATTTTTTCGTTAACATGTAGCATCTTCCCCACGCATGTGAGGAATGTGCGTGAAATTGTAGTTCACGCTAGAAACTGATATTAATACCTTAATTTTTTTATAGCCAATAGGTCTTTATATACATACATTTGGTATACTATACGAAATCTCGGTACAGTAAAACAAAGAGTTTGGTTGTGGCTAGCGATGTATTTAGTTAGGCATACTTTAGAATAGACCAATAAATATAAATTTATTAGTTAAAAATTCGCGATTGATTCATAAAAATAAGCTTTCAAAGCTATTTTTAACATTTATTCAATGTAAAATAATTTATTAATTTATTGTATTAATTATCTAAAAAAGTTCATTATTTTATCTTAATCCTAAAATTGAGAATTTCATAACGATGTTGAATCAATTGTTGTTTTGATTGATATAGTAAAGATATTTAAAATAGAAATGTGTACAGAATTTTTATAACTTATATACAAAGAATATAGATCGAGCATTTCTTAAATATTATTTGAGCGGATAAATTTTGAAAAATTCTCACCTTCCTCCTCTATCTCACTCTTTATACATTGTTGCACTTAATGAAGTTCCTTCTTGTATTTTTGACAGGTACGCTTGGAACCGGCTGGGAAGGCTCCAAAGAGGTGATGTGAGGCCACTGATCATTCCTCATTCTTCAACTGAATTATTTTAGAACATTCACCGCTTTGTCATCTCGTCTTTAGAACGACTTGCCATCTTCCATACCAACATTATCATCAATCATCTCATTTAAATCATTCTCATTCAGATACTTCCTTTCCTTGGAAAGTGGACAACCCCATTTATTATAGCCGCGTCTTTCAAACCTGGTATTGTTTTACAATTTTTATTTATTTACTTATTTTTTGGTCTTTTCTTATATTTAATTTTTCATTAAAAAATCTTTTTGAAATACCCTGCCTCATTTTAATAACCATTTGAACAAGTAAAGCAGTTGATAACAATGAATTTAAATAAAAAATTCAATAAAGCAGCATATTATTAAATTAATTGTTAAAATAATTCTAAAATACATAGCTACATTTTCATGGCAAACTTTGATGATAATATTAAGTTTTACATAAAATTTAAGGTTGACAGAAAATTAATTTGAAAACTCTTCGCAATTCTGATTCTTTTAAAGAATTAAAGTAAGCGCTGTACTGAAAAGTTTAGGAAAGGAAAAGTAAGCACTCTCGTTCAACGGACTTGATTATCACGGCTTGTTTGAGACGTAGCGACTTGTGTAACCCTATATAGATGTTTTAGTGTATTTCGTATTCTATGCTCGAAATCGTAACTTCGTGCTTCTACATGGTTTACGTATGTCCCAACGTAATTGCTTCTTTACGCATTTCCAAGCGCTTTTTAATGAAAGCGTGAAAGACGCAAAAAACAAGAATGCTACAAACCTTGGATATTTGACACTTTTTAAACAAATAGAAAATACTTTTATTTAGATTTTTAAATTTATTTTTAAAAATCATTTTACGAAATTAACAGCATAAATGAAGTAAAAAGTTACTTTTCAAAGGATTCTATTTATTCCTCTTTCTCTATTATTTTTGGAAATGTAGTATTTTACATAATCCCACGTATCGATAGAAGCACAATAGAAAAGTTATGGGTAAGAATAATTTAAAAAATCAATCACTTCTGGAGCTCTGGCTCCTCTTCAGGGCTTTTCAATATGTAGTCCATACGAAAAATTTTTACGTGAGTACAATATGTAATAAATTAATATTAATGCATATACAATTTATAGGACCAAAATATAGAAATAACACTATCAAAAAGAAATGAGTTCATTTCTATCGACACCAAATTGTGGTTAATAATCGAATGTTTTTTCTTACGAAAATCTTTTTTTGGAGATGCATAAAAAAGATCATACTCAATGTTGCTCTCATATTGCTTAAACTATTATTATAAAATTAAATTCAAAATTATAACCAATTTTTTTTTTTATTAATATCGCATCATTATTCTGTAACATAGGATGATAAAAAAAATATTATATCAACAAAATTCTTCTGATTCAAATTTTAGATTGTCGAATAAAAAAAAACCTCTTATTAAATTTAAAAAAAAAATAATCTTGAATAATTAATTCTAAAAGATGTAAAAATAAAAATGAAGACTAAATTTGAGGAATTAAAATAAGTGACACGAAGTTCGTAGTTCTAAAGCACATACTCCCCATGAAGCTTTCGCTGCACATTAACGTCAATTCCCATCCGCGAAGGCAGTAGCAGCGGCAGCAGTACCTCTCTTACCCTCCGCTCCCCGGTGTTTCACGAAGGCAAAAGCTTCAAGGAACTTGTTCGGATGGTGGAGTCTTCTCTCTTTGCCAAGTTTCTCTTTCTCCCTTCTGTCTTGCATAGAAGCAAAAGCCTTCATCTTCTCTCGTTCTGGCACATGTTCCTACTCTCTTATAAGGTAGTAGTCTTGGGAGACGTTTCGCTCTCTTGCTCTCTACCTCGTTCGCATTATTAATGTTACGAGACACGTGAATACGCGATATATAGTTTAAATGTTGAGGAAGCGAACACGTCAACTATAGACTGCGACGTTGGAAGAGAAAGAGACAAAGTACGACGACGACGACGACGACGACGACGACTTCAGAGAGAGCCTTGGATAGTCCTTTAGTCTCGCTAATTGTCTTAGAGACGCGTTCTACTTCAGTCTCTCTCTTGAGATGCTCTTAAAATGGAATAGAGGGGTTTGCGGCGTATATGTATGCCTTCGTTGCCTTGCAAAGCTCATTCGAGTAAATGCGATTAGACTTGAACGAGCGAGAGATGAAATTTTCTCTCTCTCTGTTCGCGAACGAAATTTCCTTTAGCTCACGTGAAAGAGAACGAGAGGATGAGGAAACTCGTCGACATTAGACTCCGCCTGCCTGTCTTCTTCGCCGACGCCCTATTGTTGCTTTATGCAAAGTCAGAAATGCGCGAGAGCGAGCGAGCAAGTTAGAAACGCGACTGCAAAACCGAAGATTAGGTAGAATGTATGTATGCAAGGATTGGCTTTATGTGAGTATATAGAAGGGTTCCTCTTCTCTTCTCTTCTCTTCAAGGGTTTATATATATAGTAAAAGTTTCTTCGAGGGTGGATTTTGAACGACAGGGTTTTATACGTATATATATATGGGTTTGAATGTTTTTGAAGGGAGAGCTTAAGAAATATACTGAATTGGTTAATGAGATTTATGAGGGTTTTCAGAGGTAGTTTGAGTAATACTTTGGCTAGTTTGATAAAGAGGACTGGAAAATTAAAATTTTATAGAAATTCAATGAGAGCAATTTTCTGTTAAACAACTTGGGAAAAAGCATATTCTTTGAAATATATTTTAAGACCTTTGAAAGCTTAAATTAAATGAAAAAATAATATTTTAACAACTTTGAAGGAAACCGCATATCTCTATCCTTTTCTCATGGAAAAATTTTATTTTTTCTAAAAAATAATAACTTTAGCCCAAAACAGGGAAAAAATCGCATCTTGTGATATAAAAAGCCATATTTTCTTTAATGAAAAAAAATTTTATTGCCTTGTTTTCAAAAGAAAACTTGATGAAATTAATTTTCCCTCTTCAAATAAAATATTGATTGTCGTAATATGGTATATAGTTTATGATTTTGCATAATTAAAAAAAAATATCAGAACAAGTAATATGAGCTTACTAAAAATAAGTGACTTTTATTCGTAATACGAAATATTACCATTCAAGACAAACTCATTGACCGTATAGTCCAGCGTTAACCAAAAATTGTTTTCACCGACTTGCCAAATCTATATATGAAAATTGAGTGAGAAAATTCTGATGAACAGACATGATACACGTAGTTTATAATAACAAAAGAACGAGAAGGTCTACAACCCTCCACACATGACAAACCAATCATCAAATACCAACATTTGTATGAAAAAAGGAAGTCACATCCCGTGCGTAAAGTTTATGAATTGACGATATGTGAAAGCTATAGTAAGAGGAAAAAAAATAAAAGATTATATAGCATGTACATAAGCGACTTGTTACGTGGGACTTTAATCTCGATATACGTGTTTGCCCTTCTTCGAAAATGTCTCGCGCGATGCGAAGCGACCCTTGATAAATACGTGGAAGGCAAGTGGCCGGACTAACCGGTCAGTATAGTAAGGATACTATCGTATTGAATGATGTACTTTTATAATCGAACCTGAACTTATTTACCTGTATTACATTTTTCATGAATTCACATACGTATATATCTGCTAAAAATTAAATCACTTTAAATCAATTGTCACCTGTATAATTTATAAGTTGTTTCAGCAAGATTTATGCAGAGAGAATTTTCCCATAAAAATTACGATAACCGTCACTGTAATCGTGAGATATCATATAATTTAAAATTTCATAGATATATACTCATAAGAATTATTTAATACATGGGTAATATTTTTAATTAGTTCAATAATTTTTACCGCTCATGTAGCAATTTCCATAGTACTTTTTGGAAACTTTTCATATAATTTTTATACAGAATTCCATTGAAAAATTTATAGGATAATTTCTTTCATGTATCTAAGAATGATGAAACGTACTTTTTTACGCGGATATAAACATTTTGATATTTAAAATCATATTTCTTAACACGTAAAAAAAACAATATTTACAATTATAATTTTTGATAAAATATCTCGAGTCCGTTGTAAATTAATTTTTCAATTTTTCTGCATAAAAAAAATTTTTTGACTTATTTGCATATAAATATATTTATTATAGCTTATTTTTGAAGGTAAAATCTTCAAAAGAATTGAAAATCAAAACAATCTTGAAGGCAAGCTTATAAAATCCACCCTCCTTTATTACTGGTCGTAGCAACTCTTGAGTCGCGGTCAGCCAAAAGGCCGAAGGGGAATGAAGGAGTCGCTTGACCAGCGGTCAGTCAACACGTACGGTGGGAATCAGCATCGATTCTCTTTTCTTTAACAATTACTCTATAAGACAGGTTTCTTCTCTTAAACAGGATAAAATAATTCAAGTTTTTGAGCTTACTTTTTTCATGACGCATCTTTTAATTGTATCGTTGACGTATTAAAAATTTTTCGCCTGGGAAATTTAGCGTTTCTGCATTGTCAGAAATTTTGAGAGTTGAAAGTTCACGAATAGATTTGAAACGTATTTGAAACTGGAATTATATATATATGCCCTAAGATTTAATTTTATTTTGCAGAAGGCAGTGATTGTTAGTACGTAAGAGGGTCGGGAGCATATATACGTTTGTTATATACTAATTTATTTCAAATGCATTAATTAAATGTGCCGCGGGACGAGAGCTTGTTTAGTAAAACAAGGAAAGCTTGCAGCAGAAAGTTGTTAATGAAATGTCATTTCAATTTCATATTGTTTTATTAACATTTAAATAAAAATAATTAATACATTGATTTACAAGCTTAAACTTCAAACTTATATAATATTCTGTACGAAAATTTTTATATATTTAGATAAAAAAGTATGTTTGTTAAAAAAATTAATTAATAAATTTATATAATTAAATTAATTAATTAACGCGACCAAAATTTGGAATACGAACACGTTTTTGACGAGAGGGCAATATTCTCAACCCTCTCTAATCATCAAGTGATGTTTCATTGGATCTTTACACCGATTATTTTTAAATCTTTTGAGAATAAACTTATAAATTGTTATACTATATACATACTATATAAATTATTACAGAAATAATTTTAAAAAATTTTTAAGTATTTATAGAAAATCTTTAAATATTTAAAAAATTTTAGATATTTGTTTTCTTTAAATTCCTTAAATTTAAAGTTTTTCTACATATTGTTTTCTATTTTTTTATTTCCAACAAAACAAAAAGCATGAAAATCGATAAAAGATATACGAACTCTTGCATCTTCGTATCATGAAAATGTATTTCCCTACACGATATCAAACACCTTTGGGTATTTTTTTTTTTCTAGACGTTAAGGTTGTACGAGTTCCTTACAAGCCAACCTGAGCTAATAAAAGCGTTGAATCTTATTGCAGCGTGAGGAAAGACGCCATTTTGAATAATGTCGACCAATAGCAGTCGTTGCTCGCGGCATCGTCTTATATAGGGGAGCGCGCGCTCTTTCTCTATTTTGCTCTTTCTCTATTTTGCTCTTTCTCTATTTTGCTCTTTCTCTATTTTGCTCTTTCTCTATTTTACTCTTTCTCTATCTTTCTCCAGCTCGTGTGCGTATATAACTACTAGCTTTAATAGAATATATGTATATACTTAGCATCTTTCTCTCTTTGACGCTTATATATACGAACTTTAGCCTTATATTAAAGCTTGCTATGCTTTTCTATGTATATATATATGAGCCACCTTCGAGCTACAACAGCTTGCTTTTCTCTCTATTTTGGTTATGTGCATGGGGGTTGGGTAAGAAGTTAAGGGAGATGTGATATATATTTTCATTTTCTTTAGGATCCTGCTGCTGCTGCTTGCTTATGATCTTAAGTTTGAGCAACTTTGGCAATTAAGCTTTTTCTTCGATAAACTCAAATTAGGAAAGAGCTAAAACTTTAACTAAATAGAAAATAATTTTAATACATTTTTTATCCAGTAATATGTACTTTTCGATAAATATTTTTAAAAATATGTATAAAATGATTATAATTAAATTAATCATCATTCTTAATTCGCATATTTATTGATTCCTATAAAAATTATAATCCGATAAAAATACGATACACAGTGGCAAACATTAATTTCTGCTTGACTTGAAATTTATGAGCAATGGGGCCAATAGCCCAAAAATTTATTTTAATTTTAAAAATAATTTATAATCATAAACGCACGAGCAATTCACTAATCTGATGTTCAACATTGAATATAAAAAAGTTATGAAAAAGAAATCAGATATTGAGTAAATCAAAGACTTAAGAATTTACTTGAAAATAATTTTTTCTCTTTTGAGAGTTTATTCTCAAAAGACCTTGCAATGATCAGTGTAAAGATAGAATCAAGCATCACTCGATCATGTAAAAGACTTCAAAACATTATTGGCACATCAGACACTTGTTCGTATTGTAAAAAGAATTTTCATAAAACGAAGAGTGTTGAGTATCAAATTAACATACGGCTGAAAGGAATAATAAAACTGCATATTTTCAATAAATTTAAAAACGCATTTTGAAAACTAGACTGATCGTTTAAATTATAATAATTAGCATTGTTATAGATATCAATGATTTTATAAATCAGTCTTTTCGGAATCGTTTGAAGTATTTGTATTTACCTTTCCTTTAGGTTTATTTCATATATTACTTCTAGTTTTTATATTTTATTTTTAGCTTGTTAAAATTATTATACATGGATATGGAATCGCTCCCCCATTTTATTTATATCCAAAATACGTCATTCGAAAGTATTAAATTTAAATTAGAAGGTAAAAGTTTTATATGTACATAAAAATACTAAAAACCACAATAGTTAAAAATAACAGCCTTTTGCATTATTTAAAATAAAAATTTGAAAATCATTATATATTTTATAAATTCTTAATAACTCATATATTAGCAGTAAAATTATATTAATACACATAAAGCTTATTTATACGATATTCTAAAAAAATAAACTTTTGATATAATTTTTTTATCTTGAGCAGTTAGTCTCAGCCCCTCTATATTAAGCTCCTTTTCTCCTCAGCATTCGTCTAGAAGAGATACGCTTCGTATAGAGAATTGCTAAAACATTTTCCATTAGCATCATAGAAGATACGCTGAAACTTCCGTTCTCCGTTTTCGCATTCCTTTCTCCTCTCCCCCTTGTTTAATATATACCTTTATTCCAACCAATCGTCAAGCATTACCAAATACATTCAGAGAGAAAAGGTCTTTTTCGTTTTGAAATGAGAAAACTCCCCAGAACGGTATCAACGTACTCTTTTATGTTTACGGACAAGGAAACGGAAGTGTTCAGAAAGACTGACAGGGCCTATAATATTGACTACACTTTGGATACGCTATATAGCTTATGAAAGGTTTGCTCAAAATGTTCAAAGACAAAGACTGATCGAAATGTTTTCTCGAAAATGAGATAAATTCATATGGATGTGTCTTCCTATTCTTTTTATTCGACAGAGTTAGGAATCCATTGTACAGTTTCGTGTAGAAGAACTTTATGAAGTTTGATGAAAGCTTCCGGTTTTCGAAATAGCTAGATTATTGCAAAGGGATATTTCCAAGTCTTTTTCGACGCTTCGCGCAAATCATTGGTGTATAAATGTACAGAAAAATTAGATTTTTTCTTCATCATTTTAACATCTAAATATATTTTAAAATTTTTATTATAAATAAAAGTAATAATAAAAAAGTTTACTAAAAAATTTATTTTTATTTTTGAATTTTTTTCATAATTAAAATTAAAAAATAACATAAAAATAAATAAATTTGCCATTTATAAACAACAAATTATAAAAGTTGAAATCATATTAACCATATTCACTTGGATAAAGTTATCTCGATAACTTTTAGCGTAAAGTAAGTTAAGTTCATAGGTGCGACATTAGTAGGAAGAAACTGATATCCAGCTAATAAGGAGCATCTCTCTTTCTCTCTTAACCCTTGACGATTCGATTACACGCTAGGCCTGAGAACGTGCCACAAGTCGTCCCGAGGGCAAAATAACCCGTTGCCGTAGAGGCTACGATAAGGAGCTTGCTTTCTACCAAGTATACCTAAAACCCTCTGCCTCGTTTCATTTGATCCTTCCTCAAAATACGAAAGCCGAGTCACGTATTTTCTAAAAAGGGTTGCAGTTAAACATTATTTTTTAACTTTATAAAGTCTCGAACAAAATTTTCCTATTTCAAAAAACATTTTAAATAGTTCGTTCGAAATTTAAGTATATAATAAGCTTAAGATCTAAAAGAATATCAAGCCTTCAGGCTGCAGATTTTGATAAGTTGCGAGACATTTTTTTTCATAAAATATAAAACAAGCTACAGCTATAAATTCCAACGTTTGAACTTATGTTTATTTTTCATGATACATAAAATTCTTTAATTTAAGCTTTGAAGCGTCAAAACACATATTAGTTTTAAAGTTATCAATAATCAAAAATATATGACTTTTTCTTAACAAACATATTGATCAATGAAAAGCATGATGAATCCTTAAAATTATGAGTTGCCATTCGTTTGATGTGCCAAGTTTTCATGATATTTGAATAGTAACCATTTCCTATAAAAGGGAATAAAAGCCTTGATCTTAAGTTTGGAGGAAGAGCAGGCAGGCAGTTTTGCATATAGCGAGTAAGACAGCTTTATATAGATATATAAGGTAGCAATGGTTCTGCTAGCGCCTCCTTTGCATCTTAAAACGTGTGCGTGGGCGGTAAGAAGGCGGGAAGGAAGAAGCTACGGTATATACATTTCTGAAGCTCCTATGCCTTCTAAGCAGTAATAGTAGTTGTATAAGTAAAAGAGAAGGGTGGATATCCTAGAGACAGACATTGAGCCCCCCTTTACTCTTCTGGTGAGTATCTTAAGTCTTGCGCGGCTGCACGACTGCCACGCCTGACAAGCGACGTTAATGTATGTATGAAATCCTTAAGAGGAAAGCGAAGGCTTTTCTAGCTAGTAGAGCTCATCTTCGCTTTCTAAGGGAAAGGCGTCTACGTGTGCCGCGACGCGAAATGAGAAACACCAAGAGAGAAAGAGATAGATACGGAGCTTTAGCCATCCCCTAAAACTTTCAACCCTTCTCTCTATACTCCTAGCTTTTCCTTTTCTCCACTATATATGTCTATATATGGCTTTTAGTTTGGTATAGAGAGACGCGCTTGAAAGTCTCGTAATTTAGGGTGGAAGAGCCGTTATTTCGAGGAAATATTGGTATTTCGTGGATTCCCCGGGTATTTCTTCGGAGAAAGAGAAGGAGGCGAAACGGTCTCCAACCGAGCCAAAGGCGCGCTGTGATTTCGAAATTGGAATTTTGTTCAAAATTATGACCAAGGCTTTTAGACGAACTTCGAACAAATCTACTTATACTTCTGTATTAAGAAATTATTTTCAAGACTCGTTTTTAATATTACAAATCTAAGAAAATCTAATAATCTTTAAAAATAATTACTTTTTTATCAGGAATCAAAGTTTTTAACGAGAATAAATTAATTTTTAAATTAAAGAGGTTTCTAATAATATGACATTATAAAAAAGAAAATGATTTGATGAGATAAGATACCCCAAAAAATGAAAGAAGGTATTAGTAAAAATTTGAAAGGATTTGAAATTCTAAGGACTATAACAATTATACATTTTTAAGTTTTAAATAATTAAAAAATCTAAATTCATAAGTTAAAAAATAGTCCAGTCTAAAAATTGCAATTTTTCACGACACGAAACCTAAAGACTATAAATATAAATTTAAAAGTCGTCTTTTAATAATGAAACCTTAAAATATTAATGTTCGTCTTATTTTAATTTCAGCCGAAAATTATGGGTAAAATATTAGTGTAAAACAAGAAATAATCAATTGTAATATTTTCTTAATTCTGCGTTTACTCCATATTATGGATGTAATCCGCTGCGTCTTTATGCTATTTCATTTCATACCAAATATAGGCAAATATTTAAAGCTATTCAAATTCGTTTTATACAATGGTCAAAATTGCTTTCAATAGCAATTATATGTATATTTACGAACAAAATAAAAGATAATGTTATGCAAAGTTTATCAAGTTTAACAGCAGATCAAGTATATCTGTCCTTTTTTAATCAAAGAATTCATTTTTCTACAGAAACTAATAATTTTAGCAAAAAATAAAGAAAAAGGCGCATCTCGTATCAAATAGCAATTTTTTTTGTAAAAACAATTGATTTTATTGTTTAAGATTTAAGACAGGTAACAAAAGAAAAATTTCTTAAATTTATATATGATTAAAATTGGCTGTAGTCCCGAATGAGTTCAATCGTGTAATATAAACATAAATTTGAAAAATTCAGACTTGATTTAAAATAGTATCTTTATTAGTATCGGTATCATTATCATTACAATTGTTAAAAATATAAAAATTTGAAAAAAATATTAATTTATTTTGATTTTATTAAAAAAATATAATGAAAAGATGAAAAATAAAATAACAATTTTTTTCTCTTATTCGCTGCGTTTATCTTATGAAAACAAGAGGCATCTTACATAGTTTACAAACAGAATACGTATATATCTGTAGCCACATGACGCAGCCACACGTGCGCAATCTCGTTTTCTCTAAGATTTTGCTGACACTGAACCTTTCGGCAAATTACACGCACACATAGACTAATACATGCACGTATAATATCTCTTCTCTAAGAAAACGTTATATAGTATCTTCTCCGGAGACGGCAGGTTGTGCATTTCGCCAAGGCGAGCTCGTTTTAATATGGAAGTAACACGAAGCAAGCCTATGCTGCTTCTGCTGCCGCGAGGCGCGTACACTTTGTAATCATACCTTGCAAGACATTGCTTATATCTATATATGCGCATGCTTTAAGTATATATATAAGGAAGGCGAATGAGTTTTAGGGCGGAAAAGACGCTAGGTTGCATGCATATATATAAGCATTGCCAAGTACATAGACGTAATGTTTGCATGATGCGAAAGCCCTATATATATGCCAACCTTCTCTTTCCGTTCGCGAATGTGTATACAACGTCTTTCCGTTTCTCAACGGGAGATATTAGCAAATGATAGAGAAGGATGTATAGGCTAATGTCACTTTAAATGAGAGTTCAAAGGGAATGGGTAAAGTGTAAGACGCTAAATTTTACAAAAAATCAGTGCTTTAAAGTCTTTAAAATTGTCTAAAAACATAAGGAATCAGTTATTATAATTGTAATACGTAAATTTATTTTATTTTTACATTTTATTGATTTTTAAAATACAAGTATATTTTGGTAGCTGCTTAATTATAACAAAAGAACAAAAATCGAACTATAGAGCGAATTAAAGTAATAAAAATCTATTCTTATTGAAAAAATGGAAAATCATCCAAATAATATTTCCCGTTTTATTAAAAAAATTAATTAACGTCTTCGTTTTAACCAGATTTAATAAAAAAAAAATGAAAAAAAAAGTTGGCAAAATTATTTTTTATTCTTGTGAGTAACGGGATCGGAAAATACGCGAGCTAGAGAGGGCGGGATTACGGGTTAAGGTAGCGGGATTTCAATGACCTCGTTGGTTTTTCACGTCGCAGAAAGATTCGCGGATATATAAAACTCTGGGCCCTGCGCACGCGTACAATAACTAGAGAAAAGAGTCGCGCGAAAAAAAGTGGGCGTTAACGCGAGAAAAAAGCTCTCTTATGACCTGGCGTCGATGTCTCCGCATTTTTTTTTTCCTAAACCAGGTACGCAGAAATTTTTTCACATTTCTGGAAATTGCTTTTCTTCCCTTTTTTGTATTGGCTAACGCCTCTTTTAATTTCAATTATTTCGAATTTTAAACTTTAGCTCATATTTTCAATGGACTATAATTTTAAGTTGTTCTGTGATAACATATATTTAAGTTTTTAAAGCACAATCCAATAAAAAATATAAAAATCTTTTTTATTAAGTTTTTAATTATATCCTTTGAAATTAAGATTAGATGAATATTTGCTTTTCCTTACAGTAAACAAAATAACAAAAATAGAGTTTGAAATCTAGATATATGATAAAACTTTAAAAGCAATAAAAATTAATCTAATCATGATTTTTCAATATTAACTTACAAGCATTCCCTTTTCGAGCATACAACGTCAAACTATCTTTAGTTAAAAAAAAAGGGGAAAAAAAAGAAGAAAATTAGTTCTCCAACTAAACTATGAAAAAAGAATCCCCAAAAGCGCCATCCGCACACGACTATTCCAAACTTTTGTGCTGTTCGGTATTCTCTTTCTCTCTCTTGCATAGGTATATATAGACACATGCTGTAGCTCACGTCCGCGTTCTGGAAAATTGTTAAATTGTAAATCTGCGCAAACTTGACTAGGAATTTTGCGCGGGCGCTTTTGCCTATGTATTTTCTGTTCTCTTCTACGGTTAAAACTACTCGAGAACTGAACTCGTGAATTTGGCCTGGGTCGCATACATATAACCGGCCGCGTTCACGTCGACTTGGCGAACGTAATTTCAAGAGTTTCTGCTAGTAGAAGAGCAAGAGAAATTCAGTCTCTCTCTCTCTCTCTCTCTCTGCTTTTAGAAAATGGGGTTTGAGGGAGAAAGAGTAAAGCTGGAGGTCGTATACGCTAAGGTTAGGAAGGAAGTAAAGGATGCTGGAAAGGGATGTTCGGAGCTAGTTTCTCAGATCTCTGTATTTCTCTCTTACTCATATCGACGTATTTTAGCCAGCATTTTCCCAGGGACCGCAGCAGCGTCTTGCCGGCGCTCCCTTCTTCTTTCATCGAGCTAAGAGCGAGAAAGAGCTCGAACCTAGCCCCCGGGTACACGCTGCACCACCAACTCCACCACCGTCTTTCTCTTAAAACGAAACGAGAGAAAGAGAAGGAATTATATATATACTGAGTAACGATTTTCCTTCGTCTTACCCCCTTCTCAATTTCTACCAACCTCTTTCTCTTTCTCTTTCTCTTTCTAGTTCTCTTTCTATCTCCAGCTCGTTTCTATGCGTGTTAGGAATTCTCTACGAGAGAACGTTATACTCTCGCAAACTTTACTTTCGCGATAGAATATATACGTATAGCAAGGAAAGTTCTCTCTCCAGCTCCCGGAGGACTCAAGATTACATATTCGGACTTTACTACATTTCTCTCCCTCTCTTCCTCTCCAGCTCCAGCCAATTATTATTTTACTCATTTTACCAATATTTTTTCTTCTTCTCTTTTCTTCTTAGTAAATAAAGATTTATTAAAAATTCACATTTTTCGTCATTTTTAATAAATTATTTTTTTTTTTAATTTTGATTAAATTTATTGTATTTTTATAATAAAAAAATGGAATCAACAGATAAAATTAAAACCTATTGGATATATCATAAGTGTATTTCTTACAAAAATATACTTTTTATAACAAGCATTCTGAAAGAACATATGTTATACTATTAACAATTTTTTTTCAACTTTTCTCAAAAGTTTAGCTTATCTATATTTAAATATATAAGTTACTCATGAGACAAACATTTGTTTTAACTGTAATAAAACAGAAAAAAATAATTACCAAATTTTTATTTTTTTTAAGATTTACCTATTCACACGGTATACTTATAACTGGGGTTGTATAAATTTCACTTATTTATTTTTGGCGTAAGATTAGCTGGCATATTATTTAACGTAGTGTCAAAACTTTAACAAAGACGGTAAGCACAAAATAATAGACTTGGGAATTGAACACGATCCGATGAGTAAATAGTTCTTTGTTTGAATGTGCGTAGGTCTTTAAATTCTCAAAATTTTGGGAAAAACATAATTAAGCAAACATACTGAATTCCAATTTGATTTTTCTCAAATATTTCATGCAATAAACCTCATTTTTTATAAAATAACGATAAAAAATGTTTATACACGTGATAATCAAATAGAAAATTATTCCAAATATATTTTGTCGAAAAATGTAAGATTTGAAGAAAATAATTTTTGTATGAAACATAATATAATCATTTATCATCCCTAATCTTTTTCAGAGTTATAACTCATTTATGTCTAAATGTCGTGTTGATGGGTTTAGTATTGATTAGTATTAATCAATATCAACAAATCAATCTTAAACTATCTGGACACGTAGTTTCGAACTACAATGTTGTATGTATGAGAAACACTTATATTTGTTTAACTTTTGGATTAATGCCCTGAAACATTTTTTTATTCTTACATTTTTTTAGCGAGAACACTTTTTTGGTTTTTTTATGACTGAATCAAGAAACAATTCATCATCATATACAATAAATGTACTTTCATATTACTTACATTAGATATTATTTTTGCTAATAATTTTTTTTATTTATTTTTTCTAAATAATTAATTCGATAATGAAATATTAAAAATTATCCTTTAATTTACTTTTTCTCAACGTTTGATTTTTCTTGAAATTTCGCTTGCATAAATAATAGCGTATCTTATACCGTGAAAGGAAATACGTTGCACGTATGTGTTGCTGCCGCCCCTTTTCTTCCCCATCAGCATCTTTGCAAGTCGATGTCGTCGTCGTCGTCGTCGTCTTCCATGTCAACGTTCTCCCAAAAGGCGGGTAGAGTCGTCGTCTTGTTCGTGTATAAGAAGCAAGTAAGAGAGACATAAGATGTAAAAGGAGAGCGAGAGGCTGAAGTAAAAGGCCTCGCGTCTTGTAGCAAAATAGTGTTTTCGTGTCTCCTTCTCTCTACCGCATCATTGATTATCTAAATTGAACTTGCTCGCGTTCTCTTTCTCTCTCCTTGGCGTTATGCCTGTCTTACTTTGAAATTGTCAAAGGAGCTTTGGTATAACAGGCCACACACCCGCATTCACTGGCATTATACTCTTCTTCGTCTTTCCTATTACTTTAACCTTATACCTTAGCTCCTTATGTGTGTAGGTATGTATAGGAGCAGAGTCGAGTCGAGTATATAAGGTACCGTCAGGGAAAATGGGTGACGCGAGCGGGGTCGTTAATGCGGAAACTCTCAAGACTCTTACTCTCCTTCTCTCTTTCTCTTACTTACTCTCGCGGTATGGCGCCTCGAGAATATTCCCTATTTGCTGAGTGGGTGGCTGCCTGGCTGGTTTAAGGGTGTATATGTATGTAGAAATTTGCACAACCAGAGCGTTTTCAGTTTTGAATGCTTCATAAACTTGGGAGGAGCTCTACTCGCGGAGAGAACGCTCTGCTCCTACTGCTACCCTTAGCAAACTTACGCATTAATTGAGCGACTCTGCCTTTATATATGTATGTATGTATATATATGAAGAACCCCTGCCAGAATTATTATGAGATGTTTGTTTATAAAGTGACGGAACTTAATTTCATCAAAATTGCGACTCTAATTACGCATTTCATTACTTTTTCTAATTATTCTCTTTATCATTTTATTCTTCCAAGCATCAAGATATTGTCTTACAATATTTCATATAAGAATTATTAAGAATTACTTTATGTTCTTCAGAATTATATTATATATTTTCCGTTAACACATAAAAAAATTGTTAATTTAACGATAAAAAGATCTTTAAATAAGTAGTCGAAATATTGTAATATTGATTGATTGGTTTCGTAATAAATGTATATAGACAGTAAGCTGTTGAACTTGGTAATTTTTTAAAGAGATAAGATTACAACAGTAGATTTCGGAATCCAGTTTTTTGCAAGCTGGACAAACGAGTGCTAATTTTATGTGTGAAAAATATCTTACTTTCGGTCCGCTTTTACATAGAAGAAAGCAAGTATACTGTTTAGCCAAGAATAAAATTATTCTTATAAGATTTTTTTTTTATAATTATATCTACCGGGGCTGTTATTTTTTTCTTGTTACAATCGATTTTCATAAGGTTGCCTTTAGACAAAAACAGAAACTTTGGCCTCTTCTTTAATAGCGCATGTTGAGTACAGTATTGAAAATTTATTAAAAAATTTATAAAAAATATTATCATAAGTTAATATTGATATTATAAAAGTAAAATACATGAGCACAACTTATTTGAATAGATTTTTATTAAATGTATTCGTATTTAAAATATTCTGACAATACCCATGATAGAAAGTGAAAAACAATAATGAACAGTACAAAAGTATATAGCGACGTATACATTCGATATTAATTTAAAACATCGTACCGATAAAACGACTTCTCTTTTATAGTCTCGTGAACATTTGCAAAAACCTCATACGTCGAATGAATGAATGGAAACTTAAACAGGAAAGGGCGCCGCATTTTATCTAGTACACAAGCTTCAAATAAATATATATATATATATATATATATATATATATAGTGTGAATGCAAGCAAGCACAGCTGCAGATGCAACTCGACGACAAGATGCGCTTGGGAAATTGAATTGAGTCTCAGCATATACCGAACATCTCTTGCAATCAGACAAACTCATAAAACAGAATGAATACTACTAAATGAAAATCATGCTATCGATACATTTTTATGACGCAATTTCTTTTTTTTTTTCCTATACAGATGCTTTCGATTAATATGATCATTGTGTTCTTCTAGAATACGAGAGTCAAATTTTTAAAATTTTAAATTTTAAACTTGATACAAAAAGTCTTTTGAATATTGTATTTCTATTATTTTAATTACATTATTCAAATGAATAGCTTAACAAAGATTTTTCATTCTTTCTCCAATAATTCATCTTTGGCGATATTTTTG
Source organism: Anastatus disparis (assembly GCA_017163975.1). Taxonomy (NCBI): domain Eukaryota; kingdom Metazoa; phylum Arthropoda; class Insecta; order Hymenoptera; family Eupelmidae; genus Anastatus; species Anastatus disparis. The sequence continues at coordinate 838,980 of JAFFSR010000003.1, forward strand.
TTACTCGTTTGTAACTCTTTTCAAATATAATTTATTTTATACAATATTGCTACTCATTGATTTTTAAATATTCAAAATTAGTCTTATTTATGTGTTAAATAAACATAATTCTTGTGTCAACTATTTGCCAATTAGTGTCAATATTACTTTTTATTACAATTTGATTATTCAATGAGACATTTATTATAATGTTAAACTCAAAAACATAAAAAAGATATAATTTAAATTTTTTATGAAAAATTAAACAAATTATTTCTATTATGAAATTATTTAGTTACCGTCGAGTAATGATAAAAATATTTATTTTTTTGACAAACTTAGAACGTACATTCTAGATTTTTAATTATGTATATCTAAATGAAAAAAATTTAAGTTAGGGGTCATTCTTAAATTACGTAAAGGGTTTTTTTCCAAAATTTTAGATCCACTCCTCCATTCAACGTGAAAAAGCGTAAGATTTTCTGACCCTACCCTCTACGACTTCTTACGTAATTAAGTATAATACAAAAAAATCATGAAAAATTTCATGAACTAGCAAAAAATTGATCGTTTAAAAAGCATCTACATGTAATTCATAAAAATTAAATAATCAAAATGCTTATTTCATCAACCTAAATTTTTATCTTTTTTTAATTTTATTTAACGACGCTGTATTTAGTTTCGCTTATAGCGATACTAATTAGCAACGGAGGTTTCTCAGTGCGCTTGTGAACAAAGCACATGTATCGAATACAGTGGTGCTTGTATAAATCGGCCGAGAGCGGGATTCGAACTCGGCTCCTCGAGATTATGAATCCATCGCTCTACCGAGTCAGCCACTGACGATCTCGTAGTTATTAAATTCTTATTAGAATAACTATTTCAAGATATAAGATTCTCAGATTTGTAAATTAACATCGGTAAAATGCGAATTGTACAATGGTAAAAATAAACATAGACATAAGTGTAAAACTTGAAAATTTTCAATGAAACTTTAATTCAGACAAAAAGTTTTGTTTTATTCAGCACGGAAAATAGCTCATTCTCCAACTTCAATTTAGTATCGGATAATTGCATTTTTAAGTACTTACAGGATATTTTCCTGATGCGAGACAGGCGCATAAAATATTTGAAAGATTCCAGATAAAATAGAAATTTAAAATACGCTTGCTCTATTATCAAATCCAACGTCATCAACTATAAGGAATATTCTATTTTATACATTGGATATATAAATAACGTAGTCCAAATTTTAACTTTAATATTAATAAAATAATTCGGACTCATGTGTGTTTTTGTTTATTTTTAAATTGTTTCTAACGTTAATTATAATGATTTGAGAAAAATTTTTTAATAAAACCTGAAAATCAAAAGGGGGTGACCTCAATAAATATTGTAAAGAGCTAACCGAGTAAAAAGCTAAAGCATTTAACGGACGCTTAGGTCCAGTTTGACTATTACAGTTCCGGCCACAAGACACAAAGTCCAAAGTTCTCTTACTCACTCTGTGACTTTATCTTTCGCGGAAGTCAAAGTCGACGGAGCAGCTAACGACTTAATTGTGTATACACTTGTCACGTTTAGGCAAGGAGAGTAAAATTAAGTTCCTTGTCTTGTGTGTTGCAACGACGAGGACGAGGACGACGGCGAGGACGACGAAAAGGTAAGGAGCGCAGCGCACGCTTCGCGAAACAATGCTCAATTGTTTTCCTTCCCCGTTTCTCTCCTTCTGGTTAACTGGACAATAGACTTTCGGTCAATCATTTGTGGTATTGTTACAACATTATAGCATGAGCAGTGTCAAAGGCCAACTCTTTCCTTACAATGGACCAAAAATATACATTTTTTTCAATAGGTTTATTAAAAATGAATAGAATTACATAATCGATGTTTTAACATAAAAAAAATTAGTCAAGGACGTATACCAAGGTCGAGAGTAGAAAAAAGGCTCGTTTCTACATTATATAATTCTTTTGTTTGACCAAATGATTTTAATAAAAATAAGAGAGGTAATATTTTTATTGAGCTATAATTTTTTATCCGACACACGTGCTTATACATTTCTTTCAAAGACTTCTTTTTGATTTTGTGATTCTTTGAATATTATTTTAATTATATTCATAAATAATGTTCTTAGTCAAGAATATGCATTCATTTAAATTGACTAGTTTGTTAAATTGTTTTCTTGTAAAATGCTTAATTATTGAATATTAAATTTATAAAATAGAAGGTATGATAACATCTATTATATTGCTTTTTAGCTTTTTAACAATAGCTTTTACGTAAGCTTTCTAAATACGAGAAATATTGAGATTTTATTTGAAATATAGGCATTTTATTAGAAATATATTAGATTGCGACTATGCGTATTTAAAAAAGTTTATAATACACGTAGAAAGATTATAAATATGTTAATAACAAATGAACTGCCTTATTATGCATAAATTAATTGAACCTCCTTTCAAGTACACATTCTCTATTTCTACTTATTATTAAACAACAATCAGTAATCATGTGCTTAGTTTGTCGGTTAATTAATTCATAATAATTAATTATTTTATCATAATTCCAATACGGTTTGTTATTTTCTAAACAAATTGTTAATTGTTACATTCCATTCGACAATATTTCGATTAAAGTACAACAACAGAAACAATAAATTTATATTACATGAAATTTCAAATAATTATACTAGAAAATATCTTTTGATTAATTCATAAATCAATTATTTTAGGTATTAGGAAATTTAATTATTTTTTAATGCTTTTAAGGGATCAAACAAGTTGCTTGTTCTTTAAATTTATTATTATCTATGGTATTACACGCGAGTAATTTTATGATAACAATATCCATTAGTCTTTGAAAGTTACTTGGAGCATTAATTAAAGTTTGTAATAGCCGCTGTAAATTAAATAAAAAAATATTTTATGTAAGATACAAAATTTAATAGAATACATCGCAATTTCGCATAAATTCAAAGTGTAAGTTATTTTGAGAAAAAAAATAATTGATTTTTAAAATTTCAATGTCTTTTGCTTTTAAAGTTAAGATTTTTCTGAATTTTAAAAAATTTTATTTACCATTTTTACATAATATAAGAAATTACTTAATTCTTGCAGGCAATTAATTTATCCAAAATTACAAAAGTATTCAAAGTGCTATAAAAAAACAATAAATAAATTTTGATAAAAAGTAATGAAACTCACTTTCTTCGTGACAGCAAACAAATATTCTAAATTAAAAAAATGTTCTCACGCTTTGGAAAAAGCAGTAAATAAAAATTGTAATAATATCAGGAGCACGCAAATGAATTGTAACTTGCTTTCATCCTATACTCGTACTACTTGTTCTTCGCATCCTTCTCTTTCTATTTTCACTCTCTGTCCTTCCATGATCAAGCGTTTAAAGCTTAGGGAGGTAAAGCGAAGAGAGATCTCGTCAGTGTAGATTCTGTATGTGTGTGTATGTGCATGTAGCATGGTCAACGTAGACCGATACGTTTAAACGAGAGAGAAAGCATTTTCTCTAACTCAGCTGTACTGACCAGTATGTACACAAACCAATGTACATACACGTGCTTAGTATAGTCTATATAAAGCGAGAGTGAGCAAGAGAGAGAGAGAGAGCCTTGGCCAGTCCTGTGGGAATATCTACGTTTCTGTCCTAAATTCCGGACGCGCTGGCGGAAAGTGAATCTGATTTCAAGAACGACGTCGGACATTACTATATATGTATATGTTTATATATATGCACCTTGGGTTCTTGCCTTTCTCTCTCTTTGTACACGAGCTTTGTACATGTATACGTGTATTTCTCACGTGACCGGTCATCGGCACCCGATCGAACAGGTTTACTTTTATATGATATTTCTTGATTTTTTTCCAAGTAGGGGATGATACACCTTGTGTAGCTTTTACACTCATTTTATTGGAGGGGTAAGATATTAGTGGTAAGGTGAGCAATGAGGCTCAGTTGTAATTCGGGCCTGATCGCGGATGTATTACACCGAATTTTCTTTCACTTGCTTTATTTCTTATCGTTTAATATAATTTTCATATTCAATAACATCATTAACCAACATTGTTATGAAAGTGTTTAGTGAAAATGAAAAGTGAAAAATATAGTGAATTTAATTTTAAATTTAAATTAATTCTTTCAGATAATATTATATTTAAAACAAATATTTTCGAAATTCTCAGGGCTTAATTTTTTTATAGTTTTTAAAATTTTTCTAGATGTAGAAAAATTGTTAATTATAAAATTGAAAATAAAACAATGAACGTAGCAAAGAGAAGTTCGTAAATTGTTCATGTTTTAAAAAGTAGAATTTTCATCGTGAAAGGTTAATTAGCAAAGTTCTAACTCATGCTGAAACAGCTAGACTATTCAGAAGCAAAATTCATGAAAGTACTAATTAAACAGATTTCTGCAAAGATAGATAAAAAATAAACTTTTAATGCTTTCACAATCATTCCAACTTTTATAGACACATTAAATTAAACTTTAATAACAAGATATTTAAATGAAAAAATCAGTACGTTATTTCTTTTTTATAATTCGTTTATTTAAAAATTGAACTCTTAAAATGTCTTGAAAATCGCGTGAAAAAATTCTGAAAAAATATTGAATTTAAAAAAAAAAGTTTTATCCTATCTACACAGAAGATATAATCGGTATAATCGCGCAATAAATCTTTTCTGCCGGGAATCAGCGTCAATTAGCAAGCTACCGCTCGCTCGGTTAAATTACACCCTGATGAAGCTCCTCAATATTTTCCCTAGCACTCTCATCCCTCTGTTGAACTCTTTTTTTTTTCTCCTACCGCATACATATTTTTTTCTCTCTTATAAAAGCAGTGTAGGCGTGAAAGCCACAGCAAAACCCTCGTTTTCACATTTTAATTGTTTCGCGCTTAGCTTGCTCATACGGAAAACGTTGAAGGCCACAAAAAAGAAGAAAAAAAAGAGCGGGGGAGTACGAAACGTTTAAAAAGTATTTAAGCGCTCGCGTGTATATATAACCTTAACGAGGGTTAAAGTAAATTTTCCAGGAAAAATTTGAAGCTTTTGCCCGTTGGGCGAATTAAGAAAGAGGAAAAAAAAAGTAAAAGGAGGGAGGATTTGAGTATGTAGAAATTGGTTTTATCCACAGCTAAGCGGGTTTCTCTTTTGAATTTAAGATGAAGACGGGATGTATAAAGTCTTTGCATTTTTTATAGTGCATTCGATCGAATGAATTTTTTAATAGGATTAACGTACGGGCTTGCACTCCGAGTAAAAGTTCATGCGCGCAAGTTTTAGAAACTGTTGTTGGCTTTGTTGGAGATAACACGCTTCGTACAAGTAAATAAATTCTTAGCTGATTAACGTATTGCACTGATCTTTAATTTATTATTCTTCGACCAAACTATTTTAATATTTCACCATTTTCAATATTATTTTATTATTTATTAACTTTGCGCTTTAATTACTTATTAAAATGATTTTTAAATCTGAATTTTAAATACTTGAAAATTATTATCATTCAACGGAATTCAGTGAAAAGGAATTAAAATATAAGATAATTTAATCAATAAATTCTAAAGATAAAACTTTAAATATATCTAACGTTAAAAATTAATTTTAATGAATGTAATTTTAGAAAGTTTTAATTAAGACTCTAATTATATTAACGACATGCTGTCGAGAACAATAAAAATAGATAATCCATTATTTTCAAGATATCATTAATCATTAAACGTATAAAAAGCATTGAAGTATTTATAAATCTAATTTGGTTTTACATTATAAATAAATTGAAAATTTTTGGCAAATGTAGTTGTTTTTGCAACATAAAGTTAGTATTAAAATACATGATTTTAATATTAAATCAGTGAAAGACTGGTAATAGATTGAAGCTATTCAGCTCATTTCTAATACCGCATACGTAAAGCTCAATCAACATTACAGCTTTACATGGGATCGATCTTGGAACTATAGGTCGTCGTCTAAAGTGAATAAAGACTTCTAAGGTAAGACGTTTCGGAGAAGCATATACATACAGAGAGAAAGACGTCTAGGATTGAAGCTAGAGCTAAAGGAAACGATTAATTTCACTAGAACGTATAGACGCCAAGGTGATAGGCAAGGTTTCACGGATGTATGGAAATTTCCTTTCTCTCTCTCTTGCAGAGTGTAAAGGAAAATGGGGGGTTTAGGGGGGAAGGCATCAGCGAAGACCAAGTAATATAAATTCAAATCAGTTCGTGTTTTCTCGCACAACAAACTTGGGTAAGCTAGAGAATTTGCTATATATAGAGGGAAAGAGAGAGAGAGAGAAGGAAGCCCAACGCAGAGCAGTAGTTTCGTTATAAACGCAAAGCGCAGTTTCTCACCTCGTATATTAGAGCAGTGCAGGTATAACGTCGCGTCCTAATGAAGATATGCGACGCGCGACTTGTACATCTCGTATACGTATACTATATATAGCACATATAGCAATGTTGCAAAGAGGTAAATAGCCTATACACCAACAACTAACTGCTCTACTATGTGCTAGTGTAGAAATGTTGGAAATCGTCTTGGGGGGGAATGTCTTTGACTTTTCAACTTGTTAAGTGGGTGGAGTTTTGGAGAAACTACGAATGAGAATTTACTGCTCGGAGAAGATGAAGGTACTATTATGATCATAACGTAACTTCTTGAGATGCAAATTTTATTTCAAAAATCTCTTTTAAGTTATTTTTAAATCTTATTCAGATATCATCACAAGATTGAATAATTGATTTTAGTACTGTTTTCGAACTAAAAATTTTTATTTCTACATTATAATTAAAAATATTCGATTTCCTCTTTAGTCTTTTTGACTGTAGAAATATTTTAATTTCTTCAAGTAAAAAATTAAATTGTATATTTAAAATATTTAGTAAAAATAATTTTGATTCGATAAAATTATACTTTTTAAACGCACATTTTTCTGGAAAAAATTTAAGCTTTAAAATATTTACCATTAGTGTCTTGGCTTCTATATAAATTAATTTGGAAAATATTGAGTGTTGCTTGGTTACGAATCAAAAAGAAAAATAATAAAGCTGATTAAAAAATATTTGAATGAAAAAATGTTGTTCGTTGAATATTTTGTGCTTGGGTTCCGTTTTCGAATATTTAAGCCTAATATGGCAGTAAAGTAGATTTTAGTAGGGCCTTCTTCTTTGCGAGTAAGCGTTCAGTTTGCTATATTTCTACGTAGAAGATCCCTAAATATTAAGAGGGCATTAACGTGGTCGGCCATTTTGCATGATCCTGCAGTAGCAGTAGCGTTAGGTTGCTTGCTTTCTATAGACTATACCACCCTTTCTAAAATCTCTCTCGCTCCACCTTTCTTCTTCTTCTTCTCCACCCCCTGCTTGCTTCTCTGTATAGCTTATATCTAAGGCGCGTATATATTATTATATTATAAGGGTTGCATACGCTACTTGCCGTCTATATACTATGCTTCTATAAGCACCTCGCAAGATTATGGAAATCACGCAGACAGAGAGAGGAAGAAAATAAGACAAGCTAACATTAAGGAGTTTCTGAATAACGTACATTTCGTACGTAAGATGCTTCGAGGAGTTTCAAAGCTCTTCAATTATTTCCAAAAGAACGACCATTTTCAATTTGAGAAACCGAGCAAGTTTCATGTACTGCGTCTTTCTTTGAATATATTATGAAAGAGGCTATACGTTTCCTAAAGTGTATTGTTATATTATGGAAAGGAGCTAATAAAGTCTAAAGCGATATATGTGCCATTAAATACTGAAATGGATGACTAAGGCTCTCTTCGACTGGCTGCTTATTTCATTATCTTTGAATTTCTCGAATGATAAATTTTCTCGAGCATCATGGGTTAGGGAGATCTTCAGTCTCTTTAGTACAAATTAAATTTTCGAGATATTCATACAGATTTGGTGTTGGCTAACTGTCAAAAAATAAACGCCAAAATAAATTCAATAGTATAAATCAAAATAACTAAAATCCTTAATTGGCTACTAAAATAATAATATCTTTATTATTTTTTCATTATAAACTGTATCAATTTATCAGATGGTTTTAATAAAATCTAGTTCTACATAAACTTAAAATTTATCGCAATGATAGTCTAGAATTAAATAATATACCTTATAAAAATATATCTAAAATGACTTTTCTATTAAAAATTTTAAATTTGAATTTCATCGTACACTTTTGAAATTCGGATATGAAAGTCATTTCAAACAATTCAGACATTAGCAAACAATAAAGACTACCCTCGAAAAATTCAAAGAAACGAAGGATCGAAAAAATGTTTTTGTTCAACGAAATAATAAAATAAAAAAATTGTAAAAATGAGATATGCTTTGCATGAGGAAAAGCTAGAAACTCGCAAGTAATTTCTGGAAATCCCGGTCCGGTATATTAAGGTCGCGCGAATCCCCCAATCTCAAACTATTTGCGGCATGTGAAAAGTCGGGGATTTGAATAGTCCCTCTTTCTCTCTCTTTCTCCTCCACCTCCTCTTACTTCTATATATATATATACATATCGAATCCTGGAATATTCGAAAAGCAGTAGTACTTGCATCCTGGGTATATACATGGCGTGTATAGCAAAAGAGGAAATTCAACGTCGGAAAGCAAAGTTACCTAATAGAAATAGAAGAAGACGAGCTCTTGCGATAAGCATTAATACTCCGTACTGTTAGAAAAAGATAAAGAGAATTATAAGGTTGGAAATAAAAGTAGAAAGGATAGCTTAGCTATTGAGAAATACAACATAAGGGTAAATACGAGCAAGGGAATGTCAGATAGATAATTGTAAAAGCAACTACCATTCGCTTTTCTATCATAATTTCTCCCTCGTATGTCACATTTACACAGAAGAAATATTTATGATTAATAATGAAAATCAAAGACTTTTCACATTTTGTTCAGATAGTTATATATATTTTTAACGTGAAATCGATTGAATGAATACTTTTTGACACAACGTGAATAAAATAAAGCTGCCAAAATAAGCACTCTAAAGTGCTGATTGTATTTGTGAGAGTAATCTCCTTAATTTCTTTGGACGAATTTTTTAATTGTCAATATGGATGAAAGATTTGATTTTGATCTTTTATCTAAATATAAAAAACCCAAATTTAAATCTGCCGATGATTAACAAAGCTTACTATCATTATTTAAAATTTCAACAATATGTAGTTATAATATTCTTTTGATTTTGTAGAACATAAGACAAACTTAAGAGTTATAATATTATAACCAGAAAAAAAACTTATGATTGACTCATACATTTATGATTGACTCGAAGCACATCGAAAGGTACAGCGTTTCGTGTTCAAACAATTCTTAAGAGCCAAGTAAAATGTGCATTCTTAAATATTTTCTTGTCTTTTAATAAATCCTTAAAATTTTTTATGCGTAAATTTTATTAACCGAGTTCAAGAAAAGTTTGTAATAAAAAAAGAAAATCTTAATATACTCTATCTTCGAAGTGTTTTTTTTTATTCATACCAGCATCATTTTCATTATACTCGAAATCTGATTTTTTCAAATTAATATTTAAGAAAACGTGTTACATTTATGCATAAAAATTCATTTAAGAAGTTATAAAATCTCCTTGAATTCTCATATTGCTCTTTATTTTATAAGAAATAATTATTTCTTTATTTCTGATCATAGATTCCAGTTGTTGTAAAAAATAAATTCTTAAATAGAAAAAGATAGATTTAGCAGTTTAATAAGTGTTTATCAAATATAGCATTTAGTTGTTGAGAAAAATAAACCAATAAATACAATTGTAGTGGTGTTTCGTTACAATATTTAATGATACAAGCAAAAATAATGAGCAATATATTAATGACATTATAAAAAAAAGTTAATAAATAAAAAATTTTTCTTAAAAATCCAAAATTTTAAAAAAATTGAATAACTTATTTAATTATAAAACAAATATGCATGAGCCCTACTTTAGTGTGGAAAATGGTAGGTAGGAGGAAAAGGTGGTGTGCGAGGGTATATAAAAGAGAAAGAGATAATGAGAAAGATATAGAGAAGGAGAAAGAGAAAGAGAAAGAGGAGCCTGAGGGAAATGAAGCTGCTGCTGCTGCTGCTGCTGCTCCGTATATAGGAAAGGAGGAGACGTTTGAAACTAACGCTAGGAGTCTAAGGTAGATTATATTATTTCTCCGCCTCCCAAGCTCTTGTGCCTTCAAGCGTATATAGCAAGCCCAAGCTCCGCCATTTTGTGAATGCTAAATCATTTATTGATCCAAGAAGGTGTGCGCCTTTCTCTATTCCACCTCCATAAATATATACACTAACACACTAGCAGCACACCCCTACTACTTCTTCTTCTTCTCTAGAGTTTCTACTACGTTTCAGAATATAAGCTTCCTATATATGTAACTACTGCTGCTTTCCCCAGCGCTCAAAGACCCCCAACGAAAATCTAACGGAAAATCTATAGACTATGCATGTACTATAAATGCGCCTTATTCGCGAACCTCTCGCTCTTTATGTCTAACGTTCAAGGAGACCGAGATAGAGCTATATAGTATCAAACGATCCTTATTCCGGCTGAGGAAAATTTATAGCTACTTGCGAGAGAGCTAACTTTCTCTGGAAGGCTAAAGAAACTATGTTAATTCAAACTTTTACCATTTTTATTTACATCTTTACTTTTACGACTTTCATTGTATCTTCTAATACAAATTATTCGTTTATCTTCATTTTCAAGTTAATCAATCTTTTAATTTGATATTTTAATCATCATCTCAGTCTCATTTGAATCGCTTTTTTTTCAAACCCTATAAGTCAAGAATTTTAAACTTTTGGAAAATTTTTAAAATTATGAATGACTCAAATACTTTAGTGTATTTGTAAAATGTGCTTTTGCTGAAAATTAATGCATGAACGGAGATGTTGCAAAAAAAGTTTATATAATAATGTATCTGAATTTCAATGACTGTATTATTATATTTAAAAAAATTCACAAAAAAGTAACTTAAAAGAGTTTTTAAAAAAGCAATTGGTTTAGTATTATTTGAAGAAAAGAATAAAAATTAATATCACATACAAAAATGAGATATATTATATCCTGTTACGAATCTTATTTTATTAAACAGGAATGACAATAAATTTAAATGTAAATCAAACCCTTAGCTATCAATGCAATTATATTTGTTGTCTTCGTTAGTTGAAACTGTGCGAAGATAATATATTTTCTTACTTTATGAATAAATCAAAGTGAAATATAAGAATTTGTGTTGTTTGAAAAATATAATTGAAATTAGTTAGCTCTTAGAAAAGAATAACAATTAAAAGTTTTGAAAAGGATAACATTCGTTAGCGATAGAAATTTTATTTTAAAATTATTTACAGAGTTGAAATTAAACTCATTAGAGAGGTAGACTGTGCTGTCTATGTTGAGAGAAACTAAAATGAATGCACGCTTATTAGAACGATGGTAGTTAGTTTAACTTCATTGTTTCTCTGGTTTAAAGTGCAAACTTTACGTAGCTACTAGGATTTTAGACTAAACTATAAGAGACGTTTTCATGAATTTTTTAGTCTCATTTTCTCAAGCATACACCTATACATCTCTCCCTCATTGTTTATTTAAACTACATCTCTGAAGGACACAACTTTTCATATTTTCTACTTTACTATGATGATACATGAACAACCTCGCTCTCTTTTCTACATCAATAATACTTCATATTTTTTATTTTTTATAAGCTTTTATAGTAGCCAAGTTAAATATAGCCAGTATTTTATGGCATTTGCATATTCTTCATGTTCCTTGTATTACAAGGATATAAGTTCATGAGATATCAATCATTAAAAATAATATGGTTTCAGTATTTTTAAAACTTTTCAAGTATCGATGTTCTTAATATCACATAACTTTTTAAAGGATAGAGGAAAAAACTGACTTATTTTAAAACTAGAAGATTTAAGTCAATAATAAAGAATTTTAACATTAATGAGAAATGAAAACAAAAAAATCATTCAATTTATTTTTTTTTCTACTTTCAAACTTTAAAACATAAGAAAAACTTAAATTTCTAATGAAATTCGAGTATGAAAATTTTTCTAATCATTCATAAGACTTTAATGATATATTTTAATGAATTTACAGAATAATTAACCTATTTCTGTTTAAAAGGTTAAACCAACCCTATTATTTAAACCAACAGATAACAATATGGTAATTCGCGTAAACAAACTAGTGCTATCATGTTTACTCGCATATTACTTACACCTAATAAAATAAATAGAAAATTCAATGTTTGACTAGTGTATTGAAAAAAATAAATTATTATTTGGAAAAATGATATTTTTTCTTTTGCAAAAAATTCTTGCTTTGTTTAATTTGAAAAGCATTTCTAAGATTACATTAAATCAAGTTTGCTTAAACAAACTTAGGTCGTCTGTAACTATCTAATCATAGTTAAAATTTTGACTCCCAAGAAATTTACAGAGCATACTTAAACGACCCTTAACCAACACATACATACACGTACTGCTCTAAAAGACGTCTTCCACTATTATAACATACACACAAGTGTAGCATCTTCTTGTTTGTAGAATTCGAAGTGAAATTCAGTACAGAAGGAAAAAGAGACAAATTTATGGCCTCATAGGACTTGACTATATATACATATATAACTAAGCTAAAAAGGGGAAGGGAGAATATATAAAGCTTATATATACTCTCTCCTCTTTCTAGTTCTCCACGCAGCCTCCCGAGAATACCGGAATACTATCTACCTTTTCCTTTTGCGTTTATATACATATATACGTGCAAGGGGCTTTTTCGAGAAAAGAGACACTATTGGCTTTGATGCCATATAAGGGGAAGGAAAAATCAAGCAAGGCTTTAGACGCTCACTCTCGCCTCCTTTTCTCTCGATGTTAATGAAATTACTTGAAAGGACCTTCGAAAACTTGGCAAACAAGCTTACAAGACATATTTTCAGGTAGTTCATTAGGAATCGCTGATATTATCAATAATTTATCAAATTTTAACTAGAAAGAATTATACTCTTTAAAGTTGCAAATATATCCGTAATGTAAGCTGATCAAAAGCTAATCGAATAATGATTGATTGCATACTATTTTTTTACAATACTTATTTTATATATTTAAAATCATTTATTTTTCATATACATGGAAAATCGATGAAAATTCTCAATACAAAATGAATTTCAAAAATTTTCGAATTGTTTGTACATTTTAATATTAATAAAACTCGTTTAAAAATTTAAACGAGAATAAAAGAATATGATATTCGAAACATTGGAATTTCAATGAATTCTGATTAAATTGCCGTATCAAAATTTCAAAACTATTTAATGGTTTAATTAATTGGATATCGAATTCTTTGAATGCGCAAATTGAGTTTTAAATCTCATCAAATTAAATAAAGAGATGAACTTTTATGTTTCATTAAAACATTCATCATTCTTAAATCTAATAATTAGAATATTTTATCGAATTATCAATTTTAATATTTCAATTCTACTTCTAAACTGTGAACTCCCAGTTTATTAAATTTCCTTAAGAATCGCTGCATCGAAATTCTTCAAATTTGGAATGCGAGCTTAAAAAAGGAATACGAGTCTATAGCTACTTATACCAAGAAGAAAAAAAATTGTGATTTTTCTCGACGCGCAGAATCGTAAAAATCTTGGGCTTACACACAGGGTTGCGCAGACACAAAAGGGTTGAAGAAGAGAAGAACAGCTACGAAAAATGTAGCAGGGCTTTTAGTGCGTACTGAGCAACGGAAAAATTCAGGCTCGTTTCAATGCCGCTATATACACGCGTATCTTTGAATTCCGATGCGTATTATTTTTCATTTTCATACAAAAAACTTGTATATTAAGCAAAAATTTTTTTAAAATTATTTTTACAATTAGCATACTATAGTGATTAATAATTAATAAAAATTTAAACACATAAATTAACAAGGATCTGAAGATTTTTTAATTACTACTAATGAATTATTTTAAATAAAGTAATAAAGAGTGAACACCAAATCAAAGAAGGAAGGTAAGAAAACTTTTTTTGTTTTTGTCTTTAGTAAATGTATTAAAAAAAATATGTAGCTCAGTAAATTGAATGAACAGTTATAGCAGAAATTTTTAAATTTCAACATAAAGATATTAAAATGTAGATGCTTGCATAAATGAATTTTGAAAATGATTTAACTTAAAAAAGTATATGCACATATTATATATAAGAGTAAAGTCGAGGATTTTGAAAATTAGCAGTAATGTTAGAACTATTCGGCTATGGAATGCTTGGCCGCGGACTTTCTCTCTCTCTCGCAGCCCAGTCACACAGGGATGTGAAATCTGGCGCGTAACCATTGAAATTTCTCGAATAGACGAATCCCTTCGTACTCAAACCAATTCACATTCCTTAGAATTGCAAACAAATTTTCTCGATGCCAGATTAATTTTACAATATCGTAATTATTAATATTTACAAATCGATCGAATTTTCGTCTATTAACGATGAATTACTACCTATTAATTGACAGTGTTATTAAGTGCAATTAATGCACTATCAAATCTTTATATGGACTATTAAAATTTTCAATTAAAACAATAGTTTATTGTTAAAACATTATATTATGAAATAAATCTGCACCTATACATGTTCCTAAAAATGGCCATAAAATTTCAAAACAGCAATTAAATTTAATTATGTCTAATAGTAGTTGCATTCTAATCCTAACATAAATAATCCATATAATAGAGTCTTTTATGGCTACTTATAAATAAATGAAAAATTTAAAAAGAAAGCAACATACCCATCCTGCCTGTTTTTCTTTAATTTTTTTTCTTCCTAATCCAGTAAAATTTTTCGTCATAAAAGCGCCATAAAGTGATATAATTGACGATAAAATTATACGACCCTTAAAGCATCTAAAACTAGCAAACTAGAAAGAGAGACTATTCTATGGAGTCTCATCGAGGAAAGTCTAAGCTAAAGAGAAAGAGAAAGAGTACACGTAGGAGAGCAAGCAAGCGACGTGAAGCTTCGACTTCGCTAGAGATAAGCTGTCGCGCATAGAGAGAAGAGAAAGAGAGAGCTTTTCTATTCAGTTATATGTATATACATGTATACATGTACGAAAAGGCCAGGATTTCAATTTACCGAAGTTCTGAGATGAAGGGAGCGTAGGAACTAAAAGTACCAGAGAGAGAGAGAGCGTATATACGCCATACTTTAGTAGCTCACACAGAGAAAGCATCACGCAGCGGTATACGCCACACCCCCTCTCTCTCTCTCTCTCCCTTTTTACTCTTATTTCTATCTCTTTCTACGTACAGCCTAGAGAAAAGAGGGTTGGGTATAGAAGAGAGAATGATATATAGGGGCAAAGACGCCATTTTGAATTAGCTCTGCTTAGACGAAAAGCAGCTACGACGTTCGAGCGAGCCTCTTTAGCTATCCTACATCTATATATATTTGGAAAAACTTTTATATACAACTGTCCTAAGCTACTATTCCAAAAGAGGCTCGTCCTTTCAAAATCGTTTATATGTTGCTTCAAAGGAAAATGCTCTTCAAATTTCTAGCTCATTTCTATAAAGGGCCATGCGAATGTTATAGGCTACTTAAATTAAGTTTTATAGATGAGAAAATTTAAAAATTTAATATTGAAAGAGGGATGATTTTTAACTTGGAGATATATGGTTATTGAAATGCTGTTTGTTTATTTTATGAAAAAATTTATTTGTCAACTGATACATTTCAATTCTTTATAGAATGTTTTTTTTATGAAAATCGTAACTTAATCGTGCAAAAATATTAGAAATTTTTTGTAATCTTTTATTTTTTTTTAAACTTTATAAGCAAAATTATGAAAAATATTATTTCTAACTGAAATATAATGTTTAGTATAATGAAACGTTCGTATTATTTAAAATTTAATAATTTCTTGTGACTTACAATATCTACATCCCTAATTTTTAATGAGGGATAAATGTTATTTTTACACGTTATTAAACATAGTTTTAAACAAAAATCAAAATTTTGACAGATTTCCAATAAAATAAGTTGAATTTTCAAGCGAAAAATCCATTACAAATTCTGAAATCATATTTTTGTTACACGTTCAAAAAACTGACAGAAAATTATTTAACCATCAATTAAAGAATATAATTAATTCGTCGATATTTTCGAATATTATAATCTTCTTAAATAATTGGAGAAAATTTAAGTTCAATAACCTATAATATTATATAAATTTGCATAAAAGTAGAATCCAAGAATGTCTGGAATATATTTGTCAATTGATAAGTTTTACTGTCAAGCTCACGCGAATTTTCTTATAAATAGTTTAAAAACTGATAAATACAGTATTTTATCATTCATATAAATTATTCCATAGTATTTTCTCATGTATTTGATTAATCTTTCTGCAATAAATAAATTATTTAATCCTTATTATTTATCTCGAATTTTCTTACGTTCGTATAAAAATTTAAGGAAATTTATTATTTTCTTATATCGCTTTAATATTCATTGTTTTGAGGTGGCTTTGGCGAATATCTGTAAGAAAATAAAAAATTTAGTAAAATTTATGAAAAAATTAAGCTTTGTATTAGAGGTTTTAAAAATATGAGGTATAAAAAAATTTACAGAAATTTCGTATGAAAAAAATAACATTTATGCTTATAATTTGACATTAAAAACTTACTTTTTAAAATAAAAATATAAGAGGTCTCAGTGGCTCACTCGGTAGAGTGATGGATTCGTATTCTCGAGGACTTCAGTTCGAATCCCGCTTTCAGCGGCCGATTGATTTTTAAGCACCTCTGACGATACATGTGCTTTGTTTGCAAACACACTATAAACCTCCATCGCTAATTAGTATCGTAATACGATAGCATAAATGCAGCGATGTTAAGTAAAATAAAAAGTAAAAATATAAGTAATGAGTGGTATTTCAATATTTTGAGCACCGAAATACAAAAATAATACGAAATATTTAATAGTTGCTTGATACAGATTAAATAAATAATACTTTAAATTTCAATTAACTTTTTGTATTTATAAAAAAATTAATCACAAAGTCTGCAATCATTTTTCCATTAATTTAATTAAGTGGAGTTTAATTTTTAACAATAATTTTGATTGATTTGGAAAATGATTTTAAAAAATCGAACCCTATTATTACAATTGAACAAAATTGAATGTTGTTCATATTTAATTTTTTTCAATTGAATAATGATTTTTATTTAATCCTTAATTAGTAAAAAGTATAAATAATAAAAGTGTTTGATATTTTGAAAATTCATTTACATCTAGTTTGTCATTATTAATATATCATTACAGATTCAAATGATTATATTAAATATTTTAAAGTGATGTTAAAAAAGTTTTCTCCAATAAATTTTAAAATACTATTATCTTTGTAAAAATTGTTTCCTTTACCAACGTGACAAATAGTTCCTATATATCTTCTAATTAATGCTTTGATTTTTTAACAGATGCCGCCAGTTTCGCTGTCGGTAAAGTAATAATCGATTTTTTCCATTCTAATTCTCCTTGCAAGCACAAACCCAAACCAAGTATTTTTCTGTACTGCTACCTTGAACTAAACTTAATAATTTTAATTTTAACAGTAAACATCGATCATCAATATTTTCTCAATAAAAAAATATTTTTAAAATTTTATTGACATTTTTAAAATTAAAGTACTTTAGGAGTGAAGGAAAAAAGTGAAGATTGTAAGAAGACACAAAAAACAAGAAGACATTAAATACATGTAATCGCACTTTTCAAGTGTACCTTAAACTGCCTTTAAATTTTCCACTCTAAGTAGGAAAAAGCTCTTTTCTTTCTCTTTCTGTAAAATGTTTCGGTGGACGAAAAATGTATGGGCAAGCTTAACGCAGTCTAGCTAATTGTGCTTTTCTCTCTCGTGTCCTCTTTGCCAACGTCTTTTTAAGGAGTAAGCTTGTCTCAAAATAAGTTACGAAGAAGGAAAATTAAAGAGGAGAATGTAGCAGTGAAAAGATGAAACTGTTACGATTACTTTAAGTACAAAAAACGAATGGGATACGTAGAATTAAGCGAGATACTATTTATTGCTTGGATTTTCGAAAAATTTACAATTATAAAGTAAATATATATTCCACATTAACATTAGAAATAAAACAAAAAACTAACATATTGATAGATTTGATTTCTATAATAAGAGTATCAATTAATTAATGAATATGTGAAGAAAAAAATAATTAATAAACTAATTTGTTGATATAATTAAAAATAAAAGAGTAAAAAATGAGCGTGCTTAAGAAAAGTGGAGAAAATTTATAATTTAGCAAAGTTCGTTCTGACCAAGGTGATAATGGGCACAGCTCGTGGGGAGAACGAGTGAAAATCTTCAAGTAAAGCTAACTTTTATTCCTTTTTAAGTTTTAAATAGTTTCTTACTAGTTTTAATTAGGAAATTCATCCTCTCAGTCTCCCCAATTTAAAGGTCTATTAAAGCCTTTAGCCCCTTCTCTTCCTCTTCTTCTTCTTTGTGAACAAAAGCAAGGGAGAATCAACGCGGATAGACAAGGTGACAAAAAAAAAACAGAAAAAAAGGACTATGCAAACGTAAAGGATGGCTCTTGTCGAAAACCTAAGTTAATGATACAATGAAATGATCGATGTGCTGCAGTCTTTGTATAAATAAATATTTAATTCTTATTTTTTAGTATATATTTTAATATCTGCTTAATAAGTTGATTTTTATGACTTCTAAAATGGTATAAATACATATAATAAGGTTTAAATTATAACATATTGATTTTCTTATGTCGTATGAGAATAAATATTGTTTTATATAAATAATTTAATGGATATTTTTGGCTTATCTAAATCAATTTTTATTATTTATTTATTAAACTCGAAAAATTTCACGCTTTCAAATATGTCAGTTGAAAGAAATTAATTTTTTTTCTCTTCTCCTTACTGTACGTCACTACGCTAACTATAAAGATATTCTATAATTAATGCAAAATCAAGTTTAAAAAAAATGAAAAAAAAAACTAAACTTTCTTTTACGTGATAAGAATATCTTTTACATTGTAAGATAACTTACTAAAGATTTTGTAAGAATGGACCGGAGAACCGATATCTTGATTGTTAAGAGTCGCGTCGTAATGCTGAACAAAAAGCTGTGGAAAGGACAGCGGAACGATCGATGGCTTAAGAAACCGCAATACAGCG
Source organism: Anastatus disparis (assembly GCA_017163975.1). Lineage (NCBI taxonomy): Eukaryota > Metazoa > Arthropoda > Insecta > Hymenoptera > Eupelmidae > Anastatus > Anastatus disparis. Next base: position 858,205 of record JAFFSR010000003.1, read on the forward strand.
GTCAATGAAACCAATACTAAATATGCTTTTGCGGTTGATCAAAAGCTCATTTATCCGGTAGAACAATTCTTTTTTATTATGATCTTTCTTCAAATATTTGTATCTATCCTAGTTGTCTATTAAATAGTATTTGTTTACATTTTTATTACACTCTAGAAATTTATTATAATTTTAACACACGTTAATATTTCAAATTAAATAAATTTGTTTGTATTAAAATTTAAAAATGATCATTGTGTGGATTCTAAATAAAAATTTCAACAAAAAAAAAAATAATTAATAACACACAATTTTTAATAATAAATAATTCCAAGTTATGAGATAATTTGAAAAATTTGATAATCATTTTAGAGTGTATGATATTCAATCAACTTTAAAAATATACTAATAATATAAACTTAATTTTCTATTGCATATTTATTAAGTTACAGTAATATTTTTTTATTTAAATTATAACATGTCTTCAAAACTGTCCCTTACGTTCTTTTCTCTATTTCAATGAGTATGCAACCCGATCAATGCAAGTTGGAGAAACAGCATTAACATTTACCCTTAGCGAAGAGTTAAATTCTCTAACAGAACAGTAAAAAGTATTCTTTACCTGGACTTTTCCACGCAGTATCCCTTATGCTTTGAGCGTTTTTATATCATTCTAAAAAGTCTTACTGTATAGCCCCTTAAGTCCTATATATAGAAAGCTCGTAAAAAAGAAACTGTTTCGGCTCGGCTTGTTCAAAGTTATAAAAAAGATATTGAAGTTTTACTAAAGTTAAGGGATTGTTAAGAAAATTTAATATGCAATTCTTTTCTTTTATCGAAACTTTTTAGTACAAATCGATGATAAAATACATTAATTAATCTGATATTTTTTTTGTCATTGATTTTTTTTGCGTGAGAAATATAATTAAAATGGAATAAAAACTTTAAAAAATCATTAATTATGAATAATTATTGTATACGATCATAATTAATTTGAAATTTTTATATAACAAACTGTTAGAAATTTCGGATGATAAAATTTTTGAATTATCATACTAAAACTTTGTATTTTTTATTTTCATATATAAACCTGTTTGAAGAGGTAAAAGTGCTATTAACTTTACCCCTTTTTACGTGGCCTTGACTTGCCCAAATTACGCAATAATATTCAACTTGCTGTATATAGTGAAAAAGCATTATTTAACACAATAAGTATTCAATATAGAATAGTTGTGGAAAAATTAAAAAGTCATAATATTAATTTTAAAAATTATAATCAAATTGATATTATTATATTGAATAATAATAATTTTTTTCTTAAAAATTGACTCTAAAATCATAAAAGTCCCACAATGTTCAATCAGCCTTACAATAAAATTAAAAACAAAATTCAATTTTTTTTTCATTTTATTAAAGACGTTACATAAAAAAAAATTAACTTTGCAGACTTAATATAAAGAAAAATAATCAACTGGTCATTTGAAAGGTTCTTTAAGTTATCAAAGCATTCACCTCAAAGAGTTAAAAGTCTTAGCTTAGTGTATATAACGCTTGAGTATATGCAGGATTCGAATATTTATATACTATGACGTTAAAAACAAAAGCTCTTAAATTTATGACACAATCAAAAAGTCGTCTTTATTATTTTCTACTTTCCGCAAGGTTCTTTGGACGCTGTATATCCATAGATATACATAACGCCAGTGGTCGTCGGCTTCTTTTGTTACTTTGCGTATTATAAACGCGGCAAGTCGCTAAAGTAAGAAAGAAAAGTTAAAAGATCGTGATTTATCAACTCGTTATTTTGCGTTATAAAAAAAAGTACTATGACTTTTAGTACTGCTTCTTTTGCGCAACATAAAACACTTTTATCCGAAAAAGTATTGGAATAAGTTTTGCAGGATTTAGATAGGGAAATAAAAAATTTATTAAATTTTAAAAATAAAAGCAACGTTTGTTTATTAATAAATTGCCTTTTATAAAAATTTAAATGAAAATAAAAATCTTTATTTTATAAAATTTAAGTATTATATTTAAATTTTTAATTTTCTTATTATTTAGATTAAAACAATCTTTCAAAATATTAGTACAATGAATTATCTTTCTAAACCAAAGATAAAATTATCTGCGCAAAGCAAAAATTAGAAACGAAAAAATATTGTCCAGGTAGATGTTTTAACAAGATATATAGCCCTTTTCTGAAAGAAAAGAAAAAAAAGGCGAAATAATAGAAGAGGTGATGAATGAAACGGTCATAGTAAATTTTCGACACGCGGAAGTAGTAGAAACAGCTGGCCTCTAACAAGCGGTAAACGTACATCTAACCTTTACCCTCATATACGCTCTTGGGTCTTGGTCATACTACTCTCGCTTCTCTCTAATTTGCATACTGGTCAAACGGCTGGTTTGTCCATCGTAATCGTGTACATATGAGTATATGTGCACACGTGGATATATGTATATCTATATACGTGACAACGCACCTATGGATATGTGTATATGCATTTCAGTTTACATTCAACTCTCAGACTGATCGAATCCTCACAGATGTTCAAAGATATTTATATGTTCTTTACATTTTTCAGTGCAATTTTTTAATTGCATAATTACTTAGAAAGTATAATTTTGTGATACAATTTAAGTGATAGTAAAGTGTCAAGTCTAAGTGTAAAGATATTATTTTAAATTAAATGAAAATACATGATCATTTGTATTTTTTTTAAGACCGTTATTAAATAAATTATCGATCAATAATTTAATATTTTTATTTCATTGACTTCTTGAAATTAATAAAAATATAACATAAATGTAGAAATTTGTTACGAAAGTAAATAGTATTAAAATATTTATTCGAATAGATAGAAAGTATGATAAGTATTATTTTAGCAGACATATACCCATATACAAGTGTATATATCAGTAATAAATTTGAATGTTGAATATGATATCAATTGTTGATCTGAGATCAACGAGATTAAATAATAAAATCACGCACAAATGCTTCCAAAATGTTAACAAAGTTTTTTTTATCAACAATAAACAATATTTTACACAAACTTGTAAATATTTTGAATAAACTAAAGGAATTTATCTCTACGAACATAAAAGATGTACTTATAAAAAAAATGAAAATAATTACATATTTTAAATTTCGAAACATGCAAAATTCATACTCATTTCCTTTAACGGCTTTGAATGTTGTTATGTTAATAACACTAATTAAAATAATAAAAAGTCATCAATTTATGTACCTAATTAAATATTAGGAATTATTCTACTACAGCTGCATAATAAAGTTTAAGTTCATATGTAACTGACATAATGTTTAAATGTAATTGCTTAAATTTTAATTTTTTATTCGTGAAAGGTTTAAATATAAATCATCTTGATATTGAATACTCTACATCTTATACAATCGTGTAAAAAAGTAAAGCTCAAAATCCAAAAAAAGCTCAAGAACAATCAAGCAGAAACAGCTTAGAAAAAAAGGCGAAGCAATTTGTAACTTTCATCTCAAAAGAGAATCTTTTTCTAACCTTTAGCCATTGTGGCAAGTTCTTTTCCCTTAAGACATAGCAAGAAACAAGCGCTGATGCACATAGGAATTTCTCCAAGTTTTTGTACGTACCAAGACAAAAATCTTTCTTTCTCGCTCTCTTTGCGAGTATATATATAGATATGCTTATAAGTGAAGAAGAAGAGGAGGAAGCAGAAGAAGAAGAGGGCTATACAAAACAAAAGCAAACCACGATTCCGTACATACCTTTCGCATTACTACATCCTTTTTTCTCTCTCTCTCTCTTTATTTCTCTTTGGTACGCGCGAACGTTTAAAAAGAAGATCCTCCTTGTGAAAAGGGAGGATGGTTTGCTTTTTGGTTGCTTGTTTCTCTTTCTTCCCTTCAAGTGTCAGTATTTTCCTTGCTGTTTTATACTTTCTTTATCTACATTTTATAAGCTAGATAAATAGTTTGGGATCTTGCTTATATATGTATGTATGTATGTATACACACACATATATAATTTGTACAATTTTTTCATACATAAAAAATTTGATAAATGTTTGTACGAATTCACTATTATTATTTATTTCCACAAATTCAATCATTACAATAATTATTCTTATTCTGATAAAAATTCTCAATGGTTACTAATTAGCCACCCATTAACATAAAAAATCATTTGATTGAATTAAATTCATTAAACAGTCTTATATTTAATTCGTCAATCTTTATTACAAATATCTTTTTACATTCATAAAGTAGTTTTACTATGATTTCAGTATTTTATTATAATACACCTAGAAATTCATACATATTTTATAAAAAAATATTTTATGTTCAATATTATATTATGAAATTTATTATTAACTATATAAGATTTACTTTTAAATTTTAACGAAATATCATAGAAGAACACAGTATTTGCATACTTAATATTATACATAAAATTATCACATTTTATTGTCACATACATTATTCAAATAATTGCCATAACTTTCAACGGATTACAAAGTTTACACAACATAAAATTATATCTATATATTAAGTTACATGAATTTTTTGCGATTTTCGCTATTCTATGGAATATTAGAGTTATCAGGTGTATGTCGGATTTATTTCAAATTTCACTAAACTTTGATTCAAATTACATTTTATAATTTTTTTATTAATTTACTACTTTCAATATTCAGAATAGATAACCTTCTTTTAATAAAAAAGATTTACATCTTTTTTGGATGAAATATGTAAATATCTTTATTCAGTGAATATTATAATGTATTGATTAAACTTTTTAATTTAATTTATGCTTATGTTGTAATAAAATAATTACATTTTTAATAAAAAAAAGTTTAATTGCAAATAAGATTGTAACATTAGTAATAGCCAGAATTTTTTTAAATTATACAGAACAACATATAAGATTAAAATAAAATGTTGAGAAAAAAATGTCCATGATAAAAATGTCTACCAAACTCAATACTTTTTCTCTGATCAGATCTTTCCTCTCCCCCGAAAGAAATCCCTTGCTATTTTTCACCCCTCCGTTGCGCTTACTCGGCCACCCTTCGTACACGAGATGTAAGATTGAACAAAAATAGATGGAAGGGGGTGCTGGTAGCGCAGTTATACTATTCTAAAAAGACAATGGAAAAAGCTTGGCGCCATCTTTAATTTCGTACAGCAGTAAACTGCCCCTCTTTTTTCCTTATTATATACTTTTAAAGGAAAAGAAGAGCTCACCGATCAATAATTTCTTTACTTTCGTTTGCTCCTCCCATGTTTAATAATATTTAAAAAAAAAAAATATTGTTACTAAGTTTGTTGGTTTATTAATAGTAGAAAATAGAAAAAAATTTTTATTTATTTTGTATCAGAAAAAATATTTTAAATTTTAGTAATTAATAAAAAATGAAAATTTTTAAATAACTGAAGCGTTTAAAAGTTCCCACATTTTTGTAAATATTCAAATTTTTCGCCTAGAATAATAGCAGTAATATATTACTAATAAAAATTTTTGCATGCACATGATAACGTTCTTATTTTTACAAACGTTTGTATTTATTATAATATATTATCGACTAAACGCTCATTATTATTTTTTCTTATCAGTATTATTTTTACATATTTCTAGTCTATTATATCAATTTACTACAATTGACGTACTTATTCGATATTATAAATTTTAAACTTTTGATTGTAACATTTTTTTATAAAACTTTACATTAATTATGCAATATTATTAATAATAATAATGACAATAAAGTAAAATTATTTTTATTTAATATTTAATTTGTATTGTACTTAATGTATTCAAGTAATTTTTTTTATTTTCGTTACTTATATACAAAATAAACATACATTTATCTATTTATATATATATATATATATATATATATATATATATATATATATATATATATATATATATATATATGAAAAAGATGGTACAGTCGCTTTCTACAGTACCATTATAGGAAAATTTTTTAATTTTAAACTTTGCAAATTTTCAAATTATTACAGTATAAATTTGATTCAAAACCATTCACAGCAAAAAAAAATATAAAAAAAGTTTCCTTTTACCAATTACTTATTGATCGAACGTTATAGCTTCGTAAATGAATATTATCACGTGCTTAGATGGCGACACAAAGCAGGACTACAAAGCGCGTAGTGATCTAATATGTGTTTTAACCGCGTAACTAATAATAATCGAAATAAAACTCGCCTTAATACTTTCATATTAAATTAAATGACATGACGTATCAAGTATTAATTGGACGAATCATTCAAAGACTGTCTTTGACAGGACGAGATAAGACGTTATAATGTAGGAGAAAATCCAAACATACAAAAACTTGAGTGCCTAACAAGTAGATACTAAATCCGAGCCAGTAGTGTAACATTCAAAACAATCAACAAGTATACAATGTGTTTAAAAATTTTAAAAGTGTTAATTTTTCTATTTTATTTAAATATTGTCACTAGCATACGTGAAGGTATGTAATAATTAAATTTTTTATCCATTGCTATTGTTACATAAAAAGAAAGACAAATTAATGTAGTTAATATCCATGTATAGATAAGAATTATTGGCGTGAAGTAGCTGAAAAAGAATTGAAAGATGCGCTGTCGTATACATGGAATACAAATGTTGCAAAAAATGTGATAATATTCGTCGGCGATGGCATGAGTCCAGATACAATAACAGCAAGTAGAATTTATCGTAATGGTGAAAAAGGTTACCTTGCTTGGGAAAGATTTCCTCACGTTGGTTTACTTAAGGTTCGTTAAAACAACAAGAAATTATTAAAAAAGTATTGTTTGAAAAAAGAGAATTGTCATTCAATCTAATTTTTAAGAAATAATTTTGTTTATTTTTTAAGACTTACAATACCGATAAACAAGCACCTGATTCAGCTTCAACAGCAACGGCATTATTTTGCGGTGTTAAAACGAATTACAATACACATGGCGTCGATGCCGACGTAACGTTAGATGATTGCGAAGCAAGTTTACGTACCGACAATCAAGTTGATTCTATTATCAGTTGGGCACAAGCTGCTGGCAAAAGCACAGGTTTCTAGTTTGACGTATACTCAATCGATAACAGTATAATAGAGTTGTAGAGTTTAAATTTTTATTGATTTTTTAATGATATATTATTTTACAATGATAAATTGAGCAGTTATTTGAAAGATAGTCGTTAAATACTTATCAATTTTATCATTAATAATTCAATTATTAATTGACGTATTAACAGTCATTAATTTTATTTTTTTTAAAGTTACAGTATTTAATATAAAATTAGTAAAATAACTATATTTAATGTGATATTTTTAAAAAATGATAAAAATTAATAGAGTAATTATTAATATTTTGTATTTATATAATTATTATTTATAAAATTATAGAATTTTATTTTTTTTTTCAAAATATCATACAATTTATTTACACTTAAAATTGTTATAACAAATTTTATAAATTTTTTAATAATAGAAATACAATCTGTACATGAAAATTTTTGGTAGGATTTGTTACAACAACGAGAGTAACTCATGCCACACCGGCCCCATTGTACGCCCATGGACCAAATAGAAAATGGGAGTGCGAAAGTACTATGAAAAACGTTACTAAATGCAAAGATATTGCTAGACAATTAATTGAAAATGAACCTGGAAAAAGTATTCAGGTTTGTTAATGTTTTATGTAAATGATACATATTATTTTTTTAAAATTCATTACCACATTCTTACATTTTTTTTCCTAATGTCAATCAAATTTGTTTGTATTAAAATTTATTATTTTGGAAATTTTAGACTTAATTTTTAAAAATAATTTTATTAATTGATTCAAGAATTACGTAAAACACAATATCGCCATGAGTTCTTAGTTATCTATATATTTGATTCTTATTAAGAAAAATTCAATATATCAAAAGATAAACTATAAATTTCGCCCATAAAAACTGAGTACAAAGTCCAACTTTATTTTCTAATCAAAAACCGATCTTACATAATTTTATTTAAAATCAAAAGATTCTAAGAACTTGATGTATTACTTGTTTTTCATTAAATGAATAAATTTAAAACACTGATAAATAGAATTAAAGCAATTATAAAAAAATTTGTATCTACAGGTGATAATGGGTGGCGGTAGGCAAATGTTACAAACAAACGTTAACATCACGGAAGCGGATCCAATTGACAAGTGGGCGAAGCGTCGTAAAGACGGTCGTAATTTAATTAGCGATTGGGAAACGGACAAAAAGAATAAGAAAGTTCGTTTTAGCGTCGTGCAAAACACCGCTCAACTAAATGCCGTTAATTATGATGAAACTGATTTCTTGTTAGGCATATTTTCCAATGGTCATTTACCCATGGAATATATGCGTGATAAAAGTGATAAAGGACCACCGAGTTTAAAAGAGATGACTGTCGCTGCTTTGAAAATATTAAGGAAAAATGATAATGGTTATTTACTTGTGGTAAGATGCATTAAGGAAATTATAATTTATTATTGTTTGTTGGTTTTAAATTTTAATTAATTGAATCTAAAAAGAAAAATAATGCTTTTTTTATACCAATCTATCATTTTTATTAATTTATGTATTTAGACTTTAGTATATCGATCATTATTGTTTTTAGATTTAGTATTAAAATTTATAATCTAAAAACATCGACTAAAGTTAATGTTGTTTCTACTAAAAGTAAAGAAAATAAAGCTCAAATGAGTATACGAACGTCATATTTTTTGTATTAATCGATAATGATAATCTTTAATTACGTTTAAATCATAATGATACCTGCTGCACTAATTTCCTATTGTGTTTTTGCGCACGAGACTTGTATAACCATTGACGTCGATGACTAGAAATTATTACAGGAAAACATGATGAAATTGAAACGATAATTAAATAAATTATTATTTAAAATTAAACTATTAACTTAAACTAAATTATTTAAAATTAAAATGAAAAATTTGTACTTAATCTACATTGAAGGACTAAGAGTAATTAAAAATGCCATGTGAAATTAATTTAATTATTAACAAGATTAAACATGAAAAATTTCAGACGTTAACTAGCGCATTTTTTTCTTTTCTAAGTCACGAGATCATTAAGATCAAAGAATCCCGTTTCTTGATACGACAGAACAAAGTTCAACGAAACTTGTTGCGTGGCTTGAAAAAGATGAGTTAAAGTAGTTCACTTGTAAATAAACAACGGAATCAATGTCTGCGATCGAAAAAAAACTTTTTCCTTTCATGACATTTTGCGACAAATCTTATCTTCATTGAAATAACATTAATCATACATCTGTTGTAATGTAGTTTTAATGTTATACAACATACTTTAGTATTCCTCGATACACATCTTTAATCTTTTTCCATTCTTTAAGTGACATTGATACCTCTACCAAGACATTTTCATTTCATATATTTCAAAAGTTTAAAAAAATGATTATTCAATTCTTGAAAAGAAAAATCATTTAATTTAAAAAAAAAAAAAACTAAAAATAATCTAAAATATTTCATATTAATTAACTGAAAAAAAAGAAATGACCGTTGATTGATTATCCATAAGTCTTATTTTTGTAGGTTGAAGGGGGTTTAATCGACTTCGCACATCATCGTGGTCATGCAGCCCAAGCTCTGTTGGAAACAGTACAATTATCTGATGCAGTTGACTCAACATTAAAGATGATCAATACAAATGACACGTTGGTAATAGTAACAAGCGATCATACACATTCGCTTGCGTTTAACGGTAATAGTCAACGAGGCAATAATATACTCGGTGAGTCTATCATTATGTATTAGAGCGTGCCATTAAAGTATCAATCATTCTTTTAACTGGTTAATGCTCGACGTGAAAAAAATAAGAGGATTTCGAAAAAAGAGAAATTAAAATGCGTGAAAAAATTTTATGGAAGATTTCAAAGAGACTATATGTTTATTAATGAATTCAAAAATTGGAATTTGAACCCGGTAAATTTTCAAATTCTTGTAACCATTTAGAATGACCATAATGACGAATCAAAAATTATTATACATGAATATTATTTTTTTATCACTTTAATTATTATTGATCATTTAATAATGAAAAAAGTTGTATTAATAATTAATTTAATGATATTAAACCGATTTTTATTTGATTGATTATAGGATTAGCAGAAAATTCAAAAATCGATGGTACTCCATATACGACATTATCCTATAGTACAGGTGGTCCAAATAATTATGCCTATAAAGTGCTAGACGATAAAGCAGTACGGGTAAATCCAAGCGAGAATGATACCACACAATTTACTTATAGCCAACAAGCAGCAATTATCACCGATGAAGCTCATCACGGTGGCGGCGATGTGGCTGTTTATGCGATTGGTATTTTTTTTTTCTTTCATTAATCAGTTATTTCTTTGGACTTTTTTTATCGTACCAAGTTATTCAATTCGAACTAAATGGATTGATGTATTGCTTGAACTTTGTTCATTTTTAAAATTACGATTACATATTCTTCATTTATTCTAATTAAATTCGATTAATGATTGTTATGGTAAAAAGAATTAATTAAAATTTAATATTCATATAGAAGATAAAGTTATGTAATTTAAACAAAATATTCATTGAAAACTAAAACAAAATCTATGAGGTATGGTGTGGTCAAAAATAAAGTAGTAAACATTTGATTTATTTGAATAGAATAATCTTTTTAATGACGTTTTTTTTTGACATATTTTTTTTAGTTTTTTTTATAATTTCTTGCTTATATCACAAAAGGAATTACAATAAAATCTTCAACGCGCGCATAACTTATAAAACTAGTATTTATTTTTTATATTTTAAATTGGTATATAACTACAAAAACGCATTTTAATAATTATACATATATCAATATATAGACTTGAAGAAAAAAATGACGTTTATTTTTCTTTAATAACTATTGTTGTCAATTTTTGATAATTTTTTTTTTTTTACATATCCCTCTTCCTCCAGGACCGTATGCGCATCTATTCCACACGACGCACGAACAGAACTTTGTGGCTTATATGATTGCATATGCAGCCAGAATTGGACATGCAGCCAAATCATATGCGGACAATCAATCAACATTTGTTAACGCAACCAATCAATCAACAACTGTTAACAACGAATGGAATCTTGTTTGGATAGGTACTCTGCTTTGTCTGATTCTGACTATTGCTGCTTACTATTGGCGAATTTGACATTGGACTATTATAAAACGCGATAAACATTTAATATTTTTCTAAAGATTATCTGTTAGCTCTTTTGAAAATATCTTTGTACAAATTTTTTTTTGTTTGATTGGAAACAAATGTCTAAATATTATATATAATTGGTGTTCTCTTAATATTTTACTTATTTCATAAAATTTTGTTCGTTAATAACTTGTTTTTATTAGGCAATTTTCATAATTATTATGAAAATCGAAAATTTTTTTTCTCTAACTTCCATAAAAACACATCTTTTTTTTTAATCTCTATGGAATAAATTTAATCAAAATAAAAATAGCGGGCGACTCACAAAATTTATCAGAAATAAGTATAAATTAAAGAATTCGTGATATTTGAAAAAGATATTTCCTCTAGAATCGTGTAAAAAGCTATAGATTTAATATTGCGAGTATTAAATCTATTTTAGCGCACAACATGTGAAAAGAGATAGTATTTTTTTTCTTTGATTTATATATACTCTATTAAAATAAATTAAAAAAATATATGATAAAAAATGAGTTTGAAATAAGAAACAGTTTCTTCACAAAAAAAAATCGTGATTTGACAGAACTTATGGTTGCAACGAATCGCATTAATGCGTGAACAAAATATTACAGATTGATAACATAACGCATTAGGGTATACATATATCATTAACTTTTTTTCCGCTCGCGTTATTTATATTTACAAACAAGTACGTTAAAACGATTTTTTTCAGTCTTATACTGTAGAGGATAAGATATCTTAAACTAATTATCCTTTAATTTCATCAGTCAACGCTGAATTCTGTGCAGTTTTTTTAGCCTTCGAGAGATTGCTTATGAAACATCACTATTATGCTTATTAATTGCAAGTTCTTTATCAGGCCACAGAAGTAGCCTTTGAACTTCTTGATTTATTTTTCTTTTATTTAATTTTTCTTTCCTCCAATCATCGTCTTTGAAAAAGATGCTTAAGTGATTATGTATGTGCATGTATGAGCTTTGCGTGATTATGTCTGAATTAAACTTTTTTATATTATCACTGCACGTAGTCTACTTAAAAAACTAATTTTTTTAAAAAAGTTGTACAAAATTGTAACGACGGACACGATGGACTTATACGAGTTTCAACAAAGAAGTACAATGCAAAAATCATTTATAATTAACCTTAGCCAATGAGAAGAAAATGCTACAAGATTGAGTGAGGACTATTTATTAAATGAAAATATATTTATGTATTCGAAAGCTTCTTATAAATTTATAATCACAAAAATATTTAACGTATCAAATTTTTTTTTTAATTTTAGAATATACTGTATTAATCTTAAGCAAAATATTTTTTTACTCTGTTTTAATATTGTTATTTTATTGATTCGAATCAACATTACTCAATTAATTTAAAAACTTATATATAAATGAGAACACTTTGAAATAGTCTTAAGAATATTATGGTCCTCTTATACTGACAGTTGCATTTTTACAATTTACTCGAATTCATAATATTATTTTGTTAGATTCACTAATAATTTCAAAATCTACTGAATGAATTACGTAAATTAAAAACCTAGTTTTTTTAAGTAGATGTTTAAACAATAAAATTTTGTATTTCATTTGGTAGATGACGAATTTATAGTAAATCAGTCAACAAAAATTCATAATAATTTGAAAAATACAAAAGCTACTAACTGAGGAAGATGTAGAAAGCTTAATGTCGAGCGCGTATGACGATATGATTAGAAGAATAATCGATTTAAGGAATAAAAAATGAAATTACTCTTGTTTCCTCTTTTCTCTCCTTTCTTCTCGTTTCCTTCGTACAGCTACTGAGTCATGGAACATGATTTTCATGGATATATAGCCAAGAAATACTCCTGACGTAAAGAGGAAAATGAATCCAGGTGTGTATTTTCCAAAGATAAGTAGACTGCCTAGGCCAATTAGTTGAAAAACAAGAACTAAAGGTACAAGATAAACTGCAATAACAAGTAAAATAGATTTCTGTTTTGGCTTCTGTTTGTGAAATTTGCACAACCTTGCTTTAGTATTACTGATTTCATCATCAACTTTTTTCTCTTGTTCCTTGATTTCTTCTTTCTTGGAAGATAATAATGATTTTTGCTGAATTCCAGACCATGCTATTCTATGAAGACTTCCATACACAAACAAAAATCGTTCCACGAAGCTTTTAATTAGTAAGTCAAAGCACAAATTAACTTTTTTGGCCAATGGATGGGACTTAGAATTTTCAAAAGAATAAAGTAAATATGGGAACAGATTTAAATTTTGACAGCAATGCCGAATCTTCTGAGAAAATAGAGAAGGTGGTCCGCTGTAAGTGCCATCTGCTAACAAATAAAAAAATAATTAGAGAAAATTGTTATATTGTACCAATTTTGAAAATATGAAAAAAATCATAGAAATAAAATTGTAAATGTACAAAAATTTCAATAAATTTCATATAATATAATATTAATCCTAAATAATAAATTATTAATACTTTAATATTTACCTTTGAACATATCTGACACACGCCTGACCAATGTTGGTGCTTTTTTCATAATATTTTCTTCCTCTTGGATAAAATTGGATTTAGCATTCATTTTGAATATTTTTTATTTTATATTATATGCCAGGCAAATTCCGCAAAAATTTTATTTAAAGTCTGTTATTCTTTGCAGCTTCTTGAATAAAAGACTAAATCACCGGATGCAGCTATCGCTCCTGAAAACAAAACCATGGTGAAAGTTAGATTAGTTACTTCGGTACAATGTGATGTTGAAATCATGTATCTGACAAAAAAACATACGTCCCAAACTAATTTTAATCAGTGCATTTTATTTTTAGCGTGAAAGTAACAAAATTAAAGACATTATAATCAGTTCAATTAAAGATAAACAAACTATAAATTAATTTATTTTTAGATTTATTTTTAATGCACAAAAGCTTTTATGTGTACTTTTTCAATCTTTGGTGAAAGAATAAGACTGACTGTAGAAAACATTGCCTGATGCAAAATGACTTAAAAAATTATCATGCAAACCAACAAACGTGAACAAAAGAACTCTGTTTTTTCTTCAAAACAGTCATACGATGTGATAACCCAGAGCAACAAGATTACAACTTTGCTAAGAAGGATTTGCAACTCTGGTAATTAGTTTATTAATCTCTTTAATTATAAAAAAAAACAACAGATAAATCAAGCACAAGCAATTTGATAATAACAGACTAAAAGTCTAGACATTACATTTTTATATCAGTCTAGTTGGTTTGCTTATCGAGATTTTTCCATTTAAACGAAGAGACAACATTTTTCTCAATTAAATTTGTACTAATACAATCTTTAATCGTTGATAAGACAAATCATATCTTTCTTCAAAAACTATTGATTATTCGGCAATTTTAAAATACATTTAAATAAAAATATAATATTTTATATCTAAATTACTAATTCTTTTTTGTGAGCATAAAAAATGGAACAGTTATTTTCTTTTTGTCTTATATAACAAATGATTCATATACTTTCAATGAACATCAACTCTGTTTATTATTACATCAGTTTTTAAATATTGAAATACATACAGTGAAATTATTTGAAAGTTTAAACACAGAAAACCAAAATTAATTTGAAAATTTATACTTGATAATTTTATTTATATCAATAACTATATTTTATATTAAAAAATCAATTCCAATAAGACTGAATAAAAAATATGTATAAGTTAAAAAATTAGTAGTTTTCATCATCTGTAAAAAAAATTCCACAACATGTACGTTACGTATAAAAATAAACCAGGGTTATTTCACTGCTCCAATTATGATTCGATACCACTGAATGAAAAAGTGTACAACTTTCACAATAATATATTAAATAAAATTAAAAATTTAAAGCACCAACTTATATTTAAACAACTGATTTCAAAATACGCGATATTTTTATTTTATAAACTGTTTATATGCAAAATTCATTTTTCCCAGCTTTGAAACTTTTTAATCATTTTAAAGATAATTTTATCAAATTTAAAATGCACAAATAAATCTATCTCCTTTTTTTTCTCTTTGCCCACCTTATTTTATTTGAATGCGTTTAAACACACATAAACCTCGTGCTCTCTTTAAAAATGATAAAATGTGTTCATCGAACAACGTTCACAATATTAATGACTCAAGTATCAGTAAAACTCTCGACTTTAACCGGCGCAACACCGAGTAAAAACTCTTTTTACCTCCCTACTCCTATATACTTTGTACTCTCTATCTATATCTAAAAGCGACACGATGCGACTCTATATACTCCGATATCGACCCTATTGGCAGAATTGCTTTTATGTGCATATATATTTATATATTTGCTACTATATACAGGAATTTAATGAGTCAGTTAATTAAGAACGGAAATTAGCAATGTTGTACCCTAAGTTCAAATATTTATACATAGATAATCTACATTGTATAATATGCATGTATAGAAAAGTTCAACCAAGATCATTCAGTTTAAATTAACAATCAGAAGCTTCTAGGTTCTTTCTAGTTTACACCTACACATGTCATTACATTTAACTTTATACATATATAAATGAACAACCGATATTGTTATTGCTACGTTAAGTTTACGTTTGATTTGAGTAAACATTACTTTCAAATTTTCTATAATTTAGGTTATGAGAAAATTTGACTTTAAATTTTACTCAGAATTGTAAATACATTTTCAACTTTTCTTTGATTGCGTATCTTGTTATCAAGGCTAAACTATTAATTGCTTTATGAAATTTGAATATAAACATTCATCAAAAATTGGAAAATTAAAAACTTTAACTCATTTCATTCTCAATATTTATTGAATAAAATAAAATTTATTGGTAAGACTCGAAAATGGTTAACAAAAACAGTTGTTCGTTTATAATTACAAATAATAATAAACTTAATAAATAAACTCACCTAAATTTAATCGAGTTTCTTTGTTAATCTTTGGTATGAGTTTCGGGTTTGCAGTAAATTCTTGAATGAGCGTTATTTTCTCTCACATTAAATGAGTAATGATCACAATGGTGTTTGCAAATTTCTTGATAAACAACTGCGTGTGAAAAACTTTCTTTGATTATCTGCCTCTTGTCTAACTGTATTTCTTATAAAGGTTAAAGACTGTTGGAAATTCCCGAAATATGCCCATATTAAGTATTTCTTTCCACCCAACCAACTCGTTTCTTTTTTATACTTTTACGAATATTTCGTTCGTACTTTATAGTCTCTGATTTAAAAGTTCACTTTATTACAAGATTCAACAAATGGTTTAATTGTTTCTTTAAAAGACACCGTCACCTTAGCAAAGCCAAACAACAACTGAGCTCTCGCAACCTAAACACTCTACATAATATCGGAATGACTTTCCCCCCACCAGACAGCAGCGCGCCGAAAAAGTATATACGTTTGGCGCTAAGAACTAAGAACGGAGCAAAAGAAAAGGAAAGGAAATTAAGACGACAGGAGAAAGATAGAGAAGAAATGAAGAAAGGAGGGATGAAAAGGTTCTCCACCATATATGCTATTTTTTTGTTTTACAAAAAGTTGTTGACAAGGAATATACCATGCGGAATTGTACGAAAGTTGTAAATAAAAAGACTACTTATAAATTCATAAGAAAAATGGAAATTTACGAATTTCAAAGGTTAAGAACAAAATTTATTGTTTATTTTTCTATAATTTTTTTTTATTACGTCAATGAATTCACGAAAATTGCCCAAAATATTAACATTGCATTAAATTGTACAATATAATTATCCTTTTCTTATGCTGTGTTTAACGTAATGGAAAAGTATGAGTTTTTTTGCAAAACTCATTTTTAGCGTCTTATTTTGATGGCATTGCATATTTTATCGTGCTAGTATGAAATTTAGTAAAAAATATTGCAAACAAGTGTAACACTTGGATAAACAAATTTTTCCAGAAATCGATAAAATCATTTTTTAGAATTTCAAAACTTATGTAATAGAGAAAATTTAAACTGAACATGTAAAATAAATGCTTTATCAAAGGTTAATTTATAAAATTAATATTTTTATTTAACAACTAAGTAATATTTTTAAATATTTTAATATAAATTTTTTTATTAGGTTTAACGATTTTAAATGCAAGCTCAGTTTTCAAGCCATCATAGTAATGCAAAATGAAAAAGTAATATTAATTTTTATAGGTCAAAAGTTAAATCCACCTCTACACTTTGAAAGAGAATTTTACAAGAACTCGAGTATTACCTTATATATTATCACCTCTCCCACGTTCTATAGTCTAAATGTTTTATACTTTATGTAGTTACAGTGGCCTTACATTTAGACTTATACATACGTGAACAACATAAAGTAAGCAATACAACCTCTAAAAAATTACACGAGCTAGGTATAGATATACAACAGAAAATCTATATACTATAAAAATCTAATCGCATGGGCATAAACCATAGATTTGCTACATGGAATTTGCTACATAGGATTTTTCCGCGATTTTGTTACAGTGGAAGAAAGGTCCAGCTCTAATCTTCTGGTCGCTGTTATACCAGCATCAAATATGTTGCATTAGTCACGTAGGCAGAATTCTTTTTTTGTTTGGAGCTGGATATGTTTGTTGATAAATATACTGCTAAAATTTTAGAAAGTTTTAAATTATTCATTTGATATTTATAAATTTTTTATTTTTATGCGTGTATAATTTACAAAACAATTATATACATTATACTTAATTAAATTTTTGCGTTTTTATCAAGAGAATTAAAATCTATTTTATACTAATCAAATCATCTTTTATTAATTAATAAATTAACATTAATCAGATATTAACGATTTCAAAACACTTGAATAATATTTAAATAAATACGGAAATACAACAACAATCGAAAGCAATCAACAATTGCTAATTTTCTGCGATTTATAAATTTAGTATCGCTCTAGCTTTATTTTCCAAATATTATTCAAAAATATTTTGTACAGTTTATAAGAACATATTGCATCGTAATTGCTTAATAGAAAACATTGATTATGTACAATTATGCAAAAGAAACAATACGTAACAAACAATTGAACAAGGAAATTTAACGATTTTTTCCTCAATAAGACAAAACAGAGCTTATAAAAATAAATTTTAATTATATAATATATGTATTACATGAGTTGTGTGTAATTCCAAATTATAATTAATTAAATGATTATCAAAAGTTTGTACAATTCAAAGTCTAAATATAAATTTAATTCTTATCGTAAAGGAGGGTTACGCATGTTCAAAGTGCAAAAATAATTTCTTCGAGCAACTTCACTAGTGTCCTCAATTTTCGATAATTTCGATAATGTGACTTTCGGAATTTAAAGGAAAAAAATTGAAAAAAAAATAAAATTCAAAAAAACATAGTATAACTTTCATCCTTGATCAGAATCACAGTTCAAAGTACAATCATATTCGGGCGATCTCGCATCTTTCAAGCGCCACGCCACATATATCCTTGATTCATCGTAATATCAGAGCTCGCTTATTATATTAATGCTCACGTATAGCAAATTATTTCCTATGAAAGGAGAGTCAAAAACTTCTCGTCCTTTATTACATAGTCGACTTGTCCTCGATGCTCGCAAAAAAAAAGAACCATTATATCTACAATGTGTAGGCCGAAAGCATAACTGAGACGTGATCATTGGCATGAAGTCCGAAACATATATGTATACAATGCACATGTGGCTACGCTCTTAAGTACAAGCATGTCATAAAACGTGTACATTATATCGATACTTCGTAATTTAAAACTGGGAAAATTACGCGATAAGAGCATTAATTATAAATTTGGATTTCACTGGTTTTGTATTAATGACTTTCGTCTCATAGCGTTTAATAATGTGTGTCTTTGTGTTTTTTCGCGCGCGTGTCTGGCTGTCTGTCTCGTGTTGTTATATGCACAAAGATTACAAGTTAATAAAAAACGAGGAGTTGCGAGGGTAAAATATATGCGTGTAGCCGGCAAATTTATTATGAAAAAAAAGAGAATAATGCTGATAATTACTTAACATTTCTATATGTCGAACTTAATATGCAATAAAACGTGCTTGAAGACATATTTTTCTGTGTTTATTTTATCAGCTATGAAGTTATTCTTGAATAATTGGCTTCACATATTAATTGATGAACGAAAATTTATTAAAGAACAAAGTTTTATAGACATTAAAATTGGAAATCTGGTTCATTTGTCTGCATAAAGTTCAGTTTGATATTTTTTAATTGTTTCAAAAATAATCATCTATAAATTATAAAAACTACTCATGTTGAAATGTAACTTCATAATAATAACATAAACTATATAATGATACCAATATAATTGAAAAATTTTTAATCAATGAATTTTAAAAAAAATAATCAGTTCTTTTATATCTTAAATGTATGCAATATTTTCAAAAACTAACGCAACATTTTAAACATATTTGATCAAAATTTTTTAAATTTTAATCTTAAATATGAAACTACAATTTGATGTCTATATTTGAAAATTTTTCTTCGATAAACTCTATCAAGCGTTTAAAAAAACGTTCGTATCAAGTAAAGGAAACTTTGTATAGTTGAAGAGATCTATAGTATCAATTTTTTATTGAAAAAAAGTCAAGTAATAATTATCGATTGCGCTTATAAAATCATTACACGATCACGTCGAAATAACATGATCTTTGCATCATATTAATGCGAATGAAAAAAAAATCTTAGAAATAACAACATATAGATCGTCGAGCACGTCTCGCTTTAAAGATTTATCAATAACATTTTGATTTAAACTATTTTGATCTATCGGGCGCCACAAAGTTTGCAAGATAGAAAAATTAACGTCTGACATAACATCAACAAACTCTTCTGATTATTGACATTTTGTAACAAAATGCTTATTACAGATATGAAGCTTTGGACGATAAGACACCTTTTTTTATTACACTTGCAGTCAAGCATAAATCCAGGCAACGTGCAGATCAATCATTTGTCGCGTTGCCACGTGATGATCAACGTTGTGCATCTCGTGCAAGGAGAAAAGGAAATTATGTGAAAAGTCGCATGTGTATGTGTAAAATGCATGCACACATAAACGCATTGCTTTCTTGAAGAGACGCTACCCTCTAGTGGAAAATCCCACAACGGCTAGACGATGTAAAGAGAGAAAAAGATAAAGATTGTTCTTGTGCACGTGATCGACATGAGGACTGGTTGTATATATATACGTACCTTTTATACCTGTATACAATTCTTGAGAAGTATATTAGACTTTGTTGAAACGAACATTTTCAATTATATTTAACCTTTAAAGGATATTCTTGTCTAGCAAATTGTTATAGATAGAATTTATTTATCAAGTCTTTCCAAGATCAAACTTATATACTGAGTCAAAAGGGATTTTCCGTTACATAATGCACATGTCAAAATGTAAATATTAAGTCTTATAGTACAATTTAACTTGGTTTTCATACCTAATTAAACTCAATAAATATAAATATTTGCAATAATGAATCATGTTAACATGACAAAATTCTGAAAAATTATTAAAGTTAAATTATAATTTTTTAATGAATTTATAATAGTTTTAAAAGCTTAGAAAAGGTAATTTTCGGGGTCAAATAATTATTTCTTAATAAAATATATATAAAGAAGATTCAATAAAGATAGTAAATGAGCTTATAAGAAGGCTTATAATAATTAGCATGACTATTCTCATTTTTTTTCTTAATTACCATGGAAATATACAGAGTGCTTAAACTGTTGTAATTATATTATTAATACTCTTAATAGTTAAAAAAAAAAAATAAAAAAGTCTAAAAACACTACTTTCTAAAGATATGTAAACAATAGTTATGAGAAAATTTAGCTACATTTACCAAGCGGATCACGGTTTGCAAAGTAAAAATTATTAAAAATGTGCTAATTTTTCTTAAATATTTATAAAATAGTGAAACCAACATTATATGATCATTTTTATAACAATGATATAGTAAACTACGTGTTATTTTTAGTTGTTTCTACTTTAATAAAAAGACGGATAAAAATTTAATTGGATAATTAATATCTTAAACAAAAGGCATTTTTCCTACGCTTAAAATCTATTATCTTGATTGTTTTAATAAGTCAATTGAGCGTATTTAAAAAGTATAATTGTCACTCCTTGAACATTTGAAACGTCCATGCATCCAAGAGCTACATCAAAGCATTTTGATGAAATTCAGAAATATACCCCAAGCCAAAAGTATTTATATATGAAACGTTTAAATATACAACTCTTATAGGTGAAAATAACTTCTATAATGGTTACATAGCGTTGAAGGCAATGGCCGAAATGAGTACATATATTCATACGCACATTTGTGTATATAAGTAGATATATAAACGCACATCAAGTGGGAGTTCAAATACTCTGGAAGGATATAAATTTACATCGTGACAGCTTTCACGAAGCGCAACACTGTGTCCTACTTATAGCATGAGTTCATCGTTTTTGTTTTGTCAAAATCCATGCGCGAAATTATCATGCATGATTTTTCCATTTCTTTTATTTCGATTGTCTGGATTTGTCTCAAAAATAACTCTTAGACGGCTTTTCTTTATAAAAACAATTAAATTATCACTTATGATTGAAGTTGAAAATTTTAAGCTCCAATGTACAGAATGAAAAGCTTCAGTATATTTATTAAGAATATTTGTATACTCTGGACTCGTTAGACATTTCAATAAACAATTTATTAAAGGTTCTTTGAAAAGATTTTCAAGAATATTTTTTTTAGACTTAATTTTTTGAAACACGATTACCAAACCAAGTTGTAAAATCCTTACAAAAAAAGATAATGAATGTCTATCATGAAAACTGGTATACCAAGTCAAATTGCAAAAAAAAAAAAGATTCACGAATCCAACAACGTGAGAACTATACTTCTCAAGCTAAAAAAAACCTGAAACGAAGTCAGATTTTAAATTCAAGAAGCATCGTTTCTTTATTTTTTTTTGCAAGCTACATGCTACCGAGAACCGAGTTAAACGCATAAGACACGAGATGAGATCGCGTGTACCTAAAAATATATATACACTTGCTCCTTTGTACGCTTGTTTCATACACAAAAGCGCTACTGTAACAGGTGTAGTAAACAAAATATAACATTATTTTTCTTTCTGTTGCTGATTTTTAAATTATTTATGTCACATATGCGTAATAAAAAAAATTTCCAAATAATGATTCAATAAAGGGTATTTCCCAGTCTTCGGTTAAAAATAATTAAAAAGTATAAATTTATTAAACAATCATATTATTTAATGATTTGCAGAAATTTCCAAACATATCGCCTTCGATCAACACTTGAATGATTAATTATTTATTTTTGAAATTTTCATTAATATCTTATCGTTTATAAAATAGCTTTGTAGTCTTAAGCATTCTTCATATGTATCTTTTAAGCTCGTATTGTATCTTGTTGTATAAACCATTACGTTACGTAAATTATTTCATTTAGATTCATCAAATGCAATTGAAACGAAATGATAAAGAAGATAATCGAAATCATAAGTTAATTTACATCATTTATTGTATTAAAGCTTATTATTAAAATCTTCTAGAATGATAAAAAGATTTAATTTATTTTTTATATTGATCCACAATTTGTCAAAAACAATTTTGACATATCGTAATTAAAATTCAGTACTTGAGGACGTGACGAAAACAAAAAAAAATCACTTAAATGGTTCATTTAAAATAATAAAATTAAAAAAGATTCTAACTTGCAAATAAAAAAATTCTGATTTTTAATCTAATGGAAATAATATAAATTTAGACGTAAATTTTAATAAAATCATTCCATGGAAAATAAGTATGAAACATAATTTAAAATTTGAGTACGTGATGTACAAAGCTGTAGGATTAAAAAAATAACTTTTTCAAGCAGAATCTCGAAATACTCGTCTTCTCAAATGTGGATTAGAACATGTTTTCAAAATTTTGAAGCTAAAAATAAATTTGATCAGCAACGGCTTGCATGATTTTTTAAAGGAATCAGTTATATGGTAATTTTTTACTAATGTATTTAATATGAGCTCCACAGTTTAAAGTCTAGGGGCATTAATTAATATATAAGATTTATTGACAAATGATCAGAAAATAATGATATTTTTGAAAATTACGATAAAGATTTTATAAACTTATTTACAACGTATTGAAAGGAAATGATAATACTGTTGTAATTAGTAAATACATAAGACCTTGCTGTAAATGTAATAAAAGTATTGCGTGTCTTGTTTATTTGGTAAATCATTGAAATAATTAGATATATCTGACAATACTTTATTATGGTAACGTCTAGACAAATAATCAGTTGTACAAAAATTGTGCTACTTTCCTAATCTCTTGACAATAATATTTTCATATTTTTTCCATTTAGTAGTGATTAAGTTTAAAAATATTAAAATCTCTGATACGCAAAAAGAAAAAAGTTCACGTGCTAAATATACAATGTTCATGAGGTCGATATTTTGTTTTGGTCGGGTATAGTACAAGAGTATCTTCCCAAGGCCCATAATACCGTTTAAACGAATATATCTTTCGAAGCCTAATAATATATAAATGGAAAAGGGAAAGAGAATAAGGATGGATAGAGCAAAAGAGAGTTTTAAAAGCACAGGCCAGGCAGGCATCGGGGATCTATCGCTCTCTCCGCATTTGGGACACACTAAACAAAAGTTTGAGTGTACAGTGCACGTTTTGATCACGTGAACAACGCAAGGTCCCACTGGTTTTACTGTATTATAGTTGGAGCCGACCCACGCCTCGTTTCTTTTTTTTTTCTTTCTCTCTATCTCTCTTTCTTTTATTCTTTTACGAAGTTGCCATCCTCGTCACGTCTTATGTATACGACGTATAACAAAAAATAAAGTGTTAATAACTATGGGATAATACATTATTTTAAATGTCACGGTGATCTGGGTAAAATTTTTTGCTTACTTTTAGCTTACTAAGAGAAATTTCTCTTAAGTATACTGCTTTTCTCAAAGCTATTTTAAAAGGAAAATTCTATTTTATTTTTTTTTTAGTTATGGAAAATTAATAGAATGTATTAGCAATTATTTAAATTTCCATAATTTTTTATTTTCTTACATGAAATGTATAAATTATCAAATAATTACATCATAAAATAAAATTTTGTATTGTTATTTAATATTTCTATATGTTTTGGGTATTTTCTGACCGTAAGCACAATGATTTTGTCTACAAGTGGGCAAAAGGACATTTTCATTTTTGTTACCAGCAAATAAAATTATGTTATTTATTGATAAATTAATAGATTATTATTTTTACGTCAAATGGACAGGAGAAATCTAATTTCGGTCATTTCGCTACTTAAAATAGCATATTGAGTGTAAAGTTCCTCTTCCATTCGCCATAATCTAAAAATATTGTAAAAAAAAGATATTTTGCGGAATACCGCATAAAATGATAAAGTAAATTTATTAGTAATATATTTATTAATTTACATCATTCACATGAAAAAATTAAAAATATAAAAAGTTGACATCTATCATAAATGATTTATTATAAACTGAAAATTTATTAATGCAAATGTTCTTGAAAAAAAGATATTTTTTCAAGATATTGCTTGTATGTTTTGAATTGCATAATTAAGATATCTTGAATGATGTATTTATCTGCATATTTTCAAAAATTCATACTGATAAATTGGAAATAACAAAAATGATTGGAAATGTCATTTGATATTTTATCTTACGATATAAAGTACATGAACAATTTTTGAGACAAATTAACTCTAATGAAAAATTTTGAGCTCCAAATAAAAAAATGAAAAAAACTTTTCATAAATATGCATAATATTTTCATATTATCGCATTCTTACACTGTATTCTTGAAATCCTCTTAAACTCCAGAACGTTCTCCCCTTGTATGAGCTTAAATTATTTAACAAGCATATTTTTAACCTACATATATGTTTTGCAATTGCGTCAAACTCTAATAATGATTAAACACCTCTTACTACCTATGGACGCTCTTATAATAAGGTTTCAGCGTCATTAAATTTAAACACAATCAAAATAATGCGATTTTACAAAAATTTTCCTCTATTTTATATCAAATAGGTTTTACAATAATTTTCACTTTATTTTAAGTCACATCATCTTGTAGTATCAGACATAAAAGAATGTAGAAATTCTTATAAGAAAATTGAAATAAATGTCAAGATATATAAATTTTTTTACAGACAATATCCAAGTTAAAATGATTAAGTTCACTTAGACAGTTTATATACTTGGAAGTAATAAGCTCATTTACGTCGTCATTAATGGACTAAAAGTTTATGAAGTAATAAGTTAAATAAATTACTTCAACCTTTCAAAATGAAGTTAAGCAAATCAATAGTCTCATTATTCTTCTTTCTTATTTTAAAACTCATTAAGATCAATAAAAATTAAAAAAAAAACAAAGATTAATTGACGTTAATTATCTATACACCTCCAATCAAAACAAAGCCGTTCACATAATTCAAATTTTCTCTTATTAACATTTTTCCATATGCATTAATACTCTCGAAGCTTCTCCCTAGTATATTCATCAAATCAATTTAGTTCAACAACTATATTTTCCAGCTACATTCTCAAAGGCTTAATTACTAACACTTTCATTCATTTATGGTAGTAAAAAAAGATTCTCATCACTTTGAGCTTGTCACGCGTATATTTTGTCACTTGTACTATCATCATCCAATATCTTTAATACTGTCATTATCATGATATGATGTCATTTCATATCAGTATAGATGTGTGTATATATATGAAGGAGACGGTTTATAATTCGTGTCTACATACATAGTACAATAAATAGAAAAGGAAGTACATTCTTGTTATAGGCTATAGCAAGATGATAAGCTTAGTATAGACATTTGCTTCTTCTTTTTTTACGTAATGATTCATTGATCTTTGACGTAACATTAACGCCCGCGACAAAGTCCAACTTGGCGTCTAAGATAATATTACGATTTGTTTCTCCTTCTCCCTTTCTTCTTATTGTTATAAAACTTAATCAGTTTCTAAAAATGATAATATTAATAATTACACAAGTTCAAGCGCTTTTTATTCGTACATGTACGGCCTTTTATCTTAATAGGTTGACTTACATATCAATTTTTGTAAACGTGCTCGCAGACATGCAAGTTATTTTTGTCAATTTTTTAATAGATGCGCAAGGAACACTTTTAATGATCTCGTTTTCAATGGACACAGATCACCGGCATCCGCATATTTTTAGTTTAATCGTTATTTGGCTTCGAAGAAAATTTGATGAGAAATTCAACCTCGACACTGATTGTATATTAAAATAAAAGTACAAAATTTTATGTATTATTTTATTAATTTTTTTAATTATAACAAAAAATTAAAGAATTTATCTATAAAAAATGAAAATGAAAAGTTTAAAATAATATTCTAAAATTTATTATTGGTGTTAATTATTATTTTTCTTATTTATTCGAATATATTATTGAAAAAAGTCAAAGGATATATATTCTTTAAATAATTCATCATATAAAAGAGGTCGTCAGTGGCGCACTCGTTTAAGTGATGGATTCGTAATCTCGGGGTCTCGAGTTCGAATCCAGCTCTGAGCCGCTTTATACAAGCACCACTGTACGTTACATGTGCTTTGCTCACAAATACACTAACAACCTCCGTCGCTAATTAGCATCGAAATAATAGCTGAAATACATCGACGTTAAAAAAAAATTTAAAAAAAATAATTAGTCGTGTTTGTTTTATAATTATTTTTTTTTGGCTTAATATTTTTACAATAAAAATATCATCTTTAATTTTAGAGGATTCCTAATCTGAAATTTTAACATCTAACTGCATGATATTTAAAATGATAGTTTAAGGTTTATGAACTTTGAATACATATATCTCTAAAATTGAAAAGATAACTCACTTCAAGAGTTATATATGTAAATTAATGTTTCTTTAAATTTTTTATCAAAAGTGACGATTTAATGAACGAGATAAATTTTTGATCTTCAAAAATATCGTCATGGTGTTTAAAGTCTAGATAGTAGGAGATGGTTATATTTTAGTAAGTTCTTTATCAGGTTATCAATTTTTTAATAAAGAAGCAATTTTTTTAAAACACATAAATAATAAAGATAAATTTGTAAAAATAATAGTATACTACTGCTGTATACCTGAAATATATAAGAACGAAAATATTGCAAATTTGATTTTTCAGTTTTTAAATTTCAACAACGAGAAAAATTAAATGATTTATATGATTTATATGTTAGTGTAATTGATTTATTTCATTTGTAATATTCAATTATTATTTGTTATTTATTTATAACAACGCGAGCAGAAGCATTGGATTATTAAAAAATTCTAAATTCTCTCAAGTTTCTGGAAAGTTGGCGAATAATTATTTAAATCCAATTAAAAAATTTGATTATTGAAAATTTTTTTGTTTCATCAAATATTTAATAAAGTAAAGATTTAAAATTTAAATAAAGATTTAAAATTTTTTAAATCTCACATTTATGCAACAAATATAGCAATTCAAAAGTGCAATTATTTGAAAAATAATATTTATTTTAAAATTTTAACAATCAAACTTTGAAAGATTATTCGATGATGCAATCGCATGTGATATTTTTAGACAATTTTTTTTTAATATGTGAAACATGTTTTCAAAAGATATACGTTTAATCTGAATCGAAGTATTTTACCACAAGTGAGTACGAGTGTACCGAAAAGAAAGGATTGTGTGAAGTACACAATATTTAGTAATTATAAAGAAATGTATGTAAAAAAAATATTAACACACAATTCATTACGGACTTAAAATATAATTCAGAATTTCAGATTGGTAATACAAGTTATATTTGACACAATTCTGTCTTAATTAAAAAGTCATTGTTATTATTTTTTTTTGTTATTTTCTTTCGTTTATTTAATAAGTATTTATATAAGTTTATTGCTTTTAATTTTGTAATTTTATTATTATTGTTTTCTAATAAAAAAATTTTTATCTTCAATCCATAGTATACGAAAATTAAATATTATGAATTAGCTAACTCACATGTCTAAATTCCGTCTAGCAGGAATTGATAAAAATACGACACTTCTATTAAAATTTTAATCTTTGTATATATAATCATTAATAACGAAACCACTATATCAGGCATCAATAGCGTGAATTGACAGTCTCGCACGTGTTAGCATGCCCCGAAAATTTAATGATATTATCTGTTAACATAGATTACATACGTGTACTGCGTCATGATAAAATAATCATGACTTTTAATTAAATGTAGTAAAGAAGTCTTCTACTTTCGACTTCTTTTTAACAGTTAATCTTCAAAAGTTTGTCTGCACTCAGTTTACAAGGTCATTATTTGGATTTTTCCAGTTTATTATTTGTTACATATTTTTATTTTATGAGACTAATGTAGAAAAATTTACAAGGAAAAAAATAAGAATTTAAACTTTGATCTTATTTACTTTTTTTTTGTATCATGAGTTTCACATAATAGTTAAATTTATTGATATGAATGTTTGTTAATAATTAAAATATAAAAAATCTGAGCCTTTTTATCAATAATATATCATTATAAACATCATTATAAAGAAATTCTAATATCTATAATTTTGAGTGATAGTGGAGCTGTCACTTATCTATAATTTAGATGCATTTACATTAATAATAAAAAAAAAAGAAACATCAAAATTGATTAATAATTGAACATCTTAATTTCCAAAAACGTTCTGACAATATAGGTTTTAACCGCATGAGTCGCTATTTAGATAAATAGAACATATATTTTTCAACACTTCAACATTAGCATGTAAAACTCAAAAGTGCACAGAAAGGGATAACAAAATTATTTATTAATTAAATCATAACAATTAAAAATAAATTTCTATCTTAACTATTTTATGTTTTCTGCGCAAAAATAAATAAAATTTTTTTAAAGTTCATATTGGAAAAATTTTTTTCTCAGATTCAAAAAATTTTACGTATAATAATGTGCCTTTATCAATGAATAATTATCAAATAGCTTGAATTAAATTTAGTGTTACAAATAATAAATTTCAAAGGTCAAGATTTGTCTGATGATGACACATTGACTAGTTTTTCAATCACGTTTCTAAAAAAATAAGAACGCGTGTAATACCGCATAAATTTCTCAATGTTATATTTTATCAATATAGTCCAGACGATCTTAATCAGTGATTAATTAATTATTTTTGTCTACAGTAAAGTCGTTACGTGATTATTATAATGTTTATAAGTGTCATGTTGTTGAAAAATTTTTCATTTCAATAAGTTATAAATAAAAAAATGAAATTTAAAATTATAATTCACAATTCTCCTTGTACATTATATTTTGAATGTTAAATCCATGTATTTATAAAAATCGAGTATTTCGAATGAAAAAATTCAACAAGGATTATGAATTAAAAATTATTAATATAATATCTTTTGATGAATAAAAAATAAAAGTAAATAATTTAATAAATAAATATTTATTTAAGTTAGCCTTTACACGATATAATATTTCAGGGAGCGTTTTAGCTTTCCTTTTACTCTGTGTTCTTTCGTTCTGTTCTCTCCTGAATTTTTTTTCTTACATTATATCTTGGGCGATATATTCACAGCTTGCGGTTGCAGTGCCACGAGAGCTGACGCGTGAAATCTAATCAGTTACTCGTTCTACGACAAAAATTAAATGTATATATCACGATGACTATCATGTGAAACAAGGAAACTGAGTCTGTAAAGAGGAAGGACTTTCTGATACATTTATGCTTTACAGTATACAGATTAAATTTTAAACTTTTCTATCTTTTCAATAGTAGTGTGGGATTCTATTGATAAAACGAGTTAAATATTCAAATTCTTAATTTTTTAACAGTAAATCATATATTTACCGTTCAGGACAGAAAAAGTATAAGTGTGTGTGTAATGATATGTTCTTTCCGTTACATTAGAACAATTGCCAACTTTTTTTTCGTTTATTGTTTTTCTCACATATAGAAAATAAAAACATCTCTTGCAATTTAATGATAATTTGAGATTAACTTTATAATCTTTATTACATATCAATGAAATATGAAGCATTAATTTTTTTTATTTCTATAAAAAAACTCAATGATAATGAAAAAAAAGTGTTTGAGATAATATCATAGACTGTACTGTTTTCAGATTTTAGGATTTATGAGTTAAGATAATTATTTTAAAAATAATTTAATATAAATGTGGACATATAAAATTGATATTAGAAAACATTACATATAATAATTTATGTAAATTATACCGATAAACTATCATTATAATAAATACATTCGCATGATTAAATTTGAATAAGTGCATCGAGAGAAGCTTATAATCTTCATTTAAATTAGAATAAGGAAAAATTGTTGCATACAAGCGCAAAAAATTATCTAATATTATAGCTGGCGTACGCAATTTTAGAAAAAAAAGGTCTTGTAACAATTAAAAAAAGGTCAAGCAGTAATGATCTATTCATGACATAAAACACGTAAGCCAAATTACTCATTATTGAAAATTATATACCGATTGAAGATAGATTAAATTCGAAATTAAATATAGCCTCAAGGATTTTGATAAATCGATGCGAAATGATCAACCGAAGGATTTCTATGAAAACTTTTATTTCTTACTAATAGTTTGATAAAGTTTATACAACGTTTACTTACTTCAAATAAAGACGAATTTAACAACCGAAATGCATGAAAAAAGATTGCAAAAATATTTTTAAAATTGCACTTTCTTTTTCTTTCTTCATGATTAGACACTGTACGAGTTTTGTTTACCTCAAGCGGGGTTAATCAAACATTTTAATCGTATTATTAAGAAATGCTTTCTCTTATCGTGTATCTGTATTTTTAATTTTTGATGAATAATAATTTTCTCAATAAAGAAATAAGTTATGACTTATTCGATAAACAATCGTGTAAATAATATGAAATTATAAAGGATTAAATCTAAAAGCGACAAAATATTATGACAATTATTACTTTACAACTTCTTTTTCTTTTTCGAGAGTTTAACAATAACGGAAAAATACAAAAATTAGCGCAGATAGTGTGTTTTTTGACAAATTGAAAGAGTCGCTGACTTTAGCAGGAAATCTCAAATTGTATTGTTGATAATTTTAATCATACTTTTTTTTAATTATTTTGTAATGTGCTCTAGAATCAATAATTTTTATAATGGATTCTTAGAAATGTGTCTAAATATTTTTTATTTTTTTTAACAATTAAATTTTCATACCACAGTGATCATTCAAAAATATAAATTATTTTAATTTTTAATTTAATTAAGATTTTAATTAAAAATTCATTTTTATCAACCTCAAATATAAGAATCTTTATTTTTAGCTGTATTAATTTATAAATATTCTATAAATATCTTTTTTTGAGCTTTCTGCATTGTAAAAACAAAAACATTAACAGGGAATAATAGCTACACGCTATTGTATGCAAAATGTATCATCAAATAGTGCTATGAATAAATTTCAATGTATTGTTTTTCAAACGACTTATTTAATATTAATTATTCAAAATTTATTGTCAATG
This sequence comes from Anastatus disparis, assembly GCA_017163975.1. Lineage (NCBI taxonomy): Eukaryota > Metazoa > Arthropoda > Insecta > Hymenoptera > Eupelmidae > Anastatus > Anastatus disparis. The sequence continues at coordinate 890,028 of JAFFSR010000003.1, forward strand.
AAGCAATTGATTATAATAAAACTGCTATAAACGATACTCTGCTAATTGTTAAGTGTGGATCATTTTAAAATTAACCTTTCAAAAAAATTATAAATTAGAAAAATTATTTTCATTATTTTTAATTTTAAAAAGAATATTTCGCTTGTTAATTTTTTATCAGTATCTAATTTAATAAAATTTAATTATTTTTAATAGTTTTGGAGTTGATTACCATCTTCATTTTTCTTCTGATTATTTGATTTCATATTTTTCGCAAACATTAATTTAGTGATAATTAAGAAAAAAAATTAAAAACTGTTATTAAATATATTCGTTATAATTATTTTTTGAATTATAATTGCAAAATAAAGCAGTTTTTTTAAAATGCCTACATTATTTAGACGATTACCGACTTCTTTAAAATTGAAGTATGTAAAAAAAATTTCACTTTTTTTCTTATAATAGCAGCGTGCATAATTATAATGCGAGTAAAAAGCGTTTTAATTTTTATTATTTTTTATTCAAACGAAACATAAAGCTAACCATGCGAATAAGGTAAAAACTTAAAGTTCCCAGTCAACTTGTTCTTCCCCAATGCAATCAAGTGCCATTAGCCTGAATTATATTAACTCCCCATATACCCATATACCCACATCTATACCTTATATACCTTTACAAGTACATGAACTTACCTTAGAGACAAAACTCGTCTCTCTCTCTCTCTCTCTCGTGCATCATTTAATACACGCGAAAAAAGTTAATTATTTTCTATAGCTTGTAAAGAGGGAGAGTAATATATACATGATCGAAGTAAAAGAGAATAGTATACATGTGTTTTTGCACTTTCTTCGTCATGTGCATGACCCTATATACATTTATATATACCGGCCCTCCTCATCGCGTGTGCACACAATTTTATCCTTGTCTGACCATACGTCTCTCTTTCGTTTTTTTTTCCCTTTTTTTTATACGATGTCTATAAATGGACAGAGTAGACGGATGCAACTATATTCTCGTTTATATAAAGTACAAGAGTACATTTTAACGTTGGCAAAAGGCGGATAGTAAGTATATAAAATTTGCGTGACAAGAAGATAATAATGGGTGGTTCAGTCGGAAGTGATATGAAATATATTTGTCGGCTTGCTTTCTTTTTTTTATTCTTCTTATTTTTCTGAGATTAGGTGTAGGTTAAAAAAATATTAATTTTTTTATGGGAGGTCATTGAGATGCAATTATTTGTTCAAATGTATTTTTCTAATTGGATTTATTATAAACAATCGCATAAAATATGATTTTATTAATTAATATTTCTTTGGGCTTAAGACATTTCGTAATTTTTTACAATCGTATTTTCAGTGTAAATTGAAACTTATTAATCGTGCTACACGTGACTGCGATTTGAAAAATTATGCGCAGAAATTGTTTTATTTGTCTTTTAAATTGCGAATTTTTATCGCAGCTTTACAGCCGACATGAGTCATATATCATAAAATCGCAAAAAATGTGTTAACAGATTATTTCAAATAACTATAGTTTTTTTCCATTATTATTATTATTATTATTATACAACGCCTTTTCAATTTGTAAAATTTTTATGACTTCCGATAACTAAAATTTAATTCATAGTTTGAATTACGTAAAATGGCTTACTTTTTTTTATATTTTTATTAAATAGTAAATAAAACATTTTTATAAAACAAATGACGTTCAGTTTCTTAAAAATGTCCGGTATGACTAATGAATATGCCATCAAAGTGTTTCAAAGGAAAAATCATAAAATGCTATTAGCTATCAGTTATTAATTATTAGTTATCAGATTGAAGCAGATAATTTCTCATCGTAATCAAGTAATTTTTTATATTCTCAAAATAGATATGACATTCATTAGTTTAAAAAATATGAAATGCTATCTTTATCCTGTAGAAATTTTTTTTTGATAACTTTCATCAAATTGTTCATGAACGAGTTCAAACGACTTGTTACTTATATGTACATATCAAGAAAAGCCATGCGACAGGTCGAGAAACTCTACGGCCCTGAAATACTCGAGACTATTTCTTTTTTTTTTACTTTAGCATTCTCCTTTTTCTTTCTTTTTTTTCGTGTTTTATCGTCAACCAATGATTTTCTTCTCTACATTTTCGTAACACGCGTTTGGTGCGTGTTCCTCGTATTAAACGCTGATAAGAAAGCCTTTTTTTTAAATTTACTATGCAATGGGTGTACACATGAATGAATATATAATTAAACATGTAAACGCTTTGTTACCTTACTTTGGAATGATGAAACATTTTATAACATTTTATAAAACAAATCGTTATTTATTCCTTTTTATTTCAATTATTCTTATCGATATCTGGGACGGTGATTACGATAATTTATGAAAAAAATGCTTACGCACATAATTTAGCAATTGATATGCATATTTACATGTATTTTAAATATTTATGCGAAAGAAGATATCGTTAAAAATAATAAATTTATTAATTACTACGTGCAATATAACTGCATTTAAATTTAGATTAAACTAATCAACATTAAATGATATTTTATAGAATCTATAGTAGACTGTAGTCATACATATAATGCTATTTTTGTATGCTATTATATCTTGTGTTTAAAATTCAAGAATAATTAATATTTTATTGTAAAATTGGTGATTAAATTTTTATGTTGAATATTTTGTTTAATTAAAAATATGAATTTTGTTCAATGTTATGAAAATCGATAATAATATCAATAAACAATGTTATCTTTGGTTGATTGAACGAAGGTAAATCATATTATTACTAAGCCTTATTTATGTTTACGTAACTCAAAAATGTAAAATTCTTTCAGTCAAAGTACTTAAAAAATTGATTAGTCTTATTTTCTGAATATTTTTAACTGACAGTATTTTTTAATTCAAGCATGATTTCCATCATGATTTTTATCCAGTGCATTTAATTTATGATAGTACAGAAGCACCAAAATATTTTTATTGATTGCAAATATTATCTCATAGTGTTGTCTGTTTTATACATCAAAAATTACTGATCTAAGATTTGTTATAAAAATGATAAAGATCATTAAAACTGATCAGATTAAAAATCAGCATTGCAAATTGCTTTATCTCTTTTATGGATACAAAATTATTGCATATTCAATGAAAGCTCGAAATATCATTATACAGAAAAATAAAATTGAATTACGAGCTTAGGAGAATCATCTTCCGTCTGTGTGAAAAAAAGTCATTCAACGAAATGTGTCGATAAATGTAAAAATAAATTAAAAATTAACCAATTAGTAATGAAAACACACAAAAAATGGCAATAAAAAGAAAATAAGATTGGAACCCATTAAATCTTGAGAATTTTTTTGTCAAATGTTATCTTTTTTTATCAATCTTTTAAAAGAGCATGTATAAATACTGATTAAAAAAATATTTTTCATAATAAAAGTATATTGCCCCCAAATTTCGTGAGAGATTCTGAAGAAATAATTTGACTCTTTATCATTTTAAATTAACATGAAATTACATCTTGTTGATAGAATTAATGAAATAATAAAATTTAATTGGAAATATTCTACTGCAAATATTATTGTATCGTTATTATATTGATATGATTAAAATAATGGGTTTGATTGCAATTTCAATTTGCATTTGTACATTTGACGTTAATATATGTGCATGTACTTTAATCGAACTCTTTGAAAAAAAGAACATTGCTGCAAATTAATTTTCAATCATAAAGCTTTACTCTTGTTAGTTGTTTTGTGCTTTTAAGAGTTTCAAAGAAGATTTGATTGGAAATTAAATGTTGTACTGTAGACAAAGTCATAAGGTGAACAATATCTTTATTCATTTTATGCAAATTTTGATATTATTTTAATAAAAAGTATGAATGTTCAGCCAAAAAATATTTATAATCACGAACCCAAAACAAAGCGAATTGAACTTTATGTTTGAAAATGCATTCGCAATATTGCTGTTTTTTATTTCAAAAACGTTCGATGAAAATACACGTGAATACGTTACCGTCAAGTGTACATAACAGATTCATGAATTATATTTATCATGTTTTTAACTCTGGTACAAATGTAAGGAGTCCTTTTATCAAGTTTTGTCAATTTTCTGATTAAACCAGTTTCAACTTGTAAACAATTTAATAACAGCTAATTTTTAATTTTTTTGTTTAACAAAAGGTATAAATTAATAATTATTCTTGTTGAAACAAAATTTATTTATGCAACACTAACTTTCAAATTATCAAATAAAAATTTCAGTACTCATTTTCTTGATAAGTTTGAATTAATAATTTATGAATTTAAATGATTTTTACTCTACGATTCTAGAAAAACCGAAATTCATATAAATGTAATCAAATTTATAGAAATTTATTTTTAATTAATTAAATATTATTTATTTGATAACATAAATGAACACTTTGATTTCTGTGTATATTTGATTTTTGTTATTCATGACTCGTTAAACAATGAATAAAGACTACATAAATGTTTTTCAATATTAAGTATAACAAAAAACTCATTATCTTCATTAAAAAGAAACAAATAAGAGAATTGCCTAAAATTATCAAAAAATTTTTTACATTAAAACAAAGTACTGGAAAGAGCTTACTTCGTGCGCTATAAAACTTTCTGCACTGTGCGCGAATAAAAAGACTTAGGTTTTTTAGTACAGATTTAGCCAAATTTAAATGACGCATAATGCCACATCTTGCAAAATAGTGCACGCACGCGCACGCTCACGCATGTATCCTCGCATGCATGCAAATGTGCATATAATGCAAAACATACAATCATATCCATGTCAGTATACAATTTAAAACAGGATTGTACAATGGTAAATATTTTCACATGAATTATGTACTTTTTTCTAAAAGAAATCTCCTGCTTATAAATTATATACATTTAAGTATCATCACAACTCTTATCTGTAGATATTAGATGTCCAATTTTGATTCTTCAATCTTAAATATTGACGATAAATTATTCTTGATTTTGGTTCGAAATAGAATTCAATTATGCTTGAATTATTTAATTAAATAGCTATTGAATTTGTTTTGATATTGCAATGAGTAGAATAATAATTAGAGAAAGTTTGAGAAGCATTATGAATGCTTTCGATATACAAATGAAAAATGCTAATTATTTTCTTTATACACGAAATTTGAAAGTATAATAAAAAGTTTAAAATTATAGTTTGTTTATTACTTTTTTTATTAAAGCACTTTGTATTTTTATGTCAAACATGGACTTCATGAATGCAGTGATGTAATCATTTTCTTTGAAATTATAAGATAAATAAAAAAAACTGAAGGACAGAAAATAAACTTTTTATTTCGAACTATCTTTCGTACGTCAATTCAAATGTTTGATCAACAATTTTTACACATTTTTATTATTGATGTGTTTATTGTTTTAATTTTATTATGATTGTAGAAATGACATTTTTGTAAAAAATTGCATGACATTAAAAATTATGAAATAATATTATCTTAGATATTGTTAATTAAACATTTTTTTTCTTTGATTTATTATTATGATTTTATCTCCTTTAATTGATTTAATTTCTTCAACGATAAATTAAATCCACTTTGCAACTGTTTAAAAAATAAAAGATTACAATTAAATATCATCATATGTACATTTTCAGCTTATACAGAAAAATTTATTCAACAATATTATTTTAAAATATTGACAAGATTTGTTAATGCACAACATTTACAATAAAATTTATCTTTGTTAATGTTTAATGATCAGCAATAAAAGTTGTTCATAAAGAAAAAGAAAACAAAAAACGAAGGACTTAAGATGTAATGCCAAGTTAAGAAGAAAGTCTAGGTCAAGATTTAATATTGATGTGAAAAAGGAAGCGGAAGAAATGTAACGTTTTTATTCAATTTCCTGATTGCTCAAACAGCTCAATCTTAAATTATTTCAATTATTTTCAATGAAATAAAGGGTATTAATTTTGATGAGTTAAAAATGTCATTGGCATTGAAAAAAGCAGGTAACAGTTGTGAAAATATATATAATAAAGGTAATAAATAAAAACGAAATTTCTATTTATTCTGTTGCTATAAATATTTTTTAATTTTTACTTTTTGAAAGCAAAATCACAGCTACATAAGATGTGGCTTAATTATATAATAATAATATAATAATAGAAGTTATGAATTAATGAATAATAATAGATAAAATTATATAATAGTTTTTTTTCCATTTTTCTTACATCCATGCAGCAAATATATATATAATACTAATGACCGTACGATATTATATATAAATTCTAAATTTTCCAAATAGTTTTTTTTTAATTTTTTTACCTACAGGATTTTATACTATCGTGTTTATCCATCGCTTTATTTTTTTATCGCCTCATTTATAATCTTATCAATCTTTCGATTACTTTTATTTTTATTTACGATTATCCCTTTCCTCATTTGCCGCCTTACAACAATAGTGTCACATTTTTATTTCGTTTTTTTTTCTATATATACTCGCGCGCACCTACACATTATACAAGTATATTTTATTAGTATTTTATGAAACGATCTATCGGTCGTATATGTATATTTATATATATGTATATATTAAGCGACGAGAAAAACTAGACTTGGATGAAAATTTTATTTTTAATTAACTTGTTTTATTTTTTTCTTTTTTTCTTGAGAGTGTTACAGTATTTTTTAATGTAAAATTATTTTCCATCCTTACATTCGAATTTTAAAGTGCATCGCTCATTTTTCTCGTTGTCTTTATTTTTTTTCGCACGTACGTAGAACTTATAAGCTAAATAAATATTATACAGGATTGATCGACTTTTGGAACTAACCATTCACTCTTTTTACTTAATAACGCTCAGCGAAGGAAAACCTTAATTGATCCCTTTGGAAAAATTAGATTCGCATTCTTTCCATTATTTATAAGATCATTTTTTTCACTATAAATCATAGAATGTCTTTTCTTTCAGAAGAAAAACAAAAACAGCATGATTTAGATGCCAATGTTATATTCTATTCATAAAAATTTTTTTTTTTACTTTCTACGCTTAATTAAAGAAAAAAGATTACATAAAATTACAAACAAAAGTACATCTCACATTGTAATTTAATATATACATAAAAATATAAAACAATAACCGTTCTACGCAAACAATATCAATAATTGCAATTTAACAAAATTTTTAATAATTTTAATTATCGGAAATTTCCTTTTCCATTCTAATTCTATTAACATTAGTATGTCGCAACTTTGATATTTTTGACGTAGAACATCGCAAAAAATTTTCTCATCATTCACAAAAAAAGGGTTTCACTCATAAACATTAAAAAAAGAAAAACAAAAATAAGGAAACAAACTATAAATATAAAAAAAAATTATCCTTCGCTGCTCGGTTTTCCGCTTATATGCAATTAGCGCCTTTACGATATTCCGTTTTTGATTTTTAAATAATCGTCCGTTTAACACAAAAAAGAACAAAAGAGTTGAAGTTGTGATAAAATTTTGCGGCTATTTTATTCTTATATGGCACTCATATGGCTTGGCTAGCTTGGGAAAAAATAAAAAAAAAGGGCCTAGCCACGCAAAGATTAAACGCATATTCCCTAAGTATATAGTTATAATAAATGTAGGTAGTGTAAAAGGTGTGCAACAATGAAATCGATAGCCAACGTTCTAATGATTATCGAATTTCTGACATCGGAGAACGACGCTAAATTTTATTTTTCTCTTTTATTACATTTCACTTTTTGTTTTTATTAGATAATATGCGTGCATACAACTTTTTTCTCGTTTCCCTCTTGCACGTTTAAAAAAAAATTATAAGTCGGGTTGTAAAAGTTTATGTGGATGACTACATGTGTATTTTGCGAGTACGAAAGACGCTCGTGGCTAATACATATAGGTGTTACAAGTATTGTCGCTTATGATTTTTTCGTGGAATGCTATTGTTTACTTTGAGATAAAAATTATTAGGCTATTGCGTTGAATTTATCGTGTCACTCTGCACAATTTTCAAGTAAATTTTATAATATTTTAAATAAAGCTGAATTTTTCCATACAGAATAAAGGATGACTTTAACAAAATTTAACATTTTTCCAATTTGAATAGTGTAGATAATGATTACGTTTTAAAATTCAGGATTCTATTTATAATATCGGAAAGCAATTAAAAATTTGAGAATTACGTAGGACTACTAATTTCCTTTTTTTTTGTTTAGTCATCGTGAAATCGTCACAAATCTTTCCCAAAAAAAAATAAAAAAATAAAAAATTACGAATCAATGACAAATTTTGCATAGAAATGAGTTTGCTTTTTTTTCTCTATTAAGTGAAAGGACGAAAAAAAATTGTTGGACACGTTTGAAATGCGTAAAGAGCACGTGACACTTTCGCAACGACATTGCTCACGCAGAGAATTTCATTCCGATTGATTATTCTTTTAACGTATACATTTTTGCTTCTATTAAATAGGCTTCTTTTTTTCTATTATTTTAAGGCACTAAATATGCTTCTGTACGCCTTCTCAATGTTGTGACTATTGTATGATCTATTTATGACTATTTTGCGTCAAAAGATGAATTTCTTTCACTTTGAAATAAAAAAATTTTAAATAATAAGAGAATATTTTTAGCTTGAATTATTGATAATAAATTAAGAAAAAGACATAAATAGAAAGTAAAATAACGTTTATTTTGAAATACAGAGAATGTTGAAAACATGATTATACGTAAAGAAATTTTTCAAATATCAATATTTATTATCATGTTGAAAATTTAAGAATAAACGCAATACCTGTAAGCATATATTTGTTTAATTTATCTATTATTTAAACACAAACAAAGTAAATGTCTGTCTGTGTTTAAATACAGATTAAATTCCAGAATTATTATACAATGAATTTTATCGACCAATTTAATTTCTATTTACAATAGCAAGTACAAGTTTAAAATATATTTTATATTTTTTTTCTATATACTAATACCAAACTCTACATGAAAGACTTTATTTCATTTCAAAGTAAAAGATGCTGCCATCTATGCGTAAGTGTTGTAACTAAAATGTAGTATGCATTTGCCCGCAACATCAAATGATAGATTAGAATTTTCGTGCCATCAGCGTTCATTTTCGTTTATTCGAATAATAAATAGAATTTTTTTATTTTGCTAAGGCACACAATTCTACGAAAAAACCCATTTTGGACAGAAAATAAACAAAAAAGACTAAAGGCACCCTAAAGTATTTTATACAAACTTCAACCGAGCATTATACGTGTATATAGATTCTACAGAGCATTTTTTTTATATATATCATAAAAGGATTATTTAAAAAAATCTCTTCATCCCAAAATGTCCATTTAAAATTGTGTTTTTTTTTTATTTATTTCGTATACAAACGCACAGCTACATGGTTCATCAAACGTCTCAAGATCATCGATTCTTCCATAATCTTCAAGACTTATTTGTCTTTTGAACCTTGTCTTTTAATATTTTTTTTTATTTCAGGAATAATGCAAACGCGAGATTATATAATCTACGTATATATATAATCTACGTATACTACACGGTCCGATTATACACATTCATATACAATAAAACATTATACATATATATATTAAAAAATTTCGATAACTTTTCTAATTTTAATGCAGCGTCTTTTATTTTTGTTTATAGTATACGCCGAATATACTTTGTTTTATATTTAATTATAATAGACATATCTCTTTTTTTTTATAGTTTATAATCATTACATTTTTTTCTTTCGTTTACTCGCCTATGTTTCACTATCACCATTTTTATTTTCGCTTCCGCATAATTTTTATTCGATCTATTAAATATCTTTAACTCGTCGTTGCTTATATCAAGTTTCCATAGATATTTTCTTTTTTTTACTCTTTTGTTCATTCGCCTCGGCTGGCAGTCTTCTTTTATTTATTTTTTTATTTTTTATAAATTAATCTTCACAATACTGTTTGTAATACGATATTCTACGCACCTTTCAAGCGTATTTTCGATTTTCGCTCGAATAGTGTACCTCTTTTTTATTCGTTTTTTAATTATTATTCTTTTTCTTTTATTTTTTAATACAATTATACAACAGTTAAACCCTACTTAGTTTATTTGTAAGTGTCGGGTATTGCATTACTTACATACATAATTACATGCGAAAGAGGATGCGTGTGAAATTTTAATATTTTATCACATCTCTTATTCGTTTTATTTATTATTTTTTTTTATTTGCTCTTAAACGCTTAATAAAATCAGTCGCCGTGAACTTCAAAAAAGCGAATCTCTTCCAGCTCTTTCTTTATCTTTTTGCTTTCCTATTTAATTATTTCTCGTATTATAGCTTTGAACGCGTTCACAACACATATTTTGATAGTAAATGTAATTCCTTTCATTCTATATTAATTAGAATAAAAAATGACTCAAGTATATGTGATTCGAATCGTATGCTTCGATTGAAATAAAAAGTTAGAAGAAAAGAAAAAAATAAAACAGTCGACTATATATATCATCGTCCAGTCCTTTCCCTAATCTTTGATCGCGACAATTAGCTACTTACGTGACTACTAGAAAAAAAATCTACACTCTAATATTTATACGTCGCTCCTGTTCTTTTATAATATTTTAATTACACTAGATAATTAATTAATATTAAGGACTCTTCAAACATTCTTATATAAAGAACGATTTTTAAAAAGGTATGCACAGTCGAGTAAAAATGTACATAGTCATAATCCATTAAAAGATAGTCTACTAAAAACTGAAACGCTTAAAAACTAAAATTATTTTTAGATTTAATCTGTACAAGATAATGTTAATATGTATATAGTCATAGTCTTTTTTGCAAATCGAATAATAATAACTTCTCTTGACTATCAAAAATCTTTTTCACTTGTGTAGCCTTTTTTCTTTCTTGTAACGTAAATTTATTAAAAAAAGGTCACTGACCAGCGACTATCAATTTTTCTGCATGCGTTGATAGTGCTGGTCCTCTTGATGCTAGGCATCCATATGCCTATATTTGTGAGCCGACATTTGAGCTAATCCCAATACTGCGTACTGACATTGTAGGCAATGATAATGTGTTTGTTTTCCTGAATGCTGACACTGTACAGCTCCACAAGGTTGACTTGGCGTGAATTTTTGAAATCCAGCTGCTGCTATGCTATCCAATTTAGCATGCTGCCTTCTATGAGCTACGACTTTATTTGTATCAGTACAGACAAATTCACATTTGAGACAATGGAAGTGCGAGGCTTTATTTTGCATTTGACCAAGAGATGAAGTGTAGGCACATTGATTTCTTCCGCATGGTACATTTGCTCTATATTGCTGGAAGTCACCACCCATTAGAGTATCGAGTCGCTCGTGTCGTGCTGTGTGTTGGACGAAACGAGTCTTGTCACAGAACGAATAACCACAGTCCTGACGCATGCAATGAAAATGAGTTTGATGCTCTCTGTAGCCACAGACACTATATCTACAGTCTTCGTTGAATCTGAACCTTATGTAACCTTCGGGAACTGGTTCATCCTTCAACATTCTCATAGAGTGGTGAAGACGTTGTTTTTTAGCTTCTGCCGAGTTATCGGTTGGCTCAAGGTCCATTGGTCGTTTCAAATTTAAATTTGCAGCTAACGACGCTAATGGATTTTCATCTCTTCCAGGCGGTAAGAAATTACCAGGAGGTAAGCCAGGTGCAAACATTAATCCTGGAGCTCCAGCATACATATTTCCATGTTGAAGAAAAGGTGGCAATTGATTCATCAAAAATTGTTGATTCATAGCAGCCATAACTGCTGGACTGGGAAAGTGAAAGCCATGAGCTAGTTCTAATTCGAAACCTGGTGGTGGTTGTTGTACATTAGGTCCTGCTACGACTTGAGGTAGTTGTTGCTGTGGTTGCTGCTGCTGTTGCTGCTGTTGCTGACTATTTTCATGACCATCCGTACCTGATGTATTATTTATTTCAATTATTTCAGGTTGTTCTCTTTTGATAATCAGTGAAGGTTGATTAGATTGATTCTGATTACTAGCAGAATCCGATTTCATATCTTTGGGTTGTTGCAGATTTTGTTGCACTCGGCGCTGCATTTCCTTAGAAATTCGGAAATTTGAACTTTGGAAATTTTGAATGTTTTGTGCCATTTGAACATTCTGAGCCATAAAGTCATGTTTTTGCGCTTGCTGTGAAAATTGCGATAGATATTCATGTTGTTGCACTAACTGTTGATGATTAGATTGTTGCGGCTGTTGATCGAGAGATTGTGAAGATTGTTGTTGACTAAGAATAACGCCTGTAGAATGCTTAGCGATGTGAGCAACTAGACGATCGAGTTCAGAAAATGCCTGATTACAGGCGTTGCAGTGGTAATGATTTTTGCGTTTCAGTTTACAGAATGGTCGGCTACAGCTTTGCTCCGGACCGTAAAGCGTATGTGATGATGACGATGCTGTTGGCGAAACAATTGAGCTCCCTGATGGTGTCCCTTGAGGAGAATCTGAAAATATTAAGAGTTCACATTATTAGTTTTGTTATTATTAGTATTTCATTTTTAATTTTGAAAAATTGTTAGGTGAAATTGCGTGGGATTAAATGCGTGTGTTATTATTGGTACAAATATATTTTCATATACATAAAAATAATTGCACCAAAAATCAAAGTCAAGCTGCATTCAATATAAAATTTATTTACTTATTAATCAAAATCAAAAATATATTCTTCAAATTAAAAGTAAAATTAAAATTTTTATTATATTTATTTTCAAACAATTATTTATAATTGGTTGCAAAAAAATCATTAATATAATATATTTATTCTTAACATGCAAGCAATTTTGTAATTTGACTTTTAAAATCACAACTAACAAAATTTTTAATTTTTATTTTAATATCAATAATGACTAATTACTCCACAATAATAAAATTAATGCTCAATAATTTTTTTTATTATCTAAAAACTATAACACTTACAAATACATAAAAAAAAGATCACTCAACTAACTGCATTATGTAAGAAGTAAAAATAAGAAAAATGCAGATATAGACAAGAACTTAAACACGAACCTTGGTGCACGGAAGCTCGCATGGATAGTATGGCGCCCGGTAGTGCGGGTTCGCTTGGCGGTCCGCTGACCGGATAATAGGTGCCTGCCGCCCTCACCACTAATCAACCAAAAAACAACCAACACTTCAAATTTACGTCCCAAACTTCTAATATCACTAATCACATTCATACAAACGTGCACACACCTATTACCGAAATTCTAATACTGTGAATTATAATTTTTAATATTTATATATTTACAAATTCTAAAACACTTCACAGAAAATATATAATTAGAAAACTTTAATTTTATAAAAAAACAAATTTTTTTATTTTAGAATACTTTATTATGAGAAAAACCTAGAATAACAGAACTTTTTTTTTAAATATAAATTTTTTTTACAAAATCCTATTATAAAAAATTTTTAACTACGTGCAAACTTCATGCATAATTACTTTTTAGCTACAATTGTATTTAAAATTTAATTAATAAAAAGACACATATAACAACGTAAGTAGTGCAATTTCGAATGATACAATGTTAAAAACAAAACAAAAATACAACGGTAGCTAAAATTTATAATGTGGACTAAATAATTACATAAATCCTATTTGACATTTGTATTTACAAAAATAATATCGAGCACTATAACTCAAACTCACTCAAAACAAAAAAAAATTCTCTACTTGTGCAAATTTAGCAAATGAAAACTCACCAGTAGTCTTATTACTCGTATCTCCAATGCTAGATATTTCTAGCTCTTTTTGTTCGCTTCTGTCATCCATCGAGTCACTCAATTTATCAATCAGTTCAGCAGGATTTTTCACTTGTATCCTGGGTTTGGTCTCTTGTACCGTAACTGGCGATCCTTCCGTTCCCGAAGTACCTTCGTTATGTTGTTTTTCGTGAATAGCCATAGTAGAATAACGAACAAATGAGAAGCCACAACCAGGCCGTGTGCAATGGTAATGTCGATTTACGCGATTACTATGACAGTTATGTAATCTACAGTCTACCATACGATCAAAGAAAGCGAAACCTGGAGGTATGTCCCAATTATCATGGAAATCTTTGCTATGCATGAGAAGTTGATCAGGACGGTCTGTAGCAAAATGACAGCGTGGCTGAGAGCAATGATGGTGCCTGGTTGGACGTAAAGCACAAGAGAGATCTGGACAAGCATCTGCAAGGGAAAAAGATAATTAATATTATTCTTGTTGTGTAATCATTTAAATCACGAATAAAAAATAAAGATATTTGATTTAAATACCGTGATTATACGTAGAGAATCCGACTGGATCACCGTTGATAGGTGAAACACTGCCTTCCCTATCATCGATATTTTGACAAGGTGTCACAGTCATCGAATTGGTCGTGGTAGTCGCAGCTGCACTAGGTGTAGGCTTTGGTAATTTAAAACTCGTAAATATAGCTTGTGGTGAATCTTGCGTATGAGTCGCTGGATCACCACTACTCCAAATTTCAATAACTCTATTTTTCGGTGGTCTACCTCTTTTCCGCCTGAACATTGCATCAATATTCGTAAAATGAGCTAATGTCATATCCGAAGATAAAGGATATGAGGTACTAGATAAATTAAGCTGTCGACTGTATTCATGAATTTTATAATGTTGTAATCGTCGAAAAGGCTTATCTGTAGCGAGAATCACTTCGCGACAATTCTCCCAAATGCAATGATAATGTTTTTCTTTGTCAGCGTATGGACAGGTCGACTCATCACAACCACCTTCTTGGAAAAATTCATCCGTTATTCGTTCTTGAGTCTCGTGTTCACATAAATGTTCTCGAACTTCACGCGGGTCGCGTAAAGTTACCCCGCAACGGTCTAATGCGCAATGGTAATGATCTTTGCCCAACGCACAATTGCAATCCGACGATGCTGGCATCAAATAAGCTGGATTCAAAGAATAAAAAGGACGTAAGTAAATATAATCTATTAAATATTACATGAATGACAATAAAATGATTTTAATTCTATTGATTTATTTATAATAAAAACAGATTTCAAAGGAAATTATTCATACATAACAATGAAAAATCAATGTTCAATAAAAATATTATCATAATCCCTTATTATAAAAATATCTATGATAGTTTGTAATGTTCAAATGATCCATACCCATTTACATTTCGATTGATTGTAAATTTTCATAATATTCATACGTATTAATCAACTATAAAATTTTATGATTTTAAGATTATTTCATTTAATGACATTTTATCAAATCAAAGGATTACAATTAATTAAAATTCAAGTCATATGAAAAAGCAAATTTCATTTACCCAATTCTGTTGGCGTTAACTGTTGCGAGTCAGCCAATCCAGTGGAACTTCCACCCATCGTCGTTGCAGTGAGATCTATAGCTAAATCACTAGCACTTTGAAAAGAATCATCCAATGAATAAAAAGGTGATCCTCTATCTTCATTAGAGCTTTCTCCATTAAGACTGAGCGACATTCCTTGAGGACCCATATCGTCGGGCGCCCAAGAACCAGGTCCACGTAGTCCAGGTACGCTGCTACTACTACCACCGCCACCGATCTGTTTATATTTGCGATAAGCATTTTCAGAATCGGTACGCTCGTGTTTACGCTTGTGCGAAAATAGTTGACCTGAGGAATGAAGAACGTAACTACATTGTGGTCGAATACAGTGGATATGATTACAAACTCGTGAAAAACGGCACTGCTCGAACGGGCAGGCTTCTGATTTCATGAATTTTTTAAAACCGTCGCGAGATAATTGTTCGTCCTTTATGTGATAC
Organism: Anastatus disparis; assembly: GCA_017163975.1. Lineage (NCBI taxonomy): Eukaryota > Metazoa > Arthropoda > Insecta > Hymenoptera > Eupelmidae > Anastatus > Anastatus disparis. The sequence goes on from JAFFSR010000003.1 coordinate 905,853, forward strand.
GATTTGTGTTTGTCTGTGAAAAAAAAGAAAAGAAAAATAATTTTATTAAATTTATTCCTAAAATAATTGTTATTTTAATAAAGCTTTGATTTTGTTTTGTAATTAAAAATAAAGTTTATTTTCGTTTTTATTATTTTAATTGATTCATTAAAGTTTTTTTGTTTAATCTTAAATATAATTAAAGTTTAATAATTCTTACCCATATCAGCCTTATTTTTGAATGTATAACGACAACCAGATCTCCTACAATGAAAGTGTGTTGTTCTTTGTCCAGCAAATGGACAATATTCAGTCGCACAACTTTCAGTAGCTCTAAATCTTTGAAAACCTTCTTGTATAATTGCTAAATCTTTCCTATGATAATTAGCATGCATCTGTACATCAGAAGTTGATATATAAACTTTATCACAATTGTCATGTATACAATGATAATGTGTTTGTTTTTGATTATGCGGACATTGTCTAGTTGGATGCCTTTCAGAACAATCATCGGTCGATGAATATCTCATAAAACCATGTTGTAAAGAGTCATCACGTTTTTTATGCCATTTAAAATGTCGTATCATTTCTTCTTTTTTAACGAACACACGACCACTACAATCGAGACAATGAAAATGTTCACGACAACCAAGATCTTTACAATATGAACTACCACACTCTTGACCGCTACTATAACGACGCACGTAACGTGTATAGTCAATTATTGGTTGTGGTAAACCACCTGCTGGAGTTTTTCTACCACTAGGTGTTGTACCACCAGCTGGTGAGCTCAGAAGCGTGTCCGCTGAAACTGGAGACATACTTTGACGAACTAATGCTAAAATAGAAAAAAAAGAAAAGATTTTTCGGTTAGTTATAAGTTTAAAGCAGCGTCATACATGTCATTTTAAATTAAATTTATTTTATAAAAAATAGTATGAAAGAGTATGGAATTTTTAAAACTGTTATTTACAAAACTTTTTTTAAATCTTTTATTCAAAATATTCTCAATGATTCGGTAATTATTATTACTTTTACTTTAAAATTCTGTTTCGCGAAATTTACACTTTTTAATTATTTGCCTTAAAAAAAGTATAAATAAACACTTTAATACCGTTAATATTTTAAATAAAGTTTTTATACATATATAATATTTATGTATTTGAAAATGTAAATAATTATCGAAGGAAAATTATTGTTATAAAATTTTAATGTTAAATTAACATGATTTACAATTTGTTAGTTTCAAGTTATATTGACATTTGATAATTATAAAAAAATTACGAGATAATTTAAAAATCCAAATAAATCTACTTGTTAGTAACCGCACAGACCTCTGTGAAGTAAGAAAGATTCTATATTAACTTGACTATCCGAGTCGATAAAGTCACAGGCATTCCTATCGAGTATTTATCGACGTCGATTCTCCCTTTTCTCATTCGATAAGTTACTCTCCTAGCTACTGTACTACTCGTAAGATAAAAAATTTGATCAGTCGTCCGTCTGGCGTCGCCTCTATCTCTTCTTTCTTTTCTTTCTATACAATGGTCTAACGAAAGCTTGTGGCACGCGAAATTTTGTCATGCAAATTACGAATGCACTAGCCGTTCATCGACCCACGCGACAAAGGCAGACTCTTTCTCTCTCTTTCTTTCTTTCTACTACTATAGCCAAGCTGATTAGTCAGTTTCGTTTTTTTTTTTTCATTTCTTTCTTTATTTTTTCTGTTCTTTTTCTTTTATATTATAATGCATATTGAAGAGTCTTGCATAAGTTGTACGGCGGAAACGAGAAATTCTTGTATGCGGAGTTCAATTTCGACGATCATGAATGCATGTGGTTACTGCAGTTTTTACGCGAATCTATTGATAATTTTGTTTTAGCACACTGTTAAAATAAAAACTATTTTTTTTCACATTTTTTAATCTAACTACAAATGAGAAAACAATTTAATTTGTTTTCAGTTTCAATCAGCATTTTTATGGCAAACTTTATTGATTTCGTATTATCAGAAAATTTTTAATATCCAGAAGAAACAATATGTTAATAAATAAATCAAAAAGAAACGTATGTGGTTTGAAGAATCTCGTAAAAAAATGCGAAAAAAATTCCTCAAGAAACTAATAAGATAATATTTTTCATCGAAAATAAATTGTCGAAAAATTAACGACTGTCCAACAAACTGCAATAAGAAGCTCTCTAAATGTCACTCAAAGCCTCGGATGATGAACCTTTTTTTTGGCTAATTATAAGGCAGCCGGCTCTAGCGTGCAAAATGAAAAAAAAAAAGAAAAGAAAAAGAAACGAGAACGTTTAGCGATTTAATCTGTCTTAAAAATATTTGAGGCTATAAATCCGAAAAGAAAAAGGAGGCGAGAGAATCCTATACAGATGCGGGTTTACAATACATTAGTAGAGACCTTCAAAAATTCATTATGTAGACTTATGGCCGTATAAACATTTTTTTTCTCTCTTATTTTATTGGGCTTGACTATGAAATTTCCGCGAAAATTTTTCAGAAGAAATGATTCGTTTATTATACATCCATCATGGAATTTAAAAATACTTTAAAAAACCTAAATATTTCTACATTCTGATGGTTTTTGTTCTGAACTCGTTTAGCTATATATTTTGTGCATCCCTGTAACCTTGTAAAATAATAAAAAAGCTCGTTCCAAATACTGTTATACGAGAAAATAAAAAAGTAATTAATTTCTTTGTTGGTTTGTATTGTTATTTTAAAGATTGCATATTGTTGAATTTGAAGGTAAACTTGAAGCTTGTTATTTTATTGTGAAAAAAGTATACAATATTTTTCTACAGTTACCGAACAATGCACAATTAAATAAACGTTATAATATCTGAAAATCATTAAAAATATTGATTCAATTTCACTTTCATGGAGGTTTATAAGTATGAAAAAATATAAAATGAAAAAAGGGAAAACAAAGTGCCGACGTAAAGGAAAGCACAAGCAAAAAGTATTAGAGTATTGACTATCATTAAAATTGTAAAAAGGCATCATCTGTTAAAGTTTTCTCATAAAACATATATCCACGCAATGCAAATATATATAATACGCTCTCGGTCGGGTTTTTCATGCATATTAGGTCCGATCAATACAAACGATTATAATATGCAAAAAGGCGCGTGTGTGCTCGCGCATATGCGCCTAATAAACAGTATATATTGCTATAAGATTATATATAGGGAAAAAAGAAAGAAAAATAAAAAAAAGAGGAAAAACGAGCGCCAGTCAGAAGATCGGCGCTATTGATAAAAGCCTATATGTATATACGAGGAGAGAGAGCATTGTTTTGCGACACGCCGTTCAAACACTTCCTTCTCTCTTTTTCTTTGCTGTGTATATATATATGCGCTCACTTCTTGTTTTCTATGCGTTCTTTTGTGCGTGTGTGTGGTATATATACGAACGCAGAACAGAAAGGATCGATCGGGACTTCCGTCGTAAATCGCAAAATTTTCTTTCAAGGTAATTACATGCTTGGGAAAATTGATGAGCCTGATGCCTTTATAGTATGAGTTCAAGTTAAGGTAAATGTATATTTTGCCATCCCCTGACCAAAAGTACCACTTCTCCTCCCGGCTCAAAATCGACGAAGTGGTACTTTTGGTCTGGGTATGACAAAAAATAGCATATTCACCACGGGAGTTAATGAAAAATACCTTAAATCGTATGTTTGTCACCCTCGCCTTCGGCTCGGGTGACAATTACATACGATTTAAGACATTTTTGAAATTAACTCCCTAGGTGAATAATATACTATTATATGAAGAGAGAGATGCGCGTGCTTGTGTTAATTCAAACTGAAGCTTCGCTTATTTAATATGGAATGTTAAACATTATTTTTTTTTATTCTTTTTTCTTTTTCGTGCGAAATTGATTGTTTTCTGCAGGTGGGTTGTAAATAATGTGTTTTATATTATTTATTATTTTTAATATTTAAATGAAATTTTGAAGTATTACTTACGAAAGAAACAAATTAAATATATTCATATTCATTTAATGGTTCTGTACATTTTTTAATGAGCCATAATTTTAGTTTTTTTTAATAAATTCATACAATAGAAATCACAATTATTGAATATACATTGTTATTAATGAAGAACATAAGAGTTTTTTCTTTTAGTAGAATAGGAAGAAATACAGATGACGCTTTTGACAAATGTTTATGTTAATTCAAAAAAATTAGTACGTTAACGAGTAATTAATAAGAAAATGAACAGTCTTGACAAAGGATTAATAATTTATCTTGTAAAAAATCCAAAGACAATAGAACAAAAGTTAAAAATGAAAAAAAAAGGAGAGAGAGAAATAAGACGCGCAATATCGATAAATGAAAACCAGTAAATTATTCCAACAATGCAGTCGATCTACTCCATTTATAAAACATGGCCTAGATATTCAATATTTTTATCGCGTTCACTATTATTATTAAAACCACTATTTTCCATATCGTTTTTCTTTTCATTTATACGCGCTAAGAAAATAAATTGTATACTTAAATAAAAAAAAATGAAAACACAAGAAAAAAAATAAGCGAAAAAAACATTATATATACACATATACATAAAGAAATTTTTTCTATGACGCATATATGCTGGCTTTTCTCGTAATTGGCGTTATACCATAAGCTCTTTTCTCTCTCCCTTTTTTTCGATTTTATCAGTTAAACTTCGCGGAATGTGTTTGCGCTCACGCTTGAGTTTAGATTCTATATGTATAATAGCGCCATAAGATTTCTTATATATATGTATATATATTTTAAAAGGTTTGGTGAAGATCGGGAACGAGATTACGTGCTGTAGCTCGATTAAAATTCGTGCCTTAGAGACACATATAATACAATCTAAGTATTTTCTAGTTGTGTTAGGATGAATTTATTGTTTATTACGGAATTGCTTTTTGGGCTGCTGGTTAGCTGGCTTTTAGATTAAAGTCGATTTTAAAACTGCCCGGATTAATGGGTTTATCTGCAAGTTCATATTTTACGAGGGAATTGAGAAAAATTATCAGCGAGAACTAGATTTTTAATGTGGTAAGTACTTATGACGAAATAGCTTTTTGTAATTGTTCATTTATTATGTTTATACAGATCTTATTAAGGATTTCCCTGAGAAATTTAATTAATTTTCTAAGATATGAAATTTCATACTATTGTTATGCAATTTTTTTTTTAATTTAGATCTTATCAATTAATTTTGAAGTAGAGATTTTTAAAAATTTATTATAAATTAAATATAATAATCAATTAATGTTTTTCGTAAAAATAACATGCATATCACTTTACCAAATTCGGCTTGTCAATTCAAAATGTCATTTTATTTTTAAAGATACATTACACGTACAAACCGTTTTATTCCTAAAGAAGACATCAATAAAAAATCGATGATATATCCCGTGATATTGCGAAATCAACGCGTGCCAGTTAAGACATTTTTACCAAAAATTATTTTGTGTGACATTCCCATGTGGTCTGTTCTCTGTTCCGTTTGACGAGAAATGAAAAACCGCAAGAAACTAAAGAAGATGATGTATATCGAAACGTGCGTGATACCGTTTGAGCGTTCGAGTATCGTCATATAAATATTTAGTTTTTTATTTAATTTTAAGTGGATTTCACGGAAAATGAAAAGTTTTACGGTCCGCAAGGGAATTATGTTAATGCGTGAGTACGCACGCGCCTGTGACTAATGGGAAAAGCTTTTTGAGAGAGACCAATTTTTATATAAGGTTGGGAATGATCGGTATGTACTTGTTTTTTTTTTTGTTGCTTTTGATCGTTTTGAAGAAACTGTTTTTGAGGAAAGAAAGATGATGGATCGATTTGTAGTGTGTTTTTAGGTGGAACTATGTTGTGTTCAATCATTAAAAATATAGATTTATTTTCAAGAAAGGATGTTATTTCTGATGTTTTGAATTTTTATTTTATTAACGATATTTTTTCTATTATACATTATTGTTTAAAAAAAAACCAAGTGAATATTTTTTATGAATTTATTATATTACGCAATTTTTAATCATTTGATATAAATATATCATTTTTATAAAACACAAATTATAGATAAAAGTAGATTTGAAAAGGATTCCGATTAGAAATTCTTTAGCAATATATTTTTTGCTTCAAGAAACCTCCCACAATCAGTTCCCATTCTTCTTTTTCTATTAAAAAAAAAAAGATGAGAAACATAAAGCTCATGTAAAAGAGTAGACTACGAGGACGCGTGCTTTGCTTTTGTTTGTACGAACAGTCCTTTTTTCCATAAATTTTTTTCGCGAATATGTTCTACCTGTACAATCGTTTACTTTCTTATATATACGTACGTGCATAATACATCTGAAAAGAAAAAAAAAAGAAGGGAGAATGAGAAGAGATTTCTTTTTTTGGTCCCCAACTGTGTGTGATTCCAAGAAACGCGAGAGAGGATATGCGTTATGGGTTGGTAAAATCTTCTCCTCCCTCTTTCTTTTTTTTTTTCTGTTTTTTTTTTTTTCAAGAGGAACAAGTTTTTTGGTATATATACACGAAAAATTGTTAAATATCGCTTGTTTGTTGGAGGTATGAGGCGCGAAATCGAATCGCCTTTTGCTTATTTTTCGGAGGAAGCTTTATAAAAATTTAGTGTGATCAATCGCGATGTTTTTCTTTATATATATACACGTATACTTTGGCCAATGACTTTAGCTTTCTTTTTCGTGCTTGAAACTGGAAACGCTTGTGGGATTAATGTGGAGGGAGGGTTTACCTTTAGCTGAATTTTATCAAGAAAGAAAGAAGAGGAAAAAAATGTATATATATAAATGAATTTAATTCGAAGAAATATTTATTTTATGTGCTCGTTTGTTTGCAGCTGAAAAAAGATTTGTATTTTTGAAAGTTATAATTATTTATCGGGATTTCGAAAACATTTTTCATAATTAAGGAAGAACGCAGAATCTTAAAATATTAATCAATGCTGTCTTAATTTACATTAAAAAAAGACATGAATTCAAAATTAATAAAATTAAGATCGATAAAGGTGGTATACAAGATAAAAATTTTGAAATAAAAATTAAATTTGATCCAAAACAATGTTTTAATTATTCAATTTTTTTCTCTAAACTCTGAATGCAAGTCTTACCGTTATACTTGAACATTGACCAACTTCTCTTAAAAGTTCAGTAAAATGCTTACATTATAAAAAAAAGCCATACACATAAACGCCAGTATGCGAAACACGAGAGCAGCCATATCGAAAAAAGGAAAAAGAAAAGGAGTACGGGTAGACGAAGGATTGGTATTATATGCCTATATACCAAAAAGCGTGCTTACGCGTGTGTGCACTGTTCTTCCTTGGAATTGAGAAGCACAAGCGCACACATTTTTCGAGCGCGGAAAAAAGAAATGAGATTAATGCGTCTTGGTATATAAGCACGGAGCGAAGAAGGAGCAAACTTCTTTTTTAGCATTAAGGATTCTCAGGCTTCGTTTTTAAAAATAAAAAAGAAAAAAAGGAGAAAAGATTTCGCGACTTTTTGGATTTGATTTAGTGGTAGGCTTTCAAGTTGTTATCGATAGCTTATTATGACCTTTTTTGGACGGATAAACGTTGAGAGTTTAAAGCGTTTTCGAGGAAATTTTTATATGTGATGTCGCAAATGTTGTACATATTTATCATACTGAATGGATATATATATATATATTTTTTTTTCCGAAGGAGGTATTTTAAATGCTCTTTTGAGCTATGTAAATTTAGTTTCTGAAATAAATAATTCATTTAATAAGCATTGTGCTAGGATATGAATATTTCAAAAGAATGGATTCAATAATGCATTGTAATCAAATGGCTAAAAAAAATCTATATATATTTAATACAGCATTCTGACGCAAAAGCATTAATATTTTTTGCAAATCCTTATATACCGTGGCATCGAGTATTGTAAAAAAAAATTTCTATAATCAACTAATAGTAAAAATGTTTGAAGCAACCAGTATAATCAATTTTCATCCTGAGAAACAACGATATTAGCATAAACAAGCTCTGTTACAGGTTACGAATAAGAAAAAAGTAAGAAATAAAAAGAGGAAAAAGAACAAGTCTAGTGAATCGAAAAAATGACTTATTTTTGCATAAAACAAATTTATTCCACAAAACAAACGTTTCCTTAGCAATACGCTTGTGCAGAAAACAAAAGCATCGTAAGCAAGGAAGACTTGCTTTACATAAACTGCTCTCTTCTTTTCTCATTTACCTATAGCCTCGAGATCTTTCTCTCTCTCTGTGCTCTCTTGCGCACGCGGCCTTTAAGAATCAGGCGAACGAAGATAAAAGAGAGAAGAAGAACGAAAGAGGTAGAACGAAATGCCACCCACGCGTATGTGCGCATTATATACGCAAAAGAAAGAATCCACTGCTGAATTTTTCTTATTTCTTTTCTGTTTTTATTATTTTTTTTATTTTTCATTCGCTATCCCTCGATATATAAGCACAAAGTGAAGAAAAAAAAGAAACGTGACGGGGCTTAAACGAGGTAAATCTTGAAAAATATGAGAAATCACGCGTATATGTATTTTTTTTTTCTTCAGCGCTGGCCTTTCTCTCCCTTCGGAAATATACCCCTTTTTTATATATTATATCCAACATCAGTATCGCCAAACGTAAAAAAAGAGAAGGAAGGGGAGGCTTTAAAATTTTTCAAAAAGCCGATGTCTGAAAAGGTCTCCTCTGAATTCTTTTTTTATCATTTAATCCCAGGGCTGCGGGTCTCTGAATAACCCTTTATATCGAAAGGCTTCTCTCTCTCTCTCTCTTGCTCTACTCAACATCACGCACACACTTATGTAACAACACGTGTGAGTATAATGCAATATTAAGAGTAGAGCCCGCTGCGTTGTGTGTATATATGTACGTACGTATGTATATATGTTAGGTCTTATACGAAAAAAGGATCCATTCAACTGTTCTCTACATTTTCTCTTTTTATTTTTCGTCAGACCTAAATACCGAAAAAAAAGGTTTTTATAACGGACTTGATGTAAGTTCGATGGTCCTTGTCACAACATTGTTTCCGGAAAAATGCCCCTTGCTAACTTTAATTTTTCGCTAACGTGCATAATGTACTTAGCGAATGCACATGTGCTCGTGTTTAAAGAAGAAAAAAAAAATATGGGAGAGAGGGGCAGGTGTGCGCGAAATTTCAGCTTAATAACCGTTTCGCTACATATATATATATATATATACACGTATGGGCTATCGGCTAACTGACTAAAGCCATCTCTTCTCTGTTTTTCATTTCTCCCTTTACAATTTTTATTTTATTTTTTACTTCACGCGTATACCGAAGTCTCGAGTGTTGCCACTCTCCATTTCGGGCTCCAAAATTATTACTTTTTTGCAATATGTATGTACACGTACACGCTTGTATGATGAAAAAAATAAGTACGCTTTTTCTCTGTGAATATGTTGTAGAAACGAAAACAAATTCAAAGTGTAATATGTAATAAAGTATGCCATGTGTATGAAACTTTTCAGTGAGTCTTATATAAGTTTGTAGTTAGCTTTGTTGGAATTGAAAAGAGAGACTGATTAAAAAGTAGAATATACTTTAAAACTGATTTTTGGCAATATTTAATTGAGTAATATATATATGTGTGCATGTATGAATGATATTTTGAACAGATTTAATAATTCAATGTATACATTGTAAGTTTTATTTATGGATTATGCTTTATGGACATAATTGTGTAACAAAATGTTAAAACTAGGTTTTTTTTCGCTTAATCTTTTTCTAAGCCACGAATGAAATAAAAGTATAGCATGATATTTTTACAATATATTGTATGAAAAGAAAGTATTTTTCAAGACTTATTTCGGTTCTCCGATTTTCAACATACATGTCCATTGTCTCCGAATAATAGCTTTAGAGAAATTCAATTATATTCACATGGAACCCCCACTCGATTATAAAATTGTTTGAAAATCCCTTATAAAAAAGGGTTCTCCTTCATTACACAAAAGAAAAAATTGCGACAACAGTGCGTGCGCCTCGTTTCTCTATTACTTTAATCTTCTTTTTTTTTTTTTCTCTTGCGCGCACATGCAGGGACAAAAAATTATTTTCGTCTTCCACCAAGGAGAATCTTGGAAAAGACTAACGCGTAAGCGACGAAAATTGCAGTGAAACTATTCTCAGAGTGTTAGTGCTAAACTTATTGTCTCTCTTGACGCGAGAGTCAAGTTTATTTCTGTCAAAATTGCATTATGGGCGCCATTTCCCCACCCGCAATGTCTTTTCTAACTTTCATCCATTTAACACCTTAGTAGCATAAGGCTTTTGTACATATGAGTTAAGAGAAAAGACTTTTCGTCATCTTGTTCTCTTTCGAGTCTTGTACGCTTGTGCTAATTGTCTTCTTTTTTTGAACCCAAGGTATTTTAGAATTTATGCGAGATGATTTAAGGATATGGCGCTTAAATGAATTTTAGGTTATTATTATGAATGAAATGCTGATTTTTCATCATTTCCTTTTTCCCTTGGATAAAATTGTATAATTAAATAGATGCACTTGAAGTTTTACGAGGCATGACTTCAAAAAGAAGAAATAAAAAAACGAAGAAATGAAGATGGAGAAAATACCTCATAAATCTTTGTTGCGATATAGCAATAATTGATGATTCATTGAGAAGCAAACAATTTGTTTTCTTCAGTTAAAAGCACTTTTGAATTTTATTTTTTTTTCATTTTTCGTTAATCCGAAGTCAATATTTACAACATCCTCTCTCCATTTCGAAAATAACCTGAAATTATAAATCATTTTTCGAATCTAGAAAAATCTGGTAAAAGTATAAACAACTCAGCACTGACTAATAAAAAATAAAAACAAAGCTACCAACAATAAATTAACATCTCCCTCGCGTCATTAATCGACTCGCATGCGCGCATACGTATACAAACAAATGCCAAAAATCAACGAAAAACCCTTTTCGAAAAAGTTGCTCGTAAATCTCAAGCTCGGAGGATCGATAATTGATGATTCCGGCGCTATAAGATGAAAAGAAGAAGTATAGAGTAAATGTAAAAAGGGAACATCTCAACATCTTTTGACCACGCCATTCCTATAGAGAGAGAGAGAGAGAGAGCTAAGGGCTCATTATAATTAGTGCGCTTGGCCTTTCTTATAGAATATATCTATGAATGCGTACATATATGTGTATATATACGCAAAGCAACAACGAAATTTATAGCAAAGCCTCTAGGGATATCTTCCTTTCTTTCTACTTCTTCTTCAACTTCTTCCGAGTCGATTATTTTTCTTTTTATTTTCTTCATTTCACGAATTAAATTTTCTGAGCTCAAGCAAGCGCGGCTCGTTTGATTTAACGACTCCATATCCTGAGCTAACTTGGAGCACCAATGATATTGGGATTCTATATATCGTAAAGCTACTCGTAAGCACAAGAAAAAAGTTCCATATGTATATGTCGTATATCCGCTAACGCTATACGCAATTTGAATAAATCTCATTTATTGTCCCGCGGCTCTTTCTGCATTTGCGATTCGAATTCAATGCATACGTGTGTGTGCGTGTGCAAGGGAAGCGATGAGATGAGAAAAGACCATGTACATAAGGGAGTTTGCGTTTTATATAAAGAATTACGACAAATTGTTGTCGCTATACATGCATGCGTACATATTTTTTTATTGTAACATGTCATCTGCTCCCGGGCATCCGACTCGAAACGCCACCTATGAATAATTTTGCCGTAAGGGATTTTTCGAATGCGGAAGATGATTTTGCGATCTTTTATTCCTTTTAAAATGTACACGTCAAATCTGCGTGAATTATTAGGTGTTAAAGTTATGTTCTAACATAAATGCGGAGATATAAATTAAATGTTATTCTTTTTCGTTTTTCTATTTCTACGGTATTTTTAATTTAAAAACGTAGTTACGTTGCAGCTGGCCAATGAAATTAGAATCTGGCATTATAATAAACGCAGATTCAATTAAATGCGCAGACAGTGAAACGGTACTCATCAATTTACCACATCAAATTTAAATAGTCTAGCAAACAAAATTGAGCTTTCAACTATTAACGCTCCCACCCTTCTGCATCCCATATAAATTGATAGCAACTTAAGCCCTGTATTATTGTCCTTACAATAATAGCACTATAAACCCTTCGATTTTTCAGTTCTTTTCAACAACTTGACAATCGTCCGTTAATTAAATATGTCGATTAACGCAAACTCGAGTCTCCGTGTACACAATGACATTGAATAAACAACAAAATAAAGCAAAAAAGAAAAGAGATGTAAAAAGAAGAGGTATAAGGAAAACGATGTACCGCGTGCGTCCTCGCTTCGACATTTAATTGCTATACGGGCCGCCACGTGCCAAAGTATACGCGTCAATGAAAAACTCGTCTTTATGTCGCTTTTGATTTTATACTGTAAGCCGACCGCTGTAATGTTGTAACAAGTCTATGGTTAAGAGTACTTTTATTTTTAATTTAATAAAATATCATCAAAAGATGTATAGTCATGTATATATTTTTTTATTTTTTAAAAATAATATAGAAATTAAAATAAACAAGTTGTAATATAGATGTACAGTAGTCAGCTAAAGTAACAGCTAAATAACCTAATATTAATTTGTATGAATTACTTTTTAATAACCCAATCAACAGAAAAGTTTTTAAAAAAATCACGAAGAATCATAAATTTTGTTGAAGAATAAGCAAGAAAATAACTATTATTACACCTAGAAAACATCGTGCAGCTGAAGCCGTAAGCTGCTCGACGTAAAGTCTGAGATTTTAAAAACTTGATTACGCGCCCATATATAAGTATATATATATATATATATATACACGAGCAAGAGAAAGCGAAAACTCAGCGATCCGAAAAGAATGCGCCCGGCCTTGACAAGCTTTAGCGTTTTACTTGATGACGTCGCGCAAACCACCCGCCCCCTTTGGTATAACCCCTTTTTTTCCGGAACATGCGCGCACGCGTATATTTCGCCTGTATTTCTTTCTCTTTTCAACAATTTTTTTATTTCTCCGCCCCTTTTTTTCGCGCGCGGGGGATGAAAAAGTTCCCCCGAAGTAGTGTGTGTGTCGCATCCTTGAAAAAATAAGCAGAATATACACAGAAAGAACCCTTTCGAATAAGAGAATTCAAATCTGTAAAAAAAAAAGAAAGTAAAGGGGATGTTTTGAAAAAAGAGGAAGCGAAGAGATGAATTCGATAAGTAAAGGGAGAAAATTGGTAGAGACAGAAAATAAAGATAGTTACATAAGCAATGTGTTGAAAAAGAAAGAGAAAAAAAAAAGAATTCGAAGGGGAGTAGAAGCGGGCTTTGTTCCTTTTTTTTAAGTCATACTTTTTTAATACAGTCTATATTCCGCGGGCGGAATTTCATTTGACGCCGTATTCGCTTCTACTATGCAGTATACCGCTGTCAAAACATAGAAATCCGAAGCGCACGCGCGCGCGCCCAATTTTCCAGAGCCGCGAACTTTTAAGCCTCCCATCTGTCGCGAGAGAATAACATGTCCAATTTGGTTTAGTTAAGGAAAGGGGTTACTTTATATACATGTGATTTATACACGTGTATCGTTTCATACGATCGCTCAATTATATACTCGCCAAAGTATAGTAGAAATATAAATTTTACACCGTAATATCCCTTCTTAGATTTTTTGCCATACGACTGCATTATGAGAATGGCTTTTTTATTATATTCAATATAAAACCAGATCGATTGGGTAGTGTTTGGAAAATATTGAAATCTCTATTAGCTTATTGGCACTGCAGTGTATACATGTAGAAAATAATTGCTTTTGATGCTGATGTGGGTACATTGTTGCGACATTGCTATTGTACATTACTACACTTCATTATTTCATACTTAAGACTTTGACTTTATTTTCAACATTGATTTATTATGAATAATATTATTTTCTTTTTAAGATTAAATTGTTTAAATATTTCGATAATTTTTTATTTAAGAGAATATTATTTAAATGTAGATTTGAAAAAAAAGTAAATAGTTTGAAAAATTTAAAAGACGAGAGTATAACGTTAAATAACTGAGAGTTGGAACGAAGTAAAACGAAACGAAACGAAACGATTTAATCAATCCTAAAGCAAGGACTATTCTTGAACTTATTTACATCGACAGTTCAATGGATACAATGCCTAAACGAATCGCAAAACCAAACTGCAAGGGAGAAAGAGAGCGTGAAACATTTCCGAACGGTCATTGCTATTAGAGTTAGCGCGCGCCACATAGATATTCGCGCCATAGGAAAAACGCGGAAATCGAAGAAACACTACTCACTATTGGCTCTTATACCTTTTACAAATCTTTTGTTTTTTCCCTTACTAATACCAAACGAGAGACGAGATCGAAAAGAGTCTTCTTTAAAGCTTTATATTCTTTTGCGATGAGGTCAAAGACACTAAAGCTCAACGATCGCACACACCACCACACCACCTTTGATCTATTTTAGAGATAACAATGTGCCGATCTTTCGAAAATAAAATCCTGCTAGAAATATACTGCTACTATGTTTTTTCTAATGCTAGATCTTCTATGGGCTCTTCTTAGACGATTTATATAATTACGATATTCAGTGCGTAAATAAAATACAAAACAAACATCTTTCATTCTTATTTAAACAAGAAAAAAACATAAATTTAAATTCTTTCTCAATTTTAGTTAAGAAATTCCACAATCTTTTAAAAACATAAAAAAGCAACTAATATGAAACTCTGCAATGCTGCAACAAATTCCTACAAAGACCTGCACACAATCGAATACACATCCCGATCTGAAAGATCAGCTTAATTTGTAGTGACGTCGTGGAAGGAAAAGCCGCATCATAATCGTCTCTATTGATGTCTCATGCGCACATTAATCCCCCTTTATATACATTCTAAGAGGAAAAAAAAATCCTCCAATGATTCGAATAATACACAATACAACTCATGTCAAAAGGTACAATTATTAAACGTCGGAAACTTCTTCGCGCAATGATTACGATCGACTTGGTGTATCGGTATATTAAATGACTCGACGGGATATTTGCGATTGAGAGAAGAAATGGAGAAGGTGATTGGGATAATAAAAGGTATATTGGAGTTTTTAATCTTTTCTGCGATTCATTCATGTTTCGATTTAGTTATCCAATGGAGTCTTTCAATTTTTTTCATTTTCCTATTATCAATAGTTTGTTAGAAAAAATTTTTTACTCATTTTTTATGTATAAAAAAAATAATATTTTCAATTTTATTTAAAATATTAAAATTATTATAAAATCGAATATTATCTTTAATATTTTGATCTTTTTAAATTATCTATACTTAGAGAATTAGATAAATTTTTTTCTATTCCAGAATTAAAAGCAAAGGTGCATTAACCTGAAGGCAACAAAGTTAAAAAGTAAATCCAGAATTCGTGTGTTTTTTGTATTTTTTTGTTCGTTAGTCTAGTCTCTTAACCTATGCAGGGTTAAAGAGGAATCAGAAGAATAGTGGGGAAAAATAAGTGTCGAGATGTATACGACGACTCGAGGTACACTTATTTGATGGCATCTCAGGATCGATGCTATTTTTCACTCAACTGTGTCTAGCATTGGCAGCTTTGCTGCTTGATTTCGAAAGGTTCCTAAACTTAAAACTCTTTTACTCTTTGGCTCGTCGACAATTAAATTTAGAATATTTTTTAAATTTCTCCGATTCCACTTGAATGATTTGGCACCGGGGCAAGCCACTCAATACCTAATACCAACACACGTACATCCAGTTAACTTTTCTTTCTTAAGAATTGTTTTATTTTGCGCAGTCTTAAAAACTTTTTTGTCAAGCGCGAAATAACAGAGCCACAAAATGAAAGCTATGCATGTATGCGAGCGTGTATGGAACTGCCGTTAAAATGAAATGAGAAGAGAGAACCGAAAGAGGATCTTAAAGAGCTCCCTTAACTCGAATTACCAAAAGCTCCGAATGTACAAGAAGCGTAGGGACGAGTTAAACGTTCCACGGCGTGTTAAATCAAAGAAGAGCGAGAAACGAGAAACGAGAGAAACTGCTGCTCTCCAACAGTGGAAGAAAGGCAATAACGCGCGAGAATGCAGAATGATGGAAACGTATATATGCATGTGAGCCCTTTTTTTCTTTCTTTTTTCTTTTCTCTTTTATTATTCTTATTTTTTTGTAAACTGCCAGTAGTACTTGTCTCTCACAAACGTTTTCGTGATTATACTCTGGAAATAGTCAACCGGATGCTTTAGCCCAACCCCTCGCGAAGAGAGACTCAAGAAACAAGTAAGCAAACGACCAAATGTCCGCAAAATGTTATATTTCGCGTGTAAGTATAAAGCTTCTTCTTCTCGCGTGCAGTTTTGCCTCCTCTATATGTATATATTTCTGGCTCTTTGAGTAAAGAAATTTCAAGCTTTTTCCTTTCTTGCCATGTAAAGAAAGCACGGGAATTCCCATACAGGGGAAGGCCATCTTCTTTTTACTTTTGTTACTCTAAAGAAATATTTTTACATGAGTTTTTAATTTTTTTAATTTACTTATTTACGAATTTCATATCAAACTATTTCATTTTACTATTAAAAATTTTAAAAATCAAACTCATTTTGCTTCGATTAAAAACATCTAACCCTATTTTATATTAAAAAAAAAAAGTTTCGTTCTAAAACGATTAAAGTTTGAACAAAGATTCATCTCTCTAACAATCATTAACGCACTATCCTTCAAAAGCACCCTTCCCATCTTATATCCTCTTCTTTTTTTCCCTTCCCTCCTAAACTAATCCTAAAAATTTGAATACGATTTAGTAATCGCTATCCCCTTACCAATACACGGACAACAACAAAAAAACCTAATTCTAAAACCCTCAATTGCTGAATAAAATCTTCTATACTATTCTCCGGAGAATAAACTCCCTTTGGTAAAGACAAAAAAAAAATAGTAGAAAACTTCACGCCCCCATAAACTCAACACAAGACAGTAGTACGTAGTATTGAACGAAGAAGAAGAGTGTGGTATAATAAAAGTGAGAAGTTTTGTATTTATAAATAAACGTACGTATATATGTGTGTATAAGCGCGAGAACGCGTGACCCGCATTTCGTTATTATTGTATCCGGCTAAAGTATATGTATGTGTGCTGTTCTAGTACCATTGACACGTTCGCTAACACGAGACAGAGAAAGAGAGAGAGAGAGAGAGAAAAAAAAGATAACGAAAATGTAGAGCGAACCTTGATTGAGAACTGCTCATACGGAAAAAAATTTATGCATTTAAAGAACGCGATCTTTGTTCAACGCTCGAAACTCGATGGATAATTTTAGTTTTTTTTTTTGCGATTGTTGTTGTTTCAATATTGCAACATAAATTAACTCCGTTTTCGAGGATTTTTTTTGGAGTTTAAATTTAACATATTTTTTTGTCTGAAAGTTAGATGTATCTTATTCTTTAAATAAAAGTAATTAGATAGACGTTTTTCATCCCAAGTAAAATTTCCAACGAATAAACTTTAAAGTTTAACTAAATAAACAAGAAATCCAAAAGCATTCTTTCGTATCTATTAAATTTTCAAAGTAAAACGTAAACTTAAATTTTAACTTTAGGCTTTAAGGTGGAAAACGTATCTACGTCAACTTCAGCAACTTCGTCAGATAGAAATAGATGGAAATAGCAAAAGTCTAAGAGTAAAGTGAAAGAGAGAAAGACAGAGGTAGAGAAAGAAAGAGAGAAATAGATGTTTTAAATACGAAAAATAAGAAATAAGAGAAGAAGAAGAAGAAGACTCGGCTCGTTGACTGACGGATGCCAGTTTCGAGGAGGAACGCGCAAAAGCAACGAGATTGCCAATCGTTTCCGGTCGAGATCGCACACTCTTGGCTCGCTATATTAACTTATGAGCCTTAGGAAAACTCGATTTTCATGAGAAATTTCACACCTCATGTTACTTGAAATAAACAAGATTTATGAAAATTATTATGTTTCATGCAATATTGTATATTTTTAATTAATTTTAAAATTCTTTGATTTATGCAAAAATAAATATTGAATAGTAGTATTTATTACAATAGGCATAGATAACATAAATTTACATAATTAGCATTAAATTAAATGAATAAATCATTGGTACTTTTTATATGAAAACATATAATTTAAGTATTTTTTAAAGTCCAAGAAACAATTACGATTTCAAGTATTACTAGGACACATAACACAATCAATTCATCTTTACATAATCGCGCAACGAACGAGAAAAAAAAAAGCTCTAGCCAACTATAAATTTTCCGGCACACTTGTGCACGTGGCGCCTGTATAAATAATACACAATAATCATTTCTAAGAGTCAGCGCCAGATATCGAAAAAAAATAAACGGAAAAAGAGAAAAGGTTGATTGCACAAAGCCGATAATAATCATCTTTCTTAAAGTAAAAGCCGTTTAAAGAAAAAAGAGATGAATGTTTGCATCAACAATCGTTTGAACGTTGCAGATGAAAGCAAAGATGTGTATGCGATCGAGAAAACACATCTATTATTGCACATCCGCTTTAAAAAGAAGAACAGTGCGTTTAGTATACGATTGTCGCGCGCACCTTTTTTTTTTGCTATTGCTAAAATTAACGGGTATTCTAAGCCCATACAAATCTCTGCTTTTCTTCGTGCTATACTGTTTTTCTAAGACTCGATTATGCAAACGCAGTTTTTCCTTTTCAATTATTTTTGAGAAATCGTAGAGATGTAGAAAAGAAAGTGATCGATATTCTAAATTATTTATGATATTTATTTATAAATTTTGTACCACGATTTTAATTAAAAGAAAAAATGTTGAAAGTTTACAATGATTTTAAATGTATGCTTAAAGATAAATTGTTCAGCAAAAATTTCAAATTTTTTAGCAAGTACATTATTTTATTTTATTTTAATTTTTACTTAAATCCCAGAATTGATAGCATATGAATAGATGTATAAGATTCTTTAAATACAATACAGTGAAATCAATGAATATGCGATTTTCCGTAAATCTAAAAAGGAAGAAAAAAAATAAAAATAAAATTTTTTTCGCGTTTGCTATTCGCGAGTCTTGGTTAAACGAGTTGGTATTAAGTCGCGATGCAATCCAAATCTAAATCTAAAACTATCCTCACGCGCATTGCGGGATGATCAAGCTTGAGTTATTTGGCAAATAAAAAAGATGCCGTGCTCAAAACGCAAAATAAAAATTACGAAACACACATAGAAGAAGAAGATGTTCTTCTCTCTCGTTTCTTCATCTTTAAACTTACTAGAACACAAGAAGAAGCTCTAGTTTTGGCCCCTGGCTTGCAATACACACTCCTACATAAGAGAAGCTTTTTTAAAACTATTGGCCCCGATTGGACCGTGATCGAGGAAAAAAACAAAATAAGCTACTATTTGGCAATCAACATCGTTTACCTTACCTCTCCCGGCCTCGAAAACGACTTGTGGAAATCGATCGATCTGCACATTACACGTTCCTCTTAAGCCTCGAAATAACAAAATAAGTCAACTGTCGCGACGATCAACCTCCTTTTTTCTTTACTTTTTTACTACAATTTCAAATTTTTATTCTACATCAGCATCATTCGCTTTTATCGTTTATTTTCTTAAACGTAATTTTCAAATTCAGAGATTGCCATTTAAAAGCTATACCAATAAACTAAAACTGTACTCAAAGTCAGTCGTAAAACTTCCTAAAACTCACAAACTTTCTTCAGGGAAAAATAAACGAAATTTTAAAAGCATCAATTAGCGAATTATAGTGCAAGAAATTCGGTTATATAGCACATCGAGAACACATCGAGAGCGCACACGAAAACCAAGAAAAGAGACGAGAAACCTAAAAAGATACACGGATCTTCCCATGCAAGGATATAAAGCAAACAAAAAGAAGAAGAAAAAAATCAAGGGAGCAAGCATTCGATCTTCTTGAGTTTAGCCCCACCCTTTTACAGTCTATTAATTAGCCTGCACGACGTGCTTTTCTCTCTCTCTCTCTCTCTCTCTCGCTCTTTTACTCTTTTTCTCTTGGGTTAATTTACTTTGCGCGGGAGAGATATTTTTGTTTCGGGTGCAAGGGTAACAAAAGAAAAGAAAGAAAAAAGTCGATCTCGTTTGATTTTTATTTTATTTTGTTTTTTCTATTAATTAAAAGTACGAAAGTTGTAAGGGGTTTTCAAAAGGATTCACACGAATTAGGAAATCGATAAAAGGGCTATGTTGATTTCGATGCGGGGGGTTCTCTCGACGATTCCTTGAATATATTATTTCTGACCTGAATTCTATAGACTTGTGGGTGGTAAATTAGGTTAAAGGGGAAAGTTTTCAGAATAATTAAGTAACTTGGAATTTTAAGATTGCACGAGCACTAATGCAAACTTTTAATTATTTCAGCTGTTGAGGAATATATAGAACCAAATCTATTTATACTATCATTATTATTAATTAAAGCTTTATAAAAAATTATTTATTTTATTCGATTATTATCTAAAAATTTCTATCTAATAGTCATTTGCTCATTCTTTACAAAAGAAAGCAAGAAAAAAAAATAATTTTTTCACAAACGAAAGCCGCACTTAAACCAATAATACCCATGTATATAGAAAAATTCGGCAAAGAGCCCTTTGAGTCCGCGAAAAAAAAGAAAAAAAAAAACTAAAAATTATCGTTCTCAAGAGTAAGCTATTTGTCAAGGCGCGCGGAGGCAACAGCTGCATGCTCCGCTGGGGGCTAATTGAATTATTAGGTCGAACTCTCTCTCTCTCTCTCTTTGAGCTCGCGCGCGTTCGAGGATTTAATACGTGTACTTGCTTTTGCCTTTGCAATCTACAAAATTAATCTTATTGAAATTGCTTTTCAATGCTTCTGGGGAGTACATTATTTTTTTTTTTTCTTTATTTTTTTTCCTAAAAGGCTATATATAAGTTGGCTTAGATTTTTGTTGTTGTTTTATATGTGTATTGAATTGTATATAGCTTTGTTATTTTTCAATGATGCATTATTTATGTACATGTATGTTTTTGTATTAACGATTTATGAAATTGAAATAATACGGAGGTTAAGTACATGATATTATTATTTGAAAATTATGTTATTCTTGTTTATTGGACATGCTTTTAATGCTCTGCTGTTGAAAAATTTTATTTTATTTAAGACATGCCTTGCAACCGTTCAAATTATTTATTTCTAAAGAAAATTTCATACCGATAAATAGAATCGATTGTTAAGATTGAAATATAAACACTGTTGTAAGTATTATATGGATAGAATATATAGATACTTTTATTATATAAATAAAGTTACGAATTCTCTGTATAATATTGATATAACTAAGCTTAGCTTATTTTTAGGTCCATATTATCAACAGAGTATATTGCATTTGGCTTTCAGCTTTATTTCGAAAATTAAAGTATTTTTTCTTACATAAAATTATGAAGAATTAAAAACTAAAAAAAGTAATTGATCAATATATTTGAAGTTATAATAAAAATGAACATAATAAAGAGTTCAATAGTCCTACCAATAACCAGACGAATAAAAGAAGGCATAACCGCGAAAAAGAATAAAGGAGAATGAAAGACTCGACAACTGAGAGATGAACCGAAAAAGCATCTCGCGTTTGGCATATTTCGTTCTTCTAAAGAGATATTGCAAGCGGGAGGTCGTGTCCGATCTAGAACGAAAAATCAAGTTTATATATATATATAAGTTGTCATTCCACATACTTATGGTATAGCCTGTATATTCCTTTGAGAGAGAGAAAGAAATGAAATTTATTTTTCAAATACATATACGATGAGTTATACAATAATAATTCACAAAAATTATATCTTGAAATAAACGATAATGTTTCGAGAGAGCAAAGAGATGCCTTTTTGAGAGTACGGGAGTACGTAACTCAAGGAGTAATTGGATGCTTGGAGAATTAATAAAGTTTATTAGGCTATTTACGACTCTTTCTTTTTTTTTCAATTTTTCATGATTATAGTTTAGATCGTTAAATCTTTCTTTTTGAAATTAAAATTTTGCAATGAAAAAATTTATTATCAAATTCATATTATTTATTCTTTTTCCTTATTCGGAAAAAAATATCCGAAAAATAATATTTTTTCGCGTAATTATAAAATATTTGATGATAAAAGTAAGAAATTGTTGGAGTATAAATAAAAAGTAAAATCGTTAATCAAGTATTTTGGCTTACAAAGAACAATTCGTTAATTACCGCGAGGCATATATACACGCTCGGTCTATAAAGAAAGAAAGTTGACCGTCTCGAACGAAAATTCCTTTTTAGCTTTGAGCCAGACGATTTGTAAGAATCTCATTCGTCTCGAAATGCCTTGCAAAAGAAGCTGGAGGAAGAAGAAGGGAAGAGAAGTTTAAAACTTCTCACGGATAGTCAAAGTGCGGCGCTTATAACGATGACAATGCAGTCGTATTATAGGACAAGCTTTTAGATATAAGCAAAAAGATGTTCTTCTTAAAAGCCACTCCTTGTAGTATTCGAAATTTTTATATTTGAAATTTATTAGTACCCTAAAAGAAAAGAGAGAGAGAGCAAAAGGAAAGGCTTCTTAATTTATCGTTCCTCAGAGTTTTTATTAATTTCAAGTCGTTTGAGAATCGACGAGGGGGCCGATGAACCATCTTTGTAATTCTTTTCTTCTCTTCGGATTGCTTCGTTTAAATTTTTTTCTTTTTTTTTTGTTTTAGATTTTTCGTTCTTCTTCTTTTTCGACAACTCAGAAGGATTTTTCATTGCTGTCTTTGGTTGTTGTTACTTTCTTCGGTGCTCTTAATTATTTGAGCCTCATTAATTAACTCTTGACGCTGCATGCAGTGAACATATATTTTTTTATTTATTTCTTACTTGTCACTGATAATTTTATTTTTGAATCATGCATTTAAAAACTACATTATATCAAACTTAATAACATTAACATTTATATTTATTATTCAATTTTTTCATTCCAGTAAATAAAAACAAATTGCAAAAGCGTACATCTATATCAAATGAATATCATCGCCAAAAACATAATCTGAGAAATACTAAACAAAAAATGAAAACGTTAGTCCAGCACTGCTTCATATAAAGCCTCTTGAAACTTAGCATAGAAAAAAAGGCTCTTATACTTTTTATCCTGACGTTAATACTCGTTAAATCGAAAAGTTTTGTCGGTCTATGTGCATTGTTTACGAAAAGAAAAAAAAAACTTGTATATACACACGCGCGAGTACGCAAGTGATCCTGTTTGAAAGTTTCAAATGAAGCGTGAAATTCGTTTCTTTTTTCCCTTCAAAACTTTACCAGCCCCTAGAATGAGAAAAAAAAAGTTTCGCGTCATTTTTATTTCTAAATATATTCGAAGGGCTAAATTTATATCTGTAACTATATAAAGTTATGGACTTTTTTTCTTTAGGTTTTAAAATCAATATAATAAAGAAATAGACATAAGGATTTCCGATTCGCGTATTATGGCATTTATGAGTAGAGTGTATATGTATATAGATATATGCGAGCGATATATAAAGTGCACGAGCTATAAATCGACGGCAAGCAAGCGCGTGACGTACTAACGAGTCTACTACTTCTAAGAGATCGTTTTATATATCACAACGTTGGCTATGCGCTGTGCTATATGGGCTTATTATTATTGGTCTTAGAGGCTTGATAATGCTTCCACTGTGTAAGTAATAGGGAAACATTTGTACGTTTAACTTTACTCTCGTTTTGTGAGAAACAAGCTTTTTAGCGATGATTAACGCTTGTTTATTAAAATTATAATTAAGACACTACTTTAATGTGTAATTAAATTTGAAAAAAATGTAATGAATCTGATTAATTAATTTAAAGAATAAATTCACTTAATATTTCTTTCTTAAAATAAGATAATTTTGAAAATATCGGGTTAATAAAAACATGAACATAACTCAGGCGAAAAGAAAACAAACAAAAAAAATATCTTCCCAAAAATCATTAAAAATCCACTACTCACTCGGCGAATATTACGTTTTCGACATAAATCATCATTCTGCACGAAAACGTTTTCCAACACACGTACGCGCGTGAGAGAGTGTGTATACTAAGGTGTTAGCATATACGCATACATTTGACGCTTACAGGTAGCTTCGTACTACTACCTACGATATATGTATATAGGTACATTGACTTTACTGTTACGGTATATATACCAAAGTGACGAGTCTTTCGTGTATGCGTTTAAGTCAAGCGCCCACGTTCGCACCTGCGAATACGCCTCGCCTTCGCAAACGAAAGACCTTTGCCTTCGAACAATTGATTTACTGGTACTTTGTTTATATCTTGGGTATAGTGTAACCTGTGTAAATGTCGTTTAGAAAATCTACAGAATTTTATCTGTATTCGAAAGAATTTGTGTTATTTATAGATTAATTTTGTGATATTTCTAAACTATTTTATTAATTTAAAAATTAATTATTTTGTCAGGATTATTCTTTATTAATTAAAAACATAAATAATCAACTAACGATAATTTACAATTATGAAAGTTTAAAATTTTCAAGTATAAAGTAAATTATAAAATGTTAGTAAATAATTAAACAGAAACATTTATCAATCGACTTAAATCATCAATAATGCTCTTGGAAACAACCTAAATCACATAAGTATAACAATCAAGTTTAAAATCTGGATTTATTAAAATATAATTTTTTTTGCACCTTATCTTGGAAAAAAAAGTTAACAACGCAATCGACGTTATTTATTACTAGCATTTATTCGCAAAATATAAATCACAACTATGCTCCTGTCTGCTGTCCATATTTTACCTTTTTAACCATCAAGTAGCCACTCTTAAATTTAACACACACGTGTATATACATGCGTGGTGTATCGACAATATATGCTTTTCTTGTATATAAGATGTTCACGGTATATACGAGGTGACGAGTTTAACGCCTACACTTTTACGTACGCACCTGCATTTTGTCGTTTGACAAGAAGCTAGAGAAGAATGAAATAGAGGAATGTAGAAGAATATAAAAGGGTGTGGCTTAACATTATAATATGTGCTTTCAGGAAGAATACAGTTCAGTTTATGTGCTAAGAAATGCATGCAGTCTATTGCTTTTGCTATAAGACATCATTCTTGAGTATATGAGCGATTCAATTATTTTTACTAGTAATTTTTTTTCTTTATTTTATTATCAAACTTATATTTAAAATATTTTTATCGAGAGAAAAATTCATCTCTTCTCAAGATAAAAAGCAAAAAAAATCTGTGCAACAATTTCTTCGTACTGAAATTCCAATTTCTCAAGGCCAACAATCATTTCTCTCTCTCTGGTCTCTCATAAAAGCAAATCACAATGACTAATATAGCACGAACTGTGTATATAGGATCTCACGATACGTTCACTCAACATAAATGGTGTGTATATACACATTTATATTTTCTTCTCTCTCAACCTGTGAGGTATATATTTTCTCTTGTTGGCGGGGGTGCAGTATAAACGCGAACAAACGCTAAAGCCAAGAGAAGTTTAAAGATAAAATACAAAAAGGAGGTACATAAAAGAGGGGGCAGGAGGAGAGACAAGCTTCAGGGCGCCTCTCTCTCTCTCTCTCTTTCATTTTTTTTCCTCTTGCATATATACCGGTTATTTATTGTAGCTTCCGTTTATGCTTTATTTGCTATTTGTGTGTACGATGCACCGCCTTCTTTTCCATTTGCCGACTTGGTTACAAGTTTCTTCGTTATTTTTTTTATTTACTCCTTGATATTATTTAATTTTTGCTGTTTTTATCGTTGCTATCGTTACATTGAAGAAACTCAATGACGTACTTTGCACGCAGGTGGAGCCAAAGAGAGATTATTTTTATTGTTGAGTAAACTATAAGTTAGCTTTTTTTTTATTTTTTTTAGACGTTGCTCTATGTGGATAAACCAGTTTAGTAGGCGTTTTGTGTTTACCATGTGGAAATCTTGTTTATGAACTACTTATTACAAATAAGCTCTAATTTCAAAAGTTATATGCGAATGTGAAATAGCTTTTTATTGCTATGTTTATTTCTTGGAAAACTACAACTTCTTCGATTACTTTGTTCAGCTTTTGTGTGATTGTGTTTCTTTCAATTAAAAAAAAATTTCTTCTTTTTTTATTAAGTACGGCCTGGCATTACCACGAATCGTATAATAGTCCATTATTAATAGTAATTACGTATGCATCTCATCGAGCGTATTTTTTTTCTTTTTTTCATCAATTTAATTTTTTATTGAAAAAAAAAAAATTATTCATATATTAAGCTCAATGGATTAACTACCCGTACAAAACAAGATAATCGAACTATAAACCAATAAAAAGTTCATTGCTCTCTGAGAAATCGAGCAGTCTAGCATTAAGTTCCGTAGAATAGCTAAACTACTTAATAACCAAATAAAATTGGTTAATTCCAAAAAATTTTTTTTTTTTACTTCTCATTTAAATGATGCCAGCGACAATTGTTGAAAAAGGAGAAAAAAAAAAAAAACTGTTAAAAGCTAAAGGAAGCCCAAATAGTAGAGTATTATAGTTGAGTTCAACAAATTGACACAAAGAGTTTGTCGCGAAGATCACGGGCGTGTATATATACCCAAGTCGGAGAACGTAATTGGTCTTTCTCATATAAAGAGTTCTCTCTTCGGACGGTTAAGCGTGATTTCTCAGGCTCATGCACTTACACATAACAGACAGAGAGAAAGAAAGTACATGTGTGTACGTACGATGTAAAATGGTTATTAGCCCTTCTAGTGGCGCGTAACGAAACTCCTTAAATCAAGAGGACGGCCGATGGGTTGGTACCGTCGGGAAAAAGAATAAGAAAACGAAAACGAGCAAAGGCTTTATATATACAAAGGTATATATACGTATAAAATATATACACATATGTAAAAGAAGCAACTGAGAGAGAGAGAGAGGCAGAACCAAGAAAGAGAATAATACATTAAAAGCCCAAAGCCCAGCGCATAACCGAAAGCCAGAGTAGCCAGTAAAGCAGCAGTAGCAGCAGCAGCACACAACTACTCTAATTGGCCACTTTGTCCATTTATTCGATTTATTTAAATTATGGGACAATTGACAGTAGGCATTCTATTTTTTAAATCTCCCAAGCTTCCACAGTTAAAGAGTTGTAGCAGAACTCGAAGCGCGGCTTACAGAAGCCAGTATAGCATATATGTGTGTTTTAATAGTAGTAGTGTGTACCATATATATATATATATATATAATATATAGTAGTAGAGAGAGAGGAGTCTGATTGGGTGAGATTGGCGTGAGACACAAGCCTCACAGATTCCCCAGTTGTGGGCTTAATCAGCTTTGATTGCTTCTACTTCGTTCTCTCTTTTTCTCTCTCTCGCTTGCTCTCTCTCTCTCCCCTACACATAATCTTTGCCTCTTTTCATCGCGCCTCCGCCTTTCTTTCCTTCTTCTTTTTTTTTTATTTCACTCTTTTTATTTCTCTTTTTACTCAAACTCGACGACATAAACAGTCTCGTTCTCTTTGAGCATTTTTTTTTATCATTTTATGTAGAATGGGTAAAAGCGTTCTTTTAATGTGTGAGATTTTTCGAGTTGAAAATTGTTATGTGTTTGTTTCTTTTTTTTTCTTTGTTTTCTTTATGGAGGAGAGAATGTGCTGTTTGAATGATGAAGAGGCAAGACTTCTTGAAAATAATCGATGAGCATGGCTTTAATTGGTTTTCTGGGTAGGATGGATTGTGTATTATTGATGATGAACGTGGAATATTCGAGTTGATACTTCTTTTTTTATTTCATTTTATAGGAAAGGATGACGTTTGCATAATTTCTTTGATTCTTCGTCGTTCTTAAATTTTAAATTTTATTTAAATTATATTAAAAATATTTCAAGTGAATCGTATAAAATTTACTTATAAAATATTTAAACAGACAATGACAAATCAATTGATTACGATCTGAATAAAAAATGTTAAATTTAAATGATCTAAAAAAACTACTCGTTTAATCAGATTTAAAAAGTCCGTTCGAATCTTCATGAACCGTTAAATTTTTTCATCTTTTTGACTTATTGTATTCTCCATTGATTGTTATATCCTTAGCGAAAACGAAAAATCAATTTTCGTCCTCGCCACTCGACAAAAAACTACGCACGCAAAAATGATGAATCATCAAATTTTGCCGGTAATTAAAATGCACTCTACTATCATGATTATGTATTCAAAACTTTTTTCCTTTTAATATTGGTGAATTCGGTTAGTGGTTACATGGTTTTTTTACATGTAATCTTGTTTTCATTTTTTTTAATAACAACGTATTCTAGAAAGATAAAAAAAAGCAAAAAACAAGAAATAAAAGGCAAAGTCGGTGGTCGCGGTCAATCTATTTAGATAATCTGACCAGTTTTAAGAGTTTGGCTTTCTACGTAGTTAAATCTATCATTTTTCATATATTAATTATGAAAACAGATGCAGATCATCCGATGTTTCATGAGAACTAGGTCGGAAAAAAGTCTGAATGTGTCTCTAAAATAATTAAAATTTTTTTTTCTACATTTTATGGAATATATTTAACAAAAAAAAATTAGACTTTTTACCTTAAATTAGAATTTATAATATCGAAGTAAACAAATAGTATGTAGTACTCATTTAGTTCATTGTGTTTAAAAACCTGATTTACCAGAAAAAAGAAGTAGAATTGATTGATATTCAACATTTCGAATTTTACATAAAAAAATATTTAAATAAAGAGAGCATTTTTTTAATGAAATCAATTAATCTTTAAATCTGGTTTATTATAGTTCGAATCTATACTGAAAATCAAATTACTGCTTCTATTTAAAAAAAAAAACTAAAAAGAATTTGTCTCTAAAAATAAAAGCAAAACAAAGCTATAACAATTTTAATTTCCATAAAGTGATTAATACATCCGTTATATACATATTCTCAAGTCTACAAATTGAATAAATACATAGTCGTCTAAAGCCTTAATTATAAATCTCGTGAAAAAAAAAAAATTGAATAATATACAAAACACATGATCATCGACCACCATAATCGTACCACCAAAACCGGAAATATTATCCACCGCTCCAGTTTCCAAAGCCGTATACAATATTTTTATTTAAACTTAAGTTTATTAATTTTTTTTTCTCTCTTTCAACGAATAAGTTTGCCTATATGTGTAGTTACATGCTACTGTTATAAAGCGAATAAAAAGGGAAGGCACTCATCCTATTTCCTTGATAATTCCCATAAATGCTGTGGGCGGATATTCCAATAAAAACGGGTTACGGGGGGAAGAGAGAGAGAAAAAGATAGACAGAGATAGGTGAGAGCGAGAGAGAAGCGCGCGTTTATAGTATCACGAAACGCTGAAACGCCTAGAGAGATTACTTTATATACGTCGTTTACTCGCCTCGCGTTTATTTGACGTTCGAGTATACACTTGTATCTATGTATATCAACGAGAGAAGAACGTTGATTATTGAATCGACCGAGATTGAACAAGATACGGAAAAATATGCCTCTTTAGTTCTCATTACTTTGAATCGGAAAATTTAGAGCTTATATAGATTAATATGAATAGAATTTAAGTGCGGCTAATCATTTTTTAAGTTGATGGAGAAAAAAGTTTCCTTTAGAAAAACTAACTTTATTTATTTATGCATATAATTTTACAATTTATATTTTTAAATTTTAATATTATTTATATTATTTCAAAAAAATAGATCCATGATTTAGATAAATTTTATTTAGTTTTGATTTGATATTGGAACAAAAGATCTTGTCTCACGTTCAAGAAATTTAACACTATTAACTCAATTGAAAGAAACAAAAAAAGGCGGTTCCAGAAAACAAGTATTTTAAGTCTTGTTTTTTTACAACATCAGTTTTATATAAGGCAAAAAAATGTTAGCTATGACTAGTGTAAAATTTTATACGATAAATTTTTAATAAAGTTACTCGAAAGATTTCATCAAAACTCAATTTAAATTACAAGTTATAAAACTGATTTTAGATTATTCCATAATAAATGACGAAATAAAAACACTTTATAATTAAGGATTCTATGACTAGCAATTCAATGAAAAAAGAATTGATCATTTATACGAAATAAAATTTAAATCCAAATACTTCCCCAGTTACAAGCATTTTATCCCCGCTTTTTTTACATTGAACATCTTGTAACAGTTGCATGCGTGGAATTGAGCGTGATTTTGGTTTCCCATCCTTTACTCTTATAGGCTCCCCCTCGAAGCTCGCGCGGCCGGAAATTTGAAATTCAAATGGGTACGTAATGTTTCGCTGTACGATCGTCTTTTGGGAAAGTGGAAAAAAAGCGAGTGTGACATTTGACAAGCTTTGATTTTTCTAGAAATTTTATATACTCGCATTTTTTTTACTTTTTTTTTGTTAAAACGATAAACTAGTTTTTTTTGTTATATATTACGTAAGCACATTAAGTTTTGAGAGCTAAAAAATGTATTTTTAAAGAAATACATGCCTTACAAACTGATATATCAGACTTTTCTATCTTTATGGAAAATAGATGTCAGGTAAAAAAAGTGAATGAAGTTGTTCCATGCCAAAGGATTTGAAAATACTAAACTAAAAATAGAGTACTTTTGTAATAAAGGAAAGAACGTATTTAACTTTATTTTTAAGTTAAAAATATATTTTTTTACACAATTTATTAAATTTGAATAAAAATAAGGCTGACAAAAATATTTCTTACAAGTAAAAATATACTTTTGTAGATTTTAAAACTAAAATGAAAAATAAATTAGTTTCATTAATACAATTCTTTCGAAACTAATTTTAAAAAAATTCCATCTTATACTCTTTCAACTATTCTTACATTGAAAATAAATTTTTATTACATTGTATCATACCATGTAATTACAATAATTCTATGATATATGTAAACTCCTTTAATGAATCAATTAATTTGAAAAACATAATCATTATATCATTTGAAAGTCAAAAAAAGAAAAGAAAAAAAATAAGAATTGCACGCTTGCGACTGGATAATACACTTATATATTAACCGTCGACGTTACATATACATTATTTTTCTTTTTTCTTTTTTTTTGCGCATTCGATTAAAAGAAGGAAATAGTAACTCACCGGAAATCTTGGGGTCAGCTGCCTCCACCTTCATAGCCGCTAGGCTCGCTATTGTCGGCGGTGCCTATAAAAGAAAATTTGCACATTAACCATTATTATAGAGAATTATTGTATCTTAGGGTTTTTCTATTTTTTTCTTTCGAAAAATATTATTAACTGATTTTTATTTTATTGCCAGATACTTTAAAAATAAGTTTAATTTATTTATTTCGTGATGAATAATTTTTGGTATTGTAATTGGTCTGATTGCAATTAACCTTAATTCAAATGCGATTAAAGTATCTTGTATATGTTATTACAATTGAACAAGAAACTTTTTAGCGAGTCGAATGTCGAATGTTTTTGAAGATTCTACGAAAGTTAAATGTTTCATTACCAAATTCGTGTGTTTATATAAAGGTGAAAAAAATTTAAAATAAACAATCAAGGCTTGTTTATTTTGATCGTTAATTTTATTTTCAATAATCATTAAATGCCAAAATAAAGAATATCGATTAATTTAATTCGTTATGACTCAGATTTTAAATATTTTGGTATAATTTCGTTGTGTGGTCTTAAATTTAAGTATCCAATTAAAATTAAAATAAATTTCAAAATTCCCTTGAATATACAATAAAATTAAATCCGATTAAATATGTATAATAACAATGCAATTTTCCCAAATGATTAATTCCTGTCGCAAATCGAAAAATGAATCATAATATATTTTGAAATTCTTTTTCCTCCATCTATAATTCGGATCACGTAAGTCTAAAACCATCCGAAAAGAGAATATAATAAAGCTTTTAAAAATCGCATTGACGAATTAGCTTTGTAAACCTTCCATTCTAAATGTTTTTGCGATTAAAAAAATTTATATAAATAGAAAGGCAAAAGCGAATTTGAAGCGCTTAATGCATCGATGTATCGTTATTCGAGAATTAAAACTTTTGACAATGATATTCGGCATTGAACTAGATACGGATGATTCATTTTTATTATGTGCCAAAATGTTAAGAAGATATGTTCTATTA
This sequence comes from Anastatus disparis, assembly GCA_017163975.1. Taxonomy (NCBI): domain Eukaryota; kingdom Metazoa; phylum Arthropoda; class Insecta; order Hymenoptera; family Eupelmidae; genus Anastatus; species Anastatus disparis. The sequence continues at coordinate 938,032 of JAFFSR010000003.1, forward strand.
TTACAAAGCAAGAAAAACATATTGTCTTTTTGACGAGTCGACCGAATCTTACAAATAAATCATGATTTTAATGTGCCGTTTTTTCAATTTTCTAACTTATATCATTAAGCTTGATAACAATGACATCAATAATTCGGATGTTTATGCTAGATTTAAAATTTTAATAGCGCTTTAATTAAATTAAATTAGAACTCTTAAAATAGAATATAACATTTTTTTTATAAATTCTACGTAAAAATCTAAAAATTCTTTCGTGTTTTATTATTCTTATATAAAATTGAAATTATATATAATAATAAAATATTGGATTAAAAATAAACAATAAACTCAAACATTCGATAAGCAGAAATGTTAAACAGTAGTTGGCCTGCCAAAATGATTGGCAAGAAACGAGTCAAAGTAGCTTGTAATATCTCTGCATAAGCGTCGATTGCAATAAAAATCAACAATCCCCAAGAAATACGTCTCACGCCCGGAATCTGTCAATCCCAACTTTCAATTTAAGAAAAATAAAAAAATTGAAAAATAAAAAAAAAATTCTATAGTGGACGGATAAGTTTTTCTTAAAAGTTGACCCAGTGATGTTTAATTGAAACCTGCCATGAATCGAAGAAAAAAAAAGAGACTGTGACGACATGATTAAAAAAAATAAATAAAAAGAAACGATCGTCGAAAGCCGGTCTTTGTTATTATTTCTACGTATTACAATCTTTTGATTTTCTGTTATTTCTTTATTTTTAATTTTATTTTCTCCGAGCTTTGTACAACATTATGTACGAGATTTAATACAAGTGAAATGAGTATTTATGCGAGATATTAATTTTCGTTTGTAAGCCGCACTCTCTCGGAGGTCGAATTTGATTTGTGTGGCGGTGAAAAATAAATGTAAGAGGAAAAGGTATTTTATGATGTTTGGTTTCCTTCGTTTTTCGTTAAATTATTATAATTGCATACGTACACGAGATTTCGATGCTTTTAAAAAAAAAAAAAGCTCGGCTAAGTTGTCAAAATGTAAGAAGGTAATTCAAACGCGCTAATGATTATTGTGAAAAGTTAACTGGAGAAATTTTTTTTGATGGACAATGAGCTAAAAGTTATTATTTTAATAACCTGTGCGATTCTTTTTTCTTTATTTAAGTTATTGAATCAGGTTTTAAGCGGTTGGAAAAAAAAAAATTAATATTTATGGTATTTCGTGTAAATATAATATCTTGCTTTAATGAAAAATAAAATAAAATCAAATTAAGTGGTGATTGTGGAGAATAAATAAAATAATTTGATATATCTGGCTTTTAATAAACAGTGCCGATAATAAAAATTCATAATGCGATATATTACGAAAGGTTTTATATATCCAAGACATAATGAGATATTTATAAAATCATTTATTTAAAATTAAATAAACAAAGCATAACTCTGAGTTTCAAACATGTGACTAAAAGAAGAAAAAAAAAACGTAAAAATACGTTAGGTTACTTGAAATTAAAAATTCAAAAGCGAGGGCAACGAAACTCAGGGTCGTGATGATTGAACGAAAAATCGTAAGCCAAAAAGTGCATTGTATGCAATGACCAAAAGAAATATGCAAGAGAATATCGAAAGAAAGCGCATTACATGGAAGTTTTTAGATTAGCGAATAAGAAAAAGCCAATGACCGATTTCCGGTATTTCTTTTATTTTTTTTTGCAAAAAAATAAAAAAAGAATTGTCGCAGAATTTTATATTGCTCCTCGGATCAATGACCTTGCCTCGCAAGGCAAATGAGTTACAAAAAAAAAAAATAACAATGGCATTTTGAATATTCAAACTTTTAAGATTTCCGGTGCAACGAATTAAAAGTGATATAATAATTAGAATAATTCTATTTTCGTTTATTTTCGTTTGCACTTTCTAGAAACTGCAATGTTTCATATTGTTAAATAAAATACAGATTCACGGATTATTATGTTTTGTAATTGATGTTAGCGAGTCTTACAAATTCGATAACCATATGAAGGTTTTTTCGAAGCTTTGAAATTTTATTCTACTGACAGTATTTAATGAGCTTTAATAAAATAAAAGTAAAAAAATTTTAAGTTTATCATAAACTTTTTTTCAACAAAAAATTTCATTGTCTATAAATATTAATTAATACGATTGATCATATTAGAACGTACGTTACAACTTAATTTTTATATATTTATCATAATAATATCGTAGCTCTTACTTCTAAAATAGATATGTCTAAAAAAAGTAAAGGTTTACAAAAGCAAAACGTACTTGAGGTTAAAGACACTTGAAAAGACAAATATGAAAAAAAAGTAATACAACGTTAAAGAAGCCTTACATTACATTCAAATTATTCGAATACTGTACGATTTCAGAAGCCCTGTAGCTGTTAAAAAAAAAGAAAGATTTCTGATCCAACGAAGACCAAGACTTAGACGATGAATTTATAAAGTTGTTACAACATCGACTTCCATCCTAGCCACCCCTTTTTTTTCGTTCGTCACAAATTGTCTCCGTATTTAGTGGAGTCGAGTGAGTCTTATATTCTAATTTCGTTTGTTATTTTTTTGTTCGAATAGCAGATAGATAGATATTATTAATAAGTGAATTAATGATGGCTAATAAGTTTATTAAAAATTGAAAATTATTTTTAAATATTAAAACGTTTTTAAAAAATATTATCAATGAACTATTTTTATGATTTGTTCAACCTTAATTTATTTATTTCAATCTATTATACGATGAATAAATTGATCAAGAACGATAATCCCAGTATAAAATTAGCAAAAACAAATGAAAAAAAAAGAAGTAAAAATTTAACTTGACTTTCTTCTAATAGATTGCACAAACATACAAAACAAGTAGAGCCAATAGAAAAGCAAAATAGGAATGACGAAAGGCTTTAACTCGTTGCAAATATAATTAGTGTATCGTAAGAGAGGCCTCCTTTAATTTTTTTTTTTTTCTTACATCGAGATCATCAATTAACGTTTTCGCGGTAATATAAGCATTGTCCCCACTCTCTTTCTTTTTACTTATATACTTGTGCCGACTTCACGTATATAATATAAATTCACGGTTTAATTGAGGGTATATCCCCCCTCTCTTTCTTGCAAAGTGTATGTATAATTTTTTATTTCTTTTTCTCTTCCTACTTTAACTAATAACGAACAAAAATGTATGATGAATAGCGAATTGTGCTTTTACGTATATGTATATGTGTATAATATAATGTTAGGAGAGCTTCGATTGGGCCGATTCGACTTTCCGCTTACGTGTTCATTCTCTCTTTACAATGGCCGTTAACAAGGATTTCCTGGAAGTTTGTACAAACTCTTTGGTTTATATATATATCTATATATTGTTATTCATTCCCTTTAAGTATTTTTCCACATTTCTCTCTCTTTCTCTTTTCTCAACGCAATTCAGTAAAAAGTTTACAAAAACAAAATAAACCAACAAACTGTTTATACATACGAAAAAGGTAAAGGTATATATACAAGTGTATACCTATAGGGAGAAATTATACTGAATGAGTTAAAAGTCGATCTTGAAAGTTGCTATTATAAGTTAAATGAAAATAAAATTTGAAAAAAAAGTGACGTCTCTGTTTCGACGCGCGACACAAACACATACACATATGTACGTGTCGAGAGAGAGCTTCTTATGATTTTATATATATAAAAGGAGAAACCAAGTCCTCTTCTGTCTCAGGAAATTCTTCATCTTCTTTTATGTTTTTTTCTCTGTTAATTCTCGATCGGGTGGTTTCTCGACGAATTATTATTTGTTCATTCTACGTCATGTTACCGAAAAAGGGAAACGACGGAAAGGTATATAACAAGGAGAATATGAATTGGCTGCTTTTTTCTTACATCATGTTATGAGTGTTTTGTGGGAAGGTAGTTTATAAAGAGAGTTTCAATGATTACGGAAACTATTGAGATCGACTTAATTTTTCAAAGTTATAAGCAAGAAATTGCGCGATACCTTTTTTTACAATTTTTTTTTATTTAGGATGACGTTTATCTACTGGTTAACAAGTAAATTATAAAGTCAAAGAGATAATTTATAAGTTTGAATCGCATAATCATTTAAATAAACTATTGAAATTGATGATTTACGTCAAAGGCTTGAAATTTCATTAGCTAAATTTAATTAATTTGTTTATAATAAAAGAGTTATTAATTCAATGAGAAAATTATTCTTGTCATAAAGAAAATTAGCTGATAAAAAGCTTACGAAAAAAGAGAGAAGAAAATAATAATAATATTCAAGTTTTATATAAATAACTATTCGAGCATGAAAATGGGCTTAAAAGTTTGATTTATAACAAGCCAAGTGAAAAAAGTGAAAAGGTAATATAATTGGCAAACAGAGCCAAACGCATAGTTATACCAAAACTAATTGTAAAGTGTATAAGGATAAATGAAAATTACACGGAGATAATAAGACTTGAAGACGAAAAAAATAAAAAAATTTTTTTTTAAATATATAATATAAATCGCTTAAAAAGTCTCGTATTTTACAATTCACATAAATTTCGTCCACATATATAATGAAATTAAAAGCAAGCAGCAGCAGCAACACATATGAAACACAATATTACAATATTCGGGCGGCTTGAATAAATTCACGTTCTTAAAATTTCACTTCTAGACACAAAACCCCAGAGCTATACAAACGTAACTTACTTTTTTTTATATATATATGTATATACGTACATATGTATGTACATATGTATGTATGTATGTCTGGACAAGTCAGGAAACGCTTGTAATCTAATAAACAATCTCACGTATTATCCGCTCGAATGAGTCGGATTTCTTGTGAATATTCAACGCGGGTTTACCTACGTTGGCTGCTAAAGAAAAATGTCAAGATTAAATGATCAATGCAATGCACGTTTCGTCCTTTTTCGAGCAAATCGATTGCGTTCAAGAAAACATATCAACTACTTTTCTTTAAAAAAAAAAATTAAAAAATCAATCGAACATTAATTTACGTTTTTCATCTAATCGACGCAATATGCGTACAACTAAATCAATCTATTCTGTTTTATATCCTATTCATCTTAAATGAAGGAAAGCTTATAATCGTAAAAAGAAAAAAGAAACAGAAAAATTTATAGAAAACAAGAAAAGTTGAAAGATAAGGATAGCATAATATTGTTTTCAATATAATATACGAAGGTGCGCCAATATTTGAAAGATAATTGAAAGCCAGAGCAGTTTATACAGACAAGTTAAATTATCTCATTACATCGTCTATACATATATAGATTTTTTCATTTGTAAAACATATATATTTAAAGTTTAAAAGGAAAATGTAGCAGCAGCAGCAGCAGCCGTTGGTTTATTATTGTTTGTAAGCTAATGATTGATTTACGCGTAGTACGTATTTCATAGTTTCCATGCGTTTATTTTCGTTTTTTGAGAGGAATCGATCGACTTTAATGATTTCAGAGATGCCATTAAGAAGCTGGGACTTTTAATGCTTGTATCTCATAACTGAGCATTGTACGATGAAGTAAATTAGGAAAAACGAAGAAAATTCTTTTTTTCATTTTATGACATATATTTGGTCGAGTATAATTTATCTTATTACTTATAAACTTTTGTTAACATGTGTAAAAGTCTATAAATATTTTTTTATTATGTCTCTTGACTGAATAGAATAACAAATGGGTATTGAAAGAAATTTTTTGTACAAATTAAAATATATTGAATTTATTGCTAAGACAAGTAATTAATACGTTACACAGTTACTAATTCATAGACACAATTAACAAGAATTGTCTATTACAAGTCAAAAGAATGAATTTTATCAATTTATTTAAATTTCGTTTCTACAATATTATTATTTCCAATGTTTAAATTTCCATTTTATATAAGATTATTTATAATTCAAAGTAAGAAAGTTTGTGTGTTAAAAGCGAAGTACACATTTTAACATATTAATTTGAATGCATTAAAATAAACGCATTGCAAAGCCCCTTTTTATAAGAATGAAAAAAAAATGGAGAAAAAAAATGTTGATGTACATTTTATGAAAATTATTCTCAGTTACATACAAAAAATTTAATACTCCACCCACCAAAGTATCTCTCCGCACATTGCGATGTATATATATCCACGTTCTATATAACATTACAAGCGAAATATGATTTAGTGTATTTGCGATGTATACTCAAGAAGTGTTTGGGTACACGTGCGTGGAGATCCATAAAGCGAAAAAAGAAGAAAAAAAAATTGCAATGGAAGGGATAAAAGTCAAAGGAAAGAGGAAAGAAGAGTGGGGGAGAAGGGTACCACATACAGTATTATAGGGTAGATTTTAAAGCAAAAGTAAAGAAGTATATAAAGGTTTATATATATATATATAGGAGGTAAGACCTCGCCGCGCTCTTGGAGAAGTATATATGAGAAAACAATAGAGCCTGATTTGCAAACAATAGAATAACGTTAAGGAGTCCTCTCTTCAAAGTATTATAAGCGCGTTTTGCGCTCTTTCTCTCTTTTTTCTGTGTTGTTACTTTCTTCTTCTCTAAAAGCTTATAAGAAGAGAAGAGACTTGAGAGAAGCGCATATGCCCATTAATATTCAAAGGCGAAAAATAATGTAAACGACACGACAAAAATCCGGAGGAATAATTTCAATTCTCCGCGTAAGGGATTCAAAGAGAAAAAAGACAGAGCTTGCAGACGGAATTCATGTATGTAAGGTTGCTCATTCCGTACTATGCCGCGCTCTATGTAACTCCTCATTTCTTCTTTTATTTTTATCTTTTCTCTTCTTTTTATTTACCTGAACATAAGAGCACCTTATTTTTACCTTATGATTTTCTTTTACATTTGCTAATCTATTTCATTCGTTTAACTTTAACTTTTTATGTCATGAAAATCTTGTCCAGGAAAAAAAAATTCTAATGATATAGAGATTGTTACTTTTTTTTATTGATTTACGAGGAAAATTCTTCTTTTGTTTTTGGCATTGTTCAAAGTTTGTATAATTGTAGAGACTCATTCTACTCAATTAAAGAATCGTTTATACTTGCAAATGATTTAAGAGACACATTTGCAAACGAAAAAGCAAATGAGGACGTATGATTATCTGTGTGTATTAAAATTATAGGATTTTAAAGTAATTTTTTCAAAATCACTGATGAAAGAAATATAATTGCTTTTGATAAAAAAAAAAAAGAAGTTAACTGACGCATTTCAAAAAATATACATAATTACTTTAAAGCAAATAAATTACAAACAATTTTTACCAAACAATGATTTTTAATTAACGATAATACAAGAAAAAATTAATCATCTTGACTTGTGCATTGAAATTCAAAATTTTAATGATATTTGAAGAAATAACATGATTCAATTAAAATTTGATAAAAAAATTTTACTCGATTTTCAATTGGTGCGCAGATATCACATTCGAATATTAAAAGTGAAAAAAAGTCCCCGCCCACGCCGATTAAATACGAACAAATGTACAAGACGAGTATACATGTATACTCGCAATTCTTGCGCATCTGCAACAAGATCGGCTAAAACAATCTAACCATTAACTGAAAAGTGAACTATAACCTCGCTCGCTCTCTCGTAGCCTGCGGGACAATCAACCTTTTCTTCACGGCGGTCTTAATCGATTCTTTAAAAAGACAGAGAAAGAGAGAGAGAGAGGACGTACCCGAGTATATTACCATAACAATTAACAATTTTTTTTTTCAATTTTTTTTTTATTATTCATAGCAGAAAATTTTCACAATAGGCCATTTGGAAAATTCTATACCTGCTATTTATGTCGCAGCACAAGGTTTCAATGTTTTATCGTTTTCAATTTATCGTTAAATTTAGCTTTTGCTTTTTGATTGAAGCATTAACATTGAAAGGTTGTTAAAATGTTATTTTTCTTTTTGTTATTATACGGTAGCTTATATCGAGTATCAGCAGAGATGTGAATTAGTTTATAATGTATAGATTCTATATATTTGTGTCCCGGTTTAATGATCTAGTTAAAGGCCTGACGGAATTTGTAATTTATTATGTGACAAGACGACGGGTTACTTTGGTTCGCTTTTGTAGAGTTGACTTTTAATTAGGCGAACGCCGGGCACTTAATTTTAAAATCAATAGCTCGTTATACGGATAGCAAAGAAAGACGTTTGTAACTATGCAATTTTTTAATGCTATATAGTCTAGCTTTAATTATACATTTATAATCTTTCTGTTGTTGCATTAAAAATTTTTTTCTTTCTAATATTTAGAAATTTCTTTTATCTTACAAAAAGAAATTTTTTTGATATATTTATAATAGAAGTTTAGAATTTAGCAATATTTTAATACAAATCATGTTAGTTATTATTACCATATTGTTAAGACATCCCACGATTAGAGCGAGTATCGTGATAATTTTTCGAAAAAAAATTTCTGCGTATGTAATTAGTGTAACTCTTATATGCACATTATTATTTAAGAATAGCAATTCTTAATTGTTAAAAATATGCACGTAATTGTTCTCTGCGAATGATGTGCAATTAAAAAAAAAAAAGAGGCATTGAATCAATAAGAATTGCAAAAGAGCGATTTTCGCATAATTATCGAGACCTTATAATTGTTAGTTGCTTCAAATTATGTGACAATAAGAGTTTTGATTTATGTATTTTCTTACTGCAGCCAATATAATTTGCATAAAAATTTTCTATTTTTTAATGTCTTATTTTTCTATCTTTTCTAGTGTCAATTATTAGAAATTCATTGTTTTTCAAGCCATTTTTTAAATGTATATTCAAAAGAACTTAAAAAATTTATTAATAAATTTTCGATTAAATACTAAATCCCTTTCTGACTTTTAAATTTGGTAATTAAAATATCTGATATCAAAGTGAACATGTACACGGTGAAAGAAGCTTTAATTACTCAGAGATAAGTCATGATTATCATATGTGCATATGTAAACCCTTGGATTGAAAATTAAACTCTATGGGGGAATTTCAGCCTTTTACTACTGATTAAAAAGAAGATTATAAGTTTACGGACTCTAATTACTAAATGCATTGTATTTACTTTTATTATACGTTTTGATTTTTAGGATATTAAATTTTAAAAAACAAGCGAAAATATACTCACCCTGGAATCATCCCCATCCTCTCCTCTCCTGCCACCTGGAAATATGCCCATTTGAACTTGTAAATTTTGTTGTAATAATTGTGCCAACTGTGGATTTTGTGAAAGTATCGCTGGATTTTGTTGTAATAATTGAGCTAACGCTGGATTTTGTACTAATATCTGACTTAAAGGCGAACCACTTAATCCAGGATGTAATCCAGCTGTCGCGGTAGCCGTACCTTGTTGGACATTTGGTGATTCTGAATTTGACGTGTGCGATGATTGCGAGGATGAAAGATTTGCTGCTGAACTATTTTGACGCGATGGGCTTTGTGGCGTGTGTGGTGGTGTTGGCGGGCTACCTGGAGCCATCGACGATGCTTCTTTTTCTTCTTTAACTTTTACGCGGCTGCCTGTAATCATAAAAAAATATTGAGCTTAGAATTATTTATATTTTTTAAAAATTTTAAATCAAATAATTATTTTTCTTTTAAGTATAAAATAATATATGCAATATCAAATAATTAAATATATCTTTGTTAAAATTGATTGTAAAATTGTACGATAGCTATATTCCATTTTAACTTTAGTGATTTAACAATTTGGCTCGCAGATCATTTAACAACATTGACGTAAGTTTAAGTGAACGTTTCATTTTTTTATCTTCTTTTTCTTAAACCGAGTCAGATTCATAAGAACCATTAAGCGTTGATGTTCTATTGTTCGTTTTAACGTGAATTTGTTACTGTGTCGTCAATGTAAAAAAATTTATAAATTTTTATGTTTTATTTATACAAACTACAACATCTTTTTGCTATCGCTTGATCGATTGTTCGTTAAATTTTCTATTCAAAACCATAATTTGTTATTCATAATTTTGTATAGTCGATGACTTTTCGGGTATGAAAATTTACTTACGCCTTTGTTAATGAATATATTGTCATAAAATGAAAGCTAAATACTTGCACTAAAATATTATAATTCATAGAACAAGGTGACATTTCTCACTGTAATGTAGAAATAAATTTTCTTCAAGACAATGTATACACGAGTCTAGAAAAACAAACAATAATGCGTCGCGATAAGTAAAATTTCAATGAAAATTTCACTTAAAAGTAAAAGCTTATAAAACGTTACTTAGGTATCGTATGTTATAAATTATGATTTTTGTAACAAGTAAGTACATTATATGTAAGCCTTTTGATATTGTTACCTAATCTCGAGTCTCTCTCGCGAAGTCGGAGAAATGAAAAAGAGGCGGCCGAGTAAAAGCTTGTCGCGATATATTAAAACGAGAGCTTGTAGTTTCATTGTAACTGCAAAAGGATATTACATATATGAACTTTTATAAAAAAAAAGAAAAATACATCTTTTGGACGATTATTTATGACTTTTGTTTCTTAACATAACATTAATTTATCATTCATTTGGATATATGAAAGATTATTTTAATATTTAAACATGTTTTATTGTGTAATTTGTAGATTTTTTTTAACTTTTCGACAAATGAAGTTAAGTATTATTGGAAAAATAATGTTTTAACAAATAAACATTCCAATCCGCTTTCTCACGAATTAAAAACTTTTTTTTTTTAAATATTTTTTTACAAATTTATGTGGACTTTCAGTTACGGTCTTTTCTCCTTTGAAAATAATAACTTTCGCTGTGTATTGCCGTTGGCTTTTAAAACCGCAGAAACTAAAATATACGTTTTCGACTTTATATTCGTTAAACTTTCAATCACTCTTAAATTAGCAGTTCTCGTGTTATTTCTAAAGCGGTTACCGGCCACTGTACAATGTACACATTTTTTATTTTCCTTTTAGTTTTTGACTTAAAATCGTTTATTTTTATTGTCGTACTTTACGAATGAGAAAAAAAAGTCGTACTTTCTACAAAATTACATTTTAATTAACGATGTATTTAAGAATTTAAGCACTAGTAGTTCTGCACTAAAAGTTTACACTGTAATATGCATTTTAACTTTTTTAACAATTCTCATAGTCAAGGCTAAACAAAATATAACAAAATCACAAAATTTGATAAGACACCTTCGTTTAACATCACTTTTGAGCTCCAAAAAAGTTGCATCATATTTTGAAAAAGTTCTTCACGATTCTTCACAATAACTTGAATATCAAACGGTAAAGATACACTTTTTAATAAAAATTGAGCTTATAAAAAAGGCACTAATTTTTCTTTTCATTACTCTGGCAAACAGCTGCTATCCACCTTTTTCACTCTTTAAAAACGTACATAAAGTAAGCTTCGAACGTGTATACGAGCAGCTATATATACATACGTATACGCTAAAAATTTACTCTCGTCTTTGCGATAAATAAACTCTCTTAAATCATCACACACTGTATACTGCTGTTTTTTTTACGCGCCTACGGCAAGTTATAACATTTTGTCGGCTAAAGCTTTTTGAAGATTGTTGCTGAAGAATCGAGTGGAGGGGAGAGAGAGAGAATAAGGAGAAGAAAAAAAGAAGAAGTTTGTTAAAGTCGTCGATTGGGCGTAAGTAAGACAAGATTATTTTTTTTTTATATATTAAGCGAAAGCAAAAGAGGCTTAGAGTGCCAATCAGTTGGCGCTTCTAATTGACTTTCCAGTTGATTATTACGATGCTTGGGTATTTATTGGCAAGTGGCTCGTGCCGAATGTCTGCGTAATCGATAAAGTTTTCCTTCAGTTTTCTTTTCTCATTTTTTTTTCCTTTTCTTGCGGAATATGTGAAAGCTAAACGTTATCTGTTTAATTTAAGGTTACTTAGAAGTATTAATCATTAATTATTAATAATATTTAATAATTTTTTTAAAAGTTTATTGTAAGGCTATTATTATTTGTCTATTGAAAAAATTAAATTAAAATTTTATTAAATTTTAAATTTTAAATAATTTTCAAACTTATTGTTAAATAAATAAAATAATAATTTCATTTTTTAAAAGTTAATGTTATTTAAATTTACGCCACGGATCGTATTTTTTATTTAATAAATTTATTTTGTTATAATTAATTCTTGTAATTGTTTACAAAAGCAATAATTTCAAAAACAAAATAATTATTATTTACAATATTAAAAATATTGCTGACGAAATATTTTTATTAAAAAATAATAAAGATAAACCAGCGTGTTTGTTTTAATAATAAAAGCTTTGATTTTTACCCATAACAAAAGATCGAAAGAGAAAAAGTAAATGAAGAATGCTGAGTAGAATAGTAAAAAAAGAGAATTCGAAGGGCATCCATTCGTGCACCTCGGGCCACGTTAGCGGCCAAACTGAAAGGAATTTTGAGTTCTCTAGACTCTTTTTCCCCGACTTGGGAAAAACTTAAAAAAAAAAAAAGAAATGGTGGGGAGAAGAAAGAAATAAAATAAAGGGAGATTCTTCTGACTCTCCGATTGGAGCTTCGTAAGAGGATAGCTTTAAGAATAAGAAAAGTGAAATGAAAAAAAAACTTAGGGCGCCAAGTACCTCGAGAGAAAGAAAAAAAATATAAAGGTAAATCGAGCTCTTATTGCACGATGAGGGGTCGGTTTTTTTTTCTAATCGTAGGTGCAAAAAGAGGGAGAAAAAAAAAGAGAATAACTCGATGAAATTGAGACGTCTCAAAAACATTATATAGTCCCGTAATCGTTCCGAAGCAGGTACATCTGCTCCGCTTAATCGATCAATTGATTCTCTCTATCTCTTTTTGCCTTTGGCTTTTTTTTTCTTTTGGCTTTCCAAAAAAATGTAAAAAAAAGTGAGACTCACCCTTCCTAAAAATACCCCCATATCCAATGGATTTCTTTTACGTCTATATATAATATACACCAGCAAGCAGTCGACAATACGTAAATTTATTATGTTTCGACTGCTAATACTGTTATGCTTCGTATTTTTTTTTATTACAGAGATATCGGATATATGAAATATTTTTTATATATGTGTGTTACGCTGCGATGCTTTTGCTATTGTAAAGGGAAGAAGACTTTTTTTTTAAAGAGTAGAGCTAATAATCCAAATATTTGGTGAAAACAGGATGCTTTGTCTTTTTTCCCAGGCTCATTAAAGGACTATTCGTTTATTCTACACTTCCTTTATTTTCACTTTTTTTTGGACTTTTTTTATTTTTGTTGATGAATTGGCAAGGATGATGAAGTGACTGGCGAAGATTTTTTTAAGAACGCGAAAGAGATTAGACGTAATTTATTGTTTAATCTAACGGGTTTTCAACATAACGTACGCTTAAAACGTAATAAATCAGATAATAAAGTTTATTTTATAAAGCGAAGTTTTTCCTTAATTTAAAGAGAAAAAAATGTTAATCAGATACATTTTTATACTTCACGAGAATGAAAAATAATTAATATAAATATTTTTGTACTTTTATGAAAAGAATATTCAAGGTTACGATTCTTTGCTACAAAAAGTTACCGAAACTATACAATAATTATTGCTTTTATGATTCAACAGCTGTTAACACAATTTATTATTTTTTTTTCATTTTCCATAGAAAATGTGCGCCTTAATGAATAAGATTTTTTATTTACTTACGCGTTTACGCACAACGGAAGCTTAAAAGAAATATTCAAGCATTAATAAATTGGCTTTAAAGAAATAAAGCATTGAAATAAAACTATTCGCTTAATTAAACACTTGTAAAGCATGTGACAAACACGTTTCGTTATCTCGCGTAGCATTGAAATTACAATTTATCTCTCAACCAGATTATATTCATTAAATATTATACTATTAATGGAATCAAAATATTATGAATAAATCTAAATTCCAATTTTTTTTTTATATCGAAAGATATTAAATTTACATTTTTTTCAAATAAAATAAAATGTCATTTAATTAAACATTAACGATTGGCACATAATTGAAAATACGTAAATAACTATTGTTTTACTATTTACTCTAATGTACGCATGACATATATTAGTCAATGCTATTTTTTTACCTCTGTATTCAAAAGAATTTCATTAATGATAACATTACAATATAATAATGAATAATATTAATATTTTTTAACGATAACGGATATTTTACGTTTTAAATTCTGTACTGATTGCTGTAAATTCGATGAAATTTATGAAATCTTTGCAACATCTTCCCGAATGATCTGATAAGATTTTGAGTTTATTTAAAATCAAATAATAACAATCGTGAAATGCTTGTCGATACATAAAAATAATGATTATTGAAAAACACAATGAACATTGTTGAATTTATTATGATAAAATTACTTGTGATTGATGAGAAATATTATATAAATATTTTTTAAACTTTTTAATAAATAAATGACAATAAAGCAAGATTGTTTTAAAAATTGTGTTCTAAGAAACCTATTGTCACTCAAAGTACAAACTTTATTTTATACGTACAATTTAAATCATTATCAATGATGATATTTACAATTCCGTTAAACCGAGAGAAAAGAGAAAAAAACTAATGCTAACATCCTATATTAGGTAATATACCTTCAAACATTAAAAAAGCTAACCCTCTAAAAAATTTCTCAATATAAAAAAAAAAAACGAAGACCCGTCATATTACTGCACTCTTCAAACTTTTTTCATATTTTTCATCCGTCAGTTAAATATATAAAGTCGCCTGCGGCGTTTATATATATACGTGCCTGCGCATCTTTTCACCCATTTTTCTCCATAAACCAACTGCCGTCGTGTCCTAAAAAATCCTAAACGTTAATAACAATAACAGTTGATCGAATATAAAAAAAGGGGTTGTAAGGATCCATTCTATCAGGTAAGAGATAATAAGTCTATGAGAAAGTATACAAAAGTTAGAAAAATCTATCTATTACCTGACTACTGTACAGCTTCCTTCTTTTTCTTTTTTCAAGCTAAGCGGGTCAAAAGAGACAATATTATGGAAAAAAGAAGGATGCTTTCATACATGCCATGACCCCCACGAGGTTATGTAACCCCTTTTTTTTCGGTATCTTCTTCCGTTTTTTTTTTTTGTTCCGTTGTAATTTTTCAGTTTCTTTTTAATATAATCATTCTTGAAATGTTTGAAATAGAAGATAGCGGTCCGTATAGGGTTTAACGATTACCTTCTGCGAATATGTATACATAAAATGCAAATTTCGTTAGAGTTTACAATGAGCAAAGCCAAGGGTTAGGAGATTTCGATCGCCAGATCTCTATACGCTCCGTGTTTTATGCATATTGAGATCTGTAATGCACTGAATATTTCTTATTTTTTCGGGGGGAAACGAGAAGGGGGGATCGTGACGGTTTTTTTTTACTTCCAAAGGAAAGAAAAGGGTTGTGAGAAAATTTTTAAGTAAGGGAAGGGTAAGTTTTAAATTTATCTGTTACGCAGCATTTATATTTTAGGATTAAATATATTTGACAATTATTGCTCTCGGATCTTTCTTATGGATAACTTTGTATCCTTTATTTTTTTGTAAATGTACCTGCGTACCAAAATAGAATTTTTTTATATAAATTAACAGCTTTTTCTTCTACAATGATGAAAAATTGTATTGATACAAAATATGATATAAAGATAAGCAACCTCATTTGCAAGAATCTTTGTGTATTCTACCAAAGCTTAAAATTAATGTGCATCTGCATCCTAACTACAGAATCCTTAAGCCAAAATTTAATCGATCCTAATCAAATAACACGAGAACAAATTTTTAAAAAATGCTGCAATACGAAACAGAGAAATTTAATTCGAGACGTTAGTGTTTACAAGATCCATATTACATCATCCCCCTTTCTATAAAATTTGGCATGTAAAAATTGCGCCATCCTTAAAGTCTCTTGAAAATAGTAAGCGATTTTTTTTCGACAAAAGTCCGAAAGCCTACCTCAGCGGGCGGCCCATGTTTCTCTTGATTCGAAAGATTTCTTTCTCTTTCCCTTTCCTCTTTCTTCATTACATTACAATATTATACATTACATTTTTTAAGCAAACTCTTCTTTTCTAAATATGGGAGTAGCCTTTCTTTTATCCCTTTGGGCAAGAGTTTGGTTGCTCGTTATTAATTTTCATGGTCTCTGTTTACAGAAAAGTATCTTTTTTTTTCTTTGCTTGATTTGTTATTGTGCTTGATTGTGTATTATAACGTATTTTGTAAGGTGTGAGCGCGCTGGATTTCAGGTTTACGCCTTTTTTTTATGTCGAAATTCCAGATCTTGTCAATGTCGGCTAATATTGCTTGTTTGGATTAAATGGATTCTGATTTTTTTTTTCATTTACATAGACGAGAGTCATGTTTTCGCGGTTAATGTTTCTTTTGTATTTAATTATTTTTATAATGTAATTTTTCTTTCAAAATTTAACATTTGTAATATTAATGAAAAGTCTCGAAATGACTTGTGATTTATTCTTTTTGATGACGTTTTGAAATACAAATGAATATCGTGTTATTTTGTAATTACTTGGTTAAAATCTTTTTTTTAATCATAAATTCAAAGATTAGAAATATTTATTTTCCATTCAAATTCTTTACGACGAACAGAACATTGAATTACGTCAACAAAAAATCCATTAACATAATAAAAGTACAGCATCATCAACCGAAAAAACGTCGCTCAAATTCAACATAAAAACATACCATCGTTTTCTCGTAAAAAAAAAATTTCATCGTAATCAAGTTTTATTCCAAATGCTGATTCCACATTAACGCGAAAAATTTTTTGATTCGCACCTTTACCAAAAAAAAAAGGATCAGAATGAAATCAATCGGATTGACGAGTAAAAAAGTTACACGTAACGAGGATTGATGATCTTTAAAAATACCGAAGAAGGAATACGTTCTCATAAAAAATTTTTTTAAAGCTAATTTTCGGGAGGCCCCTTGTATATACATAGATATACATGTGTGTGTATTATAGAAGCCCAGGTGAGTCATTCAGATCAACGACTTTACTGCACTCTGCCCTCACGATTCAATTAATCATCCGCGATGAAATTGAAAAAAAAATGAAAAAAACGTCACATGCGTAGAGAGGATCTGGAGACTCTCTCACGGATGAAAAAAGGAGTTGAGGAAAAATGATAAATGACTAATTACAAAGCGTATAATGTTAAGGGATTTTTATTTTTATTATAATAACGTATTTTTTATTGTAGGAGGAATTTTTTAAATTTCAGGTGACTTACAAAACCGTTTATTAGTTATATAACTTTTTTTTTTAATTCAGTGTGGAATATTATGAAATATTTTAAAACCATCTCATTACAGATCATAATTTAAAAAATGTATTATTATTCTTTAAATTTATTCTGATATAATACATGATATATTATTGAATAAAAGACATTTGTTTTATTGATAAGAAAACTTCATTTTTAATGTTGTACATTTTAAATTATATAAAATCTTTTATAAAATTTGTACTACGAAGTGTAAGTGACATTATAATAACATAATTTCATTCGTAATTTCAAAACAACCGTTTGTTTATTGTTTTTAAAAATTGGTTCAAAACGGATGATTAACGAATCAAACAAGTTGTTTGAGTCATGAAAAGTGTTTTGCAAATATGAATTATTGAAAATTAATGAATAATCTTTTATTTACAACTATTTCTCAATCATTAAGAATTCCAAAAGTCATCAAAGATAAATTTATTGTAAAAATATGTAAACACGTAAGGCAATCCTTAAATCAAACTCTAATTTACACTAAATCTAATAAATACTCAGCCTTCCCATGGTTTAACAATGAGTTTAAAAATAATGTTGACCCGTCAAATTACCAGAAAATTTAACAACGTAAATTTATGGAAAGCAATAAACCAAGTTTTTACTAAAACTCCAATTTTTCGGTATTGTACTGCATCGCTCATCATAGCCGTTTTTACGAGGTACTTAAGCTTTTAAACGAATCACACACATCCAACATCGAAGAAGAAAAAAATTTCAGCAATAAGAGAGTGTAGGATTTCAGTGAAAAAAATTTGCAGTGAAATCGGTTAACCTTTTCTCTTTTTTCTCTTAAAATAAAAAAGAAACATTTTTTTCTCAGAGGGTTAAATCGAGCGTATACTTGCTCGCGTGTACACACATAAGGGTAAGTTTCTTCTCATTTTTTACGAAAAATCAAAGGCAGGTAGTAAATTTCAACTTTTTTTTTCTCTTTTCTACCTGTACGCGCCACGAGCGTGAACGTGAAGAAAAAAAAACGTATTTGGAGAGCAGCTCATGAGAGATTACCAGCAGAAAACATAGCGCGAGAAAAAGAGTATATATAAAGAGGAAAAAAAAACACGCGCCAATTTTTTTTCTTCCTTTTTTCAAGCAAAAAAGGGGATAAAGAGAAGGGAATATAGAGGGTAAAAGTAAGTTAATAGTCGGTAAAACGGTATTCAACCCTGCGTTACCCCGAGGGCGTTTTTTTTATCTCACTCACTCAAGCTTTCGACTCCTTTTTCTTTTCTCTTTTTTTACTCTTTCTTATACATACTTGAGATATTAAGTTTGGTGGTACACAGTCTTTTCGATACAATAGGATAATAATTTTACTGGTTTTTATTTTAAATAATAATTTATTCTTTTTAATAATATATTAATATAATTTTGTTTTTAATTTTTGATTAGATTTATGTTTATTCTTTTTTGCTTTAAGCTTGTAAGTAGATATATTTATATAAAAGTTTCATCTGACTTAATTAAGGTTAAATTATATGAACGTAATTTTTGCTAACAGGATCGTTTTTCTAATTAACATATTTTGTTATCTGTATATATTTGCATTAAAAAAATTTATCTGTTCATCTTCTTTTTTACAGTATTACATTATATATTATTTTTTTTCAAGCCTATTAACATTGTTGAAAACTACATAAAAAGTACATTTTTTATTTTTACACCTAATCTTGAATCTTAATAATCACCCAACCAAATCCTGGTTTCAGAAAAAAATCAATTAATTATATCTTTTTGAAATTATCATTATTTTACAAAAGAGTACTTTTAAAGTCTAATTTTTTTACCTTTCAGGAAAAAATTTGTTTAAGATATTACTTTTTTATTAAATTTTATAAAGATTTATATTCTCAGTAACTTTTCTATTCAGTCACTATCATATTTCTATTCTGTACTATTCAAAAGAAATTTAAATTATTTGATATTATGATACATGATAATTAGTCTGTTGTTGTTTGTATGAACTACAATCATAACTTTCATTTATCCATTTACAAGAACCAAATTAAAAATATAAAATCAGAATACAATACTTTAATTATTCTTCATCAACCCCCTTTACCGATTCTAAGACTGTACTCATAAAACCAATGCGAACAAACGTTAAAACCAACAAAATCTAAAAAGGGTCGTTTCTCGTATAGGGACCGTGAAAAAAAAGAACCCTTCCATCCGATGACGTTTGTCTGTTTTTTTTTTCTCTCGTCGTCTCTTTTTTACTCCTTTCGTCGAGAAATTCGAGTGTATGATATCTGCTCAGAGAGAAATATATACTCAAGCTTTGCGGAGATTTTGATGCCTGGAAATCACTTCAACTTTTCTTTCCATAAAATAGGAAAAAAAAAAACTGTTTTTTATTTTGCGAACGTATCGTATAAAGGTATGTTTCTTTGTTTGCCTCATTGTGTAATCAGTGAATTTGATCTGTCATTTTAGAACTAGTGTATTGTGCATTTGAACAGGGTTGAAAAAATTAAGGGGCTTGGAAAGTGCTACTAATTCTGCGTGAAATCGTTGGTAATAGTTTAATATTAGTATTGGAGTGGTTAGTAATTCTGGTAAAACCTTAATTTGATGAAAATAATTCTTTAGAGCAAATTTGATATATTATAGGAATTTTAAGAACCTTGGTTTTAAATATTCATATTTGGAGATATTGAAAAAACTTTATACTTATTTAGCCACAAGTTGTTTCAGAAAAATATTTATAGATAATAATTTCGGTCACAAGATAAACCGTATTAAAAATTTAGATCATTACTAAAAATACTTTTATAAAATATTAAAATAAAATGTTAAGTGATTCCGAATCTCTAAAATCTATTCTGAAAAAAGAACTGGATCACGAATATTAGCATTTAAAGTCAATCGAAAATCGCTTAATCCAAACTAACGGATAATCGTTCGACCCATCAAAAAATAAGAGACAACTCTTATGATAAATCATTCTTCTTTTGTAGAAAAAACCCATTCGTCAATGCATAACATTTAAAACCAATTCCACCGAAAAAGTTTTAAAACCAATCCTAGAAAATGATATCATTTGAAACTAAAAAAAAAAAGAAAATAAAAACAACTATACGATAAACAGCATTTTGTTGTAATTTATGTCTAAAAACTGGTTTAAACGCGCAACAGAGACACGCATACATATATACACACATAGACAGAAGGAGTGTAACGAGGCATTCTTCGTGCTACTATGATACGATCAAATTCCAATCGACCTCGTTCATCGATATGCGCGTGCCAAAGTTTAACTATACATATATAGTGTCTATTGAAAGAATTTGACCGTCAAGCAAAAAAAAAATGTATAAGCTTGATTGTAATTGTTTGTAACAATTGTTTATAAAATCGATTGTCCATAGAGATGTGTTATATGAATAGTTTAGGTAAATGTTTTTTCTGAGATGATATGGTTATAGAAAAAAATTGTTTGTTTTGGTTAATTGATGATGATCAATGTTTGCGCGATTTGTCCTAAGACAATATTTGATCTAATCTTGTCGTTTCGTGACAAAGAAGTTTTAAAAATGATTTATACTGTCGAAATTGATTTTGAATCTGATGCCAGATAACTTTATCAATATTTTATTTAATATTTATAGCCGTGTCATTAATTTGATTATTCTAAATTGATTCTGATAACATTAGAAAAAAATCTACAATACTTTATGCAAAATACGTACATAAATATTGATATACATCGTTGAAAGTGTCACATAAACTTTGCGACAATATTTTGTCTAATTAAATCGATATTTTATTTGTTTTCTATTCGAAACATTAAAATACAAAAGAAAATGTTAAATTGCTTCAAACGACCTGTGTCTTTACAAATTTAAAGATTCTTCAAAGTATTAACATAGCTTGTGACGCTCGATAAAAGCAGCCTATAGTTTTAAAGTGTTCACTTCGTCATTCTCTCGTGGATATTTAAAGATTAAACAACTTCCCATACTCCTTAGACTTGGAATTAATCGTAGGTCGGAAAATTCTTTCGCGGATCGATATAATAGACGATATATATGTACCGTAACGTAAGAACGTTAGAAACGTTTTTGCGGGCTATTACCGTATCTTGTCTCTCCTTCTTTGCCTTTATATATCCTATATGGCTTTTTCGCGCGCAATTAACACTTTTAAATACAAACTAACTGTTACTTTGTGTTTATACAATGTTGCAAACTAATGCGCGCTCTTAGAGATTCGCCAGAAGAATTGACTTTAGTGGAAGCTAACTATTAATAGGGTTGTTAGAAATTAGAATTGTATGGTAATTTGTTGGTTTGTTCTATTATTGCGCGTCTTCGTTCTAAGAAAAGTGTTATTTCTTTTTTTTTTATTTACCGTCTGTAATTTTGAGAATCTATTAATTTTTAAATGCTCACGTTTTAATTACTATTGACTCATAAAATTTCTTAATATAAATTTGTCATTAGAAATTTTGGTGTTACTATTTGTAATCATGCAAATATCATTGAACTAGTAATGAAGTTGCGCGAGGCATTTTTTTTTATTCACATGAAAAAATTGTATTTCGTAAAATGAGAATTCAAATGTTTCAAAAGAATCATTTTGCAATGCATCAAAATGCAAAATAAAGTCATTATATGCCATAACGTTTTTTTTTTTCGTACACCATGCGTATACGTGTCTTTTACGTAATGCAAAACGGTGCATCGTCAAGTTAATCTTTAGCGTCTACATCTGCTCGTAAAAATAAAATATCAAGTCTAAAACACACTCTCTCGCTTCTCTATATACCAAAGAAAAGAGAAGAAAAAAACGTCTTCCTTCGAGCGCGCGAATGTAATTATTTTTCTTCACACTATACACAAGTACGATCTTTCTCTCTCTTCTTGGCTTCTTTTTTTTGCTCTCTTTCTTTCTATAGAAGAAAAAAAGCTTCAAGTCAACATTAATTCATGCGTAGTTGTCTTACAGCTATACCAATTCATTATTCATATGGTTATTTATTACAGATCTAGAAAAAAAATATATTGAACAAATTCAGATATGTCTTTAAAAGAGCTTCAATTACTGTGATGCTGAGGATGACGTTTATAAACATTGCATAAGCTCATTGTATCGAACTCATTTAGATGACAGAGTATATGAAGATTCGATTGAAAAATAAAGAAATTTGAGATTTAGGTTAATCGAAATTGGAATTAAAAAAAAAGTTTTGAATAATCGTTAATTTTTAAATTAGATGAGTATTCTGCATTTAAATTAATTTAATTTTTCTTATCGTATTTTTTGAAAAAAAGATATTTATTTAATATTATATTATATATTATAAATCTTCAGCTGAACCTTATTATCAATCTTTAAAAGCGAAAATCAATAATATATAACTATAATCGACTATATTAACCTTTGATCTCCGATGAATTTTAAAATAAAAACAAAATCAATCCGGCACTGTGAAAAGGAAAAATTATATGAATTCTTCAAAGCGATAGATTCTCTTGTAAAAAGAAATCACGAATATCTAACTAAAAGAAAGTGTTGAGGGGGGGGGAGACTGATTAACGTAGGACGATTTAAAGGCAACGTTAAAGGGGTGTTGGGTTTCCATGATTTTAATATTTAAAATGTTAGTGTATAAGATATGTTGCCCTGAAGGTTGCATTCTTTAACACCTCAACAGAAGTCCATGGCAAAGAAAGATGATCAAGCCCGATTACCTTGCGGGGGCAGGCAGCAGC
This sequence comes from Anastatus disparis, assembly GCA_017163975.1. Lineage (NCBI taxonomy): Eukaryota > Metazoa > Arthropoda > Insecta > Hymenoptera > Eupelmidae > Anastatus > Anastatus disparis. The sequence continues at coordinate 961,026 of JAFFSR010000003.1, forward strand.
AGCAGCAGCAGCATTTATCCTATGAGAAATTGGAGGCTATTTCATTGCAACCGCGTTTCTTTTTTCTTTATTTCTTTCTTAAAGGCAATGCAGATTCGTGTTTTTCATTTTTTTCTTCCTTTTTTACTTCTGCTTCTTTTTTATTTTCAACTTTTGGAGAGGGAAAAGAAAAAGAGACAATGGTTAGGGGGCATTGTGCTGATTAATTGGCAAAGTTGCAGAAAAGGTTTGTGAATAAATGCTTTTGAAAATTGCTTGCTTTCAGATTTTTTTATCTTTAAGATAGATTCATAAATTGTTTATTTCTGTAATCCTTTTTTTTTGTTTTTTATAAACTGACGAAATTTATTAAATTTACTAGATTAAAAGTATGTAATCTTCTTAAATTATTTAATCTTCTCATGTCGTATTATGGTTATGATTAATCTTCACGTAGGTACTTACTTTACAAATTCTTTATTGAAATATTAATTTTTAATGAAATTGATATGATAATTCTCAAATTTAGTAATCTTTTGCTACCAACAAAATTCCCTCTAATAATAACCTCAATTTCGAAAAAAAATAATGATCGTCGTGGCATACCATTTGCTGATAATATCAATGCTTACAGCAAGCAGGAATTTAACGAACGCGTGTATATGTGCATATATTCGTCCTATATAAAGAGAGAAAGAGAAATTGGCGAAAAAATAAGAAGATAAGAAGAAGAAAAATAAAGAATAAGACAGAAACTACCGTGGCGGTCTTAGCTTTAGCGAGCTCATTTTTTTCTCTCGCTCGAATACCCAAAAACCCTTTTATGCCCTCATATATACCACAGTAAGATTAATTATCTTCCATATTCGAAAAATGAAACGAAATGCCGAACAAAGGAATTGCTCTGGAGAACTCGGCTTCTTCTCTTTATATATTGTTACTCTTTTTTTACTTCATTTTTTTTATTATTATTATTATTTTTATTTAAGTTTTTTTCTGTACAACTCAAGATGAGCGCAAGATCGGGATCATTGTGTACGCATGATTATTTCGAATTCTATATGCATTTATATTTATATATATGCCGCGGCAAGGGCAAAGTGCAGCTTTTTGCTCAGCAAGTTTATTTTTACTTTCGTTAATCGTTTTAAGGAAAGAGTAAGATGTTAAATGATGCATGTGTATAAACTAATGGGATATTTTTTATTTTCATTTGTAATAATAATCTTATGACTGATTTTTCAAGTTGACAGATTTATTTATAAAATACTGTAAATTATGTACCTGCTATGCTTACAAATATTAATTTTTAAGAATTGCTCGTCATAATTATGAGTATTAAAATCCATATATTGAAATAATAATCACCCAGAAAAAAAGAAAAAGAAATTGATAATTCCTAATTTAACAAGCAGCTTTCCATAAAAATTAGCGTAGCATTTAGCGTATCCCACGTTCCACGCATGGTCGCGCTTAAAAACCTTCTAAATTCCAAATTACGTCGTTGTCGCCGAACACAATAAAAAAAGAAAGAAAGAAAGAAAAAGAAAGAAAAGGGGACCTTTTGCCAGACGTCGTGAGAGATTCCGTAAAAAAGTCAGCCGGAATCAAGGCGAAAGGGGTGAAAAAGAAAAAGGGAGTCACATACTCTTTTCTGGTGGGAATTATGAAGAGAAACGTGGCTTATACGAAGAAAACAAGATTTTAACTCTACTGCCCCCATTAGAGAGAAAAGAAGAAGGAAAAAGAGAGAGAGAGAGAGAAGGGAAAAAGAACCTTGTTGTAGTTCGAATTTCCGGCATTAATTCGACATTATGCGATATTCAAATGGACCCCCCGGAATTTGTGCTTTAACGAGAACACTATACTCTTTTGCCTCTTTTTTTCTTTTTTTTTTCAAGTCTCTTGGGCTTCTTTCTCTCTTTTGCCTTCGTCCTTTACTTTGCGGATTCCCTAATATCGTAGAGGCCGATCGGCGTCTTAATTATCGGTGAGTAGAGTAAGAGAGCGCAGTAGGGAATCTTTAATCACGACGTTAAGATACACATACAAGGCGCGTGAGAGGATAGTAATTATACGCGCGATTTCATTAGCGTTTTTCATCAATCATATTGAAAGTATATGCCATATAAATGATGTGTTGACTGCTTTTTTTATTCTTCTTCTCCTTCTTTGCTTGTTTACGTTTTTTTAATTTGGGAAGGTGAAAATAACATTCGAAACTTTTATTGGGAATGACATTTTTAATTTGATTTTTAATAGACTTTTTTCAGATCAATTATTTTCTATTTTTTTTATTTACGTTTAAGTATCTGATATATTTTCAATTTTAAGACTCCTAATCGTAGGATTTTGTAATCAATCTTTTACCGAACATAAAATTAAAAAGTATTTTTATAATCTTTTAAAATATATTCAAAAATTTTTTATGAACGTTGAAATTTAATTTTAAAATTAGGAAACTTTTAAATTATCTTACGAAGATTGAAGTTTTAGTAATGTATAAAAAAAATGAAATAATATCCAAGGCACTTATCCTTTCTTATATGAATACGTATATATATGTATATTTTTTTACTAGATTCTTTTTTTCTTCAAATCTTACGGTGCACAGTTTTATTCAAAAATTTAAATATGAAGATTAGTCGTTCCTTCTTGTGTAGCTTCTTTTTTAGAAAGCACGTTACAGGTTTCTGAATTATGATGGATTCCAAATTTTTCTTATTAAAAATTACTAAGAGATCAAAAAAATTACCTTTAATTTAATAAATGAAAAATATTTTTTTTGTATATGAAGAAAAATCAGTTCAGCGTTTAAAATAGTAAATCTCATAAACTGTAAAATATTTCTTGTATCCATTATAGCACTGGATAATTAATAGACTGAATGTAAAATTAGGATTAAATGAACCTTTTAAAAATGCTTAACTCCAGCGAGATAATGCATCGAAGAAAATATAAAAAAAACGAGAGAAAAAAAAAGGATTCCAAGATTTAAATATGGACATTCTATCCCTTCTGACAAATGTAGTGTATATATTTCATTGAAGCATCTTTACGTAAAAATGAACTCCTCGAAAGGAAACACGATGTTCTCTTTTTATTAACGATGCACGAGCATTTATAATGAAATTAGATAAGGATATTTATACCAATTTGTTTGTATTTTCCACGGAACTTTTAACCATTTAATGACTCAGAAAATAACTCTCGGAGCTCTTCGGAAATATCTTCTTTGACTAAATATGGTACGTCTTTTTGAAATTTTAGAATTATTTTTTTATGAGAATGATACATAAAAAATTTTTTTTTGATTAATGGAATTTATGATTTCTTTAGAAATGTTTACTAATGATAGAAAACATAAGATGGTTTCCTGTATTTCAATGAAACAAATTTACATAATGAGCCTAAATCTTCAAAGTGCATATTAATCAGATATAAATAATTTAAAGTTGTAGGAAAAAGTATTATATTAAGGATCGAACTAATCAATAAACGTCAAAACAAAAAAAAACACATTCAAACCAACGTTAAATATTGTCCTATTTAAAATAAATATCAAAGAAAATAAAAGCATCCCTTTTTTGATGAAGAAAAGGAAAGAAAATAAAAAAAGCAGAGAATCTATTTAAGCAAAAAACAAAAAAAAAGAGAACAAACAAATCTTCCCCCGCAGTCTCTCTCAGTCAGTTGTCGTCGAAATAAAAGACCGCGAAGGGTTCATTAAGACACAAGCGTGCGATTCTGTTGGACAAACTGGTTTTCGCGTATCTCTTTAGGGCCCCCAAGCTTTAGATTCTGGATTTTGTATGTATAGATTCACCCGCATCATGTATGCATTCACTTTTGTATAAAGGATAAAGGAAAAAAAAAACACAAGAGAGCCAAGGGATTTTGTATGGACCCTTAAAGCTTTTATCGTTGATATGACTCATCTCTCGTTTTTTTCGATCATCGCTTTTATTACATACGATGTCAGAGCTTTTGTCTGATAGAAAATTATATCGCCGATATTTAAATATTTCATTTTCTCGTATGTTTAAACAAGACTTTCTTTAGTTTGCTATTTTTATCATGTATTTTCAAAATAATTTATCAAATTTTGTATGATTTTATTGTGATTAATTCAATTTTTATAATTATCAACTACTTTACTGCTTTTTCATGATCATTACATTTTCACAATAGAATCACGTTTTTTTATGCCAATAAAAATATTGTAGATAGAAAAAGGTAGAAAATTTGCGTTTTCCATTATGACTTAACAAAATTTAGCTTTTTTATTTTCTCATTACAATCAGCAATAAAACTTGACATTAAAAGACTATCATTAATCTGGTAATAAATGACAATACCACTTTTTTATGAAAATATCTAAAAAATTTTCCTAAGAAACAGCAAAATTATTTTCCTCATCTTTTTATCGTAAAAATATAATTTTACATGTTTCTAAATAAATATTCTAAATAAAATATTGTTACTTAAGAATAAAAAATTTCACAAAAGTCAGAAAAAAAAATTAAATCTTTACGAAACTTTTATTAATTAGTTGAATATTGCGCTCATCTCTTAAACGCATATACGATTTCAAATTCTACTATATTAGTTCGCCTAATTTAACGAAAAAATTTCAAGCGATTACGATCAACATCCGCTCGTGCAGTGTCGAAAGAGCTTTGAATAATTTCTTTTTTCTCTTTTCCTTTTTTTTTAAACTGTATACTGGTACACATTACAGAGAGATCGAGACACAAGGAGGACGATCGAGTGCCAGTAATATTACGTGTTTCATAATCCTCTGGCGCTTCATTGCACACGATTATCTTTGCCGACGCATGTGTGCTCAGGCTGTCGAACTTTTTCTCCCGGTTATTTCTCTCTCTCTCTCTCTCTCTCTCTCTCTCTCTCTTTCTCTCTTCGTTACGATTAAACTCTAAATACTGACTGAACGCCGCATCTGTTTGCACAAGGGGATTACATGGATCGTTCTCGATTATTTTATTTTTATTGCGAATCGCTATGTAATGAAACAAACTTATTTCTTTATTTTGTTTCTGATAAACTTTTATTTAGATATACAATGTTGTAATTGCAATTAATGGGAACATTTAAAAATAGAATTTTAGTATGAGTTATGAAAAGATGTTTTTTTATTGTTGACAAAATTTATAATTTTAACAAATAAAACGTGTTTCATGAAGAATAAATAGTTGACATTTAGTGGAAAATTGAAAAATATTGCATGTAATTTAAGTAAAAATATGTTAAACAACTTGGAATAAAATCTTCTTATTTTCAAGTCGATTGAGGTAGAAACTTTAAGCTATGCATCTTTACTAGCCGCCTATAGTCATGGTATGGTCGTCGTTCGACGTTCGACGTTAATGCTTACCGATCAATCTCCGTATAAGATGCACTTTTCCTCTTTTTACTTTAGTTCTGTACCTCTCGTTCGCCATTAAGTTAGTTTCCTTCGACTACTCTTCTTCTCTACCGCCAACTGATCGAGAAGTTCCGATTAATTTTTCTCTTACAAGAAGAATATTGTGTATACGCATACATAGTATACAGTCGCTACACGGGGTCCTTCACTGAACGATTCTCTCTCTTGGCATCGAGAGATAGATGAAGAGACGTAAAAGCAACAGAGAAAGAGAATGGGAATATGCGAACGTTATGTAGCAGCTCGAAGATTATTTATGGAGATTTCGTGTGTGGACGATGTGGAAGATGGAGAAGTGCTTGAAATTTTTTACTTTTTTTTCTTTTTTGTATTTTGATGGAAGGGCTTGGTTCGTCTGTTATGCTAGGAATATAAATCATTAATTTTCTGAATAATGAAAAAAATCATAGCTGCATAAGAATGATGTTAATGATTTTTAAATATTTTTAATATTATTTTAAACGCTACGAGTGATGTTTTTCTGATCGGCTAATTGTAAATTCTATTAGGAAATATTACGATGTTACCATTATTCAAATTCTTTTCCAAAACTTAAATCCCGTTGAAAAAAAAAAGCATTCCGTCATTTCCAAATATCAAGAAAAAAAATTGAATACTAAAAGAGAAAAAGAACATATCAGTTGTAATCCCACGTAGAAATTCCAAAAAGTCGAGCAAAAGTATTCAGCGAAGAAATAGAAGGCGAATATTTTATTTCCATTCCACGAGAGCGAAGCCCGCGATCACAAGTGGGCATGAGAGAGTCCATTAGTCTACATGTAGTAGTAGCAGTAGTAGTAGTAGTGGTAGTAGTAGTAGAGAGAGATGGAACGAACCCCGCGGGTCCCTGTCAGTCTTTTCTCTCTCTCTTTCTTTCTCTCTCCTCCGAAAACCAGAAAGTCAGCTTGTCAAATTAATCACGGATGACCAATCCATCAGGAGGAATTCCTAGCTCTGCCCCAACGCCGTGTGCGCATAATATAAGAAAAGAAAGAGAATGAGAGAGAGAGACCTCCTCGAGATCGCGAGTAGCTCTTGCCCTTTAGAGCTGTATATATATGCTCTTTTCTCTTTTTTCCTTTTTTTTTAAGTTCTTCTTGTTCTTATGGATCTTGGAAGTTTGTTCTATTGATGATGATTCTTTGAGAATTTTTGTAGAAAAGATTGGAGATTGAATTAATAAGTATGAATTGATGAACATTGAATTTTAGTTGACTGTAAATCGATAAAAATCTTTTTTATCTTTGCTTGGAATATATTAAATTATTCTTTAAAGGCAAAAATTTATTGAAAATTATTCGAAAAGCGTTAATTCGTTATGCGATTGGAATTCTTTTAAAAGTAATTAAAAGTCTAATCCTGGATGTATATTTTTTGCCGAGCAAATAGATTCTCAGCAGCATTTGAATTTAAAATCAATCATTTATAGTTTTTCGTTCTTCGTTGGTCATTTTCCACGTTCCAAATGTAATTTGTACCCTAATCAAAGGATAAACATTAAATCCCACCTATAAATCTCCTTGGTAAAACGATTGCAGCGAGCGAGCAAGGCGCGCGCTTTAAAAGGTGCCATAATCTCAGCCATTTAATGAAGCTATATTACAAGTCCTGCTCATAAAAGTGAGGACCACCTTTCTTCTTTTATTTCTTCATTTTATTTTCTCTCCTTTTTTTCTCTCATTTGACAGCTAGGAATTTTTCAATTTACACGCAAGAAAAACACCCACAAGAAAACACTTACATATGTAGCTTAATGTAATGGAATAATCAGTAGCAACCCTTTTTCGTTTGGAATTTCGCATAGCACTTAAAAACTCATGTACGTATGTAACGTGTATCACGTTACTCTAGCGCAAAAACAGTAGTCGTCAATGTTAAATGAAGAATTTTTCAATTTGCAAGATTCGTTTTAAAGCTAATCAAGAGTTGATGCCGATTGTAAAGTCGTCATAGATTTTTTCAAAATATATGGATATGAGAAGTTTCCAGTTATATGAGTAATTAGAGATTTAGCACCTTTTAATTGTGGGTAATGGAAAGCTTAAGGCTGAGTCTTGTAATATAAGTATTATTTAATTTTTTTTCCATTGTAAAACTGTTGTTTGTCTGGGATTTAATGAATATTTATTTGATAAATGATAATATTAATGATTTAAGCTAAAAATCATTATCAAAGAAGGTTAGTCGATTTGACTCTTAAAATAGAATATTTTTACGAGCTAAAGGCTCTTTTTATTGCCTGAAACCTTTAGCATCATTAAGGATTTAAATCCTATACACGGCTTATATAGAATCGAAGCTAGAATAAAAAGTTTTTGATTGATGAGTTTACGAATCTTTTCTGAAAATTTAGAACGTAACATTGAAGCTGCTAATGACGTCGTGTAACAAAATAAGATCGTGTAAATTTAGAAGCTATACCATTATCAAACTATATTTTAGAAAAACAACTTTGGTCGAACGAGAAAAAAAACTGGATTTTTTATTCATTTTCTTTGTAACCACAAAGCTTGAAGTAATTTTTAACGAAATTCTAAGAAATCTCATCACTATATATAATATTTGAAAAAAAACCTCTTTATTCAAGAAAAATTAGTTTGTGTTTAAAATTCAACATAAATTTATTCAATTTTAAGTTAAGATTGTATATTTGAATAAGTAAGGTCTGTTTATTCTCTTTTTTTTTATTTCAAGTAAATCATACAAACGTCATTGCTATTGTAACTTTTATGATTGATGTTATATTCAACGGGAAAAAAAAAGTTCTAAAAATCCACAATGAATTCAAGGCTATTAAAAATTAAAATCAAAAATTCCATCTTTCAGACGATTTAATTTTGCCTATATAAACGAATGAAGGATATTTCGCGCCTTCTCTCTCAACTCCAACGCTCTCGTGGAATCTTGTAAAGGCAACAAAATCCTTGTCTTGCAGTGTGCAAGATAGAGAAAGAAAAGACGTGAAGTTGAAATTAAACAAATATAATCGAGGCAAGAGTACGCGAGCGAACGAGCGAGCGAGCGAGCGCCTTGGGAATCCGTTAAAGTCTTAAAGTGTATAACACTTTATAAAAGGATCCCATTGAATTCTAAATTTAAAACGAATATACGTGCAGAGAGTGTCAGTTAAAGCTGACGGGCAAAATAAACAAGATGCGCTTTGGTTAGAGTTATGCATGAAAATAATAAAAAAGAAAAAAAAAACGAACAGATAGAAAAGAAGGAGGAGGAAAAGGACTACTGCAAGGATATGTTTGAGTGGATATTATATAGAAGTAAGAGAAGATGAGAAAAAAGCTGAACATGGAAAACGAGCTATTGGAAGAAGAAAAAAAATTAATGAGTGGATGACATGACAATCTTCCGATGATTATGACTTTATTAATGAATAATAGATAAGCGAAAGGTTAAATTTAATTTAATGCTCGAAAGTTAATCGTTTACATTTTTAATTAGCTAAATTTTTAAAAAATAATTCAATAAAGTCTATTCCATTGTCTTTTGTTTGAAATCAAAGCAGAAAATAAAATAATCGTCTATTCTTAATCCATAGCTTTATACCAACAATATGTGTAATACAGTTAAAAAAGAAGAGACTCCCATCTGACTCACCGGTTAATTGCCAGACAAAAAGGTCTGAGCGACGATCGAGTTCTATTCGACCCGGAAGCACATCGTTATAACCCATTTTTTTTTTCTTTTTTTTTTACTTTTATGAATAGCGCGAGAAAATCGCCGAAGTAAAAGACTTTATTGTACTTATGAGTTTATATGCTCGAGTAAATTCTGCGGGCACCCGGTCAACGTTAATATAAATCGGCTTTGTTGCGCGGGAGTGCACTTCAAGTACGGATAGAAGAAAAAAAGGCTTTTTTAGTTTAAATGAACGATGGGATTAACGATTATCAAGTTTTTTACGCAAAAATGATCTCTTGATTGTGGGGTACGGTTGTTCGGTTATAGATTTTCTTATTTATGGATTTTATAAGCCACGATTTTAATTCAATATCAAAAATATTTCATCATAAATACATGAAAATTTTCTATACATTCTGTTTTGACATGTCAAAAATCTAAAATAATAGTATTTTACTTATTTCGTAGAAATTGTTAATAATTCATTTCTCATCCATACTTAATATGTAAAAGCCTTGTGACCTATAAAATAACAGTCTTGAACGAGTGTGTTAAATAACATCTTGTATACCAACACGTTTGATCGACGTACTACAACAACAACTCTTAAAACCACTGGGAAAATTTGAGTTAAATGCGCGGGTGCCCTGCGGAGCTGTTGGGTCCGCCGCCACCACCACCAGCACCGCCGCCGCCGCCGCCGCGGTAATGAAATTAAACGGCGAAGAACGAAAGGAACGTGTAGCATATAGAAACTCTAAAGTTGTGCACGTGCGTAGCAGATAGCGGACGAGACGTACTAGACATTTTACTCTTTCCCCTCTTTCTCTTTCTTTCTTTTCTTACTTCTTTCTTTTTTTTTTCTCTCGCATACAGGATTTTTATGTATGTGTACGTGTTGCTCGTAAAAACAGATGAATACAAGACCATATAAGTGAATATATGTACATGTATGTTAGGGACTTATAAGTGCATGTACGAGACGAAAATATGACGTCTAAATTCTTTAGAGTAAAAGTTCTCAAATTAAATAATTCTACCATAGAGGCATTAAAATTAAAATAATGTCTACATTTTTCCTATACGCTATAATGATAAAGTATATTATTATAGAATAAAAATATTTAAAAAAGTAAGAAAATGTACGTTATAAATATATTTGGAATATCAAAAATCATAATTTAAAAATTATTTAATTATTTCAATAATTTTTCTTATTTTTTCATAAATTGAAATAAAAAATAAAATCGATGAATGTAAAACACAGAAACATACAAGCCGTAACGTAAAATCTTTCATAGCTGTCACTCTCTTCATCTTGTTCTTTTCTTTTTCTTGAACTCGTACGCTGCATGGATATACGCAGTTGGCTCATAAAGCTTGAGCTTCGTAAAAGGTTTCATAAAGGCAAGCGCGCGCGCTCATTGCTGCCGCCTGTCTCTCAGGCATATCGATGTGAGCTGACGCTTCAAGCGCGCTTGATCATCGAACTTTTATTTTTATTTAGCTTTTTCTTTTATTTATCTCTTAATTTTTGCTATACCATATGATAGACTCTAATGATTCACTATACTCGATGATAGTGAATTATAGAACTGTTAAGAATTTCTAACGAAGCACAAGTTGGCAGGCATGAATTTTTTGGATTAAAGTTATCTTAAATAGATTTATTTTTCTTGCGAATTGGTGTTAAGTTTGATAGAAGTGAAATTAAGTTTTTAATTATTTTAATATTTTAATGAAAAAATATATATATTAATTATTTAAAATAAATCAGATTTTTAAAATTATGCTTGTTTTTTTTTTAAATTATAATTAACATGACAATTCTGACACCTCGTGTCAAACATTAGCTCATCATTGAATTTACACCCTCTTAATATAAAAACTAGCGGGAACAAGCGTAATACTCTTTCTCTCTCATTCCTCCCATTGTACCAGAAAGGAGAGTAAAGCTTGTGTTCAGGATTATGGGGATGAGGAGGATCAACAGGTTTCCGTTTGCTAAATCGACACACTCGTCGTTTCCCTCTTGCTATCGCTGTAGTGTTTATATACACGAAGAAAGAGAGCACAAGTGGAAGGGAAGATAATGTTTTATAAAGGGGCTGAACTTTGTTTTATACAGCGTTAAATTTCGGAGTGTTATGGTTGCTCGTTTGCGCTCAGTGAATGGACTTTATTGAGGGCTCGTTTATTTCACTTTATTAAGTTTATTAGGAGAAATTAGATTTTTTAGTTGGATTTATTCTATTAGATAATAATTATCTTCGTCTATTTTAAGTAGACAAATGAACTTAATTAATTTTTTTTACAATAATTATAAGAAAGGAAAGTAGCAAATAACTTGGTGTTTATAGAAACTATTTTGCATGAATGAAAGGAAAAAAATTCGATATTAACGACAAGCCTAAACTTAACTGGAAATTCTACGACATCAATTCTCCTACCATCTCATCTTCGTTTTCTAAATCCATCTAAAGTTGACAAAAGAGAGATAAGTTCGTTCACAATTATTCTTAGGGAGGAAAAAAAAATCACCTAGTCTTTATCATTTAATGAATCTTGGCTCTGCGAGCGTTAGTTTTCTCTCGTACAATGGAACCTTATAGCTTAAAAAATTCTCACTTGAAAAAAGAATACAGATAAAAAATGATTCTCCAAAAAAGCAAGCCAGTGGCTGTCCATCTGACTGTCCATCTTATACCTTTTCATCTCTCTTTCTTTCTTTCTTTCTTTCTACCTTTATCCAAAGCGGAATGATTAATGGGTCCGTATCTCTCAAGCTGTTTTCTGGTTTTCTTGGAGAGATAACGCGTAGAGATGATGCAAAGAACAGAACGAGAGAAAAAGAGAATGAAGAGAGAAAAGGGGAGAGAGAGAGGTTGAGGAGGCTACCGCAGGTCTTTTTTGATTGCAGGTTGCAATGAAACGCGCGAAAGGTGAGAAGTTCGAGGCGCGAATGCGTTTTGGGAGGCCTTTATTTTTTTCTACACGTGTTTGTTGTATGCCTTTTTTTTTAGTTTTTCGTTTTTTTTTCTAAAGGATTTTTAAGGAGAAGCAAAAAAAAAAGAAAGGTTTTTTATGGTTTTACGAAACGATGAGCGTCGCGGATTTATGCCGACCTAATGCCATGTTACGCTCGTTTAAATTATGTTCGCCGCCGGTATCGTACGTATTTCATTCAATCAACCCTTATAAATAAAGGATTTTTCAAAACCATTAGCATATAGTTTTAATATTTTTAATATTCTACAAAATATTATATTTAGACTAGTTTATGTAAATCATAAAGTTTTAATAAATGAAACTATATGTCAAAAGTTTCTAATATATGTAAAACAAAAGTAGGCAAAATAAAAAAAAAATAATAATTGCTTAATAACGTAAACTAGAGATAATCATCTAAGAAAAAAAAAACTAATTATAAAATCGAGGTCACCAAGAGACAAATACGAATTCGTTGCATATAACTTGTAGTTTAAAGAAGTCAGCGTGTGTCGCAACTACGAAAATTGGGCACACCCAAAACTGTTTCTTTTTTTTTTTTCCTTTGTAACTAAATACAACACTTAGATGATGTGCAAGAACGATAAATTTGCATCGACATTTAAAACAATGCTTGTCAAAACTATTAGTTATACCATTAATTTTTTTTAAAGCTACGTAATTTCTTGTGTTGAAAAATATTTCTAATATACATCCTCCTTATTATTAATTCAAATGTTGGATAATCTTTAGAAAATTATTGGGCTCTGTTATTGCGTAGAAATATGAAAATACGTTTCGTGATTTAATGATTCATACATTAAATGTATAATATATTGAAAAACAAGTTAATCGAGTTCTTTTGAATGCAGCACTAATTCTGTATTCCATAAATGTTTTGATTTTTGTAAATTAATCGTATCAATTAATCATCTTCTATTACATTATAAACATAATTATTCAGAAATATTAAAAACATTATCTATTAAATTTATTCTATCGAATACCTTATAGGAATAAATAATAAGTCTGAATGTATTAATAATTATTGAAATGAAATAATTTTCAATATTTTCCTTATTTTCCATGCATATCAGAATAATCAATCTCATAAATTAGAAATTCATCGTCATAGAGTCGAGTTTATGATTTTGTTTTAGCACGCGTACATCTTTCATCGATCGGCACACATGCAACAATATGCTAGTATAGTTGCATACAGAGAATGCCAGTGCTCGAGCGACTTTATGAGTTATAATGTCGGCCATCTTGCTTGCGAGCCATCACATATATGTATACATATTCTGTGTATTAACGGCAGCAAAGAGAAAAGTTGGTATGAATGTATGCTCGCAAGACACACCGGCAATATGTAAGTGCCACATTCTGTTCTGGACGGCGCGCACCCGCGAACCCTATACTAAACCTATATAGTGCATTGCATGTGTACAGTCTGTTGTAAAAAGCTTTTTCAAGACGTTGGTACTTTGCAAAATGGATCGATTCCGAGCTTGCTTAGTATACAATGTATGCTAAATTAAAGGCCCTCGGGGGCTAGTGATTTATGATGTGGGTATGTTTTTCTAGATTTTTTGGAGTTTGATCAAGTGCATTTATTGTTTTCTTTTCTTCAGTAATTAATCTTATTTTTGAGTCAATAAACAGATAAATGTTATTAACGTTTATATTAAAATTTATTATTCGTACTTGAAAAAATAAAAATTTTTAAAAATAATATCTTTTGATTTGTTGCATGTATTGTTAAATATGGATTATTCAGTAAATGGTATTATTGTTTATAAATGCAATGTTAATTATTCAGGATAAAAATTTGTTTTAAACATTCAACAAGACTTTCAATTTGAATGAACTCTAGACATAAATTTTCGCTATAAGCAAAAGACTTTTACTGCTCCTCCCATTTTACCTCTCATTTCTTTGGACCGACAAAGGTTGTTATGTTAATACGCGCAATGCGCGAAATACCTTCGACAACTACCCGAAAAAAATAAATAAAAAGAGACAGATGCAGCAAACAAAACTGCGAAAACTGAACCTTTTCCCAAGGTGTAACGCATCTTGAACATAAGCAGCAAGTATTTCTGTATGTGTGCGCATATGTGTGTGTCGATGGATCAAAGCATTGCTTCTTTCAGAGACGAATAAATTATCGTTTGGTGTGCATGTTAAGCTTTACGTTCATGTTCGACGTTTCTATATAAGCTGTGTTACTAGCAGCAGCCCAGGTCAATTAACATAATTGCTGTTAAAGGGAAACCAGCGAGAGAGAAAGAGTAAGAAAGAAAGAAATAAAGAAAGAAGCCTATGAAGCTTATAGTAGGATAAAAATAGTCCAGGCGCGCCTGACTCTTATTACGCCGTGAAGCGGCGACATTACGTTTTAATGATTTCGTCTGTATGTTTACAAGATCTGGCTCATTTGCTTACTTAATGTTAAATGTAAATATCCGGGGAGAAAGAGAAAGAGGAAAAAATTTTGCGTTGTGCATTCGTAATGTACACGGAGAGAAGAAATCTATATATGCGTATACGCGATATTATTTTACTTTTCTCTTGAATAAACGCGTGTATGAGAAGGGGGGTAGGTATAGGCAAGCCCATAAATTGCGAGTTTGATATTATCGAAAGTGTATGTCTTGAAAATAAAAGCACTAGAAAGGATGCCCGATGTTTGTAATTGAAACATCAGAAATGAACGCTGAAATTTCATATGCATAGTCAAATAAATAGTAAACGAGTTTATGTATTGATCTTTACAATTTTATTTTTCATTTTTAAACTAGATTAATGTTAAGTAGTTAACTCATGTTACATTCCAGTATATGTTTCTAAATAATCAGAAAAACCAACAACCAATCTACATGGTTTTCAAATTTTTTTATTCTACCGCTTGAAATTCCGTTTTAAATAAATTTAAATATTCTTTTTTTCATTTTCACTTACCTTGCTGAAGATGTTGACCGACGGCAGGATTAAGAAAGTTTGATGGCAGTTGTCTGCTAACCGATTTCGCAAGCTCACCACCAGCCCAACCGAAAATCCCAAATAGTTCTTGCATAGCAGATTCTGCATATTCTCTCATGTCAGCAGGTCTACTAGTACGTTCTTCAGCATCCGTATCATTTTCCGTTTCATCCTGATTACGCTCATCCTCGTCCTGACCATCTTGTTCATCCATTCTGCTACTTGCCTGGTCGTGATCCATCGTACCGCTAACTCCGCTTTTGTCCGACGATTCCGATGCTGGACTTCTTGCCTAATTTTTTAAATTATTATTTTTTAAGTATAATATTTTTTTTTAAATAGAATATAGGAAAAGTGTATATAGTTTTAATATTTAATATTTTCTGAATTATTTACGAAAATGACACAAAAGTAAAGAGTTTGAGTTTAGTCATAAACCAATGTCAAGAATATATTATTTAATAATTATAAGCTTTAAATGCTTACATCAGTTCCAGGCGAGTAAAATTTTTCTGACGTAAGCGGTTCAATTATGAACTTGTGCCTAAACGAGTCCCCGCTATCATCGTCATCTTCTGAAGATGGTGGCCTAGTTGCTACAGATAGATCCATCGGTATGACTTCGTTATTGTTGAGCCTTTGCTTTACCACCTGTCCACTAGTAACTGTCGTCTTTTCTTCTCCACCAAGCATCGTTTTTCTTTCGAAATCCAATACGTCGACGGCGTCGTTTTCATTGTTTGTAATCGACTTACTATCGTCGTTCGCCTCGGCTTGATCAGCATCTTCGCGTTCATCTGACTCATCCGAAATCTCAGCCATTCTACTATTAATCGGTTTAAAATTTTTACGTTTATTACGTACAGGCTTGCTTTCAGATTGCGATTGAATACTAGCTGCAATTTGCAACTGTGCGGTAGTAGATGTTGAAGTGGCTTGAGGTGCTTGATCGTATTGCTGAGAATCGCTGTCCTGATCCGCTGTGGTTGATGAGCCACCACCACCGGTGTTACGGCGTGATGCTGCCGCCGCGAAATTGTACACCGATTCCGAAAGCATCTCCGCTAGGATAAAAAGGATTCATTTAAAAGATTTTCACTTTAAAGTTACAAAAAGCTAGTGGGAAAGTTTAAGATCACGAAAACAATAGTTAATCTGAATTATTCTTGTCGGTTTTTTAATGTACAAATGAAATGAATCGATTATAGTTAAAAACAAAATTATTGAAATAATAAATCATAGTTCACATATTGTTTCATATTTAAAATGATAAAAAGTAAAATTAATTCAAGTCAGATTTGTTCTACTTACTGGGTCCATATGGACTCGTTACGGCGGACATCGCAAGCCTCTTTCTCCGACTGCCTCGTCACTGCATCCTGGAACAAAAATAAAATGCACCATCACATTAGATATTTTTTCATAGAAATTTATATTTAAATATATCATGAATTTCAAAACTTTATCAATTGAATTTGAAAAAAATTTATTAAAATTAATTTAGAATTTAACAAGTGGGATATTATTTTAGTGTAATTTTTAATTTGACATTTTATAAGTGTTTTTTTATTTTTACGAACAGTAAATTTTTATTTTTAGTATCTAATATAAAGTAAGATTGAAAATATTTAATAGCATGCTAGTCATTCTTGTCATCATTAGTATTGCAAATATAATAAATCTCATTAATTTTTCTTTATTCTCGTATCACGATTCTCAAAAACAATGCATTGATTCTGCCAGTATGGCTACTTCTCGCTAATTGGGCATCGCTCGCGGATTTTCCGATCTACCACCAACGAACTAGCAATATATACTTGCTAGCAGATATGCAAATATCCTTTTGCAATTCACGTTGTCTTGCGTTTATGAAAAAGAAGAAGACTTTCTCTCTCTCGCTTGCTCTCTTTCATTCTCTCGAAATCGAGAGAGAATCGCGAAAACGAAGCGCAAAACAAAGGGACGTCACGGAAACAAAAGCCTCGAGGGTGATATACGAGCCTTGCTTCTCTTTAGCCGCCGGTTCGACTGCTCTTTTCTTTTCTCTCTTGTCTTCTCTTGTTCATGCAGCTCTGATTCTTTCTCGCGTTTTTCGTCTTTTTCCCGTATAGTAAGCAACGCAAGTTCTCGCGCCTTCTTTTGCATTATATCGAGGTTTTCTTTCCTTTTTTTTTCCAAGTGTTACACGTGCTCACACTTTTATTTCAAGATATGCCTTGTTGCGGTTTTATTCTGGTTTTAAAATGTTTACTTGTACTTTAAAATATTTTTATTTTATTTAAGCATATAATAGACGTCTCTAACCAAAATAAGTTTAATGCTTGGTTTTTGATTAAATTCTAAAAGAAAATGATTTTAATTATACAACAAATTTGAATTACTTGGAAAATTGCTTGCTAAATAATCTATTTTTTAATTTAATAATATAATATTGAATTTGTTCAAACATAAATATGAATTAAGCTTTTTTGTTTTCGAATAAAACTTCGTATGAGGCAAAACATGAAATTTTTTCAAAAATATCGAACAATTCAAGCGACTCTTAGATTGCAAGGCTAGCTCGAAGCACTCTATAAATCCGGTCATCGCTACGCATCATCAACTTTTGCATTCTCGAAAATCCCGTAGGTCATGCTCACCTTTCTTTCTGTCCTATCCTCATCACGCTCTCTCGCGATGTATATATATATGTTCGTAAATTTTAAACCGGTTCATGTGAAAAAATCCTACTCTCTTTTTCTCTCTCTCTCTCTCTCTCTTTCTTACTCTCTTATATGCAACACTTCGATCATCGCATTATACAGAACGGATTTTCAATTTACGAGCGCTCGAGGCGTTATACCGTGTCTTCCCTTAGCCGCGCGTTTTATATATATATGTATATACCTTTAGCGCGATGGCGCCATGAATAAAAATACCTTTAGCTAAAGGAAAAGGTGAATATATAACAGTAGAGTAGAAAAAAAAAATGAAAAAAACGGACTAAATCCTGGAAGAGAAGAAGTTCTTTACCGCGCGCGTGTTAAATTGCAACAATGCAACGTAGCACGCCAAAAAGATCAAACCATGAGATATTATGTACGTGTGTGTGTGTATATGTGCGTGAGGTAGGCTACTACTACTTAGAGGGTGATAATGTATTCCAGGTCCGCCCTATAGTGTAGAAAAGCTGCGGGTAGTGGGGATATAGTCGCACGCAATAGGTATTGTAACAGATGTTAATTATCCCTTCTGTAAGTTAGTATGAGAGAGCAAGAGAGAGAAGCTTATATATCCATCGGCCATCCCTAGGCCTTTGGCATTCGCCATTGCTCTTATATGCGTATATGTATGTATAAAGTCAATGTATATATGCGATAAAGTAATTCCGCGCGTCGGCGCACGACTTATAGTGCACGCGCTGCTGACTTTGCGCAAGTTTAGCTTTTTTTCATTTTTTTTTTGCTTGGATAGAATAAGAGAGGAAAGACCTTTTTGGTGCTTTATGGGAACTTGAAGAAATGGCAGAATCATAAGCATGGCGGAAAAAATGAAAGTGTGACAAAGGTTAATTTTTATTGATTAATTTTTTTAATGTATTTTAAAATTGCATTCCTAATGACCATCATTAAATTAGCACATCGCTAAAATATTTTTTAAACGTAATGTTATAAATAAAATCAATCACAATTGAATTAATAAATTCATATTTGAAAATACATTTATAAAAAAAAGAATATAATTTTTAAAAAATTACATTTAATACGTCTTCATAAATTTTTGAATATATAATTATTGTAATCACGAATATCCTTGTCCAGTACAAAAAATCACGCAAAAGCATCATTTAAAACCCGCTTACACAAGAAACTACACACTCGAGAACGCACTTCACATTTGGTCGAAAATAAATATGAAAAATTCTCTTTCAAAGAAATTGATAAAGGCGCCAAGGAGTCGTAAATCGGTTTACCCAAGACTCTCCAGATTTTTTTCTTTCCTTTAACCCGAAAATGTGTTACTTTGGCTCGCATCACGCGAATATAAATATGTTAAGAAATTATTTCTCGAGTGCTTTTTCGAAGAAGCTTGCGTTCCGCGCGCGCGCTCTCTCGATGTTATCAAATTTTTTTATCGGTGCACAGCACTCATTTCTTTTAAAACCAAAGAAACTGACTTGCTGCTTCTCTTCTTTCTTCTTCATGGAAGAAACGAATGAGTCGTGAAATTTTTGCAGACAATAAATATGAGGATTAAGAAAAACCAATATTTTTTCGCCAGCTCTTGAAAATATAAAAGTTGCTATAAAAGCTAGAATTATCGAATTTTTATCTGATTTCAAAGAGTTGGTTTACGATTAGCTGAATGATCGTTTGGATTGATTTTTATTGGAATGTCTCATTTAATGAATTCTTGAAGTGTATTTTATTACTCAGAATTTAGTACATTAAAACGAAGAAAAAAAAACTAAAAAGTATAGTTTGGATAAAAAAGTTGAGTCAATAAAAATAATTATAAATTTTAAAAAACTATATTCTAATTTTTTGAAGTCATTAAATGATTATAAAAAATAATATTCAATTTTTATGATAAAATGTAATATATTCAAAAAATACTTTTGATTTTCAGAAACGAAAAAACCACATTAAGACCAGAAGAAAAAAAAATTTAATCCATCATTTCATATTTCCCATTTAATACCATTCTCGAGCCTAGCATCAACTAAGCAAGTAAATGAATCATCGTTCAACCAATTTATTTGAAAATGTAGCGCACTTAAACGACCAAATATTTGGTGGTCGTTGTGATCCGGAAAGGGTTTCACAAGAGCCACAAGATTCGAGGCGCCGTTTCCTCTCACGCGTAGAAAGAAAGAAAAAAAAAACATAATGGAGAAGTGCGTTATTCGTCAAATACTTAAAACTATATACCAGACCCTTTCTCTGGAGAAGAAGAAGAGCGTCTGTTCCAGAAATTATTCAAATTTCTGAACTAAAATATGCTTCTTATCGTGGACTGTTTAATGCGATGCTTTACTTTGGATTATTCCTGATGGTTTTCGTTGTGGAAATTATGAGCTTGCTCTGGTATTTTCTGATTTTTTATAAGATTGATGAACGATTTCAAGGGTTCTAGATAAATTAATTATAATTACATTTCAAAACTATGTAATTTATCTATGAGTTAATTTTTAAAAGTTTCAATGGTAAAACTCAGATCTATTTTGAAAAAATTTTTAATAATAAGTTTTAATAATAAATTATTTAATAAATTATTTAAAAGCCAATGAATATTATCGAAAAGTCACAAAATTTGTAAAAACAAAACCACAGAGGATCCTCCAAACAAAAACAAAAAATAACGTGGCGAAGACTGAACAACATTTTTGGTTGTCGAAAGAAAAAGAAACCAGACGAACAACAAGCAGCATTTTATCGAAAGGGGAAGTCGATCGATCTTGGTATATCCGGACATGCGTCTCAATTCACTCCTCTTTTTAACACATAAACTTTCTTTCAAAAAGTTTGCTGTCCAACTTGACTCTTACAGGATATCGGAATCCCCTTGTTTGCTGTTCTTTATTCCTCAATAGAAGTGTACAAACGTGTCGTCGGTTTTTTTTTTACTTTTTTTTTTGCAAAGAAAAAAGTTTGTCCTTTGAGCAAGAAATGTCGAAGCATGAAATTCTGAGATACATCGATTTTAACCAAATTCGAAAACTGAAAAAATTAGCATACTTTTTTAAAATTTTTCATTGTCTTATAAAATCCAACATTAATTTTTTATTATTTCATGTCCGATCTATCTTAATAAATGAATATTTAAAATTTAAATATATTTCAATCAAAGCCACAGTAAAATCATTGTCTGAACTTTTAAAACACGCTTAGCATTCACGGAAACACTTGTAAGCTCCTAAGAAAAATTTTCCTCGGCTCTCTCATAATATACATATCAATTTTCAGCTTATTCAACATATAACGCGACATTCAAATTTTTATATTCAAATCTAAAAATTTAAAAAGCACGTAGTTTCACCAGAATTCTTACAATACCTAAATAAACATTTCCGTTTTATTCCTAATAATAAAAAAGGAGAAAAAAAAACTAACAGAATCATTTCTCTGCTGATAAAGAAAGGCGAGAAGCAGAGGCAGCCAAGTGCATATATGAGGAAGAAATAAAGAAGTATAAAGAAATAAAGAAATAAAGAAAAAATTGAATAAGACTATATAAGAGTGGTATAAGTACGTAAAGGAGGCACATATGTGTGTTCATAAGATATGGTGTGAAACACGAGAGCTGCGAGATTAAAGAATCAAAAACATAAGATTCTCAGAAAGCCAAGAGAGAGAAAGAATAAGAGTCATAATAATATTTGGAATTTTCAAGCGGTTACGATCTTTCTCTTTCTTCCAATATTTCTTTTTACAAAACCTATATCATCGCGGAAATATTAAATTTACTCTTTCTTATTTCTTATTGCTTTATTTCTTTCTTTGCGCCTTGTACATTAATCCGCAGCGAAAGAACGATAAGAAGTGTATTTATTAAGAGCTGAAGTGCAATTCTGAATAGAGTTGCTTTAATGTAATCCTATTATAACCTATCCTATATGTAAATAAAATTCAATGTTCTTTTAAATTTTAGGATTTCCAGTATTATCAACTATCTGATAATCATTTTTAGTCATCATGAATAATGGGTTTAAAAAATAATGACATTTTTATAGTTATATAGTACGTCGATAAATAATAAAATCCACCATTAGGTAAGTTAAAAATAAACTCCATTCATAAACAGTGGAAAAAAATTCTTTTTTGTTAAAAAAAAAAAGAGAGCAAAAACTTAAGAACCAAAGTCAATAGCGATTCATTTTAGCGAAGCGCACAATAATAATGGTACGCAAGTGACAACGATATCCCTCGGTATATACACGCATAATACCTTCCTTTACAATAAACTTTTTTTTTACCTCAACTGAGAAAAAATAAAAAGGAAGAAGGCGAGAGACAAAACCTTATAGCACGAACAAAAGTCTTAGCATAGACGAAACTTTTTCCCTTTGTATATCATCTCCTTTTCGTTTCGCCGCTTCTCTTCCTGACTCTTACACACGTGTATATATATATGTATATAAATGCAGAGTTGTGCATTTATTATGCAGGCGCCTCAATATAACAACGACACATCCTACCAAACGAATCGAAAATAACGAGCATTTTATACCTATCCTATTCTTCTTCTTCGCGCCTTCTGCTCTCTTTCTTTCATGTATTATTGTGTCCTTCTTTAAATTGTAAAAGAGAGAAAAAAGATTAAAGAGAAAAAGAGAGAGAAGAAACTTACAAACAGTAGTTTAAAAATAGAGCAAGTGGATATATAGAGAGAAGAGCACTAATCTGGTTAGGTCCACTTAGCGAGTAACACCAGCCATTTAGGATACCCCTGTAGAAGTAAAACGAACGTTGACGAGATCTTGCCAAGAGATCGCTTGCGTTAAAACATTTCGCGAAATGCGCTAAAATGTCTTAATGGGAGTTATAGCAGTTTGCGAGCAGAGCGGAAAGTTAGTAGCTCTACTTTTTTTCGCTTTTTATCTTTTTTTATTTTTTTTTCATTCTTTTTTTTAACGTCTAAAATGTAGTTTTGAGGAAGAAAGTTTAGCGGAGAACTTGTTGATTTAGATGAATTTTGAGGATTGATGATGCAAAAAAGTGAGATTTTATTTTCACGGAGATTTTACTGTGTCTTAAAGAATGTGTAAACACTTGAAACTATTTCGGAATTAGTGACGTAATATGTTGTAATGATGCGAACTATTAGTTTTTTTTCTTTATGAATGAAATTATATTACTTTTTTAATGTCTTGTAATGTAATCTGACGTAATGTTCCTAATTTTATAAGCTTTTGAATGTGTTAAAAATTTTTTTTCAATATCAGTAATGAAATAATGAAAATCTATAAAGGGTCCGCGTAGGATTTAAAATCTAAGAATTTGAATGAGCAATAGATTGACGCCTATATTTGTTACGTTTATAAATGAAAATTTCATTCATAATATTACACATTTGCTTTTGTGAAACAGCTAATTACGAGTTATTTTTTTCTTTAAATTGATTTTCTTACGAAATCACGCTAAAGTAAAGAATAACGATTTTCAAATAACTAATTTATTGTTTTCTCATTCGACTTAATTATTGAATACTAAAAATATAAATAGTCACTGTTTTAATCATCCAGTATATTAAAAAGTCTTAAATCTCTCTTCTCCCTATATACCAAATCCAATGCCAATTAAACTCTCTCTGCAAGTTAAAAAGCTTTCTTCCTTCATAAACAATACCTTATACACCAGAGCCTTATAACGTACACGCGATATATTCCTTTTTGGCCGGGAACGCACGAAAACGGGCTGTTGAAGCCGCGTGAAAAATGACCGCAGCAAGGTTCTCGAATAATAAAGCAAGCGCTCGATATATTCCAAACAAAGATAAAAAGAAAAAATGAAAAAGAGAAAAAAAAAAATTGAAATGCATAGAAAAAAAAAGTAAAGAAAAGAAATACTCATATTATAAATTCCCTCGAGGGGTAAAGAAAGAATATTTTGTATCGAAAAGGAAGAAATTCATTCTCTTGCTCACTCTAGGACGTCCGTTAAAGGTACGATTAATTAATTACCTTGTGTATGCGCATGCGTATTTCTTTAATTATTTCTGAAACCCCCTGGCGGATAAATATATATATATATATATATGAACATTTATGTGAAAGGGCAAGTTGTTCGTGTCGGCTTTATACAGACGCCTAATTACATCGATCGCTAGGCGCCGCCGCCGACGTTACTGCTAGTGGAAACGCGTAGGTGTAATAGCAGAAAGGCGTGTTTTTCTATATGGAAGTACTACTATGCTATTGGAAACGTCTTGAATTTCGAGAAACAGTTGAAAAAAAGTGAATTAATATAATGTTAGAAAAAAATTTTTTTTCTTTTGTTAATTTTAATTATTTATATTTAAATTATGTTGTAGTCAATTAGAATCTTCCAACGCGCAATTAATTTTATAAATTTTGTAAAAAAAATAGAAATATAGTTTACTTTAAATTATGTAAAGAATATAATGAAATAATATTTATTTAAAATTTTTTGTACAACTGTTAGACTTTAATAAAATTTCCACTGATTTTGTAATTTGAATGTTTCACTTTTATCCAATTTCATCCACTTACGTTAATGTAATTAATTTTCAAGTGTTTGGATTTTTCAGTGCAACCTTAGCGCGCATTAGTTCGAAATAATTATTTACTTTTTTTATTTGATTCTCTTCCATCCCTAAAACTTCAGAGCTTAAAAACCTACGTACTACAAATTAGAAAGGGCGTATATAAACGGATTGCTTCGACAAATGTCAACCCTTTGCCCTACATAAAATCCGCTCAACGCAAAACCTTTTTTCATAATTTTTTTTTTCAAATCCTTCTTACTTCAATCTTTAGTCAGTTTTATATAGAAATACTTATTAATTCGCTGACATTTTTTCCCCTCTATGCTCATTAAAATGCAAAACCTCGAGCTACGACAAAACTCGCTGAAAATTTTCATTTAACAAAAATAAATAATTCATGAGCACACTATGAGCAATGGCGATATAATAAATTGAGGAAAAAATTCGACCCCGATAATCAAACTTAAATGCGCGTATATATATACTTGCTGTACAAATCAAACAACAATAGAGCCCACACAGTAGTCAAAGAAAAGAAAAAAAAAAGGACATCCCATTTCATAAAAGCTGCAAGATAATTTCGACCTTTTTATAACCTATTCTTCATTTCTCTAAATTTTTTTTTTGTTTTTTTTTCTAGGTTTGTGCTTGAAAAAAAAATTGTTATTGAATATTACGTATGCGCGCTTTTCCATCTCTCTTCCCCTCTTTATTATTACATAACAGCATAAAACAAGATTTCGAAAATCCGTTATTTCAATACACACGAGAGACGGCTGCTTGAATAATTTTTATAAAATTAATAGCAAAAGGGTGGCTGCTACTGGCTTGCATACGTTCTTTACTCTCTTTTTGCCCATTATCCTCGTATGCAAATAAGAAGCTAGAAGAGAGGGATGCTGTATAACGATGGCCGGTCTCTATAATAAAAAAACGAAAAGGGGGTTGCTTGACGATCGCGAAAAAAAAAATAAAATAAAAAGAGAGAAAAGAGGGGTTACGAGGAAATGAATGGAAGTTTAGAGATGGTGAACGAGATTTCCAAATGATGGGCGGCTGTATACTCTGCCGGTTTTTTGACGATGCTGGTGGTTCTATATTTTTTTTTCCTTTTAGTTTTTGTAGTGGTAGAAAGCGAAAAAGGGGATTTATGTTTTTTTTATTCGAATTATTTATTTTTTAAATTAAATTAAAGAAATACAAAGAATTTTTATTAAAAATAATTGGAAATGAATGTACAGGAAAGAAATGATTTTTAAAAGTTTGTCTCTCATATAAAATAAGAATTTTCAAAAATATAATTTAATCATAAATATCATGTAAAAAAATTACTAACTTTAAAGCTAATTAGAAATTTTACAAAATATATCTGTAATAAAATCAATTAACTACAATTCGAATGTAATAGCTTTCATTATAAATTTTTCAGCATGTAAATAAACTTGATATGCAAGAAAGTAAAAAAGGAATTAAAAATTGTAAAATTGTAAAATAACTCGAAAAAAAAAAACATCTGTCAACCCAACTATAACATACCAGAAACATATAGGCAATAAAAATTAATCATATAACGAGCATCGAACAAACAAAAGCACAACCATTTCAGCATGCAACAAAAGCTGCTCATTTCGAGACAGAGCTAAAAAAAAAGGAAGAGAAAAGAGAGAACGATAGTTAAAACAAGAAAGGAAAGCGGTATATATGTATATGCATACATATTAGAAAGAGAGCACAAGCTGCAAGGCATTAAAAACTTCTGAGATTTATAGTATGTACCAGTGTTGTGTACGCTCTATCTCTCTTTTTTTCTCCCCCTCTTTCTCCCTCTCTCGGTCGCTTAACTTCACAACGTCACACGCGTACAATGTTAGTGACCCGCTCCTGCTATGTTGTTTCAATACGCTATATACTAGTCCACATGTAGATAAGTATATTTCATTTGAGAGATGATTTTTAATTAATTCAAGAACAGAATGGATCTGTATGAAAGATGTCATGTTACAAAATTTCTTTTTATTTATAATTTTTTATCGCGAAAAATTTAATTTCAGTAATTTAGTTTTTAAGAAAATTTAAATAATAATTAGTTATTAAATTTAATTTTATGATAATGTTATTTTATAAATGACGTTTTAATCTGAAATTATTTTTATAGAGTTTAAATTTTTTTATTTAGATTACTTAAAATTATGTTTTACATACGTTACTTGTGTTCGGCAGCCGCATGAATAAATAAATGCTACTCTTTCACTGGGCTTACCTGAAACATAAATAAAAAAAACATTAAATAGTTGTTCAACCAAAATCAAGTTACATTTATTTCAAAATGAATTAATAAAAAAAAATTTTATGTAACATTTAAGACTTTTAAATGATATTTAAACATGTAACTTTGGATAATAATTTCTAAACGCTAAAAAACTATCAATTAGATAAGTAAGAAAATTGTTTATTTTAATTTTAAAACCGGAAAAAGATCTTTCCATGTTCTTAATTTTAAAAGTCTTAGAAAGCGCGCATAACAACAACAACACAACGCTCGAGTTTTCTTCTCTCGCATCTCTCGCTGATTATTAGCGTTCACTTGCAAAAGCTCAGCTCGGCATCTTCTCTCTCTTTTGCTCTTTCTGTATACATACTTTCACCCATTCCAAAGGAGATATCAGGCGCGACGCACATCTTTTAATGCAAGCGCGGAACGAACGCGCCGCATAATTAGAGCTCGAAGCGTAAACCTTTCTCTCTCTCTCTCTCGTCTTTCAAGTCTGGTCAAACAACTACCTTTCTCACTTTTTCAATTATTCCTGGCTGATTATTGCCTTTAAGAATTCTCGATCGACGATGATGCGCTTCAAGAGAGTTCATTAATTTTTTTTACAGACGACGCATTTATGTATGATTTTTTATGCTGTTTTTCACGTTACTAAGTGTTTTTTTTTTTCGTTCAAGGTTTGGATGTTGAATTAAGTGATTCTTGGTTATTACTTCATTTTAAGGGACACGGGCTTTGCTGATTCAATTATTTAATGTCACAGCGTTGAAGGAAATTTTAATTTATTTCGAATATTTATTTAATTAATTAAGATTATTTTTTGTTTGTTTTTAAAAATTCAAAAACACATAAAATACAACTTTTGTTTAAATTTATTTAAATTTAACCATTGAAAATATTAATAAAAAAATAATCATGTAAAAATATAGCAAAAAAAAAGAATAAATAAACATTAACTATATAGCATGTAATAATTTATCGAAGTATGCAGCTTATATACAAAACTACAAACAAGACTACAAAGCCGCAAACTCTCTAACCAATCTGCTAAAGCACGTTATCACTGGCATAACAACGTACGTATATACCTACCTACGCAATAATCCTTTACACGCTTCCTACCAAATTACTTAACAGACCTGCGTATACAAAAAGCCCCAACAACACCACACGCAAATATACATACATGAAAGTCATTAATTGAAAAAGTTGAACTGAAGAAAAAGGCTCTGAGGGGATGGCTACTTCAAATAACTAAAAATAAAATAAAGTGAAAAAAAGAAAAAACCTAAAAAGATATCTCTTGAAATAAAAGACGAGGCTCCCTTTTTTGCGTACGTTAACAAAATAAGTTTGGCCGAGGAAATAAAAAATAAAAATAAGAGAAGAATCAGCGAAGGATCGAAAATACGATCGCAAAGTTGGGAGGCTCACGTACAAAGAATAAATTTCATCGTAGCTCGGCGCGTATTTCGCTAAGGTAAGAGAGAAAGAAAGAGAGAGAAAAAAGAAGAAGAAGAAGAAGAAGAGAATCTTTCCCCCGAGGCTGGTCGTATATACGAAGTTTATTTCAACCGGTCAAAAGAAAGGTGGGCAGCACACGCGCGTACGCGCGCGAGAACAGAGACCGGATGATGAAAAATGAGTCGGCGGAATTGCATAAATTTAACGAAAATTCAGCTTGAACCGACGACATAACCCTTAAGGCACCTTCTCTCTCTCGTTCTCTTCTACATAAAGCACAAACTTACACTGGTTTAACTTAAATTTAATAAAAAAAGAAAAGAGAAAAGAAGGAAAGAATCGGCAAGTAAGAGGATTCCGCGAAACGGAGAAAAATCAAGAGAGAATTCGTGTACAAGGGGGAGATAATGCAGTTGAGAGATGCATCTTTTAGAGAGATTCCCCTCTGTGTTGTCTTGAATTTTGCTAAATTGCTCCTTTCCCGTCTTCTAAATTAAGAAACGCGTAGCTCGCACGCTGCAGTGCTATGCACAAAAGAGATGTACAAAGTTTTTAGTCAAACGCCATAGCTTATGGGGGTGTACGAATATTAAATTATAAAACTTGTACAATTTTTTTTATCTGGAAATCTCGGTGCACATTTTAAATTGCGGAAATTGTAAAAAGGATTACAAAGTATTCAACTAATACCTTGTATGCAATTAAGTCCTTGGTAAAACTTTTATTTTTTTAATTTCATTAATATTTATTTGAAATCGTACAATTTTTACGGTCGACGGTCCAACTTTAATTTAGCAATTATATATCATAACAACGTCTTTAGTCTTGTTCGAGGTCGTTACATACCTCGCTCGTAAGATAAAGCATAAAGAAGTAAAAAAAGACATATATGTACCCAAGCATCGCATCCAAGTTAATGAAGGATTTCAAAGCGAGCACACCGTTGACAAATCGTTTTTTTTCTCTTATACGAGCAGCACTTTATTTTTTTTAATATCGCGCGAATTAAGGTATACATTTTTTCTCTCTGGAAGGTACATAACTCCTTGGAATCTTTCCTTAGTTCTTGGGTATTATACGATTTTGGTCGAAAATTTACGAGATTCAAAGCCGTAAAAGCTTTGAGGGAAACAAAAGTCAGAAAGAAAAAGAAAGAGAGAGAGAGAGAGAGGCTATAAATCCGCTTATAGCGTGAACAGCAAGTATTTTTATATGTATATATGCGAGTTTGGTGTATAAAGTATTCATGGAAACTAATATGGCGAATCGGAAATTCTGGGAATTCATAGGAGGAAGATGAATTTTTTAAAAGTTTTTTAAAAAGAACTCATGGGATTAGGGACAATATTAGGAAGACGTGTATAATGAAGGGACGTCAACCAGTTGACGAAGGAATCTACAACATTTTTTTGTTTCTTTTATTAAAAAATTTGAGTGTTTTTAATTAAGAAGGTCGATCGTAAAAGTAGAGAAAGAACTTTTGCTTTTGATTTCATCGTAAATCTTTCTGCTGTGACGTATGAAAGAATTTTTTTGTTTTATATTAAAGTCGAGAAAATGGACAACGAAATGAGGATTAACCAAATATTAGCCAACGAAATGTCAATAGAATTCTAAAATGCCATTATGGTTTCTATTACCAAATATCGAATTACGTCCAAACTACCTTTTCGTTATAAGATTAATATTTCATTTACATATGGTTCCATTATTTTAAATAAGTTAATTTATCAAAAAGAGAACTATTTAAATTTCTATGTTCCATGTAAAAATACAGAATTTCAGGAAATATTTTCATTAATTTAATTGTGAAATTATAATTTTATAAGGTCAAAATTCTAAAAAGTATGTACAATAAATCAAAAGATTACAGAAACAAATTCGCAATTTGAAAAAGAAAAAAAATTAGATTGCGCTGAATATTGAGTTCATTAGTTATACAAAAAAATAAAAGAGAATCTTATATGAGAAACAGCAATACTAATTGTGAAGTGCAAAGTGCAGCGGCAACATCCTAAGAGAGAAAAAGAAAGAAAGCGCACAATATAAAACGAACTGTGTATATGCGAGAGGGAAAAAGAAATGATGGCTTTAAAGGAGAGCACGAAGGAGAGAATCAACTGGTTAAAAGGCAAAAAAAAAAAGAAATAATATGGAAGCCAAGAGCAGCGCCACGGAATGATGAATCGTTTCTATTAAAATACTTTTTCGACGGCGAATATAGAATAGCCGCATCCGTTAAACCCCAACAGCCAACAGAGAGAGAGAGAGTTGGATTTATTTACATATTTTCAATCTGGATTAAGAAGTATAGTCAATGACAAGACTAGTAGTTTATATTCAAGAGATTTTAGAATTCGATGAAGTTTAGAAATTGGATTGGAATATTGATAACAGTTAGGATATACCGATGACAAATAGGTGATTGGTTTATTGAGCTTTTCTATAGACAAAGAATGGCTTTGATTTCGCACGAAATCTGTCAAACTTTCTTGAGGCTCGTGTATTTTACATAATGTTAAATTTCGAGTGAAAATTTGAATTTTAAATGTTTTGAGACCAAAATAAATTGTATGATTTAAATTTAGAATTCTTGTTTATTTCATTAAAATTATTAATCATCGGAGATTATCTGATGGGAATACGGATTTGATTCTATCAGAAATTTGACTGTTACTACTGATATTCCAAAATAAATTAGAAAATTAGCATTTTTATAAAAAATATTTTTTTAAATATTTTATGTAGAATAAAATTTAAATGTCATTTTAGATAATCAAAACTAGATTAGAGAACACGTAATTTTTTCTAAATGTCAAAAAAATTCTGAAAGTGTATCGTGTGAACTGACATTCAACTGTTACCACTTATCACGAAATTAATCGTATTTTCAAAAGAATGACAAAAATAGAGTCACTTCTGATTAAATTTAAATAAATCAAAAAATTTCAATAGCGCATCATTATTTATGGCCGCAAGTAGATGATCTAAAATTGACAATGGAAGATTCAAAAATTGTTAAGACCTTATCTCTATAAAAAATGAAAAAAAAAATAAATCTACATGTAAAGTAATGATTCATACGGGCCAATAATAAAGACGTAAAAAAAAGACAATGAAATTCTAATCAGCCACTCACACTTTGGCTTTTTTTCCCATTAAGATTCACTTCCCTCATAGTGATTAATTGGTGCTCATTAACATAAAGCAAAGCTTTGACTAGTGGCTAGCATTGTATTCTTTTAGTTTTGCTTTAGTTCTCTTTGCCAAAGTCACGTAAATACCGCAAGAGCATAGCTTTTGGTATATGGATGGATGCTCGTTGATCGCATAAATCACTTTTTTAAACCACTCGCGTCTATGGTTGTATTTCTCTTGCATATTGTTTTACTTTAACACAAAGTTAGGTGTTGCTCGAAATTCACATTGTCTATTTTTTTTTTATTTGGAGGTTGTTACTAATTTGGATTTTCACATGAATATGTGTAAACTTATTATTCTAATGTCAGACGGTTTGTGGATGATTAATTTTGAAAAATTATCAAACAGGTTTCTCTTGATACTCGGTTATTTTTCCATCGAGCAGTAGACCGAAAAATAAGTTTTCTTCATCTAGAAAATAATAGTCATATAGGTCCGGAAATTTTTAATAAAAAAAAGGAGAAAAAAAAATTTCAACTGCTTACAAGAGGGTAAATAAATTTGTGGTTAAGCAATCTGTTCGAACGATTTAACGTTGTTGAAGTAACTTAAGTACTCAATGACCTAAATATAATATTATGCAGCCAGCATATTTTGAATTCTATTGAAAAATCTTCCACTCCCATATTTAATAATGAAAAGCTATTATTAACATTTATCTAAACACTTGATTTTTCTACCATAATTAATAACAAGCCTTCTTTTTTTTTAAATAAAATAATAAGCTATTTTAAAATAATCTTTAAATATATATAACCACAATTTATTTAAAACGAGTTTCAAGAAACAATAAATTTAAAGCGCTGAAAACATTTAGATTAAAATTTAGTTGTTTGTTGAAACTAGCTATGAACATTCAACATTTTATGCAGTATATAAATAAACAATATGATAGTTATTTAGATAATATTTTCAAAAAAGTTAAATTCCATCTAAAAAAGAACGAGTGAAAAAAGCAGTATGAGCACGCAATAATGTAAAAGAAGCTGCATGAAAGCGTTCTCTTTCTGAAAAAAAAAAGCGAATCTCTATCTGTCTCTTTTTTTCTTTCTGTTCTTATGGAAGGCCAGGAGAGCAAGGGAACGAGCGAATGATAAATGAACTTCTTTAAACCGCGAGCTATCATATCGAGCGGCTATTAACATAGTGCCTGGATAAAGTATAACGAATTTAAAAGAAATCCAATATATAAAAGGAGAGAATGAGAGAGAGAGCCACTACTACTATTACTACTACTACTACACATACTTAAGAATTCCATCGGAGATCTTATCTCCTTGGCCGTAGCCGCTGCCGAGTCCATTAATCACATCGTGTCTCTGTCGTTCCTCCCTCGACTTTTAGTCTTCTCTCTCTCTCTCTCTATTTCTCTTTCATTCTCTCTCTTTCTTCTTTGTTATGAAAGTCGCTCTCTCTCTCTCTCTCTTTCTTTTCATTTGTCACTTATTAGGCCGCGAGAGCAAAATTTACGCGGTACGAGCTTCGCTCGTCTGTGCATAATGCGCTCAGGTATGTCGTATATTCGCTTGCTATATGTAAGAGTCTAGTTTGAGTTGCGCAAACGAGAGCAAAGCTCTTTTTTAGCAAGATTAAGAGTTTTGATTTTTTTTTGGAAGTGTGTAAAGGTATTGTTCTTGGGTTATTATGTTGTTTCGAAGATTGTTCAAGTGCTTTTTTTTTCTTTTACATTTTGGTGAAAGCGTCTTATTATACTGAATTAATAGGTGTATAAAAACAGAGTTGTAGTTTTTCATTTGTTGCTTTATGTCATTGACACTGCATTTTTCAAATTCCACTTGCATATTTAAATTTTGACAAATGAATTATTACTCGAACGAACTAGACCAAACAATAGATAGTATATCAATATTTAATAAAAACCAATCAAAAGTTATAAAAAAAAACATTTAAATTCTAATTACAATTGCATGACTGAATACCACCGTACTGATTTTTGTTCTAAAAAAAATGAAGAAAAAAAAAGAAAGCTTTTTAACCTCGAATGCCAAGAGTACTATATAGTTGAAAAAATTTTTGCAACAAAATGATTTCTCGCGAAATCGCGATAGCCGGCAAAAATAAAAAATAAAAAGAAAGAAAAAAAAAGAAGTCACAGGAGAAAGAGAATTAAAGTTATGCGCATCAACGGTTCATCGACACCGGAATTTCGCGTATACATATAAAAAAGAAAAAGTCGGACCTCTTTTATATATATATACTCTTGTTATATTCACTTCTTTTTAATAATCAGCTCGCATGCAATACGTATATATATATATATATATATATATATATATATATATATATATATATATATGCGTGTTTGCTTTATAGTTTTGCTTTGGAAAAATCGAAAGGCCTTATTGATATTTTGCAAATGCTTCGTCACATTTGATCACGTTTAGAGTTTATATACATGAGCTTATAAGAGACACATATAATTATGGTGTTGGCATGTCAACCGTGTCCTCCATATCCTTATGCCTCCCTTCTCCTTTTATCTTTTCCTTTGTCTTTTTTTCTCTCTTTTTTTTTATTCTTTTTCTTTCTCTCTCTCTCTCTCTCTTGGTTTGTGTCTCCGGTATACCAGTTTCATATTTTTTTTCGGCTTTCAGAGCTTGTAATGCAGTCTTATAAACTGCGCGCTTTCTTTTTTTTGTTTCACGGTTTATTACGTTAGAGGCGTATGGAATATTTTCGTCGGAATTTACTATTCCCCCCGCTACCTCCCCCTCTTTGATCCCCTTTTTGCGCTTGGCGTCTCAATGCCTGTGCGACTGCTGAAAGACTGACGGTTAGAAGATCTAATGTGACTATTAATTAATTTGATGATATTTCTTTTAGCGACTTGAGAATTGTTTTCTGACGTTTTTCTTGCAGAAAAAAAAACTATGCAAGAATTTTTATTGTTGAGTTTCAGTAAAAATATTTAACTCTCAAATGTGACAAATGTACTATACGACAAAGTCACCGCTCAAATAAGACGATATTTATTTTTTTCAATGCAATAATTCCAGAGTCGAAATTTCAACTAATAGAATTGAAAATCTAAAAATTTTTTCATATTTTACAACGCATTAAAATTTTTCAATGCATAAGCGAATAAATTAGCATTGTAACATTCAATTAGAAAATACTACTAAAACTTAATACACAATCATCGATTACCTCCTATTACTTAATATTTCATCGATTTTGCTAATGCACTCATTGTCGTCCTATGCGCTATACGTTTTCCGATTGTTTAGATAGAGGCGTGCAGCAGTGGTTGAAAGAAAAAAAAAAGGATAGAAAGAATAAGAGAGGGAGAGAGAGAAGACAACAAAGTAGGCGTCTTGAAATAGCTTTTAGAGACGTCGGCTACGGGTCATTTCGCGCTTACGTACATATAGATATACATGATGTTTGCGCATATATATATATATCGCAACGTATGATTAAACATTATCGCGATAACGGGTAATTGTACCTTTTGAGGGGATCTATTATGTGTAAATTTTCATTCTGCCTTTTGCCATTCTGGTGTCTTTCTCCTTTTGTATTTTCTTTATTCATTGTTTGAAGAATTCCCGATGTCTGAAATTATAATGCATTAATTTCCCGGGCGCTTTCATTTGTACATCCTTCTTATATGTATACACACATACACGCACAAAGAAAGTTAAAAAAAAAAAAAAAAATAAAGACATTTGAGAGACTCGACGCCTTGAAATTATGACTGTATATGACTGTTAGGATGTATTGCAGGGTAAAAAGTGATGATTATTGCAGGCGAAAATATACAGGACGACTCCTTCTTTTTCTTTTTCTTTCTGTACGTGCGCGCAGGAATTTTAAAAGTATAAGATGTTAAAAAGTTGTATATATGCGCGAGAAAGTATCGTTGGCACCAAGTGACATCTTCCTTGCAATGATGAAAAGCTATTGGCGCACCGAACGTTTGCGTAAGATTCGTTTCGTTGGATTAATTGAACGAATTGATTAAATTATTTCTTTTTTTCTTTTTTTTTCGATGCTTGAGTAACTAGTATTCAAATTACAAGCAATAATCTAAAGAAATATTCTAAACAAAAAAAGTCTTTATGCTATTAACATTTATTTTTCTTATTGAATTAATGCATTTTTATGCTTTCAATGATACTACTCAAGGCTATTTGTAATACAGATATTGTTTAATGTTAGTAGTTTTGAAATGCTATTTTAAAAATGTTATTTTAATAAAGTCAGTCATTTAGTTTTTATCTGAATCAGACGTAATATGCAATACTTCAAATTATAAAAGCAGAACAAAATAAAACAAATAAAATTACCTCTATCAAAAAAATTAAATTATGTCCTTGATTTATACGCTATCACAATAAAAAAAAATTATTTACATGATGTTTTCAATTTTGAGTATTTTTACTCTTAAAACTACTTCAATAGATCTTTGTAAAAAAAAAAACGATCCAAGAAACATTTAACATTTCAACTTATTTGACGCATAAATACATTAATCGTACAAATTTTCAAACATCGTAACAAAACAAGCCATTCCTTACCAACATACAGACCTATACATTTAACTAACCATAATGACGTCAAAGTCTCCACGGAAATCTTTCCTTGACTATAAAAATAAAAGGCAAAAAAAGGAAAAGAAAAAAAAAAAAAAAGATCATAGTCTCACATTGCGTTCTTTTATGCGCTGCATTATATGTTTGCACATGCGTGTTATGTGTATGTCTTGACGGCTGCCAATTACGAGCGCCGGTTAATAAACATATAGCTTGTCGATATATTCCCCGTTGTACAAGAAGAAGCTTATATGCGCGTATATAAAAGATACCAAAAAAGGCGACTTGCGCTCAAGCATATATATGTATTTATATATGTATATATATATGAAAAAAAGGAGAGACAATGGAACAACGAAAAAGGTGCGAAATCCAGAATATGTCGAACGACACCGTATAGATTGTGAAGGTGGGACACGTGCGACTTGCGTCTCGCGCAAATAAATTATATTCAAGTGTACACGTATATATATACACGCGATAGAATAAAATCGAAGAGAGGGGAGCAGAGAAAACCTTTTTAGTTGGAAGTCAGTGTAGAGGAATTTAAGTTTCTAATGAAAATTTGTTTTTCAAATTGATTAAGCGTTTTAAATTCAAAGTGTTGGTTTAATCGTTAATAGAAAAATACTCATAAAAATTTATAATTTTATTCAATTAGCTAAATTTTCATTAATTGCGACTATCAAAATTATTACTATCATTCTTTTATTTTAGTTAAATGAAATTTACCTCGGTAATGCTTTTTTTAAAATAATTTTGTATATTGAAATTACAAAAAATACGTCAAGATTGAAAATAATATTTAATTAATAAAGTTAATAAAGCGAGTTGATTAAAGCATTGGAGTCGTTGAGTAATATTTTCCATGGAATGTTTGAATAAGAACTAAATATAGACATCATCATTTTTATGGCGCATTGTTGAATACGTAAAAAAGCTCGAATGTTAATGTTGTGCATAATGCTAATAACAACTATACAAATGAAGTAATGCAACAGCTCTCTTTCTTTCTCCCAACTTCGAGCCTCTCGCTTGCAAATGTTACACCTATTTCTTTTTTATTTTATTTCCCCGAGAGACTCAATTGAAATAAACTGCTACTATTATAGATCCACCGTATATGAATAATAAAGGTATTTCTTGACAAAAGGAAAATTACAAAACCAAATGAAACTACCAACACGAAACTTCACACTCCGACAAATCTATCAAGAATAATTAAGTCCAAGTCCGGAAAGGACATATATAGCAAAGACTTAAAAAAATGAAAAAATATTCAACAAAGAAAAGAAGAAAAATTTAGAGTAGAAATGATCGTTTGGTCATTAATCATCCGTATCAGGACAGAAAGGGTTATAGGACACTTTTCTTGGCTCATTTTTTTTTAATAATAACCTTTTTTCTGGAGGGCGTGACTTTGACCGATAGTCCACAGCATGGTGTCTTTTACTTCGTTATCTTAATGCATACGAGAAAAAAATGGAATAATGTTTAAAAAATGCTTTAAAAAAGAGTAGATTGTAGTTGGATAATTTTGTGGCTAAAAAAGAGCTTTCTGTGTGCTTGTGAAATGTTTTACTTAAGTAGGTGTGAACCAAGCGAGTCATTGAAATTTTTTCAATGACAAAATAAATTAAATACAATATCGTATAAATAGATGAATAAGTATTTTATAATAAAAATATAAAAAACAAAATTTAAAAAGAGTCCAATAATTTTTGCTGTCTAGTAAGTTTTCATGAAATTAATTATAATTTTTACGGCGTGGTAAGTTTTTAGAGATTTATCACAAATAGTATCATGCGCACAACTCCTTTTTCAGATTAAAGAATATGACAGTAATTTTTACAGTACTGATCATTAAAATTTATGAGGCGTTATCACAATAATTAAGAAAAAAGACGTCACGTTCCTTGACACGATGTGTCGCTGTTATTATTATTATCCAGGATTTCATTGTAAATAGAAAAATAATTAAAAAAATAAAATCTAACAATTTATACGGAAATTCTAAACTCTATAAGTATAAAATCTTTTGGACTCAAAACTATCGGCATTTTTGAAACATCTCAAATGATCAATTAAATTTCATCAAGCGATTCTGCATTTGAAGCAAATTAATAACGCATTAAGCTTTGACGAAAATCATAAGCATATAATAGTATAAATCCATG
This sequence comes from Anastatus disparis, assembly GCA_017163975.1. NCBI lineage: Eukaryota > Metazoa > Arthropoda > Insecta > Hymenoptera > Eupelmidae > Anastatus > Anastatus disparis. The sequence goes on from JAFFSR010000003.1 coordinate 998,937, forward strand.
AAAGAACGAATGAAGAAAAACGAATTTTAAAAGCGACATTATTATACAGCACCAGGTAACATCGAGTTGTGTTACCATATACCATAGGAAGACTATACGCTTTATATGACAAACGAGCGGCGCGCCCCCAAAATGTCACTCAAAAGCAGCGTTCATGTTAAAAGCCACATTCCACATTATATTTCACCTGATTTCCGTTCTCTCAACTTCTCTCTACACCAGTAAGAAAGATTATGTGGCTTTAAGAGAAAGAGAATACTAAATTTTTCAAAGATTCTTTTTTTCTTCAAGGAAGAAAGAGGGGAGCTTAATGGTAAGTCATTTGTATCAGAACTAAGTTTTTCCATTCTTTGAGATTGCTTGGTGATTACTGTTTTGGAGGCTGAATCTTGATTGTGAGGTAGAAGGTGATTAAATGAAGGGCTTTTTTAAAACGAAAAATTAATGTGAACGATGCTTTTTTTTCTTATTATTTGGGAAGTTGGATGCATGGAAATATTTCAAAAGTTTGATGATTCAAAAACTTGGTTTGTTGCGCGTTTTCAAATGAGTTTCATATTTTCTTGTGTACAGAAATAAATTTGATAAATGTAGAGACTGTGGGAATGATCACGAGAACGTAATATGGATAAAAATCTGATATAGTTTTAACGGTTTTATAAAATGTAGTTCATTCGTTGAAATGATTCTCGTATAAAACTATTTCATCAAAAAATAACGGAATAGTAATCCATCATTCCTTAGAATTCTATTTTTAAATGAGAAAATAATAAAATATCCAAAAATCAAATAAAAGATGTTAACAAATGAGTAAGAATCCTCAAAGCCAACACTTAAAACCACATCAGAAAACTAATGAAAACTAGTAATTTCAATTGAATATCTCTTAAGAGAAAAATAGAATTCTATAATTTATCGTTCAGAAAACTAAAAGGCACACTGTGCACTGGTACTGGATTGACGGAGAGCGGCTCAAAGAGAAAGAGGAAAATAACAAAGCTTGTGGGCACAGCAAGCGCGGATTTCATTTTAACCGGTTTACCATTGCAGTACTATACAAGTGCTGGCTATACTATACGTTTGAATTCTTCATGTTTTTTTTTACTCTTTATTTTTTAACTAAAATACCTATAACAAAGTGAAATATAAAATAAGCAAAAAATTTGCTGTAAGAGAATGTTGAGTAGTGTCTATGATAGGCCTTTTTTGTAATGTAAACAAAATTTCAGTTCCATACAAAATTAGTTAATCATTTTATTTCTCGGAGTTAGTTTAACTTAAATAATAAACTCGAAAGATTATTTTGCAGTGATTGATCATCAAAGTTTTATAATATTTTCATAAAGTATTGTTTTTTTACAACATGTAATTTTTACATTCAAATAAATTCTTTAAATTCTTCATAAAATAACAATTAAAAGATATAAAAACTCAAAGGATTGCATAAGAATTTCTAAAATTATTAAAATCATATTTGTCTTAATTCAAAAAACTAATTTTCAATATTTACATGATTTTGACATAGCCTATTATTCATAATACTCGAGGAGCGTTCTGTCGCATTGAAAAAACGTCAGAAAAAAAGAGTTATTACCCAATGCATATGCATGAAAAAGTCTCTCGCATAGCCAACGAATTCCAATTCTAAAATGCGTTTTTCGACAACATAGTTACATATATACAAAACACGAGCCATCAATCAAAGCAAAAAGCAAAAGGAAAAGTAGTTTGATCGTTCGTTTTTTAACAAATTAACGAAACAAAACTTTTTAACAAATCGGCAACATACAAAATAAATTGATCCTCACAGTACTCCTCTTGTAAGATTATCATTTTATACCGGTTTTCTCTGATACAAAAGACATTTATTAAGTCACATTGCAGGAGAGTATACGGCAAAGAGAGAAGTTCATTCTTTCATCATTTCTTTTCGCGCGATCGAAGAGAGAGAGAATCAAGATGACAGACCACCAATGCTATATAGTCGTTTCCGCAAGCAGAGAACAGAGGAGATAAAGAGAAAGAGAATATACAAAAAAAAAAGGACATAGTCGTCGTCTTTGCGGTTCTCTTGCGCCTTTAGAAAGTCCGCCACGAAGAAACGCGTATAGAAGGTATAAATATTAATAAAGCTTCGAGATAAAGTAATTCTTCGAAACAATGCAACAAGACTGATGTGACACACCCGAAATGACAAAGAATTAAGATATTTTATAAGATGTGTGTATGAAATATCAAATTTATGTGAATATAGAAAACTTAAAAAAAAAGTTTGGTATTCGAATTATTTTGATTACGATGACACAATGATATTGGAAAACACGTGAATACATGTTTTTTCGCTGTTTTAAAAATGTGCAGAATAACGAATTTTCAATAAATTTTTCGTATGCTTTACCTAATCATCAAATACTACGGCAAGTTGAATGATTAAATAAAAATTTAATTCGCAAGACTTTATTTCATTATTAAAATAAAAATATTCAGTTAATTTAGTATTTTAATAGCACAGCACTTAAATTATCGTTACTTTATATTCTGGCTTTATTCCCATAAAACATAAGAATTAATTTATAGATGAAAATCATCATCGCATAGATAAATTTATTGAGCTTGCATTGAAAATTAATATAAAAAAAATTACAATCTGCATGCTTAAAATTCTGCGTAGACAATGGAGCATAACTTTCATTGTCTTCAATATCCGACCTTCATAAAACAGAATAGCAATTCATTAAAAAAAAGAATTAAAAAAAAACAGGCACAAAATAAAACAATATTTCGTTAATATTGTATAAAATAAAGTATAAAATTCTTTAATAAAACATTCGAGTCATGAAATTTATCCAATATACTTCCTACAATATTCAAGACAATATAACAATTCAAGAAGAAAATTTGCTCTCATCTTGAAAGATCAAGCAAAAGGAATATAAAATATCGATTCGCGATTCGCGTTCGCTTTAAAGCAATTGAAGAACCGAAGATGAGGACAAAAATGCAAGAAGAAACAATAAGAGAACTAAAGAAAGAAGACAAGTTTTATGTATACATATATATAAAGTCGATAGTTGTAAGTCGCGGGGGCAAAAGGCGCTGACGTCTGCAGGGTCGTCGGCCTGTATCGCTTGGGTTCTTAATTGCCAGATAATCAAAATACGAAGCTTCGTTACGAAAAAAAAAGAAAAAGAAATAAATAAGAAGAAGAGGAAGAAAGCCGGCGAAAGAAGAAAGAAAGAAAGTCTTTGGATTAAAAAAAAAGTGTAAAGAGACAATGGTTAAGGAAAAACAATTCGTGGATATATGTATATTGACGGTCATTGGCCTTAAAGACTTTGATTAGCGATAGTTGCAAAAATTTTGTGGGAAAATTGATTGAGTTCCTTTTTTTTTATTTTTAATTAAAAGTGTCAGCAGATGCTTTGTAACTGCATGCATTTATATTCGTGGAGTAGGAAATTGTTTACTATTGTATTCAAAGTACATAATGCAATAATATCATAATTTTTAAGCTTTTCTGATTTAATTGAATTGTCAGTGCTTATACTTTGATTTTATATTTAATATTTATGAAAATAATTTCAAATAAATATGTATAATATATCCTATACTAATCGATTTAGCTACCATAATCATATAATTTATTTAAATTCAGCGTGAAATCAATGCTCATAACAATACAGGAATTTCAATAACTCGAATATAAATAACATTTACAATAAATATCGATTAAATAATAAATACATTACCATACAAATATGTTTAAAAAACAATTGTTGCTAAAGTATTCAATAAAATGTTCATAATAGTGCATTCTCGGAAATGTGCTTGAAGAAATAAAAAAATAAAAACGTACTCATAAATTCAAAAAATAATGAATATTGCACAACCAATTACAAAAGTCAATACACGACCGTGAGAAAACAATTTCGTTCTGAATAAATTAATTGTTTCAAATGTCTTCTACTAATTAAAAATTTGTTTTTTTTTCACAACACTTAATGAATGATATCACATGTTTGCATCGTAAACGATATTTATTCGTTTTTTACTTTAACATTTTAACAATGTATTAGCACTAAAATTTCAAATTTGCATTTTTTCTTCCTTAATTGTCGATGAATTTTCAATTAATTGCATTTGATTTAAATAAATTGAGTGTAGCTGTTTTCTTTTTTAATGTTTTTAGTCTAAATGATTATATTTTGACAAAATAAATACATGAATAATCATTAATAAATAATTATTGTAAATTAAAAAAAAAATAATCGTAAAATGTTTTGAAAACATGAGCTATTTAATGCATTGTAAAAGCTTTAAAGTACCTATAATAACAAGATGTGTACGTATAAGAAAAGTAAGGAAACTCCCGAACGAAACATCTTTACTTCGGCTCATTCCCTCTTCGATCTTCGCCACACTGAATTCACTCTCTCTTTCTTACTCCCTGCACGAGCTGCGATAAATCAAGCCAGGGGCTGCTTGCTACCGACGCGTGCCGCAGCAAGTAGTAGTAGCGACAGGTCAACCGTTCTCCTTTTACGAAATATTTATAAGAAAATTTATTTTCATTCGAGAGAGGAGACTTTTCGACGACTTTAACACGACGACACCACCATGTGCTTCATCTATTTCACGCGTCGTTGCTACATTCGTTTCTTTTATCTTTTCTCTTTTTTTTCTAGCTTTTTTTTTTCTTCTTCTTCCTCCTCCTCCTTTTTTTTCTCTTTTTTTGGGAAGATGAACGGCGTATACGATCGGGTGGCTAAGGAGAGATTAGAAGGTTTGTAATGACGTCGCGTGTGGTACGGCAAGGAACGTTGAATGGATTGATTTAGTGATGCGGTGATTTTATAATTTATCGCTTGATTATTCGATTAGTAGCTATCGGTTTACCGGTTTTATGTTATTTATTAATTGTTTATTTTTTTTTTCCTCTTACAGCTGTTAATGCCAAATTAATTTGATGTTTTGATTAATAAGATTAAGATTCGAATCTTATTAATTTATAATATTATTTTGAGGAAACTTAATATATTTATTATTGTAACTCGAGGTCCAAATTTTGGGACAGTTTTCTGGCAAAAATAAATTTTGTTCTACCTTTTCGTTATGTGCAAAAAGATACCAATTAATCAAACTTGATTTACATTAATTACGTTTTATTTTGCACACATCTGATGTTTTCACAGCTCAGAAAATGCATCTCTTGCTGTGAATTATATTGTTTAACTTACTGTGCAAACTAACGCACACATATGCAAATAAATAAAATAAAATAGGAAAAAAAAAAGAGAAATAAGAATGAAGAAGAGGTGCTGTTGTAAGGCAAAAGACCCGAAAATAAATCTCCAAACTCTTGCTAGCGTTTCAGCGGCTTTGTGGAAACGTCGGCGCTTAATGTCGCGTTGCCGCGCAATGAAAATGAAGAGACAAGTTCTCTCTTTCTCTCTCACTCGAGTTTTAAGTTTAAGCTTTAAAGGGGGAACACAAACGCATATCGTAAATTTAAATTTAGCGCGCAAAAAAGGTGTGTTTCTATAACTATATGCATTATGTCTGAGACGCTTGGTGTGCAATTCGCAATTTCAGAATACCGCGAAATTGGCGAACTCCAAGAGTACAAGTAAATTTACGAGTAAATTTTCACTCTCTTGACTTTTCGGAATATTTGCTGCTTAATTTTTTCATGAAAAATTTGTCTTTTGGAATATTTTGGAAGAATGATTGATCTTAAGATAACTATTATTATTATTTCATATGATTTAGTTTGTAAAGACTTTAATACAAGATAAGAGAATAAATCGTTGATATCTACTTGATTATGAAACTCAACCGAATTAATTCTTACATATTTTCGAAAAATAATGACGATTATATCTAAGAATTAATATTTTAATAATACAAAAAAAAAAACAATAGGATACGGAATAAGGAAAAAAAAGTGCATTCCCAAAGTTCGATAAACGAAATATTTAATGCGCACTCGTGCTGATTCGTACAAAATTACACAATTGTATTTTTTTATAAGCGTATGATCGAAACTACAATCGATATTTGCGTCAGATGTATATCTTTTTTTTCTTATTTTTTTTTAACCAACGATTTTTACTCGCAAACTATAATTATCGATTCGCGCGCTGACAATTAAATCAGCGTTTAATTTTTCCACTGGCTCGTGCGTTCTTTTTAACGTGATCTCTTCTCTTAGCAGGGCCGTCTATTTTTTATTCTTAGTGAAGAGAAGGCGAATACGAGGCTATATGCCAAAAATGATCGGTCAGCTGACAGTTGATTTCGAGAACGAAATAATTGCGTGTATTGTTAAAAATGATATTGAACAAAAAATTATTATTTTTTTTTTAATTCAAGTATAGAGAAGATTGAAGAAGATTAAAATCGATAATGAAAAATTAATACAAAAAGAGAAAAGACTTTTGAAAGGTCTTTTGATACATCGTGTATTGCTTGTTTAATATTGAAAGATATAGCTTTTGATGTTAGTTTTAAAATACATTTCTAATTTGCCGTTTCAATAACCGATTTTATTTAACGAATCGTATGAATAGTCTCACTGATCATCATTAAATTTAGCATTTTTTATAGATGAAAATTAATTAATCGTATCAAATCATCTACATAAAAAACTATTTTTGATGATTCAATTAAATTATTGTTTTTTGGAATAATTTTGTAAACTATATAAAATTTTTTGAAAAATCAATAGTTCCAAAGTTTGATCGAAGACACAATAAACCCATAATCTGCGTAAAAAATTCCAAAGTTACATTGTTGCACGCTTGTTATCCGTCCCCTTGGCTTCTACGACTTTAATTGTTCGATATACGCACACAAGAAAGAACATGCCGCCTACGCCCGGAAGTTAACTTCCCTATAGTAAGCCTAATCTCGAGACTAGAAGAAAGAATTACTCAGTTTCTCGTCTTCTTACGCTTTTTTTTTCTTTTCTTACACGACTCCCTCCCGTATAGTAGTAGTTACATAAAAACCCGCGTGTGAAAAATGCTGTCGAATTTATGTCGTCGAGGAGGGTTGTTGTTTACTTTATGCGGAAGCTAAAGAAAGACAGTGGGAAGTTTGTTTTTTTTTTCTGAGGTGGCGTTTGTGTGTTATGATTTTTTTGGTTTTACGAATGTTTAAGTGTACTACAAATGTGGGAAATTAAAATTTTTTGTTTTTAAAGGGAACAGATGTGTGATTCAATTAGTGCTAGATGAAAAAAAAATGTTACTTATGTACTACTACGAAATAAATTTTGTAAATATAAAATGTGAGAACTTACAGTTTCTTGAAACAAGCTCGAAATAAAAGTCATTTAAATTTATCTCTTCTACTGAATAAAAAAAATGTAACATTAGTTTGAAATAAATTTTTGTATTTAATATACCTTTGTATAAGATTAAAAATGGAATAAAGTATTATTCGCCAGAAAGCTCCGTTACTACTTTAATAACTGTTTTGTTATAAAACAATAATCCAATCAGTTTTTCATTTTTACATAAGTGAATTTTTATTTCCCTTTCAATAATGAATTTTCAAAAGAACTAGAAATATAAATCTAATTATTTTTATAACGAGCAATAGTAGCATTTGCATGTTAAACAACGTGTTTGATAAAAATTTTTTATCACTCGATTCAGATAATAAATAAAACGCGGGCAGCACAGCAGCAGCTAGGCACATACACAATTGCAATAAAGTCGGTTGCGCGCTTTTATGTTTTAATTTCGAGCCTTGGGAAAAAAAGGCATACAAGCAAACATTCGTATAATGTATTTATGATTTGGAAGGAAAATTATAAAGCTTAAAAATCTTTTTTCATATAACGCGCTTGAGAAAACAATTTTAACAAACAGTTGAAACTTTTTACGCGATAAGCGATAAGGAATTAAGTATTTTATTATAGAATAAACAGATTTTTCAAAAGTCTTGGAGAATTTATCTCTTAAATTATAATTTATATTGTTTATTGTTACCCTATTTAACTAGATAATCGCTTTAGTTTTAAACGTATATGAAAGGCGGTACGAACAGACGTTAACTTCGTACATTAAACAGTGTATAATATTCATAACTCTATAAAAAAAAGAGAGAAAAAAATTGAATCTTATTGAATAAATAAGCAATCAATTAAATTCACGCGCTAATCTCCAATAAATAAGCAATAGCAATAAAATCAACAGCTTAATTACTCCATCAACAAGATTTGAAGCAATTTAAAAACAAAAGATCTAATTAATTTTCTAATCCAATAAGCAAAAAACATTGAAATTCCAGCATCAATGTAACACATCGTATTTTCATTTCCTTTTCATCCTTTTAACATTGCTATACAGCAGTAACAACAACAACAACAGAAATAGTAGTAGCAGTAGTTACAGCAGCTAGTTTTCTCTCTTGTTCGAGAGAAAGAGAGAAAAAGAGAAAGAGAAAGAAAGAGAGCCGACGAAGCACACGTGTTTTCGCGTGCCGCGCTTTTAAAAGCACCCACGCTTCTCGTGTCGCATATTTACATGCGTTTGTATACACCTACGTGTGACACACGTTACTTACACGCGAGCAATAGAGTTAGAGTGTTAAATATAAAAGAGAGAGAGAGAATGGATTCTCAAGCGATTCTGATGTTTCACTTGCGTGTTTATAAGCGATGTGCTGCGCCTCGAGTCTAGGCTTAGCGAGACATGTGTTTAATTGCTGTTAAGAATAAGAAAAAAAAGGAATTTTTTTTCCTTTTTTACTAGTATTACCTAGGATTTATAATGTGAGACTAAAGCAAAGGGAATGTCGTTTCATTTTTTTGTGAATTGGATTACATTGATTACTTTTATTTTTTTAAATACAGGAATTTTCTGCTTTTTAAAATATTTAATTAATTCAATTTATGATAATAAAGTCGATAAAAGTAGTTTAAAAAGCCATGCATTTTTCATAAACTTTTAATTATAAAAGGATAATCATATTATAATAAATGGAAATGTAAAATTCGAAATAATTATAATTCAATAAAAAATTATTATAATGTAAAAAAAATGTATAAAAATAGATCTCAGAATTTTAATATGTAAATAATTTAAAATTTCTTATATCTTTCCTCAAGAATGAGCTATAAATAACTACTTTCTAAAAAGCCAATGATGAACACATTATAAAACTGTACGAAAAAACACGTGGCCATAGGTGTAAAAGCGCAACACCTCAAAACAGCTGCTCTAGCTTGTATATACACGAAGGTACAATAGAAATGTGGGTTATATAGACGAAAGAGAGACGTAGCGCTCTAATTATGAATTAATACTTTACGGAGTGCAAATAACGGTTCCCCGTATACGCGACAGAAAGCATACTTATATTCTGCACCCGTTTTTGTGTACACATAAACACACATTCGCACACCCACACGTATACATGTACACGCGTCTTTTGTATGGGCGACGACGAAACTTGAGAGAGAAGAGCATATAAAACCGGTTGGTATGTGTGTGAATGTGTGTATATATATATACGTCGCGCAGAAAAGACGAGAGGTAAAGCTTGCCCGAGAAATTCCGGAAGTTCCTGTTTCACAGCTTTAAAACACTTCCGTATGTCTCTTGTTTGCGTTTCTTTAAAAAGGGATAACATTTAGTCAGATTTTATTAAAGTGTTGGTAATGTCATTGAAAATTTTTTAAGGTATTAGTTATGTTTTTTTTTAATGAGTTTAATCTTGAAATGTTTTAATTAATTTTCAGTTTTTCAAAATGTTGGGATTTCAGAATATTCATGGAAATGAAAAACATTTTAATTATAATAAAATGTTTACAGTATGAAGTTATTTACAGAAAGCTTTTTATTTTAATTATAAATGAGCTATTAAAGCTATTAAATGTTAAAAAAAGCAAATTCCATATTAAATACTCCCATCGAGAGACATTAAATAACGTTATTAAAATCTCGTGTTTTGCTGAAATTTAATTTAAAATCATATTTTAAAGGCAATTAAATTACTTTAACGATGTTCAATGGGCCAGTACATAACTCGAGAGTGTCCTTCGGTATCGTAAATTTTTTTAAGAAATATCATGATATTCAGACGAATTTATAATATCTTCTACCTTTTTTTTTAAATGATTAGATTGCCCACAATATTTATTAAGAAGTATTAATTAGTAAAAGAAAAAAATAATATCTTATCATATCTCGGATATCTTATAAAATTAATAAATTATGATTATTTCTATTAATTCAATGTATTTAAGAAAACACAACAAAACAAAAGTTAAAGTATGAAATAAAATAAAAATTTATGAGAAATACTACACTTAATCAAGAAAATTACTTTCTTCTCCTCGTAAAAATAAAAGAGAAAAAAAAAGGTAACACAACTAGACTCAATCGCTTTACAAGTTTCAAGTTTCTTTTACAGCGTCTTTTTGTTCTCTCTCACTCCTATCTCCCGCGCCTTCAAGAATAAGAAAAAGAGGAGAAAAAAAAAGTCCTCAAAATGAAACTAATATCTTAAACTATACACTAGAAAACACGATCGTTTTCTCCTTCACATTAACGTGCATTTTTCTTCAACTATATGCTTTTAATCGAAGGAAAAAGGGGGAGGACGTGAAATATATCGGCAACTCGTTTCTTTTCTACCATAAGCACATACATACATATATACACGTGAGAGGGTAATTACCTGCAGAGAGGAGAGAGAGAGCTTGGGAGGATACAAAATTATTTTTACTCAAGCTAAGATGGCTAAAGGCTTTGAATAATGCACGCTCTTAATTCTCTGCTTAATCTCGTTTATTAATGCGATTCCTCATTTGTATGAACTTTGATATTATGTGAAGCGAGTAAAATAAAAGAAAAAAAATCTAAAGAAATAAATAAAATAAATATGTGAAATGAGATTATTAGGCGGCTTTTACTGATTCTCTTGTCAACCGGTTACACGCCCCTTTGCAAGCACCGACAACTTTAATGCAAAATTGCTATGTAGGGATTTAAGCGACAAAAATATTGGAATTCATTATGTTACACATTTGTTAAAATATTTTTTTTAAATAATCCAATGTTAAAATTAATCAACTTGTATTTCGATGTAGGCGTATCCGATATTATTCAGAATTGTTGTAAATTTTTAAATTTCAAATAATTATTTTAGGTATTTTAATCAATATTTTATTTTTTAATATTTAATCAATAATTATTATTCTTTAATAACAAGAAAAGGGAAAGGATAAAAATATTTGCTTTATAAATTATAATGTACCGTAACACTTTTTTTTATTAAAGTCTCATAAAGAAATTAGAAATTAAAATCAAATAATTAAAAATTGATCTCTCCTTATAACCTCTCAACACTAAAAACAAAAGGTAAAAAAGAAAGCTATCCTGATCAACGAATGATTAATCATCCCAAATAAAACAATCGACCATCTTGGAAGATCTTAAAGTCCCTCTATATAAAATCTACCTACATCACATACGCATCAAATTTTTTGTTTCTTTAAAAAAAAAAAAAATTTTTTCTCATATATATATATGTATGCACTCTCGTTGCACTCAGCAGATGATTGACTTGGATCGATTGATCTTTTAATTGAAGAATCGAGAAATCCCCTTTTACTTGGCTTTATTTTATAACAAGAAGGCGGCAAAGAGGGTTGACCTGATAGAAAAGCTTTTTTCCCCCCTTTACTCTTGCCGGTACCAAACCAATATATACGCTATACAGCTTCAATTTAAACCAGTGACTTTGCTCTTCTGGTAAAAAAAGAAGAAAAAGGAGAAGAAGAAACTTCAAGTATGTTATCCGCGCCCCTGTGGTGGAGTAAATCAGTTTTTCAAGGCATTTTCTGTTATATAGTCAAGACGATGAAACTTGCCTTGTGAGGAAATTAATATGTACATGGCTTCTCTCTCTCTCTCTCTTTATTTATTTTTTTTTTTTCGGTAAATGCGGTAAAGAGGCTGTACAACTCTGTAATTTTCTTTTAGAGTGGAATCCCAAAGGTACTAAGTGACTTTTCGATTTTAGAAGAAAGCTACGCAGAGAAAGAGAGACCGGTTGACTGAAGAAAAAAAAAGAAACGTTTAAAGTGGTATCTGAGGTTAAGATGAAATTTTTGACGATAGGAAGAATGGAACTTATTTTATCCGTATTGAAAATATTTACATTGATGAAAGTACTGTCATGAAACATTCAACTTATTAAAAAGTTTTGAAAGTTTTTAAATCTAACTTTGATTATACTGTAGAATTTTAAAAATATTTCCTTATATTAAAGAGAATATAATTCTATCGAAACGTTAAAACAAATAAAAGAAACTCGCAATATGTCTCTGACAGACCTACAAATCCTGATTCTTTCGATTTTACCCTTCAATTCAAAAATAGCCCCCGCGGCGATATACGCGATTTTCCTCCTAGCGAGTCTACTATACACACTTCGCGCAAGCCCTTCTCTTTCTCTCTTGAAGCATTGAGAGAAAAAATAAAAAGGGAAAAAAGTGCCTTACGGGGAAAAAAGAAAAGAGAGAAAAGGATGATAACGACCGGTTATTGGCTATATACGCACTCACGATAATTATCGATTTTAATTATTGAGCTGTACGCATTGAGAGCTCGCTATATTTTCGTCCTATGAGATAAAAGCCAAGTTTATATATCTCTACGATGAAGAATTATTAGCTCCAGTACCACAAAGTATTATCATGCAAATGGACCAAGAGTTCACGATAATTCTTTATTTATTGCGATTAATACAACTAGTAGCATTTCAAGCTTTTTGCAAGCGAACAAAAATTTGATTACTGTGGAAACGTTAAGGATTTGAGCTTTTTAATTATTTTCTGTTGATTTCTCATAATTATTTTAATCTGTTTTTGATAGATTTATCATTAAAATTGTATACAATTATATAACTAACAGTAAATTAAGTAGACAAATACTGAAAATGCTGAGGAAACATAAATTAAAAATTAGATTGCATTCAATTTCATTTGCTGCACCATAAATTTTAAAATCTCATGACGGATTTCAGTTGGCTAAATGAAGTCAGATTAACTGGAATGCAAAAAAAAAAGGAGTCGCCCTGATCTCTCGCAATTCTATTCTTTTATTCTTCTTCATTTGGTTCTCCCTTGGCGTCAGAGAGAAATCACGGATAATCTAATAAACACAGGCCGAGAAGAGCAGGCGTATATGTGCTATGTGTTTTACTTTGAAAAGACATATTTCTCTTAAACTGAAATTTCTTTTAATGATCTCATGAGTATAACAGGGCTCGAGTGAAATCACTTTTTCGCGTGATGTGTAATTATAATGCTGTCTTTTTTTTCGTCTTTTTTTAGGGATGTAACCGTGACTAACTGGTGTTATTTAATTTAACTCGAAATAATTTGGGACGATTTAATGTAAACTAAATACAGAATTACGAAAATATGAGATTTAAGATTTAATGCCGTTAGTTATTATAATTACCCATTAGTCATTGTTTATTAAATTAAAAATTTATTGAAAATTATTATTTAGGTGTTCATTAAAATCTTTTCTAAAATTAAAAGTTCATTATTTTCATAGCTACATATAAAAGAAATTCTTCTATTTTTGATTCACAAAGATTGAAGAAAACTTAAATTCAATTCTTTCAAGTGTTTAAAATGTTTTCAATAAACTATTCTAATAAGACACATCGCTACAGAAAATCTCACACAATTGTTATTAAAAGCGTTATGGCATAGATATAATCTTTAATTTTTCTCATACGTAGACCTTCTTTCTTTTCCCTCTCGAAGATAGTAGGCAGTAGTAAAAGGCTTAAAAGTTTTTAATACTTTCAGTTGTTTTTATGGCTCTCCGTGCCATTTGCTGTGTGTGTTTGCCTCCTCTTTCTTATATATATATATATATATATATATTTTTTTTTTATTTTCTTTAAACTCGCCACGAAAAAGACTAGTGTATATAGTGATGTGCAGCGTGGCCAAACAGGCAATTGCTCGTGTGTGAGAATTTTATTTTCATTTCGAGTGTAACAGAGAAAGAAAGAAAGAAAGAGAGGAGTCAGAGAATCGTCTGATGTATGACTTGGAAGAAGCCAAAGCGCGTGAAAAAAAAATCCTCATAAACCAGTAAAAAAAAAAAAAAGAAAGAAAAGAAAGCATTTTAGTCGCGTCTAAAACTCTCTTCTTACTGGACCACAAAACGGAGAGGAGAGAATGACGAAAGAACAGAGAATGCGCATCGTTTATGTATGAAAAAGAAAATTTGTCTGCTTAAAACTTCATATGCTTTTTTTTACGTTTCAAGGTAAAAGTATCAATTTTCTTGGCAATATTAAAAAAAGTATACTTGTGTTTCGTATTTTAGTAATTAAATGAAAAATGTTATTTAAAATAAAACCGAGTATCAAAGTGCCTATAATAAAAACGAATTCGTACTACATAAAAATATATTTTTCGAATATTTATGATGCATACACGTACACACGCATGTTAAAAGGATGAAAAAAACTAAAACACTCGTATGAGAAGGGCAGAAGAGAAAGAGAGAGAGAAAAGAAAGGTGGTTAGAGCCCCAGTAAGTATTGCCAAAGGAATTCCTCTTATGACGAACCACACGTGATTTTCTTTTCCCTTTCTTTCTTTCTTTCTTTCTCTTTCTCATATATACAACACTTGGCATACACACATGCGTATACAACCTGGCCAGTATATATATTTCCGAATCCTTCTCCTTTCTTATATATATGTGTATTCGTTTTTTCTCTTTGGCGTTTCTCATTTCGTTTCTTCCCTCTTAAAAATTTTTTTATTCCTGTATACAAGCGAAACGCGCGTATTACTTTTGCCAAAGCTTTAACTTTTCGATTTCTCTTAATACACACATAGAGTCATAATCTTTCTTTTCCCTTTTTTTCTTTTTTATTCTTAACGATAAAATTTAGAGTCGAAGAGAGAAAGAAAAAAAAAAGAGGAAAGAAAGATTCAGCCTAAAGGGACTAATTGTAGTAGTATATACAGAAAAGGTTTGTCCATTTCAGACGTGTTTGTTAATTGCGTGGTTAGAAGCGCGATGAGAGCGTGTTAAAGAACGTCTGAGCTTCATTTTTTTTTCAACACTAGTTTGTTCTAACACTGTTAAGTTTATTTAAATCATTTCTAAAATTAATTTAGCAAAAATTTTTAAGGAAATAATAAAAATTAGTTAACGTGATTATTATTATTATTTTTAATATTAAGATAAGTATTAAAGTTAAGTTTTAACATATTATTAAATAAAATTTGAAAAATTAAATAACGATATGCTGAAAATACTTTCTACGACTTCGCTCTTATATAAGTCGTTCGAGAAGAAAAAAAAAGTAAGGAAAACTTTCGCACAATAAAGTTACGTTTCTCTAATTGCTGTCAGAAGCCAGTGATATATTATCAAGATAATTTTCAAAATTATTTCCATTTTTAAAAAAAATATATATAATTGCGAAATTAAACTCTAAACAGTAATTATATAATTTCACGTCAATTAAGATATTTTTCATAAAAAATTAAAATTTTGCGAAAATTTTTATCTTTCTGATTATTAAAAAAATTTAACGAAAAATTTCTAAAATAGCATTTTTTCAGTGGTGGAAAGATTCGGTTTTTTAAAAGTAAATCCAAATACCGAATAAAATTTCGAAGCAAATAAATCGTGGAACAAATTCATGGCTCCTCTCCCCTCTACAACTCGGCTACCTGTAAACGTGCGGCGAAAATTCGTCGTGCGCTTGCTGTGTAAATCCAACGATATTCGTTTAATCTCCTCATACATATACGTATTCATACATACATACATACAAACATACCTACATATATGGTCCAGAAGAAAGAGAGAGACAGAACGAGAAGAGTTTTGCCTTTAAGCGTGCCGGTGCAGTAAATCTCACGGACAAACAATCATAATTTTCAAGAAGAGCTAACATACAAAAAGGCCGAAGGTACATACGAGAAAACAAAATTTTTTATTTTTTATTCTCAAAAGAAAAAGAGAGAGAGAGAGAGAAGAAGAATAAGAGGGGAAGAAAAGTATGAAATGCGACCGCCTCCGCGCCTCCAATTGTTTCGACGATTTTCTTTTTCTCTCGTTTTGCTACTCGTATTTCTTCATTTTTCGTCTTAAATACAACATGCAAGACTTTGAAATTATTGCTCGACTTCTTCCCTTTTTATTGCTGGCCTTTTTCTTTCTCCTTCTTCCTTTTTTTTTCATTCGAATGCATGTAATATGGATAATTCTCTGGACTGTGCAGAAACTTTTCCATTTTGTCTGGGTAAGTTCGCTTTTTTTTTAGATTTGTGCACGTCAGAAATTACCCGATCTTATCGCATTATTTTTATTGTACCACCGCGGTGAATACATTTCAGCGTGAGATTTACTTTAGATATGTAAAAATACGTTTTTTCCAAGATTAAAAATAATATAGTATAGCTTTATATATTAAATTTTTATATTCTGTATAATTAGAAACGTAATTTCAATTTTAATAAAAGAAACGATTTTAGAAAATTAATACAGCGAGGAGTTTAATTCTAAAAAAATGTTTCATTAATTGTGCAATTTCCAATTACTATACATTTTCCACTTTAACAACTTACTAAACTCTGCTTAATTAATCTCGTAACGTCCATCAATTCTCCGCGAAGCAGCAGCATCTATTCAAAGAAGCCAATTTCCTCATAAAAAAATGTCTGCATCAAACATAAAATACTAGTAACCAAGTAAAAAAAAAAAAGCTAACTTTTGAGCTCGCGTTCCTCTCTTAACATAGTCAATGGAAATTACCGCCTCAATAAATTGAGTCCAACGTCGAGCGTAACAACGAACGAAGCGAACGAGCGAGAGAGCGCAATATGTATATATACAAGCAAGTTCCCTTGGCTATTCACAAATTGTCACTCGATTAGACTCTTATAAATGTTAGAGAGCTTCGGCAGCTCTTCCCTCTCTTTTTATTTATTTTTTTTATTTTACCTGGAGGCTACTAGATTGGTAGAGGCAAATTTTTCGAGGAAAATGACAGTATGTGAGTACTTGGCGATTATCGTTTTGTTCGTTACACGAATGTTTTCGTGTTCATGATGAAGAGAAGGGGATTGATTAAAGGTTATAGGTAGTTTATTAGTAGCTTGTACATAAGTAAGGAGTTACGGATGTGGTTTTGTTATTTGACGAGGGAACAAATTATAAGATTTACAATTTTGATTGGTTTATGATCATTCCAAATGATTTTTTTTCGGTAATATCGCATGTTAATTTTTTCAACTTTTAAGAATATTTCAGAAAGCAAAGAATTTGGAAATTTATGATTTGTACAATTGAAATTAAACTGGTATCGTTTATGGTGTCATAAAAAAGATTTAAACTTTTTTTTTTCGAATTTTTACATTTCCACATTGAATCTTCTCGTAAAATACAAGAATACATAAAAGTTTCAAAGCACTTAAAATTTCAGTAATATTCTGGTATTTTTTTTTACATAAATGCAGAAAAAAAAACATTTCAATGTTAAATGAAAAGCACACTTGGAATAATAGTACATAATGACAAACTGTACAGCACGAAAGAAAGTTTTTAGTAACAAACGTGTATATTGCTAATTGTAGATTGTTAAGAAAAGATTATGCAAAACTTTTTTAAAGGTTTTTCGTTTCCTATTTCGCTTTATATACATTGTTTCACGTTAAAATAAGAGCTGGTATACTTGTTTGAGGAAAAAATTAGAGCCAATCGTTAAATTTCATAAATCAATGCTTTCTGTTAGTTCTCCAAAATACTGAAAAAAAAGTTCCTTAAAAGGCGCAGGTATCATTATGTAAAATTTATGTGATATACATTATAAGACTTTAACGTTTTATACAAATAAGTTTAATTTATCGAAATTTTATAAATTTTTTTTTCGTTTTCTGCATATATACATACATACAATATATATATATATATATATATATATATATATATATATATTTGGCGACGGTTACTTAACCGATCAGCCGATATATAGTTTTAATAATGTGGCGATTCATTTGAATACTATTAGTATGCCCTTACGTGGCAAATAAATTGCAAAATAGGGTGATATTTTTTATTTTTTTTACACTACATTTGCAAGCCGATATGTCAAGGTATTTTTATTTTCTTTGCGAAAAAAAAATGACGAAAAGGTCTTATAAATTGATGAATGATCACTGTCGTACTTTCCAGCCTAATGTTTTTATTTGCTTTTCTAATGAGTCTCCAAACATTATAACGGTGTATATTTTTATTTTCTAAATGAATAATTACAGGGTTTCTTTTTTATCCTTTTCGGAGCAGATGTTGCGTGACCAAGATTTTGACATTTAGAGAGCGTGTAACTGTTTTATATATCAAACGGCATCGGTATATTAATCAAATCCAAAGATTTAATAATTTTTTTTAAAAATTGGTTATGAAAAGAATATTTATTAAAACTTTTTAACAATTTAAATAGTAAAATTTTGTATAAAATTATATCGATTATGACTAATATGAAAACTTGAAAGAACAAAATCAAAGCCACGTAACATATCGATATGTGTTGTCTGTGGTGCATATAAGAACGATAACCTTAGATATTGTCAAACTAAAATGCTGAAAAATTTAGTCGAAATTTTCCCTCGAACTGATTTAAAAGCAAAATGTTCTGTTTTCGCCAAATTATTTGCGCGTGTATTGCGGCAAGTTTCTCGGAATTTTTTCACGAATAGCCGTTAAGTAAGTCGATAATTACAGCCTCGTGCAAAGTGCGGCAGTACGTAATAAAGCGAAAAAAGAAGAAGAAGAAGTCCTCATCTTTGTTCTCTTTTTCTCTATTTTTTTTATCTCTCTCTCTCTCGAATGACCTCTTAAGCCGATTTTCTTTTTCTACCCTGGCGATAATTGCCAGAAACGTTTATCGAGAACGCGATGAGGTGGAATTAAGGTGTGCTGATGCTGCTGCTACTTCTATAATATACGATATTGTTTTTCTCCTATAAACTATAGTTAAACGTTCATTTTATTTTAATCTTAGCTTGCGTATTTTTGCGACTGTTAAGTTTTTTTTGGTAAATTGTTTTGTCGATTGGTGAACGATTTTTTATCGTTTGATTTATGCAATAACACTATTTTTTAAAAGTTTAATGAATACGAACTTTTAGAATAGTAAAACATTTAAATAAAAAAATGAAATTTCACAATTGTTAAATTATCTGTTTTTTTATTTGTAGAAATTTCTTAATCAATCGATTTTAGATCGGTATTTAGTGAATTCGCTTACGTCAAGATTGTTATTTTTGCTGACATATACCTATTTCTTGTTTTTGTAAATTAATTGTGCAACACGCCTAATACATATATTAAAACCTTTTTACCAATCACGAATAACTTCTTTTAAGAAAAACACTTGATAATGTATTTGTTTTTGTTTTTACGAAACACGTGAATAATTGTAAGCTTTACTTTTTACCGATTAAATCTTATCAATCAATGAATCGAGAATGACTAAATTTTGATAAAAAAATAACATAGTCATTTTAGGCGTTGGTCTAGTTATCTAGATATTTCGAATTTTATTAAAGTTATGAGAAATCGTTGAAATAAATCAATTGAGAATCAGTCACCAATCAGTTTAAATTTCACGGAACCTCACGAAAACTCTTAACGTCAATACCGATCCACACGTATATATGTATTTTTCTAAGCAAAAACGTCCTCTTAACGTAGCGTATTTATCTAATAATCAAATGTCGCCTTGACTAAATTACTTTTTTTCTCTGTTCTGCGACGTACCAAAGGCTGTGTATGATTATAACACGAAAAAATTTACAAAAATTTACGTCTTTTTTTATGACTTGACGCGTTTAGGAAATTTTTCTACGACTCTTAAAAAAAGTAGGAAAAAAAGACCACGAGTAGTTTTTACGATTTCGCCTTCTAGCCACAAAACCGAAAAAAGGATGCACCAGCAACACACATGGGGATCGTTTTTTATTCTTTTTTGTTAACCTAACACACTTGCGTTTTATCTTTTTATGATGCCCGCAGCCTTTCTTTTCTCGTAAAACATTTTTCACACTTGCTGAAAGGTAGAAAAAAAAAACTTACGATACACTCGCTCCACATACACACATACACTTATTATTTTGAAAAATTAGATGTTTTTTTTGACGGGGTTTTTCTGTACCTCTCATTGAGAAATCCACTTGCAAAAGGTGCTCCCATGTCTTTCACTTCTAATTCTTCGTTAAATTAACACACTCTCCTTTCCTTTCTTTTCTTTTTTTTTTAAAAAAAAAAGATAAAATATCACTTGTGTTTCTTCAGGCGACAAAACAATTTAATCCTACACTCACGTTGTTCATTAAATAATCACTGTTCGTCGCACTTTTTACATGTCATAATCTCGTTGTCTCACCATATTTAAAATATAAATTTTCTCTCATTAATATATATAAAACCACACTAATAACGTCTTCCACCAGTCAAGTGTCAACACTAAAAGCACCAGTCTTCTCGCGCACTTTCATTCAAAACTCTCACGGTATCTACTTGTTTTTAAGCTGCAGACGCGCACCCGGCGCGCTTAGCTCTGATTTCATAAACACCTTGTAAAAATGCGCGGGGGCGAGAACTAAATTCTACCTTTATTTTAGAGTTGAATTTAGGTGAAAATCGAGGTGGTCGATCAAATATTTTCTTTCTTGGAAAAATTCTAGATACCTGAAAATTTTCTTGGACACTTTTAGGAAAAAATCTTAACTTTACTTAAAAAATATCTATATCATACAAAAGTTGCGAAACGCTTTTTTCTTTTAAAAAATAAATAACGATGTTAAAAAGTCTTGTTATTCACGCCAGTCGATAATAAGCGCACGTGCAATTATAAGCTAATTGATGTTGTGTGCGTGCCCACGTATATACACATGTGCATGTGTATATATAAAATAAATGTATAGTTAAAACACGCGTTTATTATAGTATATGCCTTTTATATAAAAGATCGTTCGTTATAATAATGCGCGTGGCTCGACTGGCGCGAGATGACTGAGAGTAGCCCCCGCTCCGACGATATGCCGGCTTCCGCAAGAGGGCGAAACACACATATATCTATACGTATATATATACATTCAATATATTCTCTTCTCTTTAAAAGCTTTCGTACTCTAGAGAGAGACGAGGCTAAGCTCGCTTCGACTATACAACTCCCTCCTCTTTTTTTTCCGTCTCTATACGCGGCTTTAAATCCCCACCACGATTTTCAAACGCTCCAAAGCTCCGCCTACTTTTACGTGCAACAGAGAAGGTTGTATGGCTCTCCTTTTTTTATTCTCATTTCTTCGCTTTTTTTACTCGTTTTGCGTTATATGTACGCTTTTCCTTCGGTTTAAAGTATATGTCTTTCTACCCCTTCTCTTGCTCTTTTCAAACTTTACTTAGACTCGAGGTTTTATTTTTTTTATGGAAAGGGAATAAGAGAGAATATATGTAGCTCGATTGCAAGAACTTCTTTTTGGAGAATTTTAAAATGAGCTTTTTAGCTGCAGGAGAAAAGGTGAACAGAAAAATAATAGAGAATTTTGGTCGACGGTACCAAGAACGGTACGTATGTGTAACTGCTATAATAAGCGTTAAATCGTTTTGCGTTTTAGTTCAGTTCAAGTTTTTTTATGCGTCTGCAAAACTTGAGGCTAGATTTTATTTTTCCAAAAATCATCATTGGGTTATTTTAAATTTTATTTATGGAAATGAGATTCTGAATGATTATCAATTTTTTAGTTATTACTATCACTATAAATTACTATTATTCTTCGAATTTTATCATAAAATCTGTCATTTAGTTTAAAATACATTTTTATGATAAACAAAATTTTGTAATATTAAGTAAAAAAAATTTTTGGTAAAAAAATTCTTAATTTGATGAAATTCTCATAAAAATTATGATGAATAATTTTTGATATTTTGTAGAAATGTTAATAAGATTACAAAGGGCAATGGTGTTTTTCGTAGAAATTCATTTCTCAGTTGGCTATGTAATTTATATTTTCCGTTCTCGAAAGATTAAGAAAGTATATATCGTAATGTGAAACTGTAAATTGAACTATTAGAAAGTTAAGCTTTTGAAAAGTCATTGTAGAGCTTAGAAATAACTCATATTACAATTCGAGCGTTAAAATGCTTGTGTTCATAAAAAAAAAATTTTCATTTTATGATATCAATTGGATTAAATAGATTAATCGATTATAATTTCAAAATTTCATTATATTAACTAAATTGATAAAGACCTAATAATAAAAATTTTCATATCAGTTGAGCAATCAAACAATTTGAAATGATTAAAAAAAAATTTTTCACTCAAATAGAGTAATAATAAAAATACTTTCTTATTCTCTGATCGTCAGTGTCATAATATGGTGCAATGAAGCCTGCCCTCGGTAGCTAATGCTTTAAAGCGGGAAGTCCGGATCTTCTTGGTAAAGTCGCAATATGACACAAGTACTATATCATATTAACGTCTCAATCTGTACTTTAAACGACTAAATCATAATTTGTTATAACGTATCTTTGTTTGCCATTAGATTAAATACATTATTGAAATAGATTATTTTTAAGCGATAGATTAAAAATTTATTAATCTTCGTATTGTTTGGATATTTTACACTTAAAATTTTAATCTTAATATTTTTAATTAATGTTGCTATCCTTGAATTCTGTTACTTGATTATCGATTAGATTTTTAAAATAAACTTTGCATAGTATTCAATCTAATAAAGAAAATAAATTAAGATAAAATTTTTTTTTTAGTTAATAAACAAACCAATACAAATATTGGTAAAAAATAAGTTATTGTATAGTCTTGAAACTCTAGAAATGTAAGCGGGTATATCTTCCTCTTACCAAAATGGACCTGACGGACGCGCGTGCGCGCCCTAAAGTACACACATATATATGTACATATAAACCCAACGCGCAAACTCCACAAGCCGCACTCTGTACATATTATTGTATATACACATGGACATGTATATATGTACACATAACCCATAAGAAGCAAGTAAACGTCCAGTGGCGCGTGCGCGAAGGGTGGCTTATATACTGGTCGGCCTGAACGACTTCACCCTCCCTTTAAAAAAAAAAAAACAATCGACCACTCCCCCATTCTTAAATTTTTTTTATTCCTATGTATATTGAGTATGTCAAAAGGGATTGGTATATATATGCACACTCTCGTGAAATCGAGTATTTTTTTTCTCTCTATATCTTTCTCTTTCTGAACAAGGAGGTCAGTCAGCTGGGTATACCGACAGATGGCTATTTGATAAGATTAGACTTATAGTTAAATCAAGTTTTTTTTTAAGAGTGTAGATTTTTTTACGATTTAAATGATGATTCGTATTTTAGTATTATTGGTGTGATTTTTTGATGATTTGATAAGCAGTGATTTTTATGAAATTCGTATAAGTATTAGAAATTTTTTATTATTATTTATAAGTTTTAAGATTCCCAATAATGTTAAATTTCTTTAATCTAAAGAATAAAATTATATTTTATAGAATTATACTTTTAATTTATTTTAGTTCAATTTATGCAGTCATGCAAAAATATAATTAATGAAAATTGTTATTTCTATTATAATGAAAATTATTGATTTTCTTCCATACCATCATTTTTAACTTTAAAATTAGAATCAAGTTTAAAATTTTACAAAGAATAAATGACTCTATTTATGTTAATAAGTATGAAACATGCTTTATGGCTTTAACCTACATATAAAAAAGATCAATATTTAATAAATCATAATAATATAATTTCCTATCAAATAATCCAAACCCATATTCATTATTATGATGAATACTCAAAAAAAAGTCTAATAATCCAAACATAAAAGCACTTCATCTGTACAAATATCAATTTCTATTCATCCATTTAACCCCTATACTAATACTTTCCCTATATATTCCATCATCGCATTATTCACTTCTAAATATCATATTCATTCTTATTTCGACGTTTACCATATAAATTTTCATTCTCGCTACTGTAAGAAAAAAAATTCATCCTGTTAAAAATAAAAAAATAAGCTTGGCGCAAATATACATCGAAACGCGATACTTTATCCATCTCTATATGGCCTCAACTAAAAAAAAAAAATAAAGAGAGAGAAGCGAGCCCTTTAAAGCCTTTTACGTACCTCTCCTAATCTGACCTATTTCCGTACTCGAATCTCAACCCTTTCGCGCCCCTCTAAAAAATAAGAGAGAAACCTAACGGGTCGTTTACGATTTTTCCCACATTCTAGTTTTTACGAATTACGTACTTGTGTATAACCCTTCCAGATATTTTTGTTAATATGTGTTGCATGCTCAGGAAGTGACGAAGCGAAACGGTATTTTTTTCTAATCTTTTCAGATGATTTTATATATATATGTATGTTGGAAAAAAAGGATTTCTAGGGATAACATTAACCCTTAAACGGTAATTCCCTTATGGGCGCCCTTGAATCGGGTTACTAAATTTATATTGCTTGAGAATATAGGATATTTCTTTAGTTTTTTTTTATACAAGGAAAGCATTAGTAAAGTTATGTTGTTGAGGGAAACGGACTTATAGATTCCAATATGCTGCTGGTATAAGTTACACCGTTATAAAAGTAGATCGGTTTACGGTTTTTTTTCCCTTTTTTGAGAAAAATTTTTGATACCTTTAAAGGTAGAAAAGGAAATTATGTAATGAAGTTGGGATGAATGCTTAAACGGGAATTTAGTTTTGTTGCATTATGAGCATTTTTTTATTTTTTAGAATCTATTGTAAATTATGAGATTTTTTAACTTTGTAAAGATTACTAATTATTAAAAACATAGATAAATAAATTTTTAAGATTAAAGTTTCTAAACAATATAAAAGATTAAGAAAAAAGTTGTTTAATTTTTTTAACTTTGTAATAAAAGAAGATTCAAATGATTCTATATTAAAATATATTTTTATTTTTTCCATTTATTATTAATAAAATAAGTCATCAACTTTTTATTTTGTTCTTTTTAAATAAAAAAATTGAGTGATAATAACTTATAAATAAAAATTTATTTATAACTTAAATTAATATTTAGTCCTTGTTAAATAAAAAAAACAATGAATTAATATTTTTCTAGCCAAGTATAACAAAAAAATATACGATTCTGTAAAAAGTCCTTAACCCCGTGAGAGAATACCATAAGGTCAAATATAAATTTAAAATTGAGGAACTAAGCTTAGGTAAAAAGAATAGAAAATCAATGCCACCGCTTGTGTTCTCGACTTCCGGGACAATCTACTGTAATAAGTTTTCGATTGGCTTAAAAATGAATTAAACACCATACGTAAGATTGATACAAGCCTATAAACGGAAGCCTATAAGGGAGAAAAAAAATATAAAGATTTTTTAAAGAAAAAAAAGGGTTTTCCGCCTGCGCTTTCATAGTGTGAGAAACCATTAGACTAAGGTACCCTTTTAAAAAACGTCTCCGTATGGGGTGAATATAGTGAAAAAAAAGAACGTCAGTGCACCGTATGTATTTTTACTTTCTGTGTATATATGATTCAGGTATATCAATAGAAGAATGGGGGAGCGTGTCCTCTCTCGTTTATCTTTTTTTTTGCTTCAGGAGATTTTTTTTTATTGGGTTTACGTAAAAGTCGAATGACTTAAAAATTTTGTAGCGGGATGGAAAATTACTTCTGATTTATTTCATTTGGCATTTTTATATGTTCTATTAATACGTTTTTTTTAACTTTTAGGGATGGAGAAATTTAGAGAGTAATGTGAAGGTTGTAAATATTGTATTATTGAAATATTTTCTTATTATGATTGATAAATGATTATACATTTACAAAATTACTAATTTAATTTTTTTGATTCTCTTAACGGTACACTATACTTTTTTAAATTAATTTTATGAGGTATTAATATTTCATGGATATTATTGTGTTTTCTAAATAAAAAGGGTTGAGTAATTAGTTTGTAATTTATTTATTCATTTGTTTTAAAGATGAAGTTATAAAAATTTGACATTTGTATTATACATAGTATGAATTTAAATTTATAATTTACATCTATTTTTTGGATATACTTTGCTCTTTCTTATTAAACATTTACAAAAAGTATTACAATGTAAATCAGAACTGTTTGTTGTTTAAGAAAAAAATAAAAGTATTCAAAAAATTAAAAAAAAAAATTATTGTTATCTTGTATTATAAAACTATTAAATTTTTATCGATATATTCTTCATCATAAAGAATATTTTGTATTTTTTTTATTTCTAAATATCTAATTAAAGAATTTAATTGTACGTTGTTTATATTTCTATTTTCATAAACTGATTTGTACAAAAATGCAAAATCACTTCACAACATTATGATTGAAAAGTGTACATAATTTGATAACAATTTTAAAAGAGTATTTACAAAATTCATTGTTAAAATATTTTTAGTAATAAAAATTCAATTAATTTTATCAAATTAATAACGACTCATTGTAACAAAAGTGAAATAAATCTAATAATAAAAGCCAGAAATCAAATTTTAATATATCATTGTCAAAAATAACCTGACGGAAGACAGCCTGGCAGAGTCACAGAATACGTAACTCTACTTTTGGAAAAAGACTAGATAACCTTTTTTTCTAAGGGGGTTAAGGATCTAATAGTGATGCCTGTTTCTCTACTCTCTGTTGTAGGATAACAAAAAAAAGAAAGAAAAAATCTATAGGCTAATGCCCTCTGATGTGAAAAAAGCTGCATGCTATAGAAGCAAAGTGCTTCCCAACTTTTGAGTTTCTGGCAAAGGCTTTCTTCTTATAATGCCGCTTATGTTTAAAAATATACATAGCATAGCCCTTCCGATGGAAATATGAATTTCTTTATTTTTTTATTTTTTTTTCTCTCTTCTTTACGTTTTTATCTTTACCCTCAGCCATATGGCACGTAGGTGCTCTTCTTCTTCTATATGCTTGATATTATATGTGAAGCTCTATACGCTTGGTAGAAGAAAGCAGTGGTGTAAAGCTGAAGTAAAAGAGGAGAAATACCGAGGGAGAGAGAAGGAAAGAATAAAATAAGCCAGGAAAGGCTTTCACGCGTGATGCGATGGATAAAAAAGAGGAGAGAAAGAGAAAGAGGCCGAATCGTGCTTAAAACGGAAGCTTGTATGAATTCTTTAAGTTTTTTTTTTATTCAATTGATGTATGTTGTTGATTAAAAAATATTTTAAAACGTTTAAATATACTATTTTTTATATTTATTATTTTTATCAATTTAGAATCACAGTAATAATTGATTTACAATCATGTTTAAATAAATTTTATTGAAAAATAAAATAGCTTTTGTTTAGTCATCAATTATTTTTTTTATTTAATTTAACGTCGCTATATTTATGCTGTCCTGACGATGCTAATTAGCGACGGAGATCGTCAGTGTGTTTGTGAACAAAGCACATGTAACGTACAGTGGTGCTTGTATCAATCGGCTGAGAACGAGATTCGAACTCGAGACCCCGAGATTACGAATCCATCGCTCTACCGACTGAGCCATTGACGACCCCACAATATTATAGTTTTATACAGATTAATTTTTGATTGAGTTATTTAAAATTTTAAATATTGTATGCATTTAACTATAGTAAAATTTTAAAAATGTAGTAAATTTTAAAAAAGTTATTCGATAAAAAAACAAAGAATATATAGAAACACATCGAATACAAAGAAAACATTTGTATTTTCTAAAATAAATCAAACTTCTACAGCAACTATTTTAAGAATACATAATAAAGTGATATCTCCAATTAGTTAACACAAGAAACTTTGACAAAAAAAAAAAGAAACTTATTCCGTATCTCTGTAACCCTAAAAAAGAAGCGTAACAAAAAAAGTGAAATATCCAATTTTAAAAAAAGCTTCCCTTTTCTTTCCCAAACACACACATGCACATCCTATCAACCTTCAACTTATGAAAGGCTTAAATTTTGACGGCAGGGCGCCTTCATCATATTTTTAGAATTCTAACGTTAAAAAGGTGTTGAAGAAAGGAAAAAGAAAAGGAGAAAAAAAAAGTATCATGTCCGCCAATTCTTCGTTATTACATTGTATTCACGTGTGTCCCTCTCCAAAAAAATGGAGAGAGAAAGAGCAAAAGAGAAAGGGTTGCGTTTCTCACTTTTATATGTATTTGTTGTTACGACCCCCTTTTTTTACACGTTTCATAAAATCTCTTTTCTTCTCTTTCTTATGTAGCCGTGTATTACTATTCCTCGAGAAAGTACGTGAAACCCGCTGAGTTGTATATCACCAGCTGCGTTTACCTTTTTAACTAAGACTTTTTTTTTAAATTATACACAAGGAATTTCTATATATTCGTCTCGGTTAATTTTCATAACGAACCAATCGATTTCTCATTTCTTTACAGAGTTTTTAAACGTTATTAGCGTTAAACGTTATACACACCAATCTTCGAAAGCTTTTTAATGTGAGAAAGAAAGGGTTACGTATTTCTAAAAAAAAAAAAAAAAATTGAAAAAGTGATCGGTACTCAAAAAAAAGTACATAATGTAGGAAAAAAAGAAATTGATTCAATGGATTGATTATCAATTTATGAGCTATAAACGTCTGGCATGAACAGCTTTTTTTGAAAATTTTGACTTTTTTGTAAGTTTGATTAATGCAAACACTTAAAGATGCTCCACAGTAGATCATTCTTCTTTCAAGAATTTATGAAGTTAAGTCTTTTAGTCATCTGAAAATGTCACTTGACAAAGAGATGATTTATAAATGATATTTTTTTCAAACACAAAAGATGAATTGATATGGATACTTTTTATGTCGATGAAATTGATAAATATTTATAAACGTCAGTAAAAATAAAGAAAATCATAATTATTAAATGAAAATCATGAAATTACGTTGCAATTTTGTTCGTAAGAATAAAAATTTTCATTGTCTGTAAAAATGCGTCAGTCTGTAAAAAATGAAACTTGTATAGAAAACGTAAAATGAAAGTAATGCCAAATGATTCAACAGAAGATATGTCAATTTGATTTTAACGAAACGTTAACTGTTATAGTTATGCGGCTATCATATAAATTTACGAATAAAATAAAACTTATCGCTTCGTATACAAATTGGATATCTCGTTAAAACGAGCATAGGCTTCTTATCTTTTACAAACTAATAGTTTTGTATTTATTACATCACTAAAATTATTCAAATAAATTCGCATAATCAACGCTAATCAATCCAATCAATTAATCATTGCATATATAGTAAGTTTGCGCAATTCAAAATATAAATATCGATATAATTCAATAAAACAGCGAACTCTTGTATATAATAAATCAAACAAGCGTCAATTTAACTTTTACCAATTCAAAGAAAAGGAAAAAAAAATCCATCTTTATTATAGAACTGTGTAAAATCATTTTTTAAAAAAAATGTTTTTATCTTCCATACATTAAAAGCTTCCATTATCGAGCATTTATAATTTCTGTTTTTGTTTGCCGCTCGCGCAGCATCATAGCAATCCAATCATACCGATGTAATTCAATAAAACCGCGAAGCACTCTCAATAAATCATTTGGACATATCCACACATGCGCAATATCCGTTTCCTTTTTTTTCTTCTTTTAATTTTGTTCTTTATTTGAAAAATAAAGTAATGTTTTTAATAAAGAAGCAGAAGAAGTTAAAGGGACGTGGATGGAAAAACCGAAAACGCCAACGCACATTCGCATATAAAAGCCAATGTTTCTTTGATCTGGTAAGCTCCTGGCCATCGATATTTGCCGCTCTTTTACTTATCTTCCTTCTCTTCTTTTCTTCTTTCCAATAAAATAAATCGACCTTATATTTCAAGAGCTGACCGAACACGCTTCATTAACAGAAACGTTTTCACACACAGACAGACAAACGCAGCAAGAGCGGCAGCATGAATTACCAGCCCCAGCTGCTCTACATGAACTTGGAATGTGGCTCTTGCTTCTCTTCTATAATTCTTTAATGGAAAACAAAATAAAAAGAAGAGTTGCTTCATTTCTTCTTATTTTTTTCCTTATAGAACGCATTAAAGGGATTGTAAGTACGTTTATGAGTATGGGTAATATCTGTACGCACTTAATGGACTTTAGTCTTGTTATAAACGACGAGAGCGCGAGGGAGATCGTGGGTGGATAAACCGATTTATAAGTACGGAGACTTCCATACTTATTGTTCTTCTGTTGTACAAATCTTTGAAGTTTTCAATTAATTTTCTCTTTATTTTTTATATTTATACAATATTTATTAACACGCTACACAACACTGTCATTTAATTTTAAATTTCGAATATGAAGAATACGTAAAGTGAAGATTAAAATTTATATTAATGCAATAATTATGAAAATTTATTATTCTTTAAAAAATAAACTAAAACTTAAAAAATTAAAGTATTTAAAGCTTTCGAATTATATAAGACACGGAAAGCTCCAAGTACCTTTATTACCAATATGTTCGCGATTCAATGTGTCCGGTAGGCTCATTTTATCTCTCTTTCTCCCCCGCTTTGCAAAGATAGATATGCCGCACTGTACTCAAGCGTCTCTCTCGCATATTGTAATTACATGAATTATTATTTCATTTCATGTCGCGAATCCGTTCCGCCTGTCTTTCTCTCTTTCTCTCCTTCTTCTTTTCAATCCACCCGAAGACTTATCTATCTCCTTCCCTTTTCATATCTTTACTTATACCTTTTATATATTATACTTTATACAGTTTCTCTTTCTTTATATGTACACGCATATACACATACCTCCAGCTCTTCTTTATTTTTCCGCACTTCTATAATAAACGCACCTTAAATATAAGTATAAGGATGTAGATTATTGTTGTTCTTGTGTATGTGTAAATGTTCTTTTACTTGCTATATATAAGCCATTGTTTGCGCTGCGAGCGCGGGATTTTAGAGTAATTGAAAATAAGATAACAAAAACGACTTTTCCAACGCCAACTTGAGGATTTATGGCTCGATCGGAATGAGATCTTTAAAACTTTTCTTTTTTTTGCCGGCGTGCATTAGAGTTTAATGAAGAATATAAAGTTTTGACTTTTAGAATAATTTGAGTTTCGTGATAGATTTTTATTTTTTTAGTTTTTTTTTTAATGAGATTAAAATTGCTAAAGGGCCCGGAGAAATAATAAAGTAGGTATTAAACTGTAGGCATACCATTTGATGATTTTTAATAAGATCAGCGTGATTTTTATGTTTTTAATCACGTTTTTAATAATTATAATGAAATGAAAATTTGACTAAAATAATGATGTCATTATTTTTCATAAACAAATAACGAATGCATTAACACGAAATAGCGAGGAAATTAAGAATCAATAAATTCCTAATTATTATTGGACATAAAAAGAGTTTATTCTATTCATAAACAGTTTTCTGTTTTATGATGCTGGCATGAAATAACGTTGATGCTGGCATTATAAATGTGGGCCCCTCTGCTGTTATGTCACTGACCTCATTTAAAAACTTTAATATTCTTATACACACACACACAAGATTTGTACGTTTACGTTCAAAATGATATTCTTTAGAAATGAAAAAAAAATTTTTTTGAATTATTAATGATAGATTTCAAATGCACTCTCATATTATGCAAGTTTATTCCCCTTAAAAGATATTAAGCAATTTAACATTACGCGAAATACCATTAACCAAATGAAGCAGAAAGTTTACCGAGAGTGACACATTAGGCCGAGCATTAGGCATAACTAGTTATGTACTTATATTTTATACTAGTTGTTTAAATTTTAAAAAATTGACTTTATCTGCTTGAAAATTTGTTAAACAAATATACAATAGCCAATCATTCAAGCTAATACCGAAGATCGAAAAATAATTAACGTGAATACCTATCATCAAAAGAGACAATAATAAACTTTATTATACGCGTCTATAAAAGAGTTATGCATATGCGAGTACCACATATTCCACATCTAACCTAATCTCATACCTGAGCAAATTCTAACTCTCTACGTTTATATATTTGTGTGTACATATATATATATTTACACGGACACGCCCCCATTTGTATATAAGAGCGCAACATTACGTTGCTGAAATATTCAGTCATTCCTCGTGCGTTCGTCTTTTGGTCTCTTTCTCCGCATATATCTATTCCATATACTCATGCATAACATCATATGCGAAGAGAGATTCTACATGAATAGATATGGTATTCGCAACTCCTCCCGTAATGTATATACGTATAGACGCTGGGCAGCTTGTGGATGTAAGTTTTTTTAAAAATGTGTATGTGTACGTTCTCTTGTCTTACGAACGTATATCAATATTTGTATGTGCCTTGGGGTTCAAAAACATACGTACGTACAAATCCTATAGTTATACATATATGTGTATTTCCATGTGTGTGTATCCATGTGCAATTGCAACTATAGGAATATGCATGTGTTTATATCTGAATATTATTATGTCATACGTAGTTTTGCAAACATATTTATTTACACTTGAAAGTCTATATTTATAAGTATATATAAGAATGTACATGAATGCGTATGCGAATGCACGAGTGTAAATTTGAAAATTTAAAAATGATATGTATTATTCCGTGTTTAAAATGCTGCTTATACGTATATATATAAGCGTAAACTAATGCATTAGAATTGAAAAACATGCAAAGGATGTGCAGGTGTGCGTGTGTACGTTAAGACAGTTTCTTATGCAGCCAGAGAGCGCCGGAGCTTTGCACTCTTAGCAATAATATAGTCACGCAAAACTTGGCGTATATAGAAGAGAGAATATGTACACATATACCTTTTTGCGAGTATATATAGAGAGAGAGAACTGGTTCTTAAAGATATGAGTCAGGGCCTCGGCCGCCTTATTCTCTATACGTACATTTGTATTGTGGATGTGTTGGTGAGCTCGTATATCAAAACCAGTAGGCACCCCCGCTCTTGCTTAGCCTCCTCTAACTTATATACAATTCAAGCCTCTCTGTACATATACGTTCCGATAATGCCGTTGTCCTCCCTGCAGCCTGGCTGTGCAAGCAAAAGAAAAAGAGAGAGAGTTGCGTTTTGTTTTGCTTTTATTTAGAGAGTGCATAGAGAGACTTGCATATAATAATATGGAGTTCTATTTAAACGGGCGCATATATGCGAATTAAGTAACAAGCTCATTCTCTCTTTCTCTCTGCGTTCGTATTTACTATATGGAATAGAAAATAAAAAAAAATCTTGAATTAACATGTGTGGCGTGTGTTATGTTGGTATGCGAGTGCAAGAGATAGTTCCTTGATCTTGTGGTATATGCCAGCAAATGCGTATGTAATTACGACGAATTGATTACGCTGCCGGTGGTGACTTTATCTATTGATTTTGATTAAAAAAATTTTTCCTTTTTTTCATCTGTGGTCTATAGAGCAATTAATCCGTTTAACATTTTGGTTTTTGTAATTACTCATTTTACTTTTAGATTGTAATTTATACGTTTTAATCTTTTCAATATTTTTTTATTCTATCATTTGTTTTGTATTTTAATATTCAAACAAATTCTTATTCTTTATTTTTAAAAATTTATTTTCAAAATCTATATTTGAAAATACGTGCTTCTATTAGTTATTGGTCAAATTTTTTTATGAATCAATTCACGTACGTACACAAATTATATAAATTTTTTTTAAGTTTAAACTCTAAGGACCACTTATAGAATTAAATTATCTTAAATGACAGAACAAAGCGAAATGTTTTCTTAACTCTATCTTCATTTTTAACCATTATAACCATGTACACTCTTCTTTCTCAAATTTAGTCTCTTATAAACACAAAAAAAAATAATATGTAACTAAATCTAAAGCATGCATTTTTTAATGGGTTCACTTTTCCTATCCGTAAGTGCTCACTTATACCTATATACTAAAATGAAAGAAAAAAAAAAGGAACTAAAAGATAAGAGATTTCTTCGGAGAGTAAAAAATCATGTACACAATCTATAGAAGTCATAACGTTAGCGATTTTCTAATGACGCGTAATGGTTAAGCCTTTCAAGATTCACAAATGTATGGTAGAAAATCGGTTTCGAGTATTTGGACGTGTCTGTTTGTAGATCATTTCTGTTATTGCTATATACGATGCTATACGTATGTATATACGCGGCAAATACGGAACGTATAATAATAAAGTTAGAAACGGAATTGCCTATCTGGCTGTATCTTGTGCGGCCACTGGTTAAATCATTACGAGACCAATAATTTCAAAGATAAATTCCATAGGAAATCTCTCAAAGTGCCATTACAAATGATCGGTTATAAGACTATTTTTTTCAACAAACTTTCAATATTCTTTAAATGTTTCGTTTATGAATGTGTATTAAAAAAGTATTAAATTATTTAAGTGATTTTTTATAGAAAAATTATTGAATTTGCTCAAGTTTTATTTTTAAGAGTTTTTATATTTTGAAATTAATTTTGGAGTAAGTATGCACTTAAATGAGATTTAAAGATATGGTTACTTTATCAGGTGATCTTCTGATAAAATATAAATAATTTTCAAAAATATTATGTTAGATTTTAGAGTTCATTGCTCTGTTATTTTTTTGTATTTAAAAAATATAATTCATATACGTAAATATAATTTTCGATTAAATAAATTATCAAAGTTGATAACAATTATAGCATAACCAAAGCATATAAATTTTGTTAAAAAATTAAAAATAAAATCTTATAAGTTAAGCAATAAATAATAATAAAAAGAACGTGCCACAATGATTCGTTAAATTTGACTAATAATCTAAGCCATCGTATATAATTCTTTCCCCACCCAATACACATATATTGAAAATGCGTGTCAGTAGAGCGACCGAGGTGTTAATGTCTTTTCTGCGCTAGAGAGAAAAAAAAAAGCTCAAACAACAGCCTCGAGTTCGCTCGCGCCTGCAGTATATATAGAGCCCCCCGCTTGTCAAAGCGATAATTATCAAAACGCTTAGAAAGGTCCCCTTTTATATTACATTCAACTAATACTAATCCTCTTATCAGCGAACGTGAATCGCACAACTCTTACGTCACACTTTTTTGCGCTCTGATAACACAAGTCGCCAATTCTTTTTTTTTTTCAATTTTATTTTATTTGTTAGGATTTTTTTATTGTTTTGCTTTAAATTGTGGCTATTATCTAGCTGTAAAAAAAAAAGAGTTTGAATTAAATGTCGCATTGGAAGGTAAGTGTTCCGCGAAATTTTCGTTTAAACTCGTCGTATATAATAGAAATGTACGTCCCAATTTGATAAGAAGAAATTTATGTTTTAAAGCTTTTCCATGGAGAGTTAAAGTTGGAGAACTCCGAGTGAGAGATTTCATTTGTTTCGCCTTGGCGATTTGCATTTCGATGTGGCAAGGTGGCGAGAGGGTTGTATGTTGCATTTTATTTATGAGCCACGTTTTAGGGATATATGTAAGGATAAAGTATGCTGTTTAACTATATTTTTCAATCGTATATATGCTTTAATTTTCCAATCTACATATATTTCTTGGAATATAAAAGGCAGCGGTTAATGTTATGTCAAAATTTTCAACGAAATTTATTTCTTATGATAGATAATTTTCTAAATTACAACTCCTTTTTTTTGCGCTTTTTACGCAGTAATGTACACGATTATGTACAAGATGATTACTTTTTCTCACTGATTTCATATAGGCTTATCTAAAATCATTTAAGGCGATTAGCGATGAAAAAATTCTGGTTTTAAAAGATTAATGCAACAGAACTTATATTATCAGCCATAAAATATCATAAAACTTTGAAATTTTTCAGTTTTACACGGCATATTTATTTGATTAAGTACTTAGATAATCAGATACATGAATCATTGCAAATTAATTACCATGTCAGAGGGAATTGTAATATAATATGATTGATTTTTTACAAATTCAGTACATTCTTAGAATAAATTCAAAATCTAAGCTATTATTATTAAAATTAAAGTAATGAGTTTTCATTTGAAAATCGCCTAATATGTGTAATATCTAAAATGCGGGCTTAGTTGTATATTTATCAAATATTTTTAAGGAATGTTTTTGATATCGAAATTTTTAATCGAAATCTAACTCATAACAAAATATAGTATCAAACTTTCCAATCATAATTACGTAAATACACTCAATTTACTACGATTATCCATTGAAAACGCAAAAATGACACGATAATCATCTTATGACTTGATAAAAAAAACGTCGTACGCTAGAATAAATTATACAATTATAATTTAAAATTTTAAAACTAAAATCAATAGAATTCTAAAAATTACTCTTTTTTTAAAAATTTAAATAATTTGTAACAAAATTCTATAAAAGTTTGCCATAAATCCATTGAAAGGAATTAAAAGTATCTCGATATTAAGACATTAAAAGGTAATAAAAGAAGGATATTGCGAATGTGTTATTTGATAAAATGAAAAATCTAAAGTTTTCATCGAAAAAGAATAAAAAGAAATAAAAATTATTGCTCAGATTGATATTCCGCGTTTTAAGTTACATATATCTCGGGCTTGGAAGACTACGTTTGGAGTTGGCTTTGACTACTATACTAGCTTTATATGTCATACGAGAGCAATCACGTTACTTTCTAGGGATTTAGCGGTGAAATCCTTCTTCTGTCTCTCACTGCTTTAACTTTATTATTAAAAGTAGAACTTTATGCTATGCAACGTTAAGATATTATGTATCCTTTACATATATATAGAAGAAACGAGAGAATATCCAATTCCCCAACGTAACTTTGACTTGGAAAACAATCGATACTTGCACTGTACGAAGAGAGAGAGATGGAAAGAACGTGAAGGAAAACGTACTTTCCTTATATACCCATACGTCTAGAACTTTAAGTAATTCAATACATGTAATATGCGGATCATCTATATACACGTACACATACGTACGGAGTAAGTACATAAGATGCGTTCAGTCAATCGATTCCCACGCGGCCATCGGACTCTCATTTTAATATATATACATACGATTCACAATTTTTCTTTATTCGCTTTTTTCCGCAAAGTCAAATGCCGGTATGTAACATTTAGCTTTTGTTTTTCTAACTTTTTTGTTCGAGATATCAATGATTAGATTGACACGTTATTGAGATTCGAATTGAATAATTAGGTATTGCAATCTTATTTGAAGTATTTTATTTTCGACGGAACGATTGGAAAATCAAATTTGAATTTTAAATGCAAAAACGTTCTGCAAATTAAATTTACATGTTAGATTCAACATTGGAGAATTTATAGTACGCTAATTACACTTTGGTAATTACTATTTTCTTATCTTATTTAGCAGCTTGTGCAATTTGCGAAAGTCTGTTACTTTAATTTCACACATCTATTATAAAAGATTAGTTGATTTTTTGGAATTTAAGTATAAAGGATTGAATTTTCTCTTTTATCCAAATTCATGTATTTATGTTAATAATATTATTAGGAATTTGCTTATATTAACGCTACAACAGTAATCCAATGCTAATATTTTACGTGAATGCAATAATTTCAGATTCTTTAAATTCCCTCTTAATTCTATTATTAATGAAAATTAATAAACTATTGTGAAATAAATTTTTGAAAAAAAATTAATTTTTTTAATAATAAATTTAGCAATTTTTCTGCAAATTATTTGTAAAATAATCAAACGAAACGAGAACTAATCACCGATTCAAGAGGTTCCGAGCGATAATAAAACTGATAATGAATGTACAAAATCGATTCCCACGGCAAGAATCTAGCACCTAGACTTTCCGCATCGCAACCTATGTTATCAATGCGTAAAAGCCCAGTTTTTTTTTTCTCTTCTTCTTCTTCCTTTTTTTTCTTATTATAAATTTAGCCCCCTTCTTCTTGTTTCAAGTATATACGATATGAAAACGGGAAACGAAGGAAATTTTCTTCTTTAGAGAGCTCGCTCTTCTGGTTTGTCTCCAATGATAATCTTTATG
This sequence comes from Anastatus disparis, assembly GCA_017163975.1. Lineage (NCBI taxonomy): Eukaryota > Metazoa > Arthropoda > Insecta > Hymenoptera > Eupelmidae > Anastatus > Anastatus disparis. The sequence continues at coordinate 1,036,980 of JAFFSR010000003.1, forward strand.
CTCCCATATGCTGTGCTCTCGGTATGCGTGTATGTGTGCGCTGTTAAAGCAAGATCGGCTTCATAAACAACAATATTCGCAATAAAACCGGGAATTTAACGGGCGACCGGTTGAAAACTAACGCGCGAGCTTTGAATATTATTAAACGTTCTCTTATCGTATATAAAGGAGAACCCCGCAAGGAAGAAAAAAAAGAGAGAGAGAGAGAGAGAGAAGTTGTATTGGTCTATGTATTTATGCCTTTGTTTATACGGAGCAGCACTGTAATAAGCAATTAACTTGGTTAAGAAGGCGGAGAATTTTGTTAAACTTAAGGATAGGGTAATAGTGGTTTTTCCAGAATTTATTAAGCTAAAAGGAAAGGAGACGTTGTTACTTTTTTTTTTTACTTTTTTGTATTAAGCTCTTGCATCATTTTGATAAGGATAACGTTGAGCGAAATTTCGTGCGCGCATATGTGTTGTATTATTTATTGGTTGAAAATTGTTGAGATTAAAGTTGTAAATTTTGCATCGATTTCGAAATTCTTGGGAATTTTCTGGGACAAGATATGAAAATATTTTACGAGGAAGTAATTTTTAAAATTATTTACGTGTTTATATAATAAAACCTCGATGAAAATTGTTTGATTTATGATGAAATTATTTTTTTAACATTAATAATAACAACTATAAATTTCAAAATGTTTTAATTAACTTCTTTTTTTCAATCTCTTATCATTAAATATTTTTACAAATATAATTAATTAATGCTAAACACGTAATCACATTAAATTTTCCTTCAAATTCATTAAAAGTCTAAAAAAAGCATTTTATAAAAAAAAAGAAGAAATAACAACTAAAATTTTTGCTTCTTACTCTTTTATGTATGATTTTTGTTGTGTTTTTTTTGTAAGAAGAAAACTGGTTTGTATTATATATGATACCTCGGGCGTTAAGGAGATAATGAGGTTAATGGGCTCCTTTTATCCAAAGAGTAAACGACGAAACCTTTTTATTATCGCTTCTATTATAAGACTAAACATTTTTCAAATGAATAACTGCCTTTAATAATTTTTCATTTCCTCGCAAAGCTAATAAAAATATCTAATAATGCTTTACTTAATTTATGATTAATCCTATTCTAAATTTACAACATTTTAAATAATATTGATATAATAAACGTATTTAGTTTTTTCAAATAAATACGTGCATGTAACATTTGAATACGGTTAAGAGATTGCAAAATTAGCTTAGTTAGTAAGACGTTTGGCTTCTAATCTATGGCTGGAGTTCAATCCCCCAATGTTGTAAATATTTTCGGTGATAAAGAAAAGAATCAGAACTGTTTGTAAAACGAATAAATCTAATTAGATTTAAAGTTAAAAATCTTATAAACTAATGTTATAAAATTTTAAAGTTCTTTCACAAATAAATTCTGCTTCAAAAGATTTGTTTTTAATGAACTTGGCTATTGGGAGGCAAAAAAATAATGTTATTGATAAATTTTTTTTAAAAACACGAAAGCTTTTGAATTATAACTATAGAGAGTTGCAACGAACTTGCAATTATAACAAACCCAAAAGCAACGAATTGAAAATCGTGCAACGACAACAAACAGTACAAAGTAACCAAAGCATATATGTAACATAAAAACGATCATCGAACCAGTCCTATGTATATACCATAACCATACAGTGTACAATTTGTTACCAAGACACTTTTACTAGCGATTCAGTTATAAATAATGTTTAGACATCAACTAAAAAGTATCTACACCTAAAAGTTACATACAGCTAACTGAATGCATACGCTAAAAAAAACGAAAAAGAAAAAATCAGGTCTGAAAAAAATGTTTGCCTTTTTTTTTAACTCTCTTTCTCTTTTCTTCTGTAAATAAGGCTATAAAATCATCATCGTAAATCTTACAGTAGTAAAGGCTCATCGTATTCGTAAAGTATATAGAGAGAGTGCCCCAAAGTCAAGATAAAACAGGAGAGATATACCGAAAGAATACCTTTTTAAACAGGAAGAAAAGCTCCTTTTACGTTTTTTTTTTCTTTCCTTCTAGATTTCTATGCGTATGAATTCACGGAAGCCTTTATGTAAGTTAACATATAAAATGTTTTGATATCAATAATAACGTGTGGATGTATATAATATTTATAAAGGAAAATCTTTCAAGACATTGCTGATTTAATAATACAGTATTTGAGACTGAAGATGATTAGTTGTTTAACAGTCGTTTGATATGTCAATTGTCACATAAACCAAATTATCATACAATTCACCAATTGATTATTTTCTTTTTTTATGTTTTACTATTTAATCTTCTTGAAATTTATTTGGATTATTTAGGATTATTTCAAAGGTAATAATTGATGAGTTTAGGATCAATGTTATGTATGTTATAAATGAATTTACATTTTGTCGATTAGTAATAAAAACTTTTTCTGGATTACAACGATAAAATCAATAATAAAATAACATTATTGCAAAGAAAATATGTTTGAAAATCAGTTGAAATATAAGGATTTAATAGTTTACAATTCGAGATATTCATCATAATTAAAAAAAGCCAGCAATAGCGATCGCAATAACCACAGAAATTCAAAGGTTTGAAAAGACTTCGCGAGTTATGCCTGTCAATTCTTCCGCGGATACTCGTAAAGTAAAAAAAAGGATCGGACAAACGAGCAATATATACATATAAGTATATAATACAAATGTCTCTCTTTTTCTTTCTTTAAAAGCTATATGTAAGAAAAGGAAAAAAATAAGAGAGAGAGAAGGCGGACGTAATTTATATTCGAGCCTCGTCAGCATAGTATATATATATAGGCTCATATGGGCATGGATTTTATGTCGCTTTCGGGAAACAAACATTTATTCCATCCGGCTCGATATATACCTATATGATACTGTGGCATCCTGGATATGACTACCTGGTGTACGCGACACGTGCATAAGATTCTTCATTCTTTGGAATTTATTCATTTGGATTTTATTTCTTCTTTTTTTTTTAATATTCGATATGTAGAAATTATATGGGTGGGATTCGGAATGAATTGATTTTTCTAAACGTTACGAAAGATGATCATACTTTGAATTTAAAAATTGGTAGAGTGAAAAAAAAATTATCAAAATTCAAAAATCTATTGTTCTTAATTCATTAACTTCGAAATAAGAAAAAATATTTATTATAAATTTATATATTCGTAGAATTGAAATTAACATAAATTTTAGCATAGTACATGAAAACTTTTAATGAATAGTATAAATAAATGAAAATGATTTTGTCACCGTTTAGTTCAGCAACTTTTTTTTTCCTCGAATTAAATATATAAATAAATAATTGTATTGAGCAATTTTGAATAAATATAATATTGTTTGTTGTGAGTTCACAATAAATAACCTTCTAATTATTTTTTTTTACGAGAGACTGGATTACTTGTATACATGTACACAAGATTTGTGAAAGGTTTTTACGTCAGATTCGGCATAAATTAAATAAATAAATCAACCGTGTAAATACATTATTAAATTTTTATATCTTATTGTGACAAACGTTTATAACTATTACATTCAATTATTACTTTTATAAAAAAAAGTATTCGCTTTATACTAGACTACAGTTGTTCCATATTACACAATCCCAAATGTTAAAAAAAAGAAATTCATTGCCATAAAATAATGAATAAAAAAAAAAAGAGTAACATAAGGTAAGTTGTGCCTACATCAATGTAATTCGAAAGTAAGAAAAGGTGCATTTCAATATATATCTATACAAGAATACCGAACGAGTCGACGACCGCGGGCCTACGAAACCCCCCTTTACTCTTTTGAAGTCCATTGTTCATGCGACCGATGCTTTCCCGAATTGACAAACTGCTTAATAATGAAGAACGTATATTTATATATATATATAAACACGTTATTCCAAGCAATACTTCATTCGTATGTATTTTAAACTCATATATATCCTCATTGATGTTAAACCGCTTGGTCGCAATGACGTAGAAGAATTTAACGAAGATATATAAAAAGCTTTATCAGGTCTTCAAAGCTTCTTGCGATCAAAAAAAATTTCGACTTCTCTTACTTTTTTCTGATCTGTCGCCTCTCTTTTGTTTGTTTCCTTGTTTAATTACGCAATCGATGCTCAAGGTTTCAATATTATTATGAGAAAGAATGAGAGTAAGAATAAAAAAATTCTGTATGGATATTGTAAAATTGGCTTGTGTGACGGAGCGTTTATGTATGATACGGCGGGGAGCATAAATTCCCAACTGTGTTTATAATGTTATAAGTCTGTGTATATTTTATTGTTCCGATGATATTGGAGGTAATCCGTGAGATCGAATGAAATCTTTCTTTGGATTCGTTCACTCACTTTTTTTTTTATTTTCATTTTTTTTATAGGTATGAATACTGAGAAAAACACTCTTATATGTGGCGGATCGTGTTATAAGAGTTTTTCAAGACTAAATTGTAGAGATGAAGTTGAAAGATGAATTGTAAATAATTGATACATGAAATGAGATAATTACTATTAAAAGATCTTCTTGATGTGAGCCTTTTAAATTTACGTCATATTGATATGGGTTTAACTATGATCTTTTACTTTTTATCTAAAAAATTTTAAAGACATTTTCTTATAGTAAAAAAATTATTTTTTAATGTAAAATTTAATAAATACAATAAAAGCTAGAACAAAGAAATACATATATATTTTTTTATTTGATTTAACGTCGCTGTATTTATGCTATCATTGCAATGCTAATTAGCGACGGAGATCGTCAGTGTGTTCGTGAACAAAGCACATGTAACGTACAGCGGTGCTTGTATAAATCAGCCGAGAGCGGGATTCGAACTCGAGCCCTTGAGATTATGAATCCATCGCTCTACCGACTGAGCCACCAAGGACCTCGAATTCATGATCATTTCTGAAGCTTAAGTTTCTTTGAAACATCGTTAATATAGGCATATAGATTATATGCTATAGAAATTGAACTATTGCATATTTTATGTTTCTTATTTTAATTTATTTTTTTAATGAAAAAACATATATTTTTAATTTATACAATGTATTACAAAAGACATAATTAAAAGCACTCTTGAAAATGAGTATATACATTGAAGATAGTACTTGAAAATATTCACTTTTTATGTCATCCGAGTTATCACAAAAGGTTTATATATGTTATTGATACATTGATCGATCGAATAAAATACTTGGATATTATTAAAATTTTTACATTAGATATATCGAGTTTTCATTTAAAATAGTAATTCAGCTTATAATTTTGTGATTTAATCATACTATATTCTCAATGCGCCATTAATCACAAAAATGTGATATTTCTAATACAAATGTTCAAATATAGATTTTTATAAAAATTCATAACATTGAAAAAGTTTGAATATATTTCTTAACTTTAATAAAAAACGAAATTTTCATTTATATTGTAAACGATATTGTACATATGTACCATAAATATAGACTATAGAAACACGCTAAAGTTCTGTTTTCTATAGTCTTATAGCACTACTTATAAATTCTCTGTAGTTACAATCAGAATTTCATTTCCGTATAGACTCTCTTTATCATATCAGCATGGGTCATTGTCTTGCTAACTTTTCAATTAAATGCTTCTACAGAGACTTTCTTCGCGTCTCTTTATATTGAAAAAAGGAAGAAGCAATAAAGTATTATGGGGATAGCATAGGTGTTCGATACCAAGAATCTGAAAAAACAGCAAAGAATTCAAAAAGAGACATTAAGGTGTGACGTTAACGTTCCTCTTTTTTTATGTCTCAACAATATATGAGAATTTTCTTTAGATCGTCCTTTTATGTATGTGAAGAGGGGCTTTCTCATTCCTCTTTCTCTCTTATGCCGATTAGAAGGTAAAATGCAAACGACGTATTTCTCTTTGGTATTACGTGAGTTTGTAACGTTTGATCAGGTCATTTCTTTGGATTACTCGATGTTTTTATACTGAATTGTTTTTAACGTTCTTTATGATGCAGCGGGAATGGTAATTTTCAATTCTAATGAGAATCTTTAGAATAAAGTCTTTTAAATTTATTGCTTTACCTTTAAATTATTATGTGAGAATTACATTATACATTAGAGAATTAAATTTTCTAGTTTTAAAGGAATTTGCTTATTCAATGAAAAATAATCCTTAACTCGATATAGTATAGAATTCAAAGGTTTACTATACTACACTATCGAAAATTTATTATTTTGACGTTTAAAAATGACAACTACATTAGCAATCAATAGAATCTCATCTATCAATACAAACGCCGCTTTAAAATCACTATATTTATTTTAAAAGCGATTCTTTTAACTCTTAATTTTTTTAAAACTTTTAAGGATTTCTTCTTGACTTTTTGAAATTTTGCCGCTGTGCGCGCACGTGTACTTATATAGTACTACATTGTACAGAAAATCGTAAATTTTACGATCGGCAGCAGGTCTTTTGCTGGTACATTCACGTTTACATCGTTAAAATGAGAAACCTTCTTTTGCAGTCTATTGTAGCTACATAACATTCTTCTGCTTTTTGGATAAAGACAAAAGAAAATAAAGTTCTTTTTTTTTTCATGGATTCTTGTGTGCCACAAAAATAAAAAAAAAAGAAACGATCATGATACTCATTTAAAATAAAAAAAAAACGGTATATAAGGTTAAGGTTGAGAGGTTGATTGTATTATATACCGTTTTATATAAAGAAAAGAAACGTTTACCTGCAAATGGCCTTTTTTTTCTACCGTTAGACGGGTTTATTGTCGTAGCTGCACTTGAGAATTTTGAGTGAGGGTTTCGAGCTACTATTTCGTATTTTTTAGGGAGGCTATACGTATACATTAAAATACTGTACGTTTTTTAGAAATCAAAACTAAAGCTTGAGATTTTTAATTCATTTTACCAGTTATTCGCTATAATAATAAGAAATTTCAATTTTTTAACGAAAAATGAAATTTAAAAAATTGGTTTATTTTAAAATTGTTAATTAAAAATTAATATGATTTTAATTTTTAATTATAATATGATTAAAATTTATTAAAGCTTAAATAATATTGATATTTTTATAAACAAACGATAAAAATACTAACTGTACTGTTAAATTTCCTAAAACATTTATTTAACAACCAAACGCGCACAGTTGCCAAAAGTTAAATTATCATTTACACGGTAACATATTGCAAAGCAACTAACCGGCTGACGTTCCATACTTATAACCATATCTTTAAAGTTTGAGTAAAAGAAAATGTAAGGTGTACTCTATGACGACGTCTTGGACACGTACACTTATATTGTGTTCGGCCGCTTGTAAAAGGCAAAAGAAGAAGAGAGGAAGAATATAGAGACATAAAGGGACAGTAACTAGCTTTACTTTAATATAACTATATAGAAGTTTAATGTCAACGACCTTATATTCGCTGCTATATATATATAGCGCTAAAGACGCCGTATTCCTTATCACTTTTAGATCCTTTCCTTGTTATTTCTGCGCTGTATATAAGCGCGGATCTTCGGCCGTTAGCCGCGCTATCTTTTCGCGAACGTCCTGTAACTTATGAGGTGACGATTGTTTTCTTATATTTTTATATTTTTCTTTAGATTGCATACAATTGTAACTACTAGAGCATTATACTATTGCATTTTTTAAAAAAATTATTAAACTTTAAAATATTCCTTTTGCATATATGTTTCTGAATTCAGTTTTTCAAATAAATAACTTAAATTTAACAAAAATTTTTTTGACAAAAATTAAATTTAAATGGTATATTAATAATTTAATCATAATATAATTATATTAAAACCGCATAGTAAAATTAAAAATCTATAATAATTTTTGAAAATTGTGATTTCCTTTTTTTTTTTAATAAATATTATTTCATATTTGTATTTAAAAAAAATTAATTTAAAAAGCTATACTATTAATTTAATCATAATATAATTCTTACAATAGCATAATAAAAATAAAAAACTGCAATAAAAAATTGAATAGCTATTTCAATCTTATTAATTTCTTTATAATTAAACGTCAATGTTCATTAAAAAAAATAAACGCATAGAATAATTAACAAAAAAGAAATGTTGTCTTTATAATAAGATTATAATTTAACATCATTGTGAACAAGCTATTTTAAAGTCTCATTCTTCATCGCTAAGTTTTGTCGGTTTTATAACTTTGATCTTCGCTTTTATTCCTTTCATTCGCGCGCCATAAGCAAGCCCCGCTCTCGCGCGCATTCCCTAACCTCATTGACGTATACATAATGTGCGCACTTGTCATTTTAAGAATGGGAAAACAATACTTTATTCAGTAAAGTAGAAATAAAAAAACGAAATAATATTTCTTAAAAAACCGCCGAACAAAATACTTTTGCCTCAGCGCAAATCGTGTACTACAAATTCTTTTTAACTAACATATTATATTTTTATTAGGATTGCGTTAAGGTATTCTATTGTATAGAAATTTTGTAGATCGTAAATAATGAACTTTTTTTTTCGTTTATTTATGAATGACTAACTAAGAAATATTATTTTTTTTACAGATATGCATTAGTATTTTTAATTTTTAACTTTTGAATACTGTTTTTTTTTTCAGTTGACTTGAGTAAAGAGAAAAAGCTGTATAATATGTTGCATTGCCAGCTGCTTCTAAATAACAATAAGAAATTATGTTAATATATTTATGTACTTTTTAAGATTCAAGTTTTTAAAGAAATTTTTTATGTTCAGAAAAGCAGATTTAATTATTTTGAAATTAGTGTTTTCTTAACATTATTTATTTAAATTTTCAATATTAGATGAATTGATACAAATTTGATTTGATAAAAATTGATTAACAATCTGTTCAACAATTTGTAAAAGTATCCGAGAACATCATTATATCTCCATAATAAGAGATCCAAATATTTGCTCTCTTTCTTCTATATACAGTTGATCGTTTCTATGTCAGGTGCAACGCTGCGTGTTCTCAGACAAGTAGACAAAACGTAAAAGCGTCAATTCAAAAAGGAAATAAAAGGTCTCTCAATGCATGTACCGTTAATTTACGGGTTCCTTTTGCGTGCTTTTATTGTATACAAAAATAAGATGAAATAATTTGTAACATGAAACAAGGATTAAGACATTGCAAGAAAAGAGTTATTTTAAGGTCAGATAAATAATTTTGGAATACAAAGTATTGTAAATCTAAAAATTTTGTAAATTATATTTTTATTTAACTAATTGCTTAATTAATAATTAGTTAATTAAAATTATATACTTATTATGAAAAAAATAATATTGGATGGTTAAACAAATACATTAAAGTATTAATTTTGGTTGATAAAAAATGGACAACATATAATTTTATCAATTGTTCTAATCATTACAAATAGACATGTTATAATCGCAGAAAGTACTAACATTAATTCCCATCCAATTATCTAACCTGTCGACAGTATTAAAACAACAATCGCGTGACCCTCTCAAATCGATACTCGAAAATCGATACTTAAAAAGCTACAAAAGGTACACTTCTCTTTCTTATACTGCGGTGTACAAGCAATTCATGAGAGCAAATAGACTCGGACAAAAGACATAAACCAATAGGCCAGAAACCGAGAGAGAGAGAGAAAAAGAAAAAGAGATGAAGATAGAGGACGAGGGACTCTCCTCGTGGCGCCTGCGCGTGTGAAATTGAGCTGTTAAATGCCAACAATATCCTAGAGAGAGTCAATTCCTTTAAACGTGCTCTCTCTTCTGTATACGGACACTGACCCTTCTTATGCACCAGCAAAACGTTGCTTACCTTTTACCTTTTTTTTCTCTTTCTCTCTTCATTTCTTTTCTTTTCTCTCAATGGGGGATGGTGTGCTTTTAGGTTTAATGTTTTGACAGGAGGGTTGACCGTTTCATGCATCGGACTATAAAGTGGATCTTTAAACTTTTGCTCAATTAAGCTTAAGAAAAAAATTTTTTGGTAGGGGGAAGTTTTTTCTCTGGTCGCGTGCGAGAGATGTGTGAACTTTTTTTTTGATTGGATTAAAATAATGAGGAGATTATCTAAAAACGTTTAAATTTTTTTCTTAGAGTATATATTTATCCCTAATAAACGAAAAAAGTAGAGATGAGAAATTATTTTAGAGTTTAATTTTTTCTTTTCATAAACAGTAAAAAAAAGAACGTGAAGAAAGGTAATGTTGATTTATTGAGCTGGGTTCAGTGTCTTTTGTGCGAAAGTTTTATATTTTTCGTTTAAAGTAAAAAATAATAAGGGGGATGTCATTAAAGAAAAAAAAATTTCTGATGTGAAAGTAATAGAGTCTCAAATAAAAGTAGATTTGTTTTCTAAATTAATTGCAAATAATAAATAATAATAGAGATATTTATTTAATTATAAGTATTTGTCAATTTATTAATTTCAAAAGTCACAGAAACATAATATTCGTAAATAATAATCAGACATTGAAAATTGAAAATCATATCCTTTCTTCCTCTCCCACATCTATAAAATCTTGAATTCTTTTTGCTGACGCGCGTTTCTTCTCTCTCACGTGTTTATCGTGCAGACAGTTAAAAACAAAACTTTGAAAGCAAAAGTCGCGTGTGTGTATGCTTTCTTTACCAGCCCAGAGCTGTAGCTCGTTTATATAGGTAATGAAAGTGATTTTTCTAAACTTTTATTTTTTCGCCTCGGGATAAACGATATTTACAATATATAAGACACATCAGACATTGAAAGATAAAAAAATGTACAATAAAATAGTGAAAAGGAAAAGCTCGAAGCGAAATATCGAAAAATAAAAAGAGGAAAAAAAGGAGAGACATTAAAGAATGTAAGAAATAACGAGATATCAAAGATCTTTTGTAAAATCATCGAAAAATTCTAGCAAACTCGAGCGTTTATATATATATGCGTCTTTATATTATAGTTGTATGTATATAGTATATAGAAAACGTGTGTATGCGCTTTGGACTCCTCACGGGACGCCATAAAGTGTCGGAGTAAATCACTTGATTTTATGGTGCTGCACGTTTGCCAGCCTTTAGCTGATGAATTCCTTACCCAGGCATCTATAGATATATACATGTATGTACATATATATATATATATATATAATATATACACAGATACATATAGAAAAGAGTAAAGAAAACGAGGCGTATAAGGGGTTACATACAATGGCTTTTGGTTTTATCGGCCTGTCTCTTTCTTTCTTTCTCTTCTAGCCAAGTGTGCCGCCTTTTTCATCGTCTGTCTTTTACAAAAAAAAAAAAATAAAATAAAAAACAAAAAATTGAAAAAAAAGAATAAAAAAATAAAGTGCCCCTTGCGCTTATGCTGCCGTCTGTCGTGAGAAAGAAACACGCCTTTTGCCTATCCCGAAAAATTGATTTTATACTTTTTTAAAACCTTTAGGAAGAATGAGAAAGAAAAGAGCAAGGGAGAAAGAGAAAGAGAAAGAGCAAGCGTTTCGCGAAATAATAATTATTTTCGCTGTAAATCAATCATACTGCAAGCTTTTAAAAGCTAATTCAACTTGTACTGCTCTCTTTTTGCCTGGATCACGCTAAAGGTACGATGGGGTTTCATTCTCTCTCTTTCTTTTTCTTCCGAGCTCTTTTATTGGTTTTTGCGCAAACGTGAACACGTTAATGTGTGTTGTTGTTATGTATATAATATACAGATTTAATTTATAACTTTGGCGGTTTTTCGAGACGTGTATATATAAGCAAGGCCCTTATTTTTCACTTTGTTCGGTAAAAAGGATGGATTTAAAGCAGCAGAAAGATTTTATTGATATGAACTTTCAAATTAATCTTTACAGCATATAACTAAATTAGGAACTTTCATTCAGAAAACTTATTACTAAAATTTTAATTAGTCAGCAGGATTCCGTTATAAATAATTTTATTTATAATTGAATTTAGAATCATTTGTCTTGAATAAGATTATTAATAGAAAATTTTTACTGTCAATAAATTGCTTTGAAACATCTTTCTGGAAAAATCATTAACGATAATAAATGGTAAATCCTTACTATTCAGCATTACTTATTTATTCCTTGATTTATATTATTTAAATATTTGAAAATTAGAAAAAAGCAATCAAGACACCGTTAAACTTACAACATTTAAAATTAATGAATGACTGGAAAAGATTTTTCTTATTTTTTTTTCTCCATCGATCTAAATGATCAAAAGAAAACAGGAATAAATATTACCTAACGCCTGAGAATGACAAGCCAAAAGTAAAGCTCCACACTATAAGCTAGAAGAAACTTTCGGAAGATATATATACGTTGGTTGTAAAAGTTCATCGAGTATAAGCGTTTTGCTATGGAAAATTATAATAATTCGATGATACGTAACTGTTGCGGCCAGGGAGAGAGCCGTTTAATCCTTCATTTGAATATCTGTATAATGGGAACGCCGTTGGGGCGGAACCAGAAAACACCAGAGACTCCTGCTAGAGACAACTTCTGGCTTCACACCCACTCCTTCCCAACTTTGATAAAAGACAAAAACGCTACATTTCTGCACCTTAACTATCGTGGAAATTTTGATATATTTCAAGGGATGAGTAGCACAGCTTCTTCTTCTTTTTTTACAAACTTTTAGTTTCTTGCGGTATTTTGCATAATGTGCCATAATACTCTAATGTCAAAGTTTTTAGAGCAGTTTAGAATAAGATGATAAATTGAAGTTTCGTAAGTTCATGGTATATAATCATCTTTAGAACAAATTTTTTTCTGAGAATTATATGATTATAATTTTGTTTTTGACATTATTAATTTTTAAAAATCCTTTTCGGTTTCATAAACATTTGTTTCTAATACATATTTTAATGCATCATAATCTAAGATGAAGAATATAAATCAGTGTTTTGGTAAACTTTAAACGTAAATACGCCAATTTTCAGTTAATTACCCAACTGAATCGTTAGGACTTCAAAATTACCGTATCAATCTTTATCTTCGTGTAAAAAAATTCATACAATGCTTCTCAAGATCTTCCGAGGGGGTGGAGTTACCCTCTCTTGAGATAACATGGCAACGCCTACGTTTATTATATTGCGGAGGGTGAAAAGCGCGCAAACTCAAAACTGTCACTAGCACGCAATCTTGGGATTCGTGGAATTCCAGCAAATTCGAGAGCAACCTCGTTATCGTCAAGGGTGGATGCTGATAGCTGCGCATGCTCAAAATCAAATGTATCTAGACGAAGTGGACCAATCCAAAAATTCAGAATATTTACATTCTTTATTTTGAGAAATCTGCTCTTTTACAATATTGAAATCGTTAAGAGCAAATTTATCTCACGATATGAATGAAAATTAATCAAAGTTGTTTTCAATAAATTTTAATAAACTTCATTTAACATTCCTCATTAATCAATAGAAAATAACTAAACAGATATTTAATTTAGCATTTACATTTTCCAGAGAATAATCAATAACGTAATCAGTGTTAAAAGATCTTTTTCACTTTCTAACAACAGCATTCCAAAGCCCTGTTTTTCAAAAACTCCAAAGCCACGTTTAATAAGATAAAAAATTTCATGGATAAGAACATTGCTGCTTTCATTGCATTCCATTACGTACTAGCATGATAAAAAAAAATAAATAAAAAAGACAGTTGGTCGTTGCATTGAGAATTCGTTTGGCGCTCTTGCATTTCTTGAATTGCGTAAAAGTCCCTCGAAATTTCGCCTAATAACGCATTGATAGCGCGCAACGTTACTCGGAGAACTTATCATTGAATCGAATCGGAATACACGGAAATGGCTTGTGTATACGTTTAAACTTTGGTTTGTAAGACTTAGAGTAAAGTGTATATTGTATCTCACTTTATATACCTTTTTCGTTTGGCTTTATATATATGACGTCACGTACGGGGCCGGATACACGATGTGGACGTGCTACGAGCGTATATCTTCTGTAGAATAACAACGGAAAAAAGGGAGCCGCACAGCACACATTTTGCTGTAACGCTGGACGATCATCAATCTTATACTGCAGTTCAAATAATCAGAAAAAAATACTTATTTTTATGAGATAAATAAACTTTTCTTTCGAAATTAATAAGTACAAATTTTCAATTACATTATTTTTTTTTTTAATTATTCACAATTAATGAAAAGTAAAAAGGCTATTTTGATAATTACTACATCTATTTTTTTAATTTTTCAAACAAAAACTTAATGTTAAATATTAACTTTGACTCAAAGTTAAATAAATAAAAATCGAAATTTTCTGTAATATTGAAATCGATAAAACATTAGAAAGCCACAATATCCGCGAGAATCAATTCAATTCCTCGTCCGTGTGCGGCTACGGTAAAGATAGTTTCTTCTTCTTCTTTTTTTTTTGATTATTAATACATACAGACGTTCAAAGCCATCATCTTCTTCTTCTTCTTTCCAAGTTTAAAAGTCCCAGTGCGGTTTGAAATACGATCGGCCTGAGACTGTCTTGTCATATATATGTAAGCGTATGTACATTATAAAACATTATATACAGGGACTGGTTCTATATACTTATATATATATTTATATATCTGTATACCTTGAGATAATTAATTGTCTTTTGTATACAGATGTAACGAATTGACTTGAAGAATATACTTACATTGTATCTCGCTGTTGTTTTTATTAATCTCCATCTATCTTTCTCTCTCTTTCAACGATAGCAAGAACTTGCTTTTTTTATTGTTTAATTGCTGGTAAATTCACAAAAAAAATTTTTACAGAGAGGACAATTAATTTTTATTGTAAACATCTTGAGATTTAGATTAATAATCTTTTAATAAAAACTAATACTCTATAATATGGAGAATAAAAGGTTTAACTTACCATCTAAATAATGATACATATGTAGAAGGAAATGTACAATAGAATTCTAGTTTTTGTACAGGCAATAATGGAGTTGCAAAGAAAAGCATAACAAAAACGTATCCTTAGCGCTGCTAAAAATTTATATTAATGTGTTTCAATAGCAAAAGAAAGTTTCGTTCGTTAAATTTTTCAAACACATGTAATTTATTGTTGCTCTGAATTTCGTACAAATCTACTTAAATCTTATTTAATTGCTATACGTTCTGTTTTACTTTTTTTAGCTGTAACACTAAAACGTTAACTTATAAAAAAGAATGCAATATTGAAGAAAAAAAATTTCTCTACATCTTGCATGCAAAAAAGTCTCATCTTCAAAATTCATAAAAAGAAACATATGGTCCATTTGCAAGCTTATATAATAAGCAATTCCGCACAACGACTAACATATTTCTTTTTTTTTTTAATTTTTAAATGCCTCATCCAATTGTTTTCACTTTGTGAAAGCCAAAGTCTTATAACATAATAAACGTTAATGTTCAAGCGAATGGTACCGTTGAATGAAATAAAACCGATTCCAAATTCCACGCAGCCACGGCAGGCTCGTTAAAACGCATAAAATAAAATTTCGGCTTATAAAGTTATAATTTTACGTGTATAGAAAACCTTTGCGCGCGCGAATGCCTCGATTGACATTTAATGCCGGAAGTTCGTTTAAGAACGTGGAGGAATGAGAGAAAATATATATATATATATATATATATATATATATATATATATATATATATATATAAATAAAACATTTCCGCTTCGATGGTTGGTAAGGAAAAGGAAACGTCACGTTTGTTAAAAGGTGTAGCTTGGAAAAAAAAGAGAAAGAGGGAATAATATGTAGAAAGATTTAAGAATTTATTATTGACAATTTTCACGCGATAAATTAATATGCCGATCGACAATGTTCAGTCGTTCGGTATAATATAGTTGATAGTGTCCGTTATAAGGGTCCATCGTTTTAAATGTTGAAGTCACGGATTACGTGATTTTATTGAGTAACGGACTATTTAAATTAATGCTACTCAATTAGAAATTAATTATGTTTACTCTCAGCCAGGTTGAAATGATCAATTTGTCAACTAGAATAGAATGCCGAAAATGAGACATTTCTTTTGGTCAAGTAAAAAATAAAATAAATTATAGTAAATTAAATTATATTTATTTTTTAATATTATCAACTACACTTTGTCTGTTTTTTTTTTCGATTAGACTCATTTTTTTAAGTTAATAAAGTGATCATAGTTGAACTAGCACTGATCGGGGTCAACTTGATTTTTCCTCGGATAATTAATATTCTAACTTCAATGTGTTCACTCAAATTTGGAAAAAATGTACAACTATATTTCTTAGTTTCATAATGTACTTTTTATCTCGTTTAAATAATTTTTAATTAAATATGTATTAATATTTAATACAGATCATAGATCCATACATGATGTATTAGAAAAATATTTAAATCTCAGAGTTAATATGCAAGAAATTTTCATAAAGAATGTAAAAAATTCTTTGTTACAGGAGAATGACGTTGTTGACACCTTCATAACTAATTTGTATTTAAAATCAGTTTCAATGGAATTGATCAGACAAGTAAGATACATTTTAATCAATTTTCAGGGTCTCTGATCATCATCTATTAAACAATGTATTCATCACACTCAGTACAACGCTTGAACACGTCTGTTTCCACAATGAGGATAAATTAAGTAAATAATGTAATTAGAAACACTAGAAAACTAATTAAATTATCAATCTCTATTTTCATTTAATTATTTTCATTCTGTTTCATAGAATTTATATCCAATCGTAATAAAGACATGTATAATATGAAATGATAAAATAAATAAAATTCTATACACTTTGAAAATCATAAAATAAATTTGAATAAAATTTTTCTAATTCACCATTAGTCACAATTCAACGTTGGCAACTTACTTATAAAATAATCATTTTATTAGAGACTTTTATAGAAACTTTATTAATACATTGAAAAATTTTTTATTCAAAGCTAAAATTATTTCCTTGGTAAACTGCAATTTTCATTTAAGTAAACAAGCATATGCACTAATACATACGTACACTAATTCAAAATTCAGCGTTGTTTAGTCAAGCGTGATACGTAATTCTTGTACTTATTGCCTTTTTCGCAAGAATGAAGAAATCCGCAATAGATGTCAACGTGAGCATAGTCTTAATAAATATACGCTATTTAGTTCAAGTGCGAGTATCCTATTGCTCTAAATAGCTTGCGCCTTTGGTTGCTAACGCGATTTTATATTATAATACAGCGCCTATCGATATCCCATTTTCTGATCTTTTTATTCGACAAACGAGTTTACGCTCTCGTGTTATAAAGAAAACCAGAAATGGCTAACCGATCGATTCTCATTCAGATTTTTTTGAACTTTTTAAGATATTAAAAAAAATATATTTTTTTTTATAATATGTTTAGAATTTTATGGAAATAAATAGAATGTGTGTAAGTATACGTGCGTACATGTACGTCTTATGGAAAATTGTTTATGTCACGATTTAAAGACAATGTAATAGAACAACTTTAGTTATAGATTCTTATCAATGCTTTAATATATTTGTACCTTATTACGCAGGATCTATAAGAAAATATACGCGCCTGAAATGAATCGTTGATTAGGATTAGGATTTTTTATTTATTTTTCAAAGAAAGTATCGTAAATTATTAATTTTTATAATGAATTTAATAAGGCTTGATATCCAATAAATTCATTTATCTCGCATGGAAAAATATTTAAAACTCGTATAATATATATAAAACGCTTAAACTGGTTAACAAAAGAAAATTAAAATTTAATGCCCATATAAAATGTTATTCTTGATTAAGAAATCATTGGCATTAGATAAGTTTTATTAATTTTTATTAAAGCGTATAATATTTTGTAATTTTAATTATTAAATAACAAGTTAAATGAATAGCTCGTACATAATATATTAAAAATGCTGTTTTATCTTTTGAAATTTTCTCAGGCCAACCGTCAAGAAAGTCAATAATCCAACCTTTTAAAAGCTTCATTCATACATCAAAAAAGATTTCTCTATCAATACCTCCTTATAAAGGGCCAATCCAGCTTTTATATACCTTCATAAACTAAAAAAGAGCATAAGAAATTATCGGTCCACTCGGATCAAGCTATTCTTTTCTCTCTCTCTCTCTCTCTTTCCATTCTTTTTGCAGTAAGTAAAAGAGAGAAAGAGAGAAAGACCAGTCACGATAAGTACGAAAAGAAGAGTCACAAGCTTAGTGTATACGAACGAACGTAAAGAAAACCAGCCGCGAATAAGAAGAAAAATAAAAAGAGTAAAAAAGCAAGAAAGAATCAGGTACTGTTGCGCCCTAAGCAAATTGTCGGATCTCTTTATGGGCTTCCATTACTACTAACCCCCCTCCCACTCATTCTCAGCCCTCTTTCTAAATAGAGACAATGGGAAGTCAATAATTAATACCTCGACGTCTCTCTCTCTCTCTCTCTTTCTCTTTTTCCTTACTCTCTTAGCGAAGATGCGCTTATCCAGATAACCTTCAGCTTATATAAAGGCGGCCTAAAGCTTTTGATCTATTGACGTCAAAATCATGCTTTTGCGGCGAGAAATAGAGAGAGAGAAAGCAAAAGAGCGAGCCGAAGAGCCGCGGAATTTATGAACACGGATTTCCTACAAACAGCCTATGAGCTTCGCTAAAGGAAGAAGAGAAGAGAAGCGAAGAAGAAGAAGAAGAAGAAGTTAAAGCTTCTTTTTCTCTCTCTCGTGAGAATGATATTCATTTGTGGATAATTGTATTTTCTGATGTAATTAACTTAAAGCGAGAGAGAGAGAGAAAGGGGGTTGAAAAGAAGTTCGTGCAAGGTTCAGTTTTTTAATGCTACACGGATAAAGGTTGAAAAGGGAATTGGAATGATTTGTTTTAGAAGGATATATTTTATTTTGTTGTTGTTGCTGTTGTTGTTCTTGTTTATTTGTTTATTTCATGATTTTTATTAAGTGCTTTGGTAAATTAAACGTCACGATACTTACAATTTGTAAGTGCAACGGATAGCAATCATAAATACAATTTATTTATATTTTTTTTTTATTTTCCCTTTAACTTTTGAAATTTAAATTTTCAAATGGCAAACAATTTAACTGCAGCCAACGAAATATACCGCTTCTAAATGCGCAAAATCGATGGCTTTATCTAAAAACAAGCTTTTATCTATATGTAAAACGAGAAATAACTTCATACTTTGGAGAAAAAGTCAAAACAAATAAAAGAATTAGCAAAAAGTATTACAGCCGAGGAATTCAATGAGATAATATTACGTATACACGACACAGCAATTTGTAAAAGGTTTATATTCAAACGTACGTATAAGCCACCTTTTATTGGAACTTCCGTAAAAAAAATAATCTTTATTTTATACTAGCATATACAAATGCAATTTTAAAACTTGAAAATACATCGAAACTTTGTATTCAGTTGATAAAAGCCTACAATTTCACATATGTACAAACTTGTAAAAGCAATTTAAGAGTAACTCGCTAAAGTAAGAAATAAAATGAAAGAAGAAAAAAAAAATTCGAGAACGAAATAAAGAAATAAAAGGAAGTATAGGAAAAAGGTAACCGGTTGATAGGTCTGTTAATTAACTTATATGCACATCCCGAAGTTTAAATCGTGCAAAATACGGGCTGTATCTATCGTCTGGAATCGCCGGTTATCGATCAAGGAAACTGTTTTATACGCAATAAAAGAGAGAAAGAGAGAGAGAGAGAGTTTGCTGTTTAAAAGCAAACAGAGTTTCTCGTTTCTGTTTTAGTTTTTGTACTTAAAATCGTTGTTTATACGTGGAAAAGAGAAGGTCTTAATCGTACTATATCACCAACTTGCTGGGAAATTAATGGTTACAGTTTACTTCTTTTTTCTTTTATTTATTTATTACCAGATTAGAATGTAGGATATATATTTGTGAAAAACTCAACTGAAAAAATCTATATTTCTCATGACGGAAATTAAACCTTAATCAATCTTTTAAAATTGAAAAATCAATTAATACAAAATAAAAGGCTAAACAAATTCATAATGTTAATTTATCTAAACATGTGAGGAAATAAAAAAATTTTAAAATCGTTATGTTTAATATGTATATATAAGGTAAATTAAGCCATAAGCAAGCGATGTTACAGGCTGTTTTTCCTGTAATCTTCATCGATCGTTCAATCCTATCGATCAAGACAACATCCTTACCAGAATTCACATAAAACTCGGCTTCGCCAAAACGTATAGCTCTTTTATCTCTCTTATAGCATCCTACAACACTATATTCACGCCTTTTATACGCGACACCATATATACATCCGGGCTCGCTCTCTCTCCTGATATTCACTGCCTGGATCTTTAAAAAACTTATCTAGAACCGATCTATCGCATATCTATGGACACCATATAGTCTACACCATAGAACAAACGCATACATATATGTGTATATACACGGGTGCTTGACCGTTCTCGCGCTGTCGCAGAAGAAGAAGAAGAAGAAGAAGAAGAGAAAGATATAGACGCAAGAAAGAAGAGAAAAAGGAGGAAAAGATAGTTCCTCGAGGCTATATAACGAAACAAGAGCTGCCTTGCTTTTCTTACTTTACTGTTTCGCGCTCTTGTGTTCAACAGAGATGAAGCTTTTGTTAGTTTTTTTTTTTCCTTTCAGTTTTATTTCAAACGAACATCCTTCCTCGAGTATATTGCAGAGAGAAAGAGAGCTGCTGATATTTGTAGTTAAACGTGTAATAATACAGATTACAATAATTGTTTTCTCTTTATATTTATATGTTTGTTACTCGAACATTTTTTTTTCTTCTCCTTTCCCTTTTGTACTTTGAAATTGAAAATTCAAATAAAAAGCTTAATGTAACAATAGTTTTTACACCTAATAATTATTTAAACTTACAAGGACATTTTATACAATCAGTTTTAATCACTGCGCGGCTGGTTGACTGCTCGCTTATTTGGAAATACGAGATAGTACAAATTGATTTCGAGTTGAGCGGTATTTCAGAGTCTAATAAAATTTCAACTGACAATTTTCAAACTATACAAAACTTTAACTATATAAGCAAAACGCTTTTTAAAACTAATTTATCTCTTTGTTATTTTATTAGAATTATTTTTTTTTTCTCGCTCTCAAATATTTATTGCACAAACTTGTTTATTTATTTATATGTACTTATAAGGACATAAATATTCCCTTATCTTTTATTAGCGAGTTTTAAAGCAACGTTTAAGGTTCATCATTACATCGATGAAAAAATCAGACAATAAATCACTTTTTTTTTATATAATTAATCAATCGACGTTAATTTTTTTCCATTTTATTCCAGTTTATATTAAATTTCTTCATCTTAATGCAAGCAACACCCGCATTCTTTTGCTCCTTCTTATAATCATTCTCATATCTTTTTACAAACCAAGAACAAAACGACCAGAGACTGGACTCTATATACATATATAGAGAAATATCTAGCACCCACATATAATATACTCATTGGAGTTCAGCTATACGTAAATCAGCAAGCAAGTAATATGTGCACATTCTAGTTTGTAATCGTGCATGTATATACGTACGTGTATATATCGGTTAAATTTTTCCTGATCTCTCCCGATTGCAGACTAAAGATATATTTTTTTAGTCAGAAAGCTTTGTTAATAGGTAAGCCATTAAACATATACATACATATACATCATTTACACTTTCAATTGTTACGAATCCAGAGGGTTAAACATAAGGATACATATAGAAAAATCATATTTTTTTTCAAAGGACAAAATGTCTTAGTTAAAAAGGTTTTATATAAAAGGCCTAGACCAGAGGGCATTATAATTTATTAGTTTGGTTGAGCTAGAGGCATTAATTTTGTGTAGCTGCGTTGATTGGATTTATAGGCTCGCGGGTGCTTTATATAAAAGTTTTAAAAGAAGGAGTTTCTAATATATAAATGCTACTGCTGCTCTGTGCTTTCTTGCAAGACATTTTGCATTGTTTATCGTTTTTAATGCCATTCTTATATCTATACACACGTACCAAGACTCGGAGAATTTTAAATTTACTCCTAAGCCATTTATTTTGGAGGTATCGATCTGTTGGTAAGTTATTTTCCTCAACTAATTACTGCTAACCGTAAGACTATGGTATTTTTTATTTTTCTATTTTACATAATAATCTCGACTATATGGATAAATCATTTATTAACGATGTTTCTATTTCAGCGTCTGTGTTCGTGTGTGTTGTGAAATGAAAATTAAGATTAGAAATTAGTGTAAACTTATCGCAAAACTACATACTGCATTAAACGATAATGTACATATACACAAACACAAATACATATTTTAAATATAGAGTATCATTGGATATACAAGTTTTGCGTAACGTCGAGCAATCAATTTTCATATCTATATTCATTACGAGTATATCGAAAGAGAGAGAGAGAGAGAAAAAAGTAAGTCAAGAATAATATTCTCTTACGGCTTGTATTTTTTGAAAGCATCAAGCTGGCCCCGAATGAAAAAAAAGAGAAAAAAAATGTGATATACTTGTGTATGGCATAAAAGAGGGAGAGGAAAAATAATTCGAACGCACACGAAGGGTGTTATGAATTACAAGTATACAGGTTTTTAATATTGGTGACATATGAAAAATTCCAATAAAAGCCGGCTGATATTCATGAATATTTAAGAAAAGTGATTTATAAACGCTGTTAAAATGAATCAAGAAATTAATTGTCTTGGCACGCTTAATTAGCAGCATTGATGAGCTTTCCATGTGTGAAAAATTTATACGTATATGAAAAAAAAAGTCTAGAATCAATGAGTCAATTCTCCTGGTGATAAAATGTTGACAATTTATAACGGGCTCTATATATATATACCGCTTGAATCTGGTGCACAACACGCGCGTGTTGCTTATACAATGACGAATTCACTACGCTCGTATATATACAGCGTGCCAGGGGAAACTGTATTCCATAAATCGGCTTTTCTGTCTCGCTGACTCGTAAAAGGTGAAGACTTTTTTTTTTTTTTTTTTTCCTTCAAATTGTTAGGGCTTAAACCTTTTTTTTTGTGTGTATCGTATGTAAGCCTTTCTCTTCGTTCGAGCACAATAGAGTTAGTTGTTCGATGCATTGATTCGAAGGAAATTTTTGTTTACTTTTCCTTTTTTTTGGGAACAATTATTAAGTGAAAGACTTTTTTTGAGGCTTTGTTGTGAAATATGCTGGAAATTTCATATACTTTAGAATGATGTTTTGTCTGAAAATATAAGAAAAAGATTATTTTCTTATTTGATCGGGTTATTTGAACCATTGCAGTTGCATTTCTATAGTACAATAAATTAATATTCTTATAGTATAAAATAATTGAAAAATTAAGCCATACAAATTTCAACAGCAGCAACATAAATATTGTTGTTGCTTTTCATTGACTTGTAAAAAATGACTAGACAATGAGTTATAAATGATATAATTATTTCTGAAATTAAAAAAAAAAGATTTATTGAACATAAAAAAAAGAAATTTCTACAAATAGATCAAGTCTTTGTTGCATAAAAAATATTATTAAAAATAATATTTACATTATTTTTGTATTAAAGTTTTTAAGAGGACATTGTTGTTCTTTTGCTGTCTGTGTGTGTATAGGTCATGGTAACGGTATAACATTATGTTGCGTATTCAAGCGTATATTAGCTGTTTCGCATACGAAAATACATAACTAAAACGTAATGCTATATATCATATTTTAAAATACTTAAATGTAATAGCAACATTTTAAAATAAATAATAATCAATAAAACTAAAGTAGAAATCAATTTCTTCAACTATATATATACAAATTTTCAATTAGCTTGATTTACAAAATTCATGATTTATTATTCCTTTGTATTTAATTTTTAAAAAAATTTTCCACATATTATTTATATATATTCTTATGAAATGAAACATCGGGTAAATATTTTACATTATATATACATATACTTGACGAAGAGCAAAAGTATCTTCAAAATTTATATAATATTCGAATTTTAACCGTGAAGTATATAAAATATGAGTATAAAAAATTATTATACCTGTTTTCATACTCTGTGTATACATACAAGAATTAAATCACTGCTGCTTTCGAAATTTCTCATTCTTCAGCAGCAAACAATACTCAATCGTTTAATTTTTCCAAAACTTTCAATATAACAAAGACCACACCATCGAGAACCGAAAATCAGCTACATAAAACATTCTTAAATAAAAAGAAACCTTATTTTTCATTTTTTAACACATATACGTGTATAGATTGCATGAAGCTTTGCATGCTGACACATCGCGCTAAATTTATTTACCCAGGGCTTTTATATCGGCGTGGAATCTTTAAAGCGATTTTCTCACGACTTCTAGGAAATAATCAAGCAGAAAACTGCCTACGCTGACTGTTTAAAGTATTGTTATGTGTATATAGATTATTTGCAAGTAAAAAAGAGAATTTAAAGAAAACTTACGAGGTTCTGGAGATTTGGAGCCTCATGTGATTATTAATCGCTGCCAGATTAAGAGCGACCTCACCAATACCGGTTTACAAACTGATCAAGTGAATCCAATGCTTTCCAGAACATTTCTCATTTCGTATATGTGGAAAATATTGAAATTCGCAAATCTGAAAAAAGTAAATATAAATGTACTTTTTTTCAAATTCATTTTTTTAAAAATCTGAAGTAAATACAAAATCAGAAATGTAGATCAGTTAAAAATGCTACTATCAAATATATTTTATTTTGTCCTAAACAAAAATTTTGGGATTGAAAACTAAATTCATTATTTTTTGTTATATAAACCACATAATTTACAGTTTAAATATAGAATATTCAAAGTAAAACTAAGCAATCGCTTAATAAATTTCACTTGATATTCCAGTATACATTTAATAATATTACAAAACTGTCTTCCAATTACTATAGATTACAGTAATTTTAAGCAATTTTTTCCTCTTAATGCCTATAATATTAAAAAAAAAAATGATATTCCATAATTTACTCGGTATACTGACAATCTTATGAAAACATTATATTATAAATTATTATATTTTTAAATACAGCAAAGAATTTAAAAATCTTTAATAAATCATGACACGAACTACATTAAATAAAAAATAATGTTAAGAAGTCGATTCAGGGTAATGAAAGCATAATTGAATTCGAAATTTTGCTTTCGAATTTCTCGAAGGCACGCAAACCCAAAAACTGCGGGCGTGCAGTAAAAGTTTATTAAATTTCATCTTCAGTTATTTTTTTTTTTTGCTTTATAAGCTTCAGGCCAAATAAAGTTTTAAAAAAAAGAAGAGAAAAATCTGAATTTGGGTCAATTTGAAACGCAGTCTCTTTATAAAATGTGGAATATTGCAAAGTAATGCTTTACAACATAAAATGTACCTATAAATATATGCTTGTATTCATGATTTAAAAGAAATATTGAGAAAGTTCTCACTGTAGCTTTTTTATTAAATGATTTTTTTTTCCTCTCGATAAAGTTGATACAGAAGTTTATCATAAAAAAAAAATTTACGCGTTAAGTTCAATAGTATTTTAAAACTTAAATTTTATTTTTATACACTTTTTTATGCGCTCGTGCAAACATTTACTTTGTATAATTTTAATATTAATTAATTTCGAGATACTGCCACTTCGTATGATGCTCATGAATGAAAAAATTTAAGTTAATTGATCGTCTCGTAAAATTGATTTACATTATTACGCAAGTCACTTGGATAAGTAAATCATTTACGTTTTCTTAAAAAAATATTTTTTGTTATTCTTTACGACCTTTCAATATTTTTCTGCATATCTAAAAATTAAAAATTTTCAATACTTGAGATATAATTAAAAACATAAACATTAAATATATTTTTATAAAAAACAAAAACCTTTTTTCGAAAAGTTACAAAAAAGTTTTCAAAAGATGTTTTTTATTACAATATCCAAAAACTAACATTTACAAATTACGCAATAAAAAATGGAAATTTCTAAAACTTCCTATCCTTAAAATTCTCTAATAACGTTTATTTAACCGGTCCAACACTAATAATTGAAGACATAGAGGGGGAAGTCTCCAAGTTAATGCGCATTTGTTTCTATTTCCCATTTCACTTAGGCCATAAGGTAATAACTACACTGTTCTTTGTTAGAATGGTCTATTAAAACGAAAAATAAAAAAATTAAAAAATGAACTAGAGACGAAGGCTTTCACTTGCATATATAAAACAAAAGCGAAAACAAAGAGGGGAAAAGTTTTTTTCTTCATTTTAAAGCTACAATAGGACGATTAGCGTTCTCTCCTTTAGCATTTGTATTAAGCGCAAAATTCAATGTATATTAAAGCCAAATGTTCGGGCGACTCATTATATAATATATAATGTAAGTCTTATTTTATTTTTCGACTTGTTGCTGCAACGTTTTACTATATAAGTAATCAAACAGGAGAGACATGTATATAGTAGTAGCTTTTAACCGAAATCGGTTTAGATTATTGAAGTGAACGTTTTTTTTATTCCAGATAAATCGTCGTCGAGAGATTTTAGGTGAACGATTTTATAAGAATATCGATTTCGCTTTTATGATATATACAATTGGTTATTTTTTGATTGAAGAGTCGTGTGAAAGGTAGTACATTAAAGTAAAGTGTATTATTAAGGCTTTAAGATGATTGTTTCGAATGTATTTTCATTCGGATTTCAGAAACGTTTTACGTAAGAGTAGAACTATTTTGCTTGATACATATTTTTCTTTTATTTCAATTTAAAATATATTTTCCGTGCATATTATATTTAATGCTGTGAGAGAAATATTTTAATAAAAATTCCTTGATAATATTGTCATGGACTGCCATTATAGCTATAAATTTAAATAGTAGTAAATGGTAAAATTTGATAGAAATTTCGTTATAACGTTTTTAAAATTAAAAAAAAAAATACCATCTACTTTTATAATTTTTGGCCATAATGACAGTTTGTAACAACGTTACTATAAACTATGGTAATTTTTTAAAAACATTTTTCTCAGTGTGTAAAAATTTAATTTAATTTAAAATATAATTATAATACTAATTTTTTTAATTTTATTTAACGTCGCTATCAGCTATCATTGTGATGCTAATTAGCGACGGAGGTCGTCTCAGTGTTTGTGAATAAAGCGCGTGTAACGTACAGTGGTGTTTGAATCAATCGGCTGAGAGCGGGATTCGAACTCGGAACCCCGAGATTGCGAATCCATCGCTCTACCGAATGAGCCACTGATCACCTCTATGTATTTTTAAATAAATAAAATCTTTCTTAATTATGCTAATTAAATTTTACATATATATTATTGAAAACTGATACGTATAATACAAAATAGATTTAAAAATAAAAAATATCATAATAACACGCTTTAGTAAGTAAAAGCTAATAACGCATCGCGCTCATCTTATGCATTTTACATTAGATTACAGAGACTTTTACGCGAACGTAACATCTGTTTTCTCATCTCCCTACTTATACATGTAACATCCAAGCTGCTTGGGAAAAAAAAATTTTTTTTTCACAAATATATCGTATATACTGAGCAACATTAAAATCTTTCTCTTTATTCTCAAGACAAGCGCAGCAAAGAAAGAGAATAAGAGAGAGAGAGAGAGAAAAAGAGGTGACGAGCACGTCGAGTTTTGCTGCCTTCCTGTCCCGTCAGTCTGCGGGCTTTAAATATAGCCTCTGCGTGCCTTCTCTCTCTAGTTTTTCTTCTCTCTCTTTAGTTTCTATTCCTCGTTACGTATGTATACATATATATATATAGAGGCACGCTTCATTTCTTCATGAATGAAAAGCCACTGCAAGGAAGAACTCGTGCATGAGCCAGACTCTTGCTAGACTTGCTTTGCAGAGTGAGAGTATATAAGCTTGAACAAATTACAGTTTCTTGGAATAATTCCATGGGAATTCCAAGGATTTTACTCGTGCTCGGTTCAACAGATATTCTATTATTTTCTTGGATGCTGTTTCTCTTGATGAGTTTTGTGGTATATAAGGTGTGTACTTTGCGGTTAAATTAAATTGTTTGCATACTTTTGAATTATACGATATTATTTATTTATATTGATGAAAAATAAAATTAATCTTATTTTATTAAATGTATAGTTAAGAAATTTAAGCTGGTATCAAGTATGACCGACTTTTTTTCTCAAATGTATCAAGATTATGCAATCCCATGTAGAACAATAAGAAAAATTATAAGACATTCATATCAATAAATTTTATTTTATTTGTTTTAGTACTTGAATCACATAAAAATGAAATTTTTCCTATTTTTCAGTTATTAATCAATGATTATATTCATCTTTTTTAATTCAAATATTTTCAGATTAAGACATGAAATTTAAACTTAACAAACAAATTCACGCTAGTGTATTTCGAGTTGATATTTCATTCTCAATCAGAATATATTTAAATATGTAAAAACTCATCTTTCAAGTTCATAAAAAAGCAGGATCAATCAGAAAAGCAACATCTCCATATAAAAGTAATCGTAAGTCACACGAGCGATAAAAAAGAGCAGGAGGCAAGGAGAGAGGAAGGAAAACTCTTTGAAATAAAGTTATAAAAGACAAAAGAAAAATTAAAATGCTTGCCGTCATTCTCAGCTTTCTGCTTTTAGCTCTTTGCTCGTCAAGAAATTCTTAAATGGCATAGGAGAGCTCTCCTGTGGTTACGTATAGAATGTATGGAAAACAAGCAGACACACTCCGTTGTTCTTCTTATATATCCTTCATTGTCCCGTTCCTTAACACTGCGGATATGTGCATTGATGCGCGACACGCGTTATAATCAACTCGCCAAACAGAATTGCGCAAGCTAACATTTTTTTTCATTCGTTTATTTATAAAACGATTAAATGTTTATTCTTTTAAAAAAATTTCATTTTTAACAGATGTACAATAATTAAGATTTAATATTGTTTGATGATTTAACAAAGATATTAATTGATTAAATTGAAATATTAGTTTTAAAATTTATTTTATTAAAAAAAAAAACAAATACATCATAAAAATATTTAAAAACTTATGATGAAAAAATTGTCAACGCATGCTTTGTCAAACCGCTCAAACAGAATTTATAGTTAAGAACCAAAAGCAAAAAACCAAAGACAAACCAATGTAATCCTTAATTTATCAGTATAGTTTTTAATTGAATTCTCATCCAAGTGAAGCAATAAAAGCTCCTCAACATTATATATATAAAACATTACTTTCCTCTTCTCCGATGCTGTGTGTATATATATTTAAAAGCATCGATATGAGCCCTCTTGTCTTAACTTTTCACTAAGATTTCCGAGTCCACTAATTACCGGCGAATCAACCGCGCACAAAGAATCTCGAAGGAATTTATATTTTAATAAAGTTCTACGATGCTCGTTTCGATAACTCTTTTTCACCAAAAGAAAAAATTGAAAAAAAAAAAAAAAATTGAAGAACTTCTTGTAATGTAAAGAAACAAAACGTTTAAAAAGCGTGCTCGATTGGTCACTTAAGTAGGCGAATCACGTTTTGAATGACACACATGTTGTAACTATTGGAATGCAGTGGATATATATATATATATATATATTTATATATTATATACCTTGTATATGAAGCTTGCGTGTATATCCAATCGAATATGCCGCGCGAATGAGACGAGCTGAAAAAGTATGGGCTTTCCTGGAAATACCGCAGTGGAATGTTTAAGACATTAACTAAGTTGTATATGTGTAACGGTAACATATAGGATTTTAATTGCTTCAGGCGGCTTGATAATTATTATTGAGATGGGCAATTCAAAAATTATGGTTTTTGAGGACAGAAAATAGTAAATTAATTGAAAGTTAATATGATGGCTTTGTAAATTGACGTTTAATTATTTTTATCATCAATTCATCCAATTTATATACAATTTTGAAAATTTGACAAATTTTTGAAAGTTTATTCACATTGTCATTAAGGTATCACTTTAATTGATATCGTAATAAATCTATAAAACAGAAATTGTCATAAAAAAATTTGACATATAAATTATCTTTAGTAAATTCCGTTTTAATTGTACAGATTATAGTTTTATCATTGATATTTATTTTTTCTTTAAAATATGTTTAAATTTTTAAAATCTATACCAATTATAATTAAAGATTTAAATAAAATAAAGTCACATTACGTTATCGAATAAAAAAATATTTCATTAAACTGATAGCAATAATGAGTATAATAAAAAGTCTATTAAATCCACTCTTTCACTTAAAGTAACATTAAAACAACAAATACAAATGAAATCTTTGAGGTAGAGACGGTAAAGCTGTCATAATCTTGTATATTCAAAGCTCGAAACATTTATAAGAAATATCCCTAAGGCAAGGTTCGTACGCGCGAGTAACGTAAAAAATATACAAGTTTGATATATATTAATGTTTTCAAATAACTACAATTTTCAAAGTTTTAATAATAAGAAGAATATGTTTAAAATACTACTTATATTGACCATAAATTTCGAGAACAATAATAATCGGAGAAAAAAACTATAATAGTAAGTTTTGTTGAAACTTTTCTTTTATTCTTAAGGTTTGATTTAAAGCTATAAAAGAAATAGATAAAATAAATACATACGCTGGAATGTCGTTAAATGATCATTTTAAAAATTATAAATTTAAAAAATAAAAAAAATTTGTATACTGTAAATGTTGAACTAGATTATATTTAATCATACGCTCACATCTAAATGAAATACATGTTTGGAAAAGGGATAAGATCGAACTCTTAAACGAAACAATCTTATCCTTTTATCAATCTTTAATCCAAATAATATTCTCATTTTAATTAAAATTAATTTTCAATTTTAAATAATAATTTTAGTTTTCTTTTAAAAAAAATAATTCAAAATGTGAATGTTATGAAGCATTTGGAAATATAAAGAATCTAAAGAATTCATCATGTTTGTAGGTTAGCACCTCCTCTATTGAAAACAGTATAATAAAATCGCATATAGTAAAGAAAAAAAAAAGGTAAATTCTAGTGGTAGAGTGTACGAAGCTTTTGCGTATAAACATGCGTCCACGCTTAAACCGGTTGCACTTTCAATAAAAATGTCAAAAACCGCCCTCGAAGACTTTCTTGCCGTTTCTTAGCCAAAGTATATATATAGTCGGTATGGAAATTTCACGGCCATTAATCGAAGAGATCTCGCGCTTATTGTTTTCCAAGAGAGAAAAAGAATGAAAAATAAAGAAAAAAAAAAAGGAGAAGCCTCTCTTTGGTCGTTAAACGATATGCACTTGCGCGATTCTATATACGGGTTTCCTTAGCCTCGGGTACCAAAACGAATGCATCGCCTATATTTCTCTATCTTTCTCTGGATCTTTATTTGTTTCTTTACCAAGTTGAAGGGAACGAAAAGAAGGGGAGAAGGAGAACCAACCGTGTTCTCTCTCTCTCTCTCTCTCTTTGAAGAACGAAATATTACATTGGAAAATTTTTTTTTAATTACTTTAAGAGAGAAGGTGGAGAATTTGTATCTGCGTGTGTGGGGTGTATTTTTGGATTTTTATTTTAACAGGATATTACAATAGTAATGAATTTTCTGGATCGCTTTTGGATTGTTGCTTTTAAGCTTCGGGGTAAGTGATTTTTATAAAACTTTTATAATGGCAATTGTAACATTCGTCTGTAAATTCTCATTTTCAATTGTAATTATTAGTAATTTTTATTTGTTTTATCATTTTGATAGAATGGGCACGGAGTTTAATTAATTCGTCTTAATAAGTTTGTAAATACATCATTTTGGACAGGTAACATTTAAATTATCAAAAAAAGTGAATGTACAAATTTCTAATGAAAGTTAATACAAATAACTTTTAATTATAAATTTTATATTCAAGTTTAGGGTCATCAAATGCTTAATTTACAAAATCAAAAATAATAATATTATAATAAACACTAAATTTACATTTATATTTTATTTACGAGATAAAAAATTGTTTCTATAATAAGCTGTGATGTCTTAGTTGTTCTTACAGATCTTTATCTTAAAAAAATCATTTGTCCATTTGAAACTTACAACTTTGTTGTCATTAACGCATCACTAGTGATCCTAATTAAACAATTAACTATTCATCCAATAAATTTTTTTTTAACGTCAACTATATCCATAGTATCCTTTCTTTTTTTTCTCTTTCTTGTCTCGTTCCTCTTGACAATAGAAAGACAGGTATAAGAGAGAAAACGTTACAAACACGTACATTTTGAACGTATCAAAGTAATATACGTGAATGGATATTAGAATATATGTTACTTCAGTGCCGACACCTTTATCTTTGCATGCGTGTGGCGTCTTCTTGACCTATAGCGTTATATTCCGTATTTTCTCTTTCTCCTTTTTGCTTCTTCTTCTTCTCTCTCTCTCTCTTTCTCTTCTGGTTCGTCGTTGCCGCTGGTATGAGAGATGTTGATATTACAAACGATGGGAGTGTTTGTAATGTTTTGCAATTGTCGAGAGAAGTCCAGTCAATGAAGTGTATTGTTGAGAAATAATTGAGTTATTTGCAATGTAAGAAGCATAGCAAAGAGATATTTTTAACAGAGGCGGGGATGTACTTTATTTCATATGTTTAGATGTGATTACTGTATTTATTTACAAATTATTTATTCTTATACTCATAAATTAAATTCAATAAATTAATTTTTATATCATGCTCGAAATGCTCAATATACAATAATGGAAAATTATAATTTTTTATTAACGTTACTTTGAAATGTCATTTTTTTTTATTTCAAACATTTTGCACATATATTCGCCTTGAGCGAATTTTGGTTTTTCTCTATAAATATGAATCTCGATAAAAAAGTCTGAAGAACAAAAGCGTTCCGCATAGACAACATTATGAAGCCTCTAATAGCTTAAAGTTTAAAGCAAAAGTCCATGTATAACTTCACGGCACATCGAAGATGCGCGAAAGGAAGGTTTATACTTATATCGCTCATAGGGATAACATTTTTTTTTTATTCTTTTGGCTTTTCGTCCTTTTTCGTCATCCTTTGGCTATGGCTGTAATATTCAACCGCGAGGATATGCTCTCTCTCTCTCGCGGCTTGCGTTATATACGCAGTTTTAGAGTCATCCTGTTATTAATGACGTTTAAATGGCAATGTTCTTTGAGGGAGCCTTCCTTTTACCTAAAGGATTTTATGGAAAAGAAACGTATAAACATATATACGGGCATATGCATATATATATATATAAACGATATTTTTTACCATTTTGTAAAGCTTTTAACGAGAGAAAGAGTTATGCTTTAGTATTCCATTTTTAGATGTGTACAGACGCTCGTTTAGAAATATATATATAAAAAATTTTTTTTTCATTATTTACGGCGCAAGTGTTTTTAATGAACGCCAGTTGTATATCACTTTTCACGACTTGCAAAAGAGCCGTGCGTAAAGGGGCGATTTTGCGTTATTAAAATTGCACGGATAATGATTATAAGCGCGGCTTTTGTTATTCTAGTCGATGTTTTTCGTTTTAGAAATATTATAATGTTTCTATCTTCTTTTTATTATTTTTCATTTATTTCTATAGATCTCTTCGTGATTTATTCATATAAGAAATTTAAAATAAACTTTAAGAATGCGGGATTAAAATGAGAAATACGGCAGCGATTGTCTAGAGATATGAATTTTAATCACTTTACAATAAGCTCGAATGACGTCAAATAATATGAATGAGAAAAAATTCGCCATCTTCTGTAACAAAAGAAATAATACTTGAAAAAAAAATTTGAATCCACGCTATTCTGATAGTTATTATTTTGTACCTCGATATAAAAGAATTGATTCTTATCGAATATAGAAATTTTTTTTTTTAAAGAAACCGTTTTGACGTCTTTAAAATTAAAATAAAAAGTAAGATCCATTGTATTATGAGGACGTAACCCTAAAATTTGCAAATCACTTTAGGATTCAGAATGAATCATCCATTTTTATGTTGTTGCAAAATAAAATTCATAAATAAAATTAACGTTTTTCCCAAGAGAAGATTTGACAGTTGGCTGTTTTGAATATCCGTTAATCTGCAATACAATAACGAAATTGCTCAATGTGAATTTTTAATTTTATTAAACTTTAAAAATCATAAAGAACATGGATTATTCATACTTCATATTTTTCTTGCATATATTTTGTCCTTTTATAAAAATAAAATTATAATGGTAATTAATAAAATTTTAATCTACAAAATTAAAACATTTCTCCTCAAATAGAAAAATGTCAAAAAAGGAATAGCTAAAATTGTTAAATATAAAAAGTAATTCAATATTATTGAAAAAAAATTGAGTTTTCGATTATTAATTTCCAGAAACTCTTTATCTGCCATTATGAATCCTCTACCTATTTCTAAAATCCACACCTACACCGCTTGCGCAACCAACTCTTTCGCTATATACACGAAAAAAACACGTCGGAATATATAAAAGAAGTTTTCTTACTCTTTTTATTTTGTTCTTTTAAGCGTCGCGCGTCGTCGCGCGGAACAACTCTATCTCCTCCTTCTTCTCTTCTCATTCCCAACTCACGTTTCCGCTGCTACGACGAAGAAGACGACACACACACATATATCCACATATGTATACACGTTGCTGTGAAAAAAAGGGTATGCGTTACTTTTTTTCCTATTTTTTTTTAATTCTTTTAACATTTTTTTTTCTCGCGCTAACGAGGGACTCCAAAGGAGAAGGAGCTAATTGGATGGCGTTTTGAAAGCCAGCTACCTCCCGTGGATTCGCATAATTTTTGCTGCAAGGTGCTGATTTTTTCAAAGGTGTCAGAACGGGTGGGGGGGGATCTTAAGTTGATAGTAGTATAGAGAGTGGACACGAATATCTTGGGTAATGGATATCCGGTTGTGCGTATTTGAGGATGCTTTAAAGATTGTAATTAAAGTTGAATGAGTTAACTTGTTAGCTCGTTCTGGTTTAATCGAATTAGCTTAACAATTTAGCCAAAGTGTTGATCGTTTTGAGTAAAAAAATTCATTACAAAAATCTCAACGATAGGTTTGATTAATTTCAGAAGAAAAAAAAGCTATTCTTGACATCAGCGAAGAATTTGTAGCTAATAAATTTTAATGATATTAATTAATTTGGTAAGATTTTGATTAGAAAGAAATATACATCGTTTTATAATTATGGATAATATTAATCATTCTATCAAATTGAGATAAATTTAAGGTTTTCAAAATAAAAATACCAAAATCTTGATTTTATTGTAAAACGAATTACATTATTAAAATTCAGAAATAAAATTTTGAATTAATTTAAACAGATAAGACAAAATTAAACATTCCTTCTGTTTCCTTACACAATAAATACTTATTCATCGTTTTATATCATTTGTCATGAAAAGTAAAATAAACAAAACTCCGCCATAAAATTTATTACACTGCCCAATGAAATACTCGAGAACAGAACATAATATCATTACCTATCCCGACACGACTTAAAACTCCAAAAAAAAGAAAGAAATAAAGAAAAAAAGCAAATAAAAGAAACAAGACGGATTTACATGCTTTACACGATCCTTCGTCTTAAAGAGACAAAAGTATGGTCATTTTGAAGCCCAGTAGCATCCGAGCGCGCAACACCAGCAGCACCAGTAACAGCAACAGCAGCAAACAACGCTATACACACGCTCTTTTACATAGCGACTCAATGTTAAGAAAAAAAAAAAGAAAAGAAAAGAAAGATTTAACGCAGTCCACGAAAACGTGACGAGCAGGTTAAAGAAGGTGCATATACACGTATATATAGGATATAAAGCTTCTTCTTCTTCTTCTCGCGCGCTTTGCATTACAGATGGCTATCTCATCTGAAAACGCTTTGACCACCGTGTTTGTAACTGCTAACAGTAGCAGCTCGTCAAGACTTTAAAATAAAATAATAGTAATAATAAAAGGAAAAAAAAAGTAAAAACTAAAGAAAATGATACAAAGGAAGAGAAGAGAGTGCAATCAGAGGTGTCGGATACTTGCAAAAAAGGATTGATCTGAAAATAATTCTCTCCTTGTATATACATATAAAAGGATAGCGTATGGTTGCGTTGTTCCTAACGAGGGAACTTTTCTCTTTCTCTCTCTCTTCTTTAGTTGTTACATGAAGAGAAGGAGATAGAAGGTCGCGGTAGAAGCGGTATAACACGCGCAAACGACTATGCAAATTCAAAACGGCTCTCTTCGCGCGAGTATAAGCGATTCTCATTTTCTCTTTCTCTCTTTGGGGTGGCGGTGTCGATAAATCACTGAGAATCACTTCCAAAGCGCCTACCGTACGCGCTTACATTAACTACTGACGATCAGGCCTAAAAAGATTGTGTGCCAATGACACGAGGCTCCTTTCTTTCTCACTCTCTCTCTCTCTCTCAACTTTTTATTTCTCTTTTCTTTTATTTTCTTTTTTTTTCCATACATCTTTTGTCTCTTTTCATATACGCATGTACGCGTTTTACATATGAGAAAATGGAGAAGGGATAAAGAGAACCCCCAAGGATCGATTTTTTTGTATGCATGTACGGCTTGTCGAAAAGTTTGATGATGATGCATTGACTGCGAGGGAGATGTGAAAATTAAACATCGAGAGATAGTAGGATTTGCTTTGGTGTATATGAGATCTGCATACACGATGTTTAAGTGTGAGGATCATGATATCCGACATTTTTTTTATTTGGATATATTTTTTGTTCATTTTAATAGATTGGATGTAAATCTTCAGATACATTTTTAAATTATATCAAATATTAGTATAATTTGAATATGAAAAAATTTATTTATTTTACCTTTGCGAAAAATAAACACAAATTCATAAATTAATATTCTGAATAGCACTCAATAAATATTAGATTTATTACATTTAATATTTATTTCGAGGGAAATCAAGAAAATATTTAGGAGAATACCAAAAAAATTATTGTCCGCTTGAATTTTCATGTACATCCAATTTCAGGTATTTTTTTCTGCATACATCCAATTTTGGTGTACATAACCAATTACAGATTTTTATTTTTATAATTAGGTAGACACCGAAGTTAGGTGTTACATTTGGGTATAAACAAATATTAATATTCGAAAACAAAATACATGTAATTATAAAAATAATTAAATACATGACAAAGTGTTTAGATTTTATTAAAATTTTTATTATAAATTTGAAGTTATAATAAAGAAGAATTATTTACATGGTTATTAATAATAATTTACGTATTATACTAATGCTTGGAATATTTATTAAAAATAAAAAATTTCATTAATTCTAAACGAGGTCGTCAGTGGCTCACTCGGTAAAGTGATGGATTCATAATCTCGAGGAGCCGAGTTCGAATCCCGCTCGCGGCCGATTGTTACAAGCACCACTATAAGTTATATGTGCTTTGTTTATAAACACACTGAGAAATCTCTGTCGCTAATTAGCATCGTAATGATAGCATAAATACAGCAAAATTTAAAAAAAATTGTGTTTTATAATAAAATTCTATGGTCTTGTTGTTTAAATATAGAAGGAATTGATTAAAAAATAAATTTTTTTTTTATTATTTATAATTTATACATACAATTATTAAACAAGTTAGTTATATACTATGTTAACATTGATATCAAGTGCATTATATAACTATTTTATTCTTAAAAGTAAACCTAATGAATTTATTGATTAATACTAATTTTTTAAAAAACTAATAATTAATTATCATAAGATTTTATAAAATTTTCATATCCCAGTAATTAAATTTATATCATGAAAAAAATATGTTTATAGGTATTTTCTTTAGTTATAAACCATTTGATGAAAATCGGGAATAATTTAAATTCAATATTATCGTTCGACAAACCAATATCATTCGTTAAAATCTGAAACTTCCAACCCTCACATCTTATTTCCAAACCGAAAGACTCTAGCCACCATTCGTCCTCCTACCTCTTTAGCCTTTAACATCCAATAAAAGCCCTTAAAACACCACTGCCAAAAGCATTGCGTTTATAAACCATATACGCAAAATGAGCATCATGGTAGAAAATAAGAAAGCAGCCCTAAAAACAACAACTGTCCCGGTACGGAAAAAGAAAAAAAAAAGGTAACACACCGATGTCTTTTTTTTAGCCAATCGAAATTCGCAACTTCTCTCCTCCATATAACCGCACGCGTCGACATGCAAATTTAGCAAACGACACAATGAGCCCAGCGTAGCTACTGCCTATACTCCTGCCCTTTCCACGAAGGGCTAACACCCTGTATGTGTAATATATACGTATATATATACGTAATAGAGAGAAGTCTGTATATACGTAGAAAAAGAGAAACGAGATATGAGATGTAAAGGCGAGAAAGAGAGAATAAAAAAAGGATGGGTTTTATATAAAAGGGATATATATATATATATACGTATTTGGTTCTTGAGTCATCTGCATATCTAAATAATCGAACGTATGCGATTCTTTTCGTTGGACAAAAAAAATAAAAAAAAAGAAAAGAAATAAAGAAGGGTAAAAGAATGACAAAGAAGTTCAAGTGAGAAAGAGGTATACGATTGGGTTATATAGTCGCGTGCGAAAATTGATGTTCAGAGGTTAGTTATCGTTGAAGGTTTCAATGTTAAAATGGTCATTATTGGTTAGTAGATGAATCTCTACGAATGAGATTTGAATTTAATGGCCAAGAAACTTGCTTTTTTCTTATTTGATGCTTTTCGATAAGGAAGTGGATTTGTGCTTGAATTCAACAATGAATGAAGATTGATGGTATATAAAAAATATTATATGAAATAAAAATTGTTTATCAAATCTATATAAAAATACTACATTTTCTATAATGAACAAACAAAAAATATATAAAATGCATAATTATTAAAAAAATCAGTATTTACATATGTATAAGCCTTTACGAAAATTTATTTGCCATAAAAAGTGATCATCGATACTTTATAACCTACCATCCTTCAATCACTCACCGTAACCAATAAATTTACCAACATGACCATCCCTATATCCCAATTTTAACCAAAGCTATATAACATAGCCGTAATATATTCTTAACTGTAAGTTTATAAGAACAGATCAAACCTAAATAAATTAAAAAAAAAGAAAAATATCACGGAGGGAGGCAAAAAGAGATGATGAATTTTTTAATCTTTTTTGTTAAGTGAACGAAAAGGAGAGACAGGGCGCGTGTGTGCAGTAGCAAACAGAGAAAGAGAGAGAGAGCAGTGTATTTGAACGTAGTAGCAAAAGCAAAGGCTTTAAAGCCATGATTTGCAATGCAAATTTAAAGCTATCGGGTTCCTTGAACCAGATCCGATTGGTGTGTGTCTCTCTTGTGTGTACATGCTAGCAGCATACATGTAAAGTACCGCGAATCTAGATCTATCTCTTCGTTATGTGCCAACATTCGCGGCTACTTTATTATTTTTTTTTATTTATTTCTTTTATTTTAAATCCAGCAGTATGTGCGACGTGCATCATTGATTGTCGATTGAAAATCTACTCTATACTGCACATATATGAGCATATGTAACGCCCCTCTAGTTTTAAGTTTCTCTTCTTTAACCCCTTAACGCTTAAGCATCCCTTTCTTTTATTTTTAAAATTCTTCTCTTATAGGAATATATAAATATATAGAGAAAGAGAGAGAGAGAGAGAGAGCAACCCTTTGGCCACTGTGTGTCTTCGTTTTTATATTATATATTCCTTTATATATTTCATTTCATGCCTCTAAGCGCATATAATACCAAGAACGAGAGAGAGTTTCGAGGCTTGAAAATGGTGTGAGCATCGGCAGCTGCCGATAATGAATCTAGAAAAAGGGCCCTAGGTGTCTTTCTTTTTTCCCTCTCTCTCTCTTTCTCTCTCTTCGATTGATTTATCGATTAATTTGCATACGTGCAATCACGAATGAGCAGCCCTGAGTATATATATATATATATATATATAGTAAAGAGAGAGAGAAAAGGTTTGTTCTGGTGTTAAGTTTTTAAGCATTGACGATTGGATATCGGTTTGACGTACACAGCACATAGGGAAAAATCTATAAGGACTAAACAAAACCCGATCGTTTCGGGATGCTTTCATGGCGTTTGGATAAATAATAATATAACGACTTGTGTATACATACGTTTCATGAATTATGCAAAAGATATTGCAATGTGCGCTTGTGCGATACAGCCAAGCTCGTATAGTCGGTTATTTTGAATATAGATTTTTTTTGACTTTGTTTTATTTTGTTCTATTTGATCGGTATATGACTTTCAAAGGGTTTATGTGTATTTGGTTGTTACGCTTTATTTTTCAATCTATCAAAAATGAAAAATGATTTAACGTATAATAATCACGGGTGGTCTGTTTGAGTATTGTTATCTGGTTAATTTTTTGCTTGTAATAGTGTTTTAATGATTGTTGAACGATTTCAGTTAGAATAATTTAATAACAAAGTCAAAATATCCTTAAGAGCTTTTTTAAAAGATCATAAGTTTAAACATTATAAAAATTATTTCGTTTAATCATGATTCTGAAATGATTATTTTGACAGTTTATTTGTATTTAAATTTCTCAAAGCCATCATTTACAGTTAATAACATTCATGTACCTCTTATTACTTATCATTCAATAGGATAATAAATGTAAAGTCGGAAACAAACGAATGATCATACCTTCGAGCAAAAGATAAATACGTGAGGTAGCAATTTACTGTTACTCCAAAAGCTTAATTTTTTTCATTTTCAATCGAACTGTAATATACTTTAATTTTTAAGAGACGGAATGAGGTAATGGTAATGAGTATACAGAAATGAGTTTTGATATTTAGATGAATAAATAATCACCAAAACCAATGATTATATTTTAATTATTAAAAACTGAATAAATAGAGATTTCGAACTTATAAAAAAACTTTAAATATAAAAAGATATTAATAAAAAAATATACTTCTCAATAACAGATATCGAGAAAATTTTTAGCTATATCCATAAAACGATCGATCGGAAGCAAAGAACAATCGGCTCTAGCAGTAGAGTAAGAGAGTCGCTCTACGTTATAATACAACGTTGAGCCTATATCTCTTGCTACCTGTCGCTTGAACTAGAAGGTAATGCCACATTCCTTGCAAGTCTTACTCTTATTCTTTCTTTTCTGCAGACAGGTATATATAAGAGAGAGAGAGAATAGCCCGATTGCCCACACGAAATGCTGCTCTGAACATATGTGTGGAAAAAAGGATCGATACTGTATGTGTACTCGCAGTTAAGTTTTCGCCCTAAGCTCTTTTTGCCAGGGTGTTGCTATGGACAAAGGCGTAAAACTTTTCTCTCCATCGTCGTCGTAGTCGTAGTCGTCGTGGTATACGCGATACCAGAAATTTATGTCTCCTTCAGCTGTATATGTGTGTAAAGTTGCGTGTTTAAGTCTGATATAAAACGTGTCCAAGAAGGTAAAGGAGACCTATTCCGGATTCTCGTGTCTTTTTTAAGCTCCACGCTGCTATATATATATATATATATACTAGACACTACACAATGAAATGTCGTAGTAAGCTTGGCAGTTTTTATTGCTCGTAAATGGAAAAAGTGTTTAGATAAAAGTATAATACGGCTCTCTCTCTCTCGCTCTCTCTCTCTCTCTTTCTCGTGGCAAAGGTGAGTTGGGCTTGTTCTTACACACGTTGGATTAAATTCATTGGGTCTCGCTGAAACTTATGTGTGTACAGAATAGGGTTGTAAGGTGAAACGATATTGTTTTCTTGATTATTTGATGTTTTTCCAAGTTTATAAATTTATGGTACTTGTCAAAAGTTTTTCTTACTTGTGTATAAGATTTTAAGTTATTTTAGAAATGCATATTTTACCTTTATTATATATTCTATACTCAAACATGATATTTCAATGTGCTTTTGTTTTCAGCAAACTTTTAGTTAAACAATAAATGTATGAAAATTTGTTTATTGACTTTATTCAATAACAAATCCTTTTGTTTATTGATTAAAATCAATAAATACAAGGATTTGTATTTGGTTTTTCAATCAGAACAATAATTCAAAATTCTTAATGGTAAATGTTCTGCTGTGTCTCTAGTCATTAACAATTTCATTAGTTTCTAATTTAATCACATAAAATTACTAATTAATATTTAATCTAAAAATAGACATTTATTTTCATAATCTTATTTAACATTTACCTAATACCAAAAATCTGATATTAAAATTTCTCAATATAATCTCTAATTACTTAAAGTTTTTCTCCAGACCTCCGTCGTTATGGTACATAAATTTTCTATATACATGCATGTCGTTATGTCGTCGATCAGGTGACTCACGGTACAAGGCCAGCCGCTCTCGTGTGTCAAGAAACTCGGGCGGTGCATCAAATTCGAGCCTGCCTCATACTTTATAACCAACTTAACGCAATGCAAAACATCACAGATATATATAAAAGGGAACTTGATAAGAAAAATATGCCAAAAGGAATGTTCTAGATCCTATTGTCAATGTAAAAAGCGCGTGAGAAAAAATTTGTCGATTGGGATTCCAAGGATTCGATTTTCAATTATTGATTTTAATTGTTTCAGTTTTTTTTCGATTAATAGTTATTGTACTGAAGATGCGATTGTTTTTGAGAACATTGTCGATGTAATTTTGATATTCTACAGCTTAATAATCGAAATATCATTTAAATATCATAAAGAAAACGTTTAGAAATTTTTATTGAATACATTTATAGATAAGTGAAATTAATTAATTTTCTATCAAGTATAGTGTGATAAATTCTTATTTTTAAAAATAAACCAACAAGTTTTTTGTTATCAATTTTTTTGTCATTATTACAAAATAACAACAACAAAAATTGTAATAACCTGCAATGTGACAAAAATGTAAATTATGAAATAATGAAATATGTTCGATTAAATAAAATGTTAGCTGTCAACTCAAGCCATAACATATTCTAAGAATACGAATTTGAATAAATGTACGAACAAGTATTTTTTTTAAAAATACTGATTTCATTCGATTATAAACCCATGTAACAATAGTAAACAGCGCTAATCCATAAAATATATCACAAGAATTTAATTTTTAAGTTATAAGGTGACAACACCTGATTTTATGATAAACTATTTGAAAGAAAAAAAAATATCATAGGAAAAAAAAGGGATACAAGCTCAATGAAAAATCCAGTGTGAATAAAAAAAAAAGGCCAAGCCGAATAAGATAAGTAACGACAAAGTGCACATAATATAAAAGAGCTACAACCCTACAGTTGCGTTTTAAATAAGATCACGATATGCTTAACATGGAGGTGAGGGAGTATTTTTTTTCTCTCTCTCTCTTTTCATGTTATAAACGTTGCACCACATTTAGCCATTTTATTTCTCTTTTTCTTTTCCTTCAAATTTTTTTTTTTTATCTCATACAAAACTTAAAGTAAATTAATTCAGTTAAGATACGGCAATGTAATACGTATATATAGACTTTTTCA
The DNA here is from genome assembly GCA_017163975.1 of Anastatus disparis. NCBI lineage: Eukaryota > Metazoa > Arthropoda > Insecta > Hymenoptera > Eupelmidae > Anastatus > Anastatus disparis. The sequence goes on from JAFFSR010000003.1 coordinate 1,080,444, forward strand.
CGTAAATATTCAAAGTACTCGCTACAAAGAATATAGATGTATATACATACGTATAAAGTCTGACTTCTCACGCGTGTCAACTCGATATGAGGAATGACTTTAAGAGTTTGCGAGTTCGTTTTATATGATTTATTTGGCGATTCTTCGGCTCGATATATATACACCTTGTATATATACGCTAGCTTGAACAATGATATATAAAGGTTTACTTTTGCTGCTTTTGTAAGAGATGAATTAATCTTAGAAAACTTATATGGAAAGAAATAAAAAAAATTTATTATTCATCAAACGTAAGTAATATGCAATTTTTATTGCCGTATTCGCCTTTTTCTACTTTTTTATTTTATATTATCAAAGATATATCTTTTTTTTTGGTCACTTGATTTTTCAACGGAATATTTTATTTATGTTTGAATTACACTTTTTCATAATAATAAATCCACTTGATTATAACGCTTAGTAATATCTTTTTTCAAAACAAAACAAAAAAAGACTCGAGAAATTTGCATGATGTGGAATTCGGTTTGATGAAGGCATATACTTTAATGTTTTGAGTAATAATATCGTAATATAAACATCTCGAATATCTGGCGCAAATCAAGACGAAACACGAGGACCTTTCAAAAGTTTCTTTTTACTAAAAGATATGTTAATGTTTTATATGAAATTCTGAATTTTTTGTTTGATTTAATTAATTCGGTACTTCCCAATCTTCAAAAAAAATTTGCAATTTTATACAATAATACCAAAATAGCTTTTGTGATTTGAGAATCAAACTTTGATAAGAAAGCAATTAACATTCTTTTTTAATGAAAATAGAATTTTTTCATTGAATAGGCCAGTCCTATGATTGAAATACATAAATGATATTATCATTTCCTGTTCATTACTAATATTCAATGCATTCGTAAAACGAAATTTCATTCTTTTGAATTTAAAATGAAAAAAAAAAAAGAAAGTTCATTTAATCCAATCAAGATTTCTTGCTTCCCGGTAAAGCAAGTCTTTAAACTTTGTATTTTGAAAGTCGACACCTCCCACACACGTAAAAATTCGCAAAAAGATCGCGTAAGCTGTTTTATTCAAGTCCCTTCCTCATCCTCTTATTCTTTTATATATATGTATGTATTTTTTTTTCTTTCTTTCTTTCGCTATACCCATTTATCGCGTTCTCTGTTTCCTGGTATACGTCGATGGGGGTGACATGATTGTAAGTAAAATAAAATAAAGAAAAAAAAACCTTTCTGCCAGAAGCAAGGAGGAACGAAGGATAAGAGTTGGCTGCAATTGCAGAAATTCGAACTGTTATGTGAGGTGTTTGGTTGCTTTGCCTCACAAACCTTATCTCTAGAAAGTACTTCCAGGGAGATAATAAGCTCTGTATCCGTGGTAGATTCCTTTTTCTTATTTGTTTCGAAGGATTCTTTTTATACGTAAAAAGATCACATTTTCTTACTTATTCTAGTTTTCGTCTTTGTCTCGTATTTTTACTTTTTTAATAAAAATGCAAAATAACGTCGATAAGATTGAGTCGATTTCAAACGACTCGATACATTAAAAAATCTTTGTTATCTACTAATACTGTCAAACTTGATACATTCGCTTCAATATATCATTCACATTTCGATACAAAATCAATTCCACTTAATCAAGCATAAACAATATTTCATTTTTTTTCTTATATCAGAATACATTTTATATATAGATACATAAATATCGTTTATAATTTCTTGGTAATAAGTCAGGTTGTCACAGAGGAGAAAAGAATAAAAAAAATTCTTGTCTGCACGTACATATTTTAATATAAACTTTAACGTCCGGTATAATCTTTGATGCCAGATATATGGCATATATCACGTAATTGGAGGCTACGAAAATGAGATGATTATTCCTCGGGCTTTTGTATATTTATATTCATTATTTCCTTTTTGTTTCTGATATTTAATATTTTATTACCCAAAGAGGTAAATTTCATAATAATATCGGATTTGTTTGATAAAATATAACCGATGAATTGAAACATCGATTCACATGGAACTTAACTTTGGATCATCATCATCCATACAAAATAAAATCATCATTGAAGAGAGAACAAAAAAGTCGTTGGGCAATACATTTAAAATACCAATCTATCCTATAATCTTCATATCAAAATTTAAACATCTAAAGTCTGTTATTATTTTTTGGAAATTTTAATGACTTATCGTATTAGAAGATTGTAAGATAAGGATCACCGATATATACCATAGTTTAATAGTCAACTTATTCAACAATATCTTATTTATTTTTAATTAACGTTGAGCAATACGTTTATTTTGAAAAAAAATGAAAAATCTCTAGGTACTAATTTTGAATTTGAATAAAAGGTGTCAATCGATCAAAATAATTCTTGTGTATGCGACAATAAAGAAGAAAGATCCGGGTATGTATATATTGACAAAAGACTTAAAGAATATGAAATAAAATCTGTAGCGGAGAAAATATTTGCTAGTCATTCGGTATTCGCATTTTAATTTTTTTTTTTTAATGCACGATTCGCATTCTCCAGCCAATTCATAATCGCTCCGAGCGATTAGCTTTGACTTTTCTCATCACTGCGGGTGTACATGTTATATTGTTGCTGTATTATAAAACTCGTATACACCGTGTTCTTTTTTTTTTGTAAATCCGATTTAAGTTTTTGATGAATAATAGAATTTTAAACGAAACATACTTTTTATTATATATCTCGTACAGAAGAAAGAGAATTTAAAAGAAAATTTTTCCTACATTTTTTTTTTCTACTCGTTATTCATGAAGTTGTCAGGAGTAGTTTCATAAGATTAGTTTATGAAAAAAAAGGAGCGCCGTCGATAAAAACAAGAGATAAATTATAAAATCAAGAAATTATGCGTGTACACACAAAGTGATTTTTAAAATTTTCTGTCGATTTTGATTTATGTGCCGAGAAGCTCTTTTCTCGGATAATTATTTTTCTCGTTTATAAACGCGATACTAATTGCTTTCGAGTTGAAGCTGAATGCATCGAACAAGTGCTGAATTTCATATGATAGGATGTTGGAATGTAGATAAAAGATTTGATTTTATGCAGTATCATTGATTTTTTCGAGAAAAAAAAATATTGTTTTGAAGGGTATTCAAACTATTAATTTTTATCCATTATAATTATTTTTATAGTCATCTCTTTGCTTTCATTACATGACTATATAAAAAGGTTTTTTTTTCTTAGAAACTTTGTTGGAATTTTTAAATTGTTGATTTATTGTATTTTTTGTTTTATCTCTTTTCATAGGTAATAATAAACTGAAATCTTATGAATTTAATGAATAATTACCCTGGTAGAAATATTATCGGGTTTCCAGCTAGAAATAAGCGAGACCCGTTAAAAATTAGCTTTAAATTAGCTGAAATACCACTAACCATGGGTACCATTTTAACAGGTTCTTAGCTAGAAACCTGTTAACTTTCAGCATACACAGAAACTGAGGCGCTATTCAAGTAGCAATACATATGTATGTATTGCGTTGTATGTATGCGCGCGCATACTTTTTATTCTTTTGCCGACAAAGCGATCGTCGCGATATGTACATATGTATCACTCAAATCTTCCTTCGTACAAATTTTACACAATGTTGGCCAAATTGATCCTGCACTTGATTTAAATGGAGGAAATCCATCTATGTTTAAAATTTATTCTATAATATTAGAAGTATGTAAACATGGATTTACAACATTTTTAATAATTTATCTGCATGCCATTGGGGAAATTAACCTTAAAATGTGAATCGGACTAGATGCAAACAGCGAAATCACGAGACTATACCTACAGCGTATGCGCAAGCAGTTGCGCTCAATATAGCATTATGGTACTATACACCACTCCGACATACATGTATAGATATATAGTATACTGCTTTGACATGTATGTATTCGTTTATGATTGCTAACCTTTATGATTAAGAATAAAGGCGTAAATATTTTTAAAAATATTTTAATGATAATTACACTACATGAGTATTTAAAATATTCAAATAATCTAATATGCTGTTTAACTATGATAATAAATATTTAATTTATTTTTAAATTTAATTTATATTTTATCGGATTTTAAGCGAGAAAGCAGCTAGAAATGTGCCTGATTTCTCGCTGCTGATTCTAGCTAATTGTTATTAACTTAACGGGTGAAACCTCTTAACGTTCTACCAGGGTATGGATGCACTTATTTTTTAAATTTAATATTAATTTACTAGTAAATATTTTGTATAATACCATTCAAACTCTTTTCTTTATTTTCTTGAATAATACCAGTAGCATCTAAGATTATTTCCAGTCATAAATTTCTCTAAAATTATCCAATAATTTAAGAAATATCACAATAGCGTATACAATAAGTCAGCAAAACATCCTAAGCCATTAGTTTGCAATTTCCAAAATTCGTCTCGAAACGCCTCCAATTTACTGCTTTCATCATTTTAAGGTAATTTTCGTTTTCTAAAGAAGAAAAAAAAAAGCGCACATCTGAAGAATAAGAAGCCTTTCGCGACAAATTTTCCACTTTCTTAGGAAAAAAAAAGTAAAATATCCTGCGTAACAGTGATGATTGATTGTCCAGTATTTCACACCTAACTTTGTGTGTATATAACGAAATAAACACACACATAATATAAAGAAAGACAGCTGAACGGATGTAACGGCGTGTTAGTAACATTTATCTTCTCTCTTTAGCTTCTCCCCATCATATAAGCATTTTGAAAATCCAGGAGCGTGCAAGGAGTCAACACCGAGCACAAGTGTGTTGAGAGGAGGGGAACTTTTTTTTTGCGCAAGAGAATTTTTTTTTTCTTAGCGTTTAAGGAATACTTTTTTTAGGCTGTTTTTGACAATATAGGTGAGGAAAGTTGAATTATTCGTGAGAGAGTTTTCCAAGTTTCTATGTTTTTTTCAAATTTTTTTTTCACGAATCAATGAAGTGTAATCGTAAAGTTAGGTTTATTTGGATTAAACTATATAATTTTCAAGATTCTTCGAGTATCTTTTACTTAATTAACGTTATTAATAATTTCAATCTTTCTGTTTTAAAAAAATCTTAAAAGGATTCAAATATTACATTATATATTAATTTTAATTTTTTGATTGATTTACATTTTAAATTATTTGTTGAAAAAGTAATACATAAAGAAAAATCATTGATTAAATTTTACTACATAGTATAATTATAGGAAGATAAAATTACAGTATTGAAAAAAATTACTTTATTAAATAGTGAAATTTGCTATAATTGTAGTTACTTTTAATTATAATAAAATTTACTATAAATACAGTAAAATAATTATAAATATAGCAAATTTCACTTATTAGAATAATCATTTTTTTAATACTGCATATCTTTCTGTTCATGATTATACAATATAATAAAATTAAATAGAACATTTCTTTCTATATTTAAATTTATTTATTCAAGAAAAATAGATAAATTTATTTACTTTTTAACTTCGATTAAATAAAAATTTTCTGTAAAATCTTTAAAATATCCATATTTTTAAAATACTTTCGTTTAAGCTATGATTTAAAAAATGTTCATGATAGAAATTTTATTGTACAGCTTCTTGACCTTGTGACACAGAGCATTAATTCCCAAATAATCCAGTTTTTCCCATAGACTTATTCCTTTTTTTACAATTTATCTATACCCTTTCTATCTATAACACATGTCCACGTCAACCATCCTCCTGTCACTGTGTAGGGTTATAACAACGATATCCAAAGCCGTAGAAAAAAAGGATCGGATCGACCTAAGTATCTTTAAAGAGACGATGACACAAAAAAAAAGAGGGAAAAAAGAAAAATAAGAGTGAGATTCAAAAAATAGAGAAAAAAAAGAAACGACGAATATCACCTGGTCTTAATATGTGAGATTTCTCTCTCTTTGCCCCTCTTTTATTATTTTCTTTTTTTTTTTTTATTGCGAGGTAAAAACTTGCTAAATACGTCCTTAATGTCGCGCTTGGCTGTCGTCTTTTGTATACCTGTGGTTACGCAACTCACGCGACCGCCTGTCGTTTCAACAATACCGAAAAAGACCCTTTTCTTCTTTTTTTTTCTCCTATTTTTTTTTCTCCCCAAAACTATAAGGAAAATCAAATAACAACCGGATGGTACTACCGATTTTTCGTCGCCTCTTCGATTCCTTTTTATATGTGACTCTTTATAGAAACTTCTTTTTCTCTCTTTTTTTGTAGACTTTTTTTTTTTGGTAAATTTCGTGGGTTTTAAATCGACAGATCTTAGTGGTATATCAATACAGGAAGTAGCTGTTTTGAAGTCTTTATGACGATTAGGGGTTATCGAGATGAACCTTATCGATTTTTTATTTTTGCTTTTTTTTTTAGGAAAGAAAGGTTGAAAAAAAAGGGAATAACACGACGATTGAAATATGAGACAATTTTCGTTAGTTACGGTTTCTTATGTTTTGTGTAAATATCAGGAATTCTTGCTTGTTAAGGGGTTTCTGTCAGTTTTATTGAATATATTTTACTCGTTATACGAGACATTTACTTCAGAAATACTTTTTTCTTTCTCTTTGTCCATTTTGCTAAATGTATTTATGTTTCTTAAATAAGTAAAGATTCTTTAAAGTACGAGATATGTGACGTAAGAAGGTAAATATAGATAAAGTTTATAACGAATGGGCAATAACACATTTTTTCGTCATTTTGTTCGATACTAAATTTTACATGCAATAAAGGCTGTACCTATTATTGCAATTATTTCTTATAATAAATATCAATATACAAAACAAATTTTTTAAGAGGGTTTCTTAAATTTAGAAACAAATACACTCATAAATCAAATGCATTCATACTAAATATATAAGAAATTTACAAAGAACGGATCACAAAAATGTTACAAGAAATGTTCCAATGTTCCTCTTTTACATCCTTCCTAAGAATTTTGTATTCTTTAACAACCCTTTTACCCTCGATTCATTAAAAAAAAAGCACAACAAATACCAAATGAAAGAAACATCCAAAGCAAAAGTAAAAAAAAAATAGTCCAAGCATCAAGCAAAAGAGAAAGGATCTCCCTGAACTCTTCTTTTTTAATTTTCAAGAATTCAGCAAGAGAGAATACTGCTGTACGCAAAGGAGAAGAAAAAGAAAAAAAAAAAGGAGTTCAAGATACATCAAACAATCCCCTTAGACTTCATTTGAATAAGCCGCGTGTAAGTACTAGTCTCTTCTTTCTCTCATTTTTTTTATTCTTCTTTTGCGCGGCCTGAAAAAGACAAACGCAAACTGAGGTGAAAAAGAAAACGGTAAAGGTATGTGCCACGATATACATATACGAATAACGAAAGAAAAGAAAGAAAGACATACAAGCATAGCGCGCCCCTTCTTCTTCTTCTTACCTCTATATGCGTATTATATATTATGATTCGTCATTTTGGAATACACAACGAATACTCTTGAGCTCTCGCGCCCGCCACGCCTTTACTATACATATAGAGAAATGGAATTCAGCATTTGGGACACGCACATGATGCAAAACTAAAAAACGTTCAAAGAAGGGATCGCTTATTATATACTTTTTATGTTTTTATTTGCAGCTGATGTGCTTTTTAGTTTGCTTGTACAAGTATTATTTTCATTAGGTTAAGATGTTTCACCGAACAGATAATATTGTAGATGATTTTCAGTAATAATATTTTTTTAAGATTAAATTGTTAAAAAAATTTATATTTTAAAATTAGTTATGTACTGCACCAGCTAATATAAAATAATAGTTTAACATGTAGATTACCACTTGTATATGTTTTTCGTAAATATTTATACCTCTTTTTTATTCTAAAATATAGCAATCCTACTAATATTTTTCTATCCACTTTTTATTGCTCTACTATATACAACTATCGTATATTCCTAAGAAATCCACGTAATCTCTTTTAAATAATTCGCGCTGATCCGACTTATCTAAGAAAATCGATCTTTTCTCTTTTCTCTTCGATCAAAATCTTATCTATTGGCATATATGTGTGTATATATATATATATATATATATATATATATATATAGATTTTTTTCCGAGCTCTGTTTATCTCGTTGGAACGAACCGGTTACGCATTGTCTGCGCCTTCGATATATAGGACGTCCGTGTAACGTTTATTACTTTCTTTCAATGTATATGTGCATGTATACATATAGCCACACCTACGCTCATACATGATTCGCATTACGAATTTCGGTCTTTCGAAACGACATACTAGAGATTCTTAGTTTATATGCCGTGGATTATATAGTTTTGTTTACCATTTGCTTTATTGGCTGCTTGTAATAAAGTTTAAGGATTTTTTTGCTTTTTTTCAAATTCTTTAAGATTGTGATTTATTAAATAACAAAATTATTATTATTACCACTGGCTGAAATTCAGTGCATATTATTTGTCCAAGTTTACTGCTGCATAAATTAATTCGTGACAAATAATTTTAATATTTTTTTCTAAAAAATCGCTGTAATGGATTTAAATTAAAATAAATATTTTTCACACACACATACACACGCGCACCCACAAAATAATGTATTTCTTTTTACTTCTCATATTCTACAAACAAAACCTTTTCATTCAAAAGAATATCTATTTTCAATATGTTGACGATATTTTTTACCAAAAAACATCCTCAAACCGAAAGAACTTCTCAGATAAAAATGATCCTGATTTTATCATTTTAAGCTCATTTTTCAAAAAACTATTCTCCCTTATTTTCTTGATTTTTCCGATAGATCAAGGAAATCTTATATAACATATATAAATATATCCCCTTTACATCACTTAATTCGTCTCTCAAAAGAATCCTGACACCCACACCATCATTTCATTGTGCGACTGTAAACGCAGGTATATAACCGGCGGCTAAAACACAATGGAATATACACGAGTATATATAGCTAGTCCCTTTTTTTGTGTACCTTGCTTTGACCTAAGAACCATAAAGCACAAAAATGACTTTTAAAATGCATTTTTATATTACAGAAACATTTAAAAATTTCTTCAGTGTTTATTGGATCCTTTGAGCGTGGAGAATTGCTTAAATATATTTATTACAATTGTTTTTTTAGTATGTTTGGTTATATTTTTTTAATAGATTCTGATTTTTATTGAGCTCTCTTTATGAATGTTTTTTATACCTTTATATAGGAAAAATAGAAAAAAAAAATTATTCACGTAAAAAAATTCACTGGTACCAGTTTATTCTAGCTATTTTTTTTTAATTTTTGACGTCGCTGTTTTTATGCTATCATTACGATGATAATTAGCGACGGAGGTCGTTTCACTGTGTTTGTGAACAAAGCACATATATCGTATATACAGTGGTGCAAATATAAATCGGCCGAAAGCAGGATTCGAACTCGAAACCTCGAATCCATCACTCTACCGACTGAGCCACTGACTACCTCACATTTTTTTTGTTTCAATCATTGATTTCTTACATATTACTAAATTTTTTTTTATTTTTAAATTGATTTAATAAATTAATAGAATAAAAATAAACATAACAATTCATAAGAAAAACCACCTATGAAAGCAAAATTTTTACAAATAAAATTTACGGTTCTTATTTTACATATATAAATTTTGTAGCAATAAGAGAAAGTTAATACATTCATAGGTATTTACAAGAAAACTAAGATAAATTAAATGAAAATCAATAAAGTCTAAATATTATAAATCTAAAATCACTTTTTGTTATTCTAAGAAAGTTAAAGATACAATCTAACCTTTCTTTACCACATTCTTAACAGACCATTTACTTGTTCGGTTTATTTTATGGCTGTTTATAAAATTTGAAAAATACACATACACACACTCCATATAACTACATAGCCGAGAAATTCGAGAAGAAAATGTAAAGAACGAAAAAATGAAAAAAAAAAAACTCAAATATCTTTCCGTATATACAACATAAGCTTAATGCTGTACAAACAAATGTGTTATAACGTCGTCGCGCGTATTTTCCCTGCTTAAGAAAATAATTCATAATGTTTCGTTATATTAACATCGATTTCCATATGACGAACTATTAACCAACGTTCGATGTATTTTTCCTTTTATTTAACGCAGTTCGTGTAAAAGTTTATTACTAAACGCATTAGATTTGCGTGTAGCTTTTCTAAAACGTTTCCTGTTGTTAGGAGCTTATGGCCGATGCGACGCGTGGGCTTGGTATTATTTTTGATGACAGTTCAAATAAACTGTACGTCAACGATTTTTTTTTCGAATCTACTCACGGAAAGGTCTATAAATATGTATTTATGGAAGACGAGTATAGTCGACATATAATTTAGTCTTTTGTGCGTAAATAAAATAACTTGGCTGTATGTAGTGTGCGTGCATGTATGTGTGAAAGGTCATGACTTCATTTTTATGATTCGAATTTAATTTTATTAAATTTCATTTAATTTTTGTATTTTGTTTAAATAAAATTTAATATTTGTTACGGATAATCAAATATTAATTTTATATAGAAATTGATAAAAAAATTAATAATAGAATAACTCAATTAATTATTCATTTCAGCAATTATCCTAGTATAGTATAATATACAATTTATAATTGAGGCAATAATATAATTTATTCCATGAAATAATTAAATTTTTAAAAGAGAAAATAATTTGTATCTATTGCCAGAATTTAGTCTGCAGTTAATCTTAAAAACCTCTTTTAAAAAATTCAATCAAGATTGACGTACAAATTTTATCTAATCAAATCATTCATTAATTACAACGTATAAATTTCTAAGAAATATTATTTTTTCAAAATATCTGCATAATATCCATAATTATTTTTATCTTGTTCGACAATTATTCATCAAAATTTTGAATCATATCATTGCTTGCAAATCCAAAGTTGTATACGAATGAAAAAAAATGTTAATTATTATAATTATTAATATCATTAATTAAAAGTATGTCTATTAAAATTTTAAATTCTAAATAAAAAAAAATAAATTTCATTTAATTAGTACCTTAAAGAAAAATTCTGAATTAAATGCTTCTAAAAGTGAACAATCAAGGATCGATTAAAAAGTCTCCTATTAACACTCATGATCTCTCGCCTCTCTCCTTCTCTTTCTTGCATGCTTATATAAAAAACGAACCAGACGTTGTCCGTTCTCGCGAGGCGATAATAAAGCCCGCGCAAAACCTTGCAGACGAAAACGAACTCTGTATCCCTCTTGCTTTAATGTGCGAGAAAGAGAAAGACAGAGCTGAGAAAGAGAGAGAAAAAAAACAATGAAGAAGCAAAGCAAGCTACCGATACAGTTCATGCGTTCGAAGGCCTCTCTCCGCTCTTGCTCATATACGACTTGTTCTTCTTCGTTTTTCATGCTGTATGTGTATGGAGAAAGAAAGAAAGAGAGAAGGAAACTGGTCGCATTCCATACTGTTCTTGGGCTCAGGACAAAAGAGGATACTCGACTGATTACAACATTAATAAACAAATGAGGCCTACGGGGGCTTCACTCCTTTTCTATATACATACAAGTCTATATATGCACACATATAATACCATTTGAAGGTATGAGCAGTAGTGGGAGTACAAAGTTAGATACACCAACCAATGGTATTGAGTGGGCGGTTGAAAGGCGGAGCCTAACTTAACCAATTGTACAGTGCCATAGGAAAGAGAGATGAGCGTTAGTGCTGTCTTTCTTTTGATCAAGTGTACGCCCCCCTACCCAAAGCTGCCACGGTATAAGACCAGTAAAGATGCGCTTTTATAAGACAACTCGACGTATTGTATTGGAACAACCAGGCTAACTGATAAGTTCATTTTTTTACTTTTTTTCTTCTTTATTCATTTTTATCATTTTTTTGGAATTTTAAATAACTTTTTATTAAAAAAAATTTTTTACTTTTATATTGTTGTTTAATAAAAATATTTCATATAGAAAAATTAATAATTTATGAAATTTTATTCCAAAAATATTAGCTCAATGGAAACTAAAAATTATTCTGATTTGTGTAATTCATCGATGATAAGTTCCACATTAATTTTTTAAAATGCGAAACTGTGCTCGCTCATAAATGTGATGATTCATGAATAATTAAACAAATACATCAAACGTGTTCGATTAGATCAATACATATTCATATAAATTTAATTCTCTTACAATACATTATGTATTTATATTTTAATACTTATAAAATCTAAAATAGTTATTGAGATAAGATTAAATTTCTTGGAATATATATGTATAACCAAAGACAGGATATGAGTCAGTAAGTTAGTCATTTGTAACGTACATGAGAATTTTATTATATTTTTAATTTTTATTTGTGACAAAATAAACATATTAATGTTCTCTCAACTTACGAATTTTATATTCTTTGAAGAAATGTTTTTATTACATTCATCAAAACGATAAAAGATTGAACGAATATTTTTGTTTAAATTTAGCTAAAACCCATATTTTATAGAAAAAATAATTAAAAAATCAGAACTTGAATTGATCATGATTTAATTAATTATTGTCTTGAGTACTGACAATTAAATCATCGGAGATGACACGCTCTCAGAATTAATGAAAATGAAATTTCTTCTAAAAATATATCATCGATCCCCATAGTATTTGAAACGCGAAACAACTACATCATACATATCTCTCCCCTATAACTCAATACCCGCACGTTTATTCTTCCGTTGTGTCTCTTATACATGGCATTCTTCTTTTCTGCTCTCTGTCTTTTTCTTATATATACAATTTACTCTCTCTCTCTCTCTCTCTCTCTGCGGTATATATATACCCGTTCGCATGAAGCTTTTGAGAGCTGCACATGCTATACGTATATATAGCAAGTATTGCAGACAACAACGGCGGCGGCCTGTCCTGTACTACATGCTTCATTCAAATCATCCAACTATATATTGGGATCTATATTGGTATATATATACGTAAGGGAGAGAAAGAAGGATAGAACGACTTATATAGTCAAATACTATTAGCTTTCGTTATGTGGCTTTATCTCATTCGTCTTTAGCTGCTGCTGGGCATATATATATAGCGAGTACTGACCACTTTCTTGTGCTATATTGATAAGATTTTACTTTTTCTAATAAGTCATTTTTTCATTAGTTTCAATTGTTAGAAAGATTTCTTTCTAGATGTGATTTTAGTGATGGATTCAGTAAATTGGATTATTTTATAAAATAATTTCATTAATTTAAATGTTTAACATTGTGAGTATTGCTTTTATAAACTAGATTAATAATTTAGCTTTTATTAATAAATTCGAAAAAAACAATGTAAGTAATAATGTAGCATTTATTTTAAATAATAAATTTAAATAATCTTTAATTAAACTACTCAACGAATCGTCAAATTTCACATAAAAAAACGATTCAAATAATAGTAATAATTAATTAATCAAAAATAAATGTTAAAAATAAAAAAATTCTACTTGAAACGCACGATTTAAATAAAATTTATGTTTACCATTAAAAATAAAAAGTAAAAAGTTTATTTCAAGATGATCAAGCGGATAAAGAAAAAAGTAAAAAAAAAAAAATCTTTCCATTGAAAATTGAAATTTGAATATCAAAAGAGTAACTTGAACCATACTGCAAGTTGTATTTATATATACATTGTAAGATCATTTGACTGGTAAGAGATTGAACGTTGCTCTGACGTCACAGGCGCTCGCGCGCGCGTATTGCAATATTCAATCTCACACGGGAATTTCATCAGTGCAGCTTTACTTATGCTAACTGGAAAAAAAGTACTAATTTTTTTCTTTTATGATGTTTATCTTTGTAAAGTCAATCTACTTAATGGTACAAGAAATTTCAAATGCGTTTCATAAGAAAATATCTCCGTTTTTTTATTATTCTTTTTTTTCATCTTATTTTATATTTTATCCTATCAACGTTATTATACCAGTCAGTTTATAATATATGAAATGCATTTACAATTTCACTTTATATACATTTTCATAATAAACTTAAAATTAATCATTAATTAAATCAAACTATTTTTAAGCTTAGCAAAAGTCGAAGAGTCTTAAAATTTTAATTATTTCATTTAATAAATTAATTTAATATATATTATAAAAAATTCTCTTTTTGTATTAAATTACTTTATTTTATATTCAACAGAAATAGTCTTGGAAATCTTGTATATCAAGTGTTAAGAAATTCATTCTTAATATTCAATTTCCGATTAAATAAAATCTTTCCTTTTTTTTCAACATTTGATTTTGATGTTCTTTTACACGATAGTCGTTTTATTGTCGTTTCTTTTAAGCCTCGTGTGTGTCTTTTGCTAAGATCTGTACCGAGAGAAAGAAAAAAAAAATTGAAGAAAAAAGTTAAGGGGAAAAAGAAAGATAGAAAGAGAGCACATATAAGCCCTCCAGACACACTATTAGCTTTCGTTATGCGCTTTATCTTCTTCGCCTCGAACCACAAAGTGACCATTTGGCTCTCTTTCTCTTCAAGAGAGAAAGACAGTCTAGCGTATTACTTATTTTTTCTCTCTTTCTCTTCACTGTGGCTTTTGTCTTTTTTGATTGATTTAAGAGCCTGTGCGCTACGCTAGTATTTATTTGCTGTTACGAGATAAACTTTTTCGAGATTATGAGCGTAATGATTTTGCGGTACGGGATGAATTTGTGTCTATACCGCGGCTAAAAAATATTTATATCTTGCAAAATGTCAAAGCTTCTTTTTTAACTATAAAAGATTTCAAGTTCTTAAAAAACAAAAAGTACTTTTCAAAATAATGATTCAAAAGAAAAGAAAAAAAAAAGAGTCAAAAGGTAAATGAAATTCAAAAGAAATAACTATCCTTAAGTATTAGCTATAAGAAGTTAATAAGGTGGCAGGAAAGTCAAAGCCTCACCTCAATCTTTTAAAGCTCGAATTAGGTATATATATATATATATATATATATATAAATATGTATAATACAGTCTGACTCGTGTCTTTCTTACGCTTCTCGCGGGCGCGCCTTTTCCTGCATTTCTGAAGACGAGGACTTGGTGTACTCGATGGTTACTTCGTTTTGTACATACGCATAGAGTTTAAACCGGAAGTTGCCCATTACCGGAAACTTAATAGTCCGTGAAAACAATAGAATTACGCGGGCGAATCGAATAAAAATCGAGCGACCACTGCAAGCAACAACCAGTTAATCGAAGCGCGACAACTAAGAAGAGTATATATTCTGACTGTTTTTTTTTTTTTTTTTTTATTTTTTCTTATTCTTTGGATTGTGCATGACCAGATATGTGGAAGAAGGCGAGGTTTAAATAAGAAAACTTACGATTCGTTTGTTCATAATTGCTGGGATAAGTTTATTTTAATGACTTATTTGAAATTTTAACATTCTCAGCAACGAACGCTTTGTCTTAACGAAAAGTTAATTATAAGTTCATGAATATTTTAACTTTCATTTTTAAATGTAAGAAGAGTATTTCACCAAATAAAATTTCAATTACTCTTATTACTATTTTCAAATTTTTTTTAATAAAAAAGAACTTTATTCTGCTTTGAATTAGAGATTAAGCCCTTCATTTTATAAAATTATCTTATTATATACCACTTTACATGCACAAAACCAGTATAAACCAGGCAAAAACCGAGGAAATTGACTTTGCCCCTTTTTTTCTCTTACATTCGAGCATCGAATGCCAAAGGTTAAAGAAGACAGCGTCGAAGAGCGCGAATGACGTGTGCGAACAGCTAAAAAAGAGAAAGAAAGGAAAAAAAAAATAGAGAGAGAAGTCTTAGCCACTGTTCCGGAACGTTGATTAGCCGTCTCGAAGAAACGAGAAACTAAAGAAGGGAGAAAAGAGTTGAGAAATCCCCTTTTCCTGTCTGATACAACGTGCAAGTATATCTATAGATTGTATGAGAAAAAGGAAGGTTTTTACGTATTGAAAGGGTTACCACCAAGACATATAGAGGGGCAAAGCCGTGGGATAATGGCATTTTTTTTTTTTTCAAAAACATCATTTTTAATTGCTCCATCGATACTTTTTCGTTGGGCTTCAAGTGAGAAAAAAGGAACCCAAGTATTTTAATAGTCTTGTAAATAAAGTGTTTGAAAATTTTAAACTGCAGATTTTTTTTTTATGTTTTGTAATAATTAACGTTTAGAAATAAAATGATCTATTAATCCTACATTTATCGATGTTTGTCTCAAGGAAGGCTAATCGATATTTTTTTCTTTTTTTCAAATAAAATAAAATATACGGAAGTTATTAACTTTAATCGCTCTATTGTGATGTCATGATTTGTGTCATTTAGCATTGTGATTTTAATGGAAAGCTATTAAATCTTCTACGATATTCTTAATATATATGAAAAAAAAAATGAATCGGAATAAACTAAAATAGAGCCATAATAGGTAATTGCATTTTGTAGTAATTATTGATTTTAATATTTAAACTTTAAATAAATAATCTTCGATATTGATTTTAAAATCGATAAATATAAAATTTATGTATTAAATCGAAAATACAATCGTTGAAAAATGTTTTTAATAAAAAGTACGAAATGAATTCAAAATTATAAAAGTAAAAACAAAACGAAAAAAAAAATAAAGATTCGATCACGTGCAGTATATCATAACCGTGTAATCGATGTCGATATAAAACATTACACACCTGTCATGCTGTATATTAATCCATTGAAATATAGCGGCAAATGTTGTACTTGTGCACAGTGTTAGCGTATTGTGTGTCTGTGTGTATATTCGCTCATCACGATTTTCATATTAAAAAATTCTCTCTCTCTCTTGCTTAAAAAAGTTTCATCCTCTCCTTTATCGATGTCTCTCTTTCACTTTTTTTTTCCTCCTTTAATCACTTATACCACGTTAAAGTAGAAGCTAACAAGTATTAAGAAAGAGAGAGAGAGAGAGGAAGAAAGATGTGAACTTTGTTACTAATGAGAAGAAAAGGGAGAAAGATCGCTTAGTAATGGCGATCTTGAAATTACGAGTAGCTCGCGGACCTTGCACGTATATACATATATACATAGATTTACAAAACTCAAGGGATGAGGGAGTATTTTCGCACCGCTTCTTTTTCATATATGTTTGTGTATATACACATAAGCATACATATATGAAAAAGAGAGCGCGAGACTCGTGGAATTTAAATGGAAGTACCGCCCACTTGCAGTGTAAAAGAGGGGAAGAAAAGGAAGGCACTGCTGTTACTGCTGCTGCTGCTGTTGCTGTGTATACCGATCGATCGAAGGTCGAATAAAAGACGAAGAGGAGAGAAAAGAAGAGAAAATAAGAAAGAAAGAGAGAGAGAGAGAGGACAAGTATACGACAACTACACAGGGATCCTGGAAAATCAAGGGGCCGATCTTTTAGACTCCTCCAAGACTCCCAAGAAGTCCCAAGAAATACTTCTGAGATGCAGGTGAACAGCATTGTATGAATGTGTTGTTGTTAGATGGGCAGAATGCAAGTAAAAGAGATGGACACGTACTCTATTCTCTCTTTTCTCTCTTCTGGATTCGCGCGCGAATTTTCAATGGGCGATCGAGAGAAGAAGAAGAAGAATAAGTGTGTTACCATGGGGCGAGAGAGATCATTATAATGGAGGAGTTTCAAGGGAAGAAAAATTCTGGGAATGAGTATAGCTCGAGATTTTTCTTCTGTTCCGTTCCATCTGTGTCTCCTTGTCGCCCGGCTATATAGTTAATTGTTTTGTTTTCTTCGAGAAGGAAGGGGTTAATTAGTGGAGTTAAAGCGCAGGTGTTAGAGAAAGCTTTCTTTTTTTTTATTTCATTTGTTTTTTATTTTTTCATTTTTGTTTCTTCTTTTTTATCGAGAACAACTGGAGTTTACTAAAGGATTATTTGAGAATGACTTTTTTTATATATTGCGTTGGAAATATTTATTACGAATGTAATTGCAAGTAATTTTTTTTTATTTTCTGATTCGAAATGTTTTTGTTTCTTGATGGAAGATTATGTTCTGGGTGTGATTGATAAACGTTCATTAAGTCATACATATCGAAAAATTTTGTAAGTCGTATACGTATATATATATATATATATATATACGCGCTTGAAAAAAGTTAAAAGTATTTATGATTAAGAATGAATTTATTATTTTAACAGGTGTAATTAAGGATCGCGTACACACCGGATCAAGTATCATATTTTCTTTGTACTTAAAGGATGATCATATTAAAATAATTAATGATCATTTCTGAACATTCAATAACGAAATGCTTTTTTATTGATGTATTCTTATTTTATCAATTGATTACTCATCAAGAAAGTACAATCATTTAAATGCATGCGTACAAATGAAAGAAAAATTATAATAATACTCCAAGTCAGATATTTCATATTTTAATATTTTATTAACAGTGCGGATGTGATAATTACGAAACAGCAAAAAATGATCAAATCGACGATCTCTGAAAAAGTTTTTAATTAAAACTTTCTAAAAGCAAGTATATCTCCGGAGAAACTAAATCAGAGCATCGAATGAATGGCAATTAAAAAAAAATCATTGAATGATCAGGATGAAATCTGGTGCAAGGATGTGCAAGCGAATTAAAATGATTTTGAAAGAGTTCGATTAGACGTTATACTTCCTCTCTTTTCTCCAACTATTTTTCAAACTGCTACCTAATTCAAAAGGTGGAAGCTGTTTGGCATACTGTTAGGTCTTTTAGCATAATCCCTCCGGAGGGGCTAACACGAACACTTGCAACTAACTGAACCATAGTCCAAAGAGAGAAAACAAAAAGAGAAGAAAGAGAGAGAGAGAGATTATTCTTGCCTCTGTCGATCTTTATTTATGTCTCTTAAAGATGTATGTTCTTGAACTGGGCTGCTTTTCTCAGTAAGCAAAGCCTTGTTTGATTTATATTGTTCTTAGAAATAGTTGTTTGCCTTTTATCTGGATTATTTAACTCATTACTTGAGGGATATAATCTTATTCAGATTGTATAAGACGATAAGAATTCGTAATTATCGGTTACTGTTCCATTTATTTAAGTATGAATTACTAACGGAAAAATCTTTCTTTTTTTATTAAAGTTGTAAACTTTATTTAATGAATTTTGTTAAAGATAGGAAAATCTTTGAAATTTATAAAAAAATATATTGTATTGGATGAATAAATGAATTTATTAAGTTTTGGACTTGGATCAATTAAATATACTATAAATTAGTGTATCACCGAATGCATAGAATTGCATAAACTAACAAAGAAAATAAAAGACTAGATTTATCCTCAAGTACCATAGCGATCTTTGCCAGTGATTGTTCGTGCTATATATAGCAGCATAGTTGCAATTGTCGCATGTACGTTTTAGACCTCCCCTCTAAAGCTCTCTTATTCTCTCCTTCCGTACAAGTATAAGAAGAGAGATGAGATGCAAAGCGTATGATTATTTTATTGAGGAAAAAGTCACACAGAGCCTTCACATGGAGCTCGAAGCAGCAACTCTCTAATTGACCACGATCCGCGATCAACAAACATATACACATAGGAAGAGTATCACCCCCGCTCTACCGCGCTCTGCTCAGGCTGGTTATTTTTGAAATTTCAAATCCGTATATTTGCGTTGCAGATGCGAGTATATAAGCGAGTGTATGGTTGGACTACTCCGCCGGAGGGATATAACCAAGACACAAACGTTGTCTCGCTCGTCCACTCGCTGGCGTGAGTATAATGTTTTCTCTCAATTAAGCCTTAATTAAGTTAAAATTAACATCGTGGATTTATCCCTACCACTAATACTACTAACTATATAGCTAAAGGTCCTTTAACTCCCTCTTCTTACCTTTTTCTCTTATTCTTTTACTCTTAGACTTGGCGACGATCTTTTAAGCTCACCCATACTGTAGAGATATCAAGAGAAAGAGAGAGAGAGAAACGGTAGCTTGTATATATATAGAGGAAGGGAGATTGGCTCTGGGTGGCCTGGTGTTGGGCTCAAGAGACGTTCGTTTCTGTGTACAGTCGATCGGGAAATTATATCACCAAGTCGGATATGGATAAGAGTGTGGGATTATGCACCCAGGGTGGTAAAAGGAAAGAGAGAAAGATGATGCAGATCGAGAATTGTACTCTACTCCCGCTGAATTATTGGTATATTGAGTTTCAATTATATAGAAATTATTTTTCTACTTCATAGAATTGTGTAATTCGATGAAATATTTTTATCGATTTATTTAAGTAGCTTTTTCAAAATAACATATGGTTCGTGTCAATTTATACTTCTTATTTATTTAGTGACTTAATAATAACGGAAATTAATTAATTCAAATCTGCTTTCATAAGGCTTCCTTCATTTTGATAATACTTATTAATCCATCTCAGTGGAAAGATGAAAAGAGTTTTAAATCAGAAATTGGTTATTTGATTAATTATAATGTTAATTTTAGTCATAAATTAGTATTTTTATCACAATGCTCTGATTCCTATAAAAAAAAGTTACATAATTTCAAATCTTATTTAACAAAATTATTGAGCTAATTAGAGATTTAAAAATTTTTCTTTTGAAAATATATCATTATTATTAAATTCAATAGTTTGGACACTACATTAAGACTAGAATTAGATGTATGCTTTCTTCCTTACTTTTATTCCTTAACAATTAAATCAATATTTTAATCCATAATAATGCATTCATAAATTTGCATTTTTAAAAAACTAAATAAACAGATAAAAATATAAAAAAATCATCATGCACCTGACTTTCCAAAAACAAACTGAAAAAAAAATCTATAAATATGAAATGATGAATAATCAAATTTTATCTATTGAATAAAAATATCAATGGATTAGAAAAAGTCACAAATCTCTTGTTTTCACGCACCATGACAAATGAGAAAAGTAAAAAAAAATAATGAAAGCACCTTATAAGAAAGCCCACTGACAAAAATTTGAAAAAGTATCGAACAGCAGTAACAGCAGGTCTATATATACATACAAAAGAAGAGAAGAGCAAAGAATGAAAGAGCAGGTCTTTCTTTCGCGACACACACCTGACGCTCGTTTCTCCCTACATGCACGTATCTATATACATGTATAGTTCAACCTTTTGCTGGCGCCTGTACAGCGTGCATAGATACGCCACCGCGAAGGTGTCTCTCCGTAAGAGAATAATAAAAGAGAAAAAAACAGAAGAGTAAGAAGAGAGAGAGAAAAAGAGTATTTTATACTGAGAATCGAAAGTCTTTAGATAAACCAAGCTTCATTAGGGCGAGGACGATCAGACAAGACGATGCAGTAGCAGTAGTAGCTACTGTGTGTGCTGTGTTACGTTGTGAGGGCCTATCGTTCCTCGCTACTCGTCGTAGTCCTCGTCGTTTCGACTTTAAGGAGACAACGCATATACACGTAGAGAGAGAGAGAGAGAGAGGAGCTTTGAATGTCTTTAAAGGGAGATTGACCGAGAAGACACGTGGTGTGTGTGCTTCTTAGGATCACTTCAGCAGATATAGAGACAGTATAGAGTGAGTTAGGAAAAGATAGATAAGAACAAGAAATTGGGTATAGAGAATGAAGGTTTGCTTTTGTATAAAGGGCTTTTAATAGGAAGTCATTTTTTTTAGTTACTTTTTTTTTCATGGATTGTGAAACGATGGCTCGTTGATGGAGACCAGGTTCGGGATGATGAGATTTTCATGGTAGACCAAAGGAGACAATGATTGGCTTGGCTTTTGTCGACTGAATACAAGATAGTAGGAGTGGCTGTTATATAGATCAAAATGAAGATTATAATAACTGGAATGTATATTTTTCTAGACGATTATTAAAAAGTCAAATATCCCAAACGACTCTTTTGGGCAAAAATAAATTTTGCGATTAATCAGTGTTCTCATACATTTCTGTAATAATATATTGATGATCTTAAACTTAAACATTATAAAGAATAACCAATAATAAACAATGTCATTTATTTAATCAAGTCAACATTGACAATATTAAAAAATTAAAGCATCTCTTATCCTCATCCCAACTATTAAAAGAAAAAAAAACTAAACCAAATTGCCTCCGGTTCTCGTACAAAGACATACTCTCGATACGTCCAACCCTCCATGACAGATGCACACACTTGATATCGATCTTTCTTATCGTTTTATTTTTTCATTCGCTATAGGCTAGAGCTTCTTTAAAATTCAAAAGATTCACGGCGGAATGAGAAAGATCGCAACACTTTGATACGGTAATGGCCGCCCTAGGATTTCTCTCGTGTGTCACATATACGAAAACGTGCACATATGCATACACCCATACAAAGACACACGTATACGATACGAAACAGGCGTTTGCACCGGATTTAAGTGAGAAAGGGGAGGGATAATTAGTATAGTCGTTTCTTCTCTTTCTTTCTTATTTACAATTCGTTCGCGCCTTCGGTATCTCGCTTAGCTTCCATCCTTCGCTCGCATGATCGGGAACTGGAGAAACTGAGATTATTCGTGGAAGCCGTTGGAAAAGTGCGATTATCGACGAATCTTTAATTTCTTTTGGCTCTTGTTTTTCAGGAGGCGACAAGTGGCGCTGGGATACGTGTGTCTGCATGTATTCATGCAGAAAGAATAAAAGATACGAGGAATCGTATAAGTAAGAATGAATAATGATGAATTGAGAAGGTTATTATTATTTTCAGTAAATGATAGTCGTTAAGCTGAGATACATAAGGAATGAGAAAAGAAGGTGCTTATTAGTATGTATACGTTATTGACAGCATTTCTTTGTAGAAAACTGTGAAGTTTTTTTCTTACGCTCGTCAGATAACGTTTAATAAAAAATGGATTTATATTTTTCAAATAATGTCGTTGCTATGATCAGAAAAAGTTCACGGAATGAAATGCACGTATGTATAGAATATAATTTATGTTGCATTTCATATGAAATAATTAATTTTTGTGCAGGATACGTTGAATTCTGATCTTTGATTAAAAGTTTTATTAAAAATATAATGATTGGTACAATTATTAAGTAGTAATAAGGCCTTTCAATTTAATAAATAGTATATTATTTACATTTATTATCTTGATAAATTATTTATTTATACATTATTATCATTATTGCAAAGGACTGTACGTATACGAGCTTAGAAATTCTACTTTAATTAATTTGATGCTTGATAAAGAAAATTTATTTTAATGCTTAATTAAATTAAATGAAACTTAATGCAAATATATTTTTTAGCTCGGTGACAGTATGCAGATATTACAAATGAGTAAAGTATAGTCATACTAATTCTAAACATATTTATCTATATGAGATTTGCATTAACATTTAGTTTTTAATTAAAGCGCCATTTTTCAAACTCTAATTATACA
The DNA here is from genome assembly GCA_017163975.1 of Anastatus disparis. Classification (NCBI taxonomy): domain Eukaryota; kingdom Metazoa; phylum Arthropoda; class Insecta; order Hymenoptera; family Eupelmidae; genus Anastatus; species Anastatus disparis. Next base: position 1,103,781 of record JAFFSR010000003.1, read on the forward strand.
GAATGTTAAAAAATTATTGCTTAAACTAATTTTTTATAATTTAACGGCAATATATTGTAACTTCAAACCTTTACTTCTATAGAAAATATGTTAATCTTTTATAGATTATTCACTGTTCGAATCCATCGAGCGCTTAAGTATCAAGCGAGTCAAAAGAGAGACACAAGAGAGCAAAACAGGCATCATGAAAGAAACTAAAAAGAAAAAGCATAAAAAATAAGAAAAAGAAGTAAAACGTATACGGGAATGAGATTTGCCTGCATATAGAGTCAGGAACAGCAGCAGCTTGTTGCATCTTAGGAGTGCAGTGCTGCTGCTGCTCACGTTCGTTCCTTGAATGGGGAGGGTTCGGTTAATTTGAAACGTTACACGGGCATTCGCTTGCTTTAACTCTTTCTCTCTCTCTTGCACAAGTATATAAAAGTCGATACGATCCAACTCTTATGGGGGCTTATAGACCTGCGGTAAATCAATGCTATATAGCGATGCGCTCCTCTTCTTGCTTCAGACATCGATGTGTATATATATACTTGTGTTCTCGTCGATGTGTATATATACACTTGTGTTCTCGTGCTTCGATATCGTTTTAATATGTTCGGGAATAAAAGAGATCAAGCAATAAATGGGAGATATTTGGTGGCTTAATGTGTCTACGAGATATATTTGATTGTCTATTTAATAGCTATTATACCGCAGCTTATTATCGAATCATACAGAATTCTCATTTTTTACGATAAATATTAAATTATTATGGGAAATTATAGTAAAATTTTACTACTTACTATGATTAATTATGAATTATGTATTAGACTAAATCCTCTTTTATAAATTAAAAAAAAAATTTCGATTTTCCATATTATAAACATTAATTACTAACATCAACTAAAATATTTTAATTTTTAACTTGACAATTTTTTCTTCTGATTAATTATCCATCCAATAGATTAGGCTATTTATTTAACAAACTTCTTTTAAAAAGCCTAGCAACTGATTTAAAAGTTACGATGATTATTTGAATACTTAGAATCAAATATTTTTTTTTGTTGAATGATTAAATTAAAATGACTCACCGTATACGGTAGAATTCATTACAACTCTGTATAGAAATAATAGGCTCTGCAAATTCTATGACATATATCGCCACGTGCCATCTTTATTTTCTTTATCTATAAAATATGAAGAAAAAAATTGTGATTTAATTTTTATTTATATAATTATGATATGATTAAGAGATTAACGAGTCTACATTTTTAGTATTTAGAGCGATTTCGGTGTAAAAATTTTTTGTTATCAAGTAGGATTTTTATCTAATTGCGATTCGTCAAAGGAATTATTGTTATTTATCAGAATTTTTTGAAAATTAAATCGTACCGATTTAAAAGAACTTGTAAATTTTCTAGACATTCCTGGAAATAATCCATTTTCCATTACACGTTACACGTACTTAACATACAGACGATAAAATAAATAAGCACAAAACAAAACACGAAACTCGCAAGACACAGGGTAACAATACAAACGCATATTCTTGTACAATCTCTTGCGATACATTTTTTTTCTGCTCTTTCTACAGATCACTAGATACAAGATAGAGTTAAATTGTTTTCTCTTTAAATATGCAACCAACAAAAATTAAATGTGTAAAAACATCAAGGCCGAGAACTCAAACCATTGTGTTTTGTACCTTTGTATAATGTTCTTGATTCTAGCTTTATTTTTTTTTTTTTTTTTTTGTTGTATCTATTCTAGTCGCGCGCATTCCAACGATTTTATTCGTAAATTTAGGACGTGCATAGTTTCTCAATATATGAACTATTTAACCTAGTTAAGTTTTAGCGAAACTTTTAATCCTATAACGTAATATGTTTAAATTCAGTGAAATCTAATAAATAAACAGAACGTACGAAATAATTAAAACTTTATGGAGTTTTTATGAGAAAAACGTTGATGGACTTTAAATATTTTAAAATAACATTTCAATACCAGTACAATTATAAATAGTTTCTAATTAAATAAATTTTAAAGAGTTATGCTTTTTTTCAAATTCAATTAATGACGAATGAATTTTAATGTCTAAATATTTATTTCAAAGAGACACAGATGTAAATTTAAAATTCACATCATTTCTATTTCTAAAAGCACTTCATAAATCAATGCATACCGTGTACCCGAATATAACCATTACTTTTAAAATCGATAAAGAGCATTCATCAAAAATTATTTCCGAGAAAACTCATCGTTCAATCTTTACCTCTTTCAAACAATCTCTCATTCATCAAAAAAAAAAAAGTATAAAATTTATCAATCGTCGAAATTAAAAATATAAACTCAGTTTGGATTAAAAAGTAAACAGTTTTTCCTTGCATGGATTGTAAAGAGAGAAATAAATAAAAAAACGTGCTATACGCGACAGACGTCACTTCCGTTTCCGGGTAGCGTATTATGCCGGGACATGCTGTCTTTAATTTTAATCGAGTTCTCGTAAAAAAGAAAGATTGGAAAAATAAGCGTGTTACTGACAATTAACCGTTCTTTGTAAGAAAGGATTTTAAACTTGCCTTATTTGTTGGATTTTATGGAAAATATTTTAAGTTATAAGATTTGAGCGGTTTCTTTATGATTAATATAAATTATAATTGAATTTCTAGTTATTTTAAAAATTGGAAATCAACTTGCTGTTTGGATTTCTTTGTTGAAAGCTTTGAATGTTTTTCTTTTAAACCTACGAAATAATGCTTCTGATAAAACGTTTTCGTAAATCAATCAATAAACATGCACATCACATATTTTATAAATTTTTAATTTAGAAACTCATAACTACAATGAATGTATTTATAATTACTCTGTTGAAAATTACAATGTTTACTAAATATACATAAATTTAAAAATTTTTCAGTAAATTCATACAAGCTCATTTAACAGAGCTTAATTTTTGTGTATTACATTCAGTCATATTTTCTTTATCCCTTTAAAACTCTATCCTAAACCTCCCTACAATTAAATAGGCACATTATCTTAAACTTATAACCCTCTTTCAAAGTATCTTTAACCTTGCACACAAAAACCATATAAAACCCTTTTTTCTCTTTTTTTCTTTTACTCCTTTTTTAACCAGCGCGTTTTCGTGACCCGCTGCGGTCAAATTAATTTTCGGCCGATCACGTTTCTCCTTTATATAGCGTATAGGCATCTATATATCGTATATACGTTTTAAAAGATGCGCGGAAAAATCAGCGCTAATATACGACGCAAATTGACTATAGAGGCCTGACCCCACGCGAGGAAACCATTTAGAACGCGCAGACCAGAGAGACGGATGAAGGATCGTATCGCTTCCCTCGCCGGTATATATATATATGTATATGTACCGGATAGAGAAGCTGAGAGAAAGCAAGAATGAATGATTCTTTATGTACACCTGAGAAGAAAAGTGAGCTTCGAGAGTTGAAGGTTGATTGCTTGACCTTGTCTAATTAACATTGTTTTTTCGTTATTTTATAATATAGTAGTTGATAAATAAATATTTATAAATCTGCATGAATTATTAATTGATACAGATATCTGATTTTTTGAAATATTAACCTTACGACAGTCACGTAATTTTTTTTTTTTTAGATATGTTAAAGACCGTTGCTCGTCCTCTTTATTATATATGGCTGTGGTAACGTTAATCGATCAAAGTCTTTTATATTCGTGACAAAAATAGCTGCCTTTTGTGGAATCAATGAATAAAAATTAATTTTGAAATTTTCAAGCTTTATTACAATGTAGATCGTTAACGCGTGATACTCGATATAAATTTAAATATTTTTACCAAAAAAAAAACATCCAACTGTACATAAATCAAAATTTCGGCTCTGTCAGATTCTTTCGATAAGGTTAGATTAATTTAATGCGATCAAGTTTCATTCTTTAATTTGAAAAAAAAGGATTCGGCTGGATTAAAATTGTATGGACTAGAAATCGTTAATAAAAATTCTGATAATCAGATATTTGATTGGGTTTAACAATTTTTTTCTCAATATAAAATAACTTATCTCTCGCGGAGGCATAGGTCATCATCATCATCTAAAAGTATTTTGTTCTCGTACATCATGTACTTCTACACATGTATATACATCTTCAAGTGTAATATTCGCTTTGTATAACAAGTTTTGAACGCGGGTGCTTATATAGTTCCGTGCTTGGAAAAAAAAGAGAAGAAGAAAACAACAACATCGAAAAATTGAAAATACAAAAGTCGCATAATACTCTCTGCACGATCTTTCTCTCTTACTCTTCGCATGACTGATTGGTGAGCAAGCGGTGATGAATCGCTCCGTTATGATTTCTGACTTGAACTGATGATGAATTCGTCTTCTCTCTCTCTCTCTCTCTCTATTTCTTTTTCTCTGTATTTTTCATTTCTTTCTTTTTTTTCATCAAAAACGTTGATGTTCGTGAGTATATGCAAAAAATCGTTTCTTAAAAGCCAAGAAGATTTCCGAGCTATAAGGTTATATGTATATGCAAGACGAAAAGAATTAACATAAGTCTCAGGTCAGTTGAAAGAACACGCGCTCTTGTAATGTTGTAAAAACTTCTGCTTATACTACTTGTTTTCTTTTTTACTTTTTTCGCATCGTTTATTCGGGGTGGTTACTGGGGTATGCGCAGGAGGGATTTGTAAATATATAAAGAAGATTTCTAAGAATATCGCTCGACGATGTTCTAGTTATTATGCAGATTTTCTTTATTGCTCGAATATCAATTTCTCATTGTATTTTAAGTGGATCAGGAGCTTATATTTGATTCAATCTTATAGGGATTGGTAAGTATTTTTGCATTATCATATTTTTTAGAACAGATGAATCTTATTAATGAAAAATTTATTTTTTAATTACATTAAACTATTATAATGAAATAAGTATTAAAATATGAGCTTTAAAATTAAAATTTTTAAAAAGAAGTTTGATAATTTATAAACTTGAAAATGATCATATAAAATATAACCTCATCTATATTTTAACAATAAAAAATTGTTTCTTTCGAACAAATAAACATTTTAGACAAATTCTATTTTAAAGCAAACGAGCACATTGGGCAAAAAGGAAAAATCATTGAGGGACGAAAACAGCAACTGCTGAAAAGATTTCGCAGTCATGTCGCGCGTGCGCGACGTTGTAGATTGGAAACGATAAGTTCAGGATCCGAGTATACAGTGGCGAACGAGGCTCTCTCTTGGAGATCGGTAATTTCGAAGAATCGTCCGACGATGTTCTCTCTCCGAGGAATTCGTTTCCGCGGAAATCTCTATTCTTATCCTGCTACTGATTCATTTTCTTTACTTTATTTTTATTCTCCAGAAGTTAAACAAATAAACGAAAGTTTCATTTTTTTTAATAGTTAGGAAGAAGTAGAAGCTACTTAGTTTTAGTCCAAATAAAATATTTTATTAACCCTTTCAAACTCATGATAATTTTTAATTTTTTAAAATTTAAAGTTTCTGATCTGAAACGGTAGCCCAAAGTTATTATACGCATCATATAAATTGAGAAAACTAGAAAAAAGTTAATTTCATTGCAAAAATTCATTTAAAAATAAACGATCATAAGCAACAAGCAAAACAGCAGATATCCTGAAATATTTTTTTTTTTTTATTTAACGTCACTGTATTCACAATGCTAATTAGTGACGGAGGTTTTCAGTGTGCTTGTGAATAAAGCATATGTATCGTATACAGTGATGCTCGCATCAATCGGTCGCCGAGAGCGGGATTCGAACTCGAGTCCTCGAGATTATGAATCCATCGCTCTACCGACTGAGCCACTGACGACCTCTAAGAAAATTTAATTTAAGAATATTTAATTTATTAAAATTAAATTAAACGTCAATCTGTAAACTTTATTAAAACTATTTTTCTCTGAGAAAGGAATAATAAAATAATATAAACGTTAATCTTTGAAAGTGTGAAATATTGAAAAATCTAAAACACATAGGGACATCTGTGCCGAAGATTTAGTATAAACAGTAAACGTTTGCTAACGCGATGATGAACACATTATTATCTACAAGCGCTTAAACGTCTTTCATCTCTCTCTTTTGCCTCTCTTTTTCGTCAATCGGCTCGTCGACCTCTCTTCTTCTTTTCAAAGCCTTACGCTCCAGGCAATTCGAGCCTAATTCCCTTGACAACGTAATCGGCGCCCAGAATCGCCCAAGTAATGGCATATTAAGTCGATGATTTTTCCTCGAATCTTATATATACCAACGATGGGAGCAAAACGGTAGCTACTCGATCGAACGGCTTCTTATATATACAACTTCTTTTTTTTCTTCCTACCTTTTTTTTTTTTTTTATTTTCTTGGCTTCTTAAGCTCTTTTTTAAGGAAAGAAGATGTGTCGGTATTAAGTAAATGGTCCATTAGTAAGATTGAATATTGAGTAGTTTGGATGCTTTAAAGATGGTTTCATTATATTATGAAATTTAAGTTTTAATCTTCTCTACTGTTATTTTTTGAAGAAAAAAATCAGAGAATGGAAAAATTTTTAATCTAACGGATTCAATCAGTTTCTAATTCAATTATTTTAATTAGCATGAATAATTTTTTTTCAATCATCTTGTTATTATACAGGGACCAAGCATTCAATTGATTTTTAAGATATTATAATTCCGAGATAATCTATCAATTAGAATACAATTTTCAATGAGAAAAATGTCATTAAATTAATTATTATATTCGTCAGTAAAATCTTGTATTTAATTTAATAACAGATGATACTATAAAAATGTTATAAATTTTATCAAAAGCAAATCAACCTAAGAATCTTTTTTTTTTAATGATAAACAAATTATTAAAACAAATTTTTGATGCTCAAAACAAATAAATTCAATATTACCATTTGTAAATGCACACATAACGTTCAACATACATCATATGTTGAACAAACGAAGATATAGTCATCAAACGTTCGACAAGCCAATCGTGCAATTTGCATTGTAGTGCGCACATAACAACTACTTTACTCTTTGCTTTTTCCCTTCGTAATATATACTGCATACGCTCACTTTCGTCAGCCAAACGTTTCTTTTTTCCCTCTCTCTCTCTCTCTCTTTCTCTCTTTTCTCGCACCTCAAAAGTCATCTTCGCATATGCCTCGCACAAAATCCAAACACTCGAGACACTCATGCGACTTAGCTTGTAAACAGTCAAACCGGCCTGGAATTTGATTTGTTTAAAAAAGAGAGTGAGAAAAAAAACGAAAATAAAAAAGATTCAAGTCTTTTTAAGTCTTTAAAGTGCTACAAATAATAATTCGAGCCGATATTCAACATGCGCTAGTGTTTTCTGTCAATACAAAGATAGAGAAAGAGTCGATTCATATACAGAGTTGTTATGGATGAAAAATAACAACCCAAAGCGATAAATGGAAATTTTTTAATGATAGCGATAAAGTGAAATTTTTTTTTTTATGTGAATATTATTTTTAATTTAAATAATTACTTTTTAAATCCCGTAATAACTAATATTTTTATGGTCAAATGCTAATTGATTTCCTTAAAAAGTTTAAAGTCGTATTTCAAATAAAAGAATAAAAAGAGTAGAAAAAAATAATAAAAATTAAAAAGAAGAAAAAATAAATTTTCAACAAATCATTTATCTTTGAAAACAGGTATTCTAAAAGGTGCAATTTGAGAAGAAATAAGAATAAACTTTTGGGAAGATAAAAAATTGCTTGTAAAATATATTTATATATAATCTTGATAGGCTGAAGAAATAATAAAAAAATATAAAATAAAGAATGCGTTTTAAAACTGCCATCAATTGACTAGGATGACTCCTGGAATTTTGCTTAACGAGACATATAAGGTGGCTTTGGATTTAAGAAACTTACAATCATGGATATATTCGCAACTTCTTCTTTTTATATTATCATAAATTTTCAAAGGAATCAAGCTATTAACAAATTTCAAAATTTATATTTCATAAAATTCAAATAAAATTAATATTTTCAGTTCATCAAAACAATCATAATATTTTTGATCTTCGATAATAAAATATAATTTAAACTTCGATATGATATTAATTTGATTTTATAAATATTATTTACATAGATATATATGTGCTCGGGATGAAAAGAAATCTTTCAATAATTCAAATTAAATTACTAAATTTCATTCTATAATCAAAATCCTCATGATATTCCCATCTAACCCAAATCTACCTAAACAAATTGCATATTTCTGCTATCCCTAAAAAAAGTGGAAATAAATCCTCCCTAAGCAAAAAGAGAAGAGAAAAAAAATAAGAGAATCTCTGAAGAAGAAACAACTAACTCATCGGAGAGGGAACTTATGGACGCGCGTTCTTGTTTACGACGATAATGAAAAATCGCGCGCTTCACTAATAAACGCCAAACAGAAAGAGAAAAAGAGAGAGGCTCTCCTCGAGCTATTTCACGAAGGTGAAAAACGTATATATATATATTATAGCTATATGTATAGTCAAAAGATGGACCAAATGAGAACAGAAGAACTAAGCGCCTAGGGGTAGTGCAAAAAGTCACGAAAGAAGTTTTTAAAAAAAAGTTTAGAGAAAGAGAAGAGAGAGAAAGATTGGGGTGGGGGGTCATATAAGCGTACATAAGTAAAAGGTTCAAGGGGGCAAATTCGAAACGAATTCTTTTGTTTCGAGTTCTCCGCAAAAGGAGCAAAGAGCTCTTGGTTGCAAAAAAAAAAGAATAAGAAAAAAAAGGAAGAAGAAGGTACACACATACGCGCGGATGATGGCAAGAAAGAAAGAAAGAATGGAAAAGAGAAGAGAATGGCAAAAGAGCATTGCAGAGCAACTCAACATATTCTCTACGTGTGTATACGCGAAATAAGAAAGAAGAAAAAGATAGAGAACGAGAAAGAGAAAGAAGAAGAAAAAGAAGCGGCTTAAAGAAAGAGAGAGAAGGAGAAAGAGAAAAGACGCAAAGCATGGCTCAGAGAGAATATAAGGTTTTATTTTCGAAATTTATGATTGTCAATAAATTTTAAAAGCGTTCCCCCAGTCTGGAGCCCTAAGGGCTTTAGCACAGCAAAAGCAAGCAAGCAAGCGAGCAGCAACAGCAGCAGCAGCAGCAGAAATGTAAGGAGAAAGAAAGAGAATCTCTTTTCTCTTGTAGACCGCAAACGTTTGTCTCTCCTCCTCTTTTTTCTTTCCACCCGCTTTTTCGTCTCGCGCTTGCTCGCATATATGTGTAAAAGGCCCCTATGGGGATATTCGGCTTTAGCGCGGGTTAATTGCGTTCGGTACGCGAACGCGTGTATTTTACAACCACACGATTTTCATCCTTTTTTTCCATTGCTGTACCAACCCACTACCCTTTCTAAACTATCTTTCTCTTTCTCCTTATTTTGCTCCTTTCTTTTATTTTACCTCTTTTTTTTTTATCTTTTAACATTTCCGTTTCTTCTGTTTCTTCTACTTCTGTTTCGCGAGAGATGTTTAATTGTTGCATGCTGCAGCAGAGGAGCACACGGCAAGCGTTTCCAAATCGACTTGAGAAAGGAAGGCATTTTAGCCTCGGGGTTTATTACGAGCGCGAGCTGGTAAGGGAATTTTCGATTTATCACAGGATGCAGAGAGGAGAGATGAAGTATTTCGCAATTCTTAGGAATATAATGGAAGGATCTTTCTCTCTTTCTCTGATTTTTATTTTTCTCGTAGAGAAGAGATGTATACAAGCGTTGAAAAATATAAGGGTGATTTGACATCCCAGTGACGTGAGTATCCAAGCTCTTGACGAGAGTACTTGAGTATGATGTTCAAAGATTTGTTCGTTGATGCGAGGAATTTTTTGGTTTTTAATGAGCCTCATTTATCTTCTGGATATCTCAGAAATTTTTCAAAAAACTACGTATAAAAAACATGTTTCGAAAAATTACTGATTTTCTTTTATCATAAAATAAAAAATATGATGGAATCATTAACAATTTTTCAAATGAAATTGTAGTGCTCATAAATTTTTTTAGCTATAAAAATTTAACACTTTGAAATTAATTATCGATCAAGATTTAGGTTGTATGTGCAATTGTGAAATTAAATTTTTCAATAAATTATAGTTTGAAAAAAGTTTAACGAAAAATTTTAACGGTCCTAAAGATAAATCTGGAATTCTAAAGGTTCAATTAAACGCATAGCTTAGAACTGCGCTTAAAAACCGCAAAAAAATCGCAGAGTCCAATCAGCGTGTCAAAAAGCTCGCTTATATTCGCCCAACACCCATCATATGATCTAAGTACAACTTGGACAACCAGTGTTTAAAAGTCCTTCATCTCCCCCTTTTTACAAAACTTTAATTTTTTTTCATTTTATTTTCATCTTATTCGTTTACTCCCTTTTTCTGTGTGTGTGTAACAAGCAGAAGCTATAGCCCAGTAGTAAGGATGATTTTCCATCCTTTCTTTCTCTCTGTGTTTTTAAAAAAGATCAAGTGCAATTCGCTTGAGAGCACCACGAAAATCGATATTTCATAGCTAATCACCAACATTTCGGAGGCGTGGAAAAGGACTTGGTTATTTATCGCGTCGCCTCAAGGAGAGCACCGTCGCAATACATAAAGAAATAAAAATAAAAAAATCAAAGAAAAAAAGGGATGCTGGTTACTGCTGCTGATGCTGTTGCTCCTGCTGCTGTGCATTTTACTTTGCCATAAGAGAAAGAGAGAGACAACTTAGACGTTTCTTGTATATATAGACTTGTCGAAGGGATTCAAGGTATCCATTCTTTTTTTTTGTTTCGCGCATAGAAACCGAGGAAAGCTATGTAAGCTTATCGCTAAGAATCTGTCTTGTGGCAAAGAGCAAGTATAAGAAGAAGAGTTAGATAGTGCTGTTGCAAGTTTTACTGATTGGCGGATGCACAGATTATATGGATGTTTTGTTACTTTGGCTTTCAAAAGATATGACTGTATATATTTGTTGTTTTGTCAATTCTTTTTTTTTTCATTCAAAGTGAATCATTACAAAAAACGCTCGAAAAAATAAATAAATTTTAAAGTAAATTATACGCCGTTTTGTTTGAATACAACTACGCTTATCAGCTTTCTCAAAGCTAAATCAGATAATTGATTATGATGAATCTCTTTTTATAGCTTGCAGTTTATAGTTTACAAATACTTTAGACACTTTTTTTTTATGAGTTCATTATTCAGCCTATATTTTTCAACAGTCAAAAATATCTTTATCATCGAGAAAGTGAATAAATATGAATAAAATTTTAAACTTTTCTAATAATTAATAATCAAATATGAACATAAGAAGTCTTTAATGAAGATAATTAGAAAAAGCTATATCTATCAATCTATTTTAATTTTAAATCAATATAGAAAAGTACTTAACATACATTAATTTGTTCTCATAATCATTCATTTTACGACTATATGTGTATTACACATGTATACACATCATCAATCGATAAGAATGACTAAAAATGCATTACATATTAAAATTCGATGGAAAATTTTTCTTTTTCTTTTCATCACGAAACTATATACAAACTTAATAAACATTACAGCCACAACCTAAAACCAAAAAGTTTTTAACTGTATAACGCTCGACCAGATTCTCCAATCAGTATTACAAAAATGATTATTCATAATCAAGTTTAATCTAATGTCCGTACGATGACGAAGCTCTCGTTTCTTTTTTCCTTTTAATATTTCGATCGTAAGAATTAACGTGCCATATATAATATTATTTTCTAACTTATAGAACCTTGCTTTTAATTCCAAGTTTAAATTAATTGAAAAAAAAATTTTTTTTTACTTTTTTCCAGTATGATTATCATTATTGAATTTTATATTTCGTTTTTTAAAAGCTTTCTTATATGTATATGTTACCACTTTCCGTCATTTATTTTGCTGCGTTTGTATATTATGTTTTCCTTTCTTTCTGTTTTTCTGTCTGCGCTGGCTTAATTTTCTTTCTCTCAGTCATATCATTAGTCTAAAAAGATGGGTAATAGGAGGAAAAAGAAGGATTGTAGAAAGAAAATAAGAGAGAAAAGTGGAAGAAGGCAGAAGACGACGTAAAGAGCAAACGAAGAGAGAGAGAGAGAGATGCCAATGACTTACCGATTTCTTCGTTCGTTCGTTCGTTCTCTCGTTCCCACAATATTGAAAGCCGTCGAGTCATCATTTCGAGTTCGACGAGATGAAAGAACATTATTATTCCAATTTTTAAAGGATGCAAGAAAGAAAGAGAAAGAAGGAATACAAACCATCAACCCTTTTGGATCTCAATGGACCTATCTCTTTGGTCTTATCTTTTCTTCATTCTTTTATTTTCATTCGTCGTTTTTTTTTTTTTCACCAGATCCTCCTTCTTCTTACGCTGCATATATCCATCTGTCGAGATCAGACTTAGCTACTCCTTCTTGTAGTCTTTAAAAATTCCAAATGCATCGTTATATTCAAACTTTTTTCTTCATACGTTGCTTCATTCATTTTTATTTCCTTTTTTTTTAAACTTCGATGATCACACCTCGGCTTGACTTCTTTTTTTTTTGTTTCTTATTCTGCAATCTGTCATTCATCTTTGCTTCGAGGACTTTCCATATTTATATACGCTTTTCTAGATACTTTTTGTGCAATTTTAGCATACAAGGTTTATCACGTCAAAGATTGTGCTATTAGCTTGCGCAAACACAGGAGAAGACGGCTTCTGGTTTTTTGCCTGTCTTTTGGATGCTGCTGCTTTTTTTCGATAGATAATAAACACACTTTCTTTATACTCGTTAAATTTTAATGAATATCATGGAAATTTACGTTGGATGATGAGCATTAAGTGTCAATGATGGTATTCAGGTTAAAGTGGAAATCGAAAAAGACATTTATGAGACTTTTTTTTCTTAACAATTTTAATTGTCGGGTTGTAATAAATTTTCCTAAAATGTAGGTAGCATTGAAAATTTTTTTGTCATATTTTGAAATGCATAAAAATTTTTTAAATACTAAATTTTTTTATGTTTATAAATTATGAATTTGAAAAATTTCTCAATATACGAAATCTTTATAAAACCAATATTTTACATAATGCAAAGTTTGAATATACTTAATTCTTAATAAACATTAATGATCAGAAAAATCGATCTATTTCGTAATAATCTTCTATGTTTTTCAAATCAAAATAGAAAATGAAGTCTCTTGAGATTACCAAAGCAAATATAAATGAGATTTTACGAATCCAAGGGTCCGGCTCGTGACCGAAAGCACCGAAGCACTTGGAAAATTGAGCCTGCTGTGCGCGCGCGCGCACCCATTAGATTCATAACAAGGTATATAAGAAAGAAACTGAGCAGAGGGAGAGAGAGAAAAAAAAAGGTAAAAAAGGCCTGATTGGCCGTGTAATCCCCATTAGGTCGTCGCACACGAATCGATTCCTTTCTTTCCTTTACTCTTTCTCGATATATATTCAAATAATCGAACAATAGCCCCTACCGCTCTACTCTCTCTCTCCCTTTTTTTACCTTATCTTACAACCTTTATCTCCGCTTCTTCTTTTATATACCTTTAAGGTAAAGGTATATTAACGTCTTCTCTATATAACTCGTGTATACGAAGTAACAAAAGGAACAAATTTGAATAATCATAATAACGTTATAATGTAAGAAAGAGAAAAAGAGAAAGAATATAAAAAATAAAATAAAAAAAGAAACAAAAGGAAAATATTCCATTGCCGGTCGATGACAGTTAACTCTCTCGAAGAGTCGAGAGAAAGATACGTATGTATATGAGCCATATACGATAGTTGCCGTTGTGTGCTGGTACTTGTCGCAACTTCCAAGTGTATTATTGTATGTGTAATGCTCTTTGTACAGCGTGCATGTATATATATATATATATATATATATGAGCGCAGGTTGGGAAGAGTACGTAGGCGCCTTTTAGAATCGGCGCCAGTCGGAGATCTACGATGGCTTTTGTGTACATGTATTAATACATTCTCAAAGTTAAGGTGGTATTTTATGTGTATATATGTATTTAAGAGAGAAGGGAAATTGGACTGGGACTCGTCGTGCGTGAAATTTCGTTAATTGGACAACTTGATTTTGTTTGACTGTCACAATTAGGAAATAAAGAATTATTTCATTTCTTTTCATTTATTTTTTTTTTTTCTTTAAATTATTTATGTAATTATGATTTCTATTGTAACTAAATATGAACGGGTTTAAATTGGTAATCTGAAGAATTTATGATCAGTTATCTTTTATAAATGTATATTATAATGTATTATAATTTAATAAAGTAAAAAATTAAAATTTATACGTTTTTTTTAAAGCAATAAACTTTTAGCTTTTTAAATTTTTTAAAAATTGTTAAACAAGGAATTTCCATGTACTAAGTCAGGAAGTACATATTTTCAATAAACACATTATTTAGTAGACCAAAAAGAAATAAAGAAAAACCTTTAAGCACTAAAAACTAGATGAGAACTATTGAAAAGATTTCTTAGCTTATTTTCTTGTAAACAACGTGGTACATTATTGATAATTCCATAAATAAGGAAATCATAAAACACAATTTCCACCCCATATAATAGCAAAACCAAACATTTCTCGCACTTATCTAACCGTAAACACCGTTTCAGAACTCATAATATTAGCGCTTGTTTATACAAAAAAAAAAAAGAATAAACGTGTCTGTTCAATACTTTCTCAGAATGAAAAACATCAGAAACAATAATGCTTGACGTTTCGTCGCACACAAGAGAGAGACAGAGAGAGGGAGAGGCCGACGTACCGAATACCTCCAAGAGAGAAAGAAAAGAATAAGACGAGATATTTCTTCGAAAGGGAATCTCAAAAGTAATTTGTCCGTCGATAGTCCATCTCCACTCATAAATAAATCATTTGCTTTGCAGAAGATGTAATCGTCAACGCTGGCGCACTGGTTCTTCGACCTTCTCTTTTTTAATGCGTATACATATAGCAAGAGATAATAATTTAGAAAACAATAAACAAAATGGAAAAAAATGAGATATTCCCTCTTTCTGCGATACGCTCTTTCGATCTCTTATGATTTCATATTTCTTTTATTCTTTTTTAACAGAGACAGAGGGAGTTCGGAGAATTTTAAAACTGATAATGCGTAATATAAATGCAAAGATGAGAAAAATTAGTTATACTTTTGACGTTTCGTCGTAATCTCTGTTGTATAGGCACTACAGCCTCTTGAAAATTGAATGTCAAATCGAGCGTTGGAGGTCCTTTAAGTGAAAAATGTGTACTGGTTAAGGCTCATATATGCAAATCGTATTTATATATCAATTTTTTCTTCGTTTCCTTTTTTTTCAAATTAATAATCATAACACTTTTTTTACAATTTAGAAAGTAAATTTTGTTTTATCACTTATCTGAAACTGTGCACATTCTAATAAAATTTTAATCAATTAGAATTTGATAATATAGGAGTTGAAAAAAAAACATTTATATAATTTTCCCATAAAATAACAACAAGAATAAATCAATAAATATAAGTACCGTATAATTAAATACTTGAATGAGTTAGTGAAACCACTGTTAGTATATGTGAAACTACTCATTGCAGTATAAAAAATTAACATTCCATTCGATAAAGCAAAAATCACACGAAGCTTACAGAAGTATAAAACCTATAATATTCTCGCGATCTGAAAATAAAAAAAGAAGGAGAGAGAGAGAGAGATAAAAAAAGAAATGACATACAAAAGAGTAAAGCAAAACGCAGGTCAGAAATAAGGAAAAAGGATAGAAAGTTAAGTCTGGCAAAAATTCTTCATATCTCTCTTGTACAGTGGTGGTACCAGCTGGTATCAACCAGTAGTAGTAGTAGTATTAGCAGACAGAAAAAAGAGGTAAGCCAAAGATATTTAAAATCGAGAGCGCCTTCGATTCATTTAAGAGATATGAATCTTTAGCTCGAAATGTGAATATTATATACATATATATATATACACATGGACGAGAGTGTAAGAGCAAAGGAGAATACTTAAACTTTTGTAGGCAGAAGACTCGAAGAAGAATGGAGAACAATTATAATTGACAGAGGCTATGCTCTTAAAAGAAGAAAAAAAATTAAATTGATTTCTCTTAAAGCTCGTGTAGATATATATATATACACACAAGTGCAAAGGCATCTTCTTCTCTTTCTCTTCCATTCCACCCCTCCTTTTTCCTTCTATATACTCTCGCCTGATTGACGCATGTATTTTGATTTTTTTTCATCTTTACGGAATGTATCATTACTGATCTCTATACGTTTCTCTTAAGGGTAAGAGAAAACGACAAAAAAAAAACACAGAATACAAAACGAACTATATGATTCTTTTTTCGTTTTTTTTTATCTCTCTTTATGAAAGGTTATATAGACGATTCTCTTTTTCCCTGTCGTCAGAAAAAAAGGCCCCTCGGTGTGTCTGTGTATACATACACGTGTTATGTTATATATGAATGTATTTTCTTCGTTTAGTTATACACGTCAGTTTGAAGAATTCTTCACGAGTCAGAGAAAAAAATGAGCATCGTCATGATTTTTGAAAGTAAAAAATGAACAGAACTACGTATAGGCCAGGCCCATAGTCTTGTTTTTTTATTCTCTTTTTTTCCTCTTTTTTGGATCTGTATTAGATGTGAATGTATATGAAGGGCCGAGCGAGAACACTGCCCTTTTACCCTGAACTTTTGAGTTAGATCGGTCAGTTTGTTGCAAAGGATTTGATTTTAAATAAATGTTTTTCGGTTAGTTTTGATATAAATCGTAGTGCTTTCAAAGAATGAAGATGGATTATGCGTTTGAAGAAATAAAATTATTACTATATTTGATTGAGTGAGATTTTTTTACGAGAAGATTGTTAGAATTCGAATAAAAATTTTTTTTATTAATGTCTATTTTAAAAAGAAAAAAATTCAACTGGAATTTTAATTTAACTTATCAAATTCAATTTCAAATATTGAAAAAGCATTAATATACCAAGCACTATTTTGAAATTTTCCAGTTACATATTTTTCCTGCCAAGTAATGTAGTTAAATAAACACCGTACGCCTCCGTATTAAGAAATTATTATTGATAACTACAATTTTGTTTATCATGTTCGTAATTATCGTATTAAATTCATACCTTGTTTTTCAAATAAATATTTCTCTGATTTACGATGTTACATAAATTGATTTTTACGCAGTTAAACTTACACTTATAATTTCATTTTCTAAATTTATTTTATTTTTTATTTTTAATTAATTATTTAATTATGAAAAACCATTTTTCCAGTTATACTTCAAAACCTTAAAATTAATGAAATTTCGGAAAGTCTTACTTTTTCAACCCTTTCACTACTGCTAGCACCAGGCGAACAGGTGATATTTCCTAAAAATAAAGGTCATGAACCTTACAGCAGACAAAAAGGAAAAATCAATTTTTCATCTGTCTATCCTAGAAAGAAAGGCTTAGTCTAACATGAAATGAACTTTTTCTAACTAACGTTATGTACGCGCGTCTATCCAAAAACTATCCCGACAAAATCCTCTATTAGTTTAACCGATTTTTCAAAAAATTAAAACGAAAGGAGGAGATATACAAAGAGCATTACCCTTCATCAAATGTTACAGAAAATTTTTAAAAAGTTAAATATATATATAAAGGGTGGGGAGTGAAAAAAATACCATCAAGAGAAGCGAGCAATTAATCATATTTCGAAAATCATTCCGCGCTCCAGAGAGAAAGATCGCCGCGGTCAGATTATAAAAGAAGCCCAGACTCCAGCACAAAATTTCCAAGTCATAGTCGTGGACGACTAAACGTATATGTGCTTTATGGATTCTTTTTAGAGTTCAGAAAAATCAGTGTATATAAGCAATTGAAATCGAGATACAAAGTGAGATCTCTTTACCTTCATCTTCTTGTTATCTTAAATTGCTTTTCTTTTTTTTTATTAGCGTAAAACTAAGATATTTCGTAAGCTCGTTTCTGTTGTTTAATCAAAACTTTTAAAGAAAATTCTTCAGAGAACATTGCGCAAACAATAATCCGAAGGTAGTCTACTTTTGAAGAATCAAAAAATTAAATCAGTTTTTTCCAAATTCCGTTGGCATAATTTGAGCATGTAATAAAAGACATGCATTACTGTTTTAAAAGATAAAAAATTAAGCAGAATTTAAAGAATAAAATATAAGTTGAATTGCCGGTCTTTAAATGAAACTGTAGAATCCAAACACCTATCATCATCGAATCGAAGAAAAAAAGAAGAAAAAAAAACTATTTCACCGTTCTCTCTCTAAAATTAACAATAAACGAAACAACACATAATACGCATGCAAAGACATAATACTCAACATTTTACCCAACTCGAAATACGTATCACTGTATTGCTCTCGGTTGGCGTAGTTAACTCCAATTCCACATATGAATTTTTGCTTGTCTCGAAGAAAGAAAAAAATTAGGAGGAAGAAGAGGGAAAAAAAAGAATATCTTACAAAAGTACCAGAAAGGCCTTTAAAAAACATTGGAAAGAAAAATAAAGCACAAAGCAAAAGTGAAAAAAAAAAAGAAAAAGAATCTTGGTCTCATCTCCGTCTGGTATATATTCCGAACTTATATTATATAGCATATATCCTTTGGTAAAGTTTCCCTACAATGCTTTTTGGTATAATGCTTTTTACGATTCAAAGCGCGTTAAAGTTATACTTAAAAGCAAAACCGTATAGTGCCTTTTTCGCTTATGAGATATATTCTTCAACTTATACGCGCACATACCCACACACACATGGCTATTTTTTCTTTCTTTTCTCTGACTTTCTCATTTTGCTTGCATAGCGCGCAATTATAGCCAATTTCGCGTAAACGAGAGCAGAACAATCAAATAACGCGCGAGTCCAAGAGGAAGGAAGAGACTTACAGAAAAACAATGAAAAAATAAATTATTGACGGTTTCTCTGTCTTCCTTGACTTTACCATCCCCTTTTTTTCATTTCTTTCTTACTTTATGTACATATGGGATATTCCAAATGAAATATTTATTTTATTTTTAATTTGTTGGTTGTAAAATATTTTTTAAAGCATACAATTTATTAAAAAACAATTGTAGGTATATCTTATTCATATCAAAATTACTTAATTTAATTCACGAAAAATAAAAAATGGCTTTTAAAAAGTAAATGATAAATTTTTGGAAAATTTTTATTGTCAACAAGTATGATCAATATTTCAAATGAAAAAAAAAACTCTTATAATTTCGAAAAGTAATTGAATTTTAATATGACGTTACTATTATCTCTTGGAATAACCCATATATGTATAATTTCTAGCACTAAAGTTTTGCCGTTTGTTCATAATACCTCGCCGACGTTCGGAAGACTTTGCTCATCGGAAATTTTAAAATTTTGTCACGTTCGCTTTTAAACACAGTCATTTGGTGTGCCATCCTTACCGCGCTCCTAAGCTCGTGTGTCGATTTCTCCTCTTTTTTCTTCCTTTCGCTCTATTCTTTCTTTCGCTCTTGCTTTTACTTCCTTCCTTATGTTGGTACATATACACGTGTTATTTCTTTATGTGCAGATACACTAAAATTTTTATCTTCTTCTTTTTTGGCTTTATTTCAGTCTTACATGTTGGATGGATTTGGATGAGTTTATATAAATTTATATGTATATGGGTAAAAATTTTAAATTGGTAAGAAATCATATCAATACAGAAACCGCACACTGATCCTACTATTTATCGGTATTTTTTGTTTATAAAAAATTATATTTAGATATTTATCAATCAGTTCTAAAAAAATTTTAAATTAGGAATTTTTTTTTATATTTACATTTAATAATAGAATTTTTCCTTGAAAATAATCGTCATAATATAAAAAGAATGTATTTAGTTATTTTATCGTTATAAATTTGATAAAAACTTAAGAAAATACAATTTATTAGAGAATCATTGAATTCGTTCGTTGACATTACTTCTAATCTCGATTGATTAGAACATTATTTATGTAAATGTAGATAAGACTTTGGTCAAGGTTGCCACTCAACCGAAATTATATAAAAACTTAATAATAAATCGATTTTTTCAATCGAACTATTACGATTTGTAATTTTATTTAAAAGTTTTATTTTTGTTTTTATGAAATAACATAAATTTGCAGTGATACATCTTGGTTCGGTAAATTTATCGTATCAAAGCAATTTGAAATTAACAAAAGGGGCTATATACGATCAAAGCTCTCATTTTCAAGAATAATATAAACCAGTCTTTTTCTCTCTTTCCTTTAATATCCATCTCTTGGACGCATCTCGCGCACGTACCTGTATACCTTTCTCGCTATATTTATGTCTATCTTTCCTCCCTTATTTCTCTTCTTCCTTTCCATATTTCGAATCGGTACCAGGCCCAAGAGATACATCGGTAGGTGGACCCCTTTTCTTTTATTTTTCTCTCTTTCTCCTTTTCTCTCAATATATATACGGTATTTTTTTGCAATTATTTATTTTTTTCTCTTTCTTTTACTTTTTTTTCTTTAGCACCGAAATTCGAATCGACCTGAGAAGATATTACCTTTATTTCGAAATTATAACATCTGCCCCCCTTTAAAGTTTCAGTAACACAACTTATATTTCGTCCATCGAAAAATAAAAAAAACAACACACGCCGGTCCCAACATTTATAAGGTTCAATAGTTTCGCGGTCACAACGATGCGCTTCGCATATACATATACCCAATCTTTCTTCGGGTTTCTTGGATAATAAAGCAAGAGAAACAAAAGTGCATTGCCGATCGACATCGGGTTTTAAAGTATTACCATCTCTATGTATATCCCCCACACATATACGTATACACACTAATAAAATCTAATCTTTCGCTTTGTGCATCTTTCTTATTTCCTAATTCTCTTATTTCATCTTTCTCATTTGTCTTTATTCCTTTTATTTTCGTTCCTTTCTTTATCTTCTTTTCTCAATTATATTGCTCCATATACGAAATTTCACTTTCTGCGCTGTCCGAGAGCAAAAATCGAATTAGCGAAAGTAAAGAAGAGGCAAACCAAACAAAAATTAGTTTAAAAATCGTTACTACGATCGACGCACACATCGCACTCGTAATTTGCCGATTCATGGAAATATTGATTGTAACTAATCGATCTCTATAACAATGGGATCTTATCTAATCGAGAATAACGAAATGAAAAAAAAATGGGGAATTTATTAAACTGTCCGAATCCCATGCCGTGATTGAGATAAGAAAACAACAGTCTTTCTTTATTTCTCAATCTCATTTCTATTGTTAATACCGAAAAAGTTCTTTCTATCAACCCGTTCCAAAGGTTAAAGAAAAAAAAAAAGAGAAAAGGAAAAAAAAAGGAATGACGGGGTGAAAAAAAAGAATGACTATATACTCAGGCCAAAACAACGAGACAAAAAGGGTGAATTGATGGGGGCTATATGTGCCTGGTGTGTATAGATGAGATGTGCTTTGCAGATCTAAAAAGAGAAGAAGGAAGGAAGAGAAAAAAAAGAGTGAAATAAAAGAAGTTAAAAGAGCCGAGAAAAGAAAAGAAGTGGGGAGGTTGACAGGAGTAGCAGCAAATCGCGATAGCAAAAGCTATATAATATTGCGGTCTTATATATATATATACTATATATACCATAACGCCAAGGGTCTGTCTCTTTTCAAATAATTCAAAAACTCTCTCGCGCGCGCACCACAAGCCGATATCGAACACATATATTTCTGAACAGCCTAACATGTAATTATCGTAGAACTTTCTTATTTCTCTCTTTCTCTCTTGTTGTGCAGTATCCTTTCGATATTATAGCTGAGAAGCTCTTCTTTTTTTTCTCTCTCTCTCTCGATGTATATATAAACGTGCTTTTGCACCGTTTGTATTTATGCGATTTGTCGTATAGCTATATATACGTGTATGAGTAAGAGAATAAAAGAGATTATTTAAGTAGCCTCGTGGCCACATGTGATTATAGGAATGAATTTACTCTCCCTCAGCTGTCGCGGTTCTTTTTACTGATTTTTCGTTGCTCATTAGAGATAAAGAAATCATTCGGATTTAAGCTTTTTCGATCGATTGCAGATATGATAGCTTCTTTTTTTTGCGATGCGTAAGAGAAGCCGATGATCTTCTTGAAAAATTATTCAGAATAATTGGAGAATCAAGAAAAATTGTTTTGTCATTGATGAGTTTTTTTTTAATTCAGCATTTGGATCTTTAGAGAAGATACATTTTAGTTAAATATATAAATTATACTTTGGTTTTTTATAATAGTGGCGTTAACTTATAAAGTTTTAGATTTATCACTAGTTATATTTCAGTCTATTGTTAATCATTTATTAAGTCCATATTTTTTGAAAAATGACATGATACTATTGATGAGTTTTATTTTAACAATATATTAATTGCTTTTGTAATAATAATAGACCATTTATTTTATATTTTTTTATAATTTGAAAAAATTCCTCAAATTTTAATAAGTTGAAACGTAATAAATTTTTCTTAAAAATTTTAAATTTTAAAAATAAATAATTTATTAAATTTGAAAAAAAATAATGTTTTGATAATTCATTTATTTATTAAGAGTGTAATAAATAATTATAAATAACATTGTTAAAACGTGGAAAAAACATTCGAAGCTATATTTTACAGAAATCAAAAGATTGTACCTGCAGATACATAAAGTATTAAGAATAAAATCTTTTAAAATTTACTTCTTAATCGTATCACCCACTTAAATCATATAGTTTAAAATAACAATGAAAAAATAAATGATGCAATATTTTTAAATATTACTCTACTCACGTGCACGAATATTTTCATATCTTCCCTTACAATCACTATTTTATATTTATGATTTTTCGAGAAATTTTTTCTCAACCGTAATTTTACAATTCACATAAATACACTTTCGTAAGATTAATAGTTGCACTAGCGGAATGATTAAAAAAAAAAAAAAATGATAGTGAAACACGTATAACTTGGAGATCAAACATAAAATGAATCTATCTTTCCGTATTTTTCGTGGTTATTTCTTTTTTTATTTTTTTTTTCTTTAATTTATTATCTTATCGATATATTTTAAAGCTTTCTCTAATCATGAAATCGGCAAGAAAATATGTGCGTGGGTCTTAATTGTCTTATCATCTCTGCAAACCTTTTAGATTCCTTGATCTAGTCGAGATTAAGATTTCTATTCTACGATATATAATATTTTTTTTTCTCTTCAATTGCGAATAACACAGCGGCACACATGTATATGTTATGATAATTATTGCTGGCGTAATAGTTTGACGTAAATATTCCAGAGACAATTATCGCTGGAAATAAAAGAATTATGACGAATTAATCCGATGTTGATCGATTTTTGTTAACACTCTTAATGCAAGAAATTGTTTGCGAAGATTTGAGGTAAATACTTCCGAAAAATCGTTTTTTTGATTTTAACTTCATGATTAAACAAGTACGACGCGATACCGAATCGAAACAAACATTTTATATAAAAGCAATGTAAAGTCACTCATCAAACAGATTTAAAAGCAATGGATCATGTTTTAAATCACCTTTTAATTGGAAACTTTTATCTGATTTTTTTTGTTTAACTGTCATTATATATACTAAATTTAAAATGCTTAATCAATTTTTAATACCTATTGCACAATTGTTTTTTTTCTAGAATTTAAAAAAATCTCTTTACGACACATTTTACGCGCCAGTTTGATCGTCGCGATTAAATTTTTTTGAAAAATGACTTATTTATAATAATAAAAGGATTATTAAGGTCAGATTACATCGAAGCTCTGAACGATAACAGTTGGTCTATACGGTAACTATACACTTTTTTTATTATACAAGCACGCTTCCTTTTCACGTTGGCTTAAAAACGAACAACTTCCGGATGTCTAAAATAAAAACTTTCGTTTGAGAATATGTAAAAAGTTACCCTTTCGAATTGTATGTTTGCGGAGGAGCCCTTTTTCTTTCTTTTTTTTTAGGTTCGAATGTGGAACTTACGAAAAAGTAGAAAGTAAATATTGCTCGATGAATTTGATATTCACAAAAAAATTCTCTTTATTTGGAAACTTGACAAAAAATAATAATCGGAAGAATAAAAGGTTTGAATGTAAATAATTTAAATAACTTTTTTTTTTAATTCATTCATTTCAAAATCCATTTAAAAGTTGAACCTTGAATATTTTTTTCTGTTTCCATTTTAAAAATCATAAATCTTTCTCCAAATATTAATATACGACTTTAAAATTTTTTGATGGGAAAAATTTAAACGTTACACTGCGCGTTATACAATTTTTTTAAAAAAACGTTAGCATTCGATCATTAGGAATTTCTACGCAAGCGTGAACTCTTTCACGCTTTTCGTCGTGGCTGATTGATGGATTGTTGTGCGTTAGACCCCTTTCAGCTACATTGAACTTACATTTACGTAAGTAAAACAGGGTAACTTCTATACATATGTAGAAAAAAAAATCATCAAAAATTTGAGAAACCATCAAAGAGAAGAATATTTCAACGCGATTGTTTAGATCTATGTCCTATCAAAAGAATCAGTAAAAAGGATATAACAATTTTGTTGGTTAAAAAAAAAATTTTTTTATTCCTTTTTTAAAGAATCATGGGTATATGTATACGAACGGTAAAGAAAAAGATGAAAATGATTAATCGATTTTTTGATCGCCTTCTTCTCCCCTTCGCCTTCAAGTAGCGCCCGCGTATACATATTGTATAGTCGATCATCATAAGGCTCTTGCTCGTTTTTTTTTCCCATGTATGATGATGAAAAAAAAGAGAGAGAGAAAAAAAATCGATTCTTTGATGTAAGTTCTTTAAATAAGTACGTTTTTTTTACTTTTAATAATATTAAGTTCTGACAGATTCTTGAAATTTAAAAAAAAGGTGAAAGATTAATTGTGTGTTGGAGGGATAAAGTCGAGTGGATGGTATACTAATAAGTCGAGTAGAAGTAATTTTCGATACAATTCACGAGTATAATTTAAACTTCAATTCATTAAATTTTTAAATATATTATTTATAAAGTGAGCAGTTAAAGAAAAAAAAATTTAGTAATTTTTAAGAATTAATTATTATAAAATTCTAACATTATTAAAAGTTTTTATTTATTTAATTATTTATGAACTAAATTAAAAAAATTTTCAATTAATTTGCATCACATAGTCCAACAATAATTTATGTCGTACAAGTTTTAACTAAAATATAAATGTACCATACATTTCTTGAATAACCATACATTTCCAAAAAAAAAGAAAACAGATCACACAATTAACTTTCTCATTTATTTCTAATACGGAACCTTAGTTTTGTATATAACAAAAAAAGGTAAATCCAAGTTAATTGTACAGCTTCATTTATTTCTTTTTTTTCATGACCGACTTTTTTTCTTATGTCATCTGTTCTCTATGTAATGTGCGGGGGCGCGATACTCTCACGGAACCCCATCTCGCGCAATAGAGCGGAAGTATACAAAAAAACTGAGATTCAACCCTTGAAAAGAAAAAGCAATAGGATTTCCCCCTTTCTATTCTTATACGAAAAAAAGGGGAAAAAGCATATTTTAACGTTTCTTTTTTTTCTTTATAAGAATGGATGCTGGTCGTGCCCTAGTTACTTTTTTTTTTGTTTCTGTAGTGTGCGGGTGTAAAAAGGTGAGGGTGAGACAATCAAACAAAAAATTACGGGCTTTTTCGAGTGTTTTCTAATATTACGTTTCGGAGGCTGCAAGTGGTGCAAGGGGGATTCGTTGGCATGAGAAAAATTGAAAAAAGGATTTCTTACGATACTTGCATATGTAGTTTTTAAATAACTTATTATTAGGTGCAGTATATCTTTAGCAAGTGTTTTTTTTTAATTTAACTTTTGACTTTCATAATTACTATTTTTGAAAGTGTGATCTTAAAATAATCATTTCTATTAAATAAGCTAATACTTTTTACTTACACTCAAATTTGATTTGAACTAAATAAACAAAAACTTTTGATATTCAAATGTTTGAATAAACGGTAAAAAGTGTTATTCTACATAAATCTTCCACAGCTAAGGACAACAAAAAAGAAAAAAAAAAGAAATTGAGTTCGATGACCAGAAAGTACGCATTCTGGTATTGGAAAATCTAAAATTGTAGCCAGTTATTGATAAGATGTTTTGAACTCTGATCTGCGGGCCATCTGTTGTACTAGTTATTTAAGTATTAAGAAAAAGAAAGGCAAAAGGTTATATATAATATGTGAAGAAAGAGAAACGAAATTCATTTAAAATATATGAACATAAGCCTGTTACATCTCAAAGTACTTATCTTATGAGTCGTTTAGGAAGAAATGCTTAAACTTTGAATAAATTCTCGATTAAATGGCTTAATTTTTGAAAATTAAGTTTTTTTACTTATATTAATTTTAATGTATTTAAAAATTATTTTGTAGTTTGTAATCATAGTATACAAGCTTATAGTTTTCATTCAAAATTGAAATAAATTTATAATTAATATGAAAAGTAATATAATCAAATGATTAAAAAACTAATCATACACAACAAATAAAATATTTGTACACTTAAATATATTGTCAATTTGCAACTAACCACATTACATTTATGTTCATAACAATCATATATAAGTAAAATGATTTTAAATATTAAAAATAGAATAGTATTAAACACTATTTTTTAATTTCTCAATTCCCTTCCTTAATTAAAAAGAAAAGTGGATAAACCACGAGCGTTTAATATAAATTTGGTTATCACTTAACTAGTACACAATCCTTGAGTATAATTTATTTCCATTTAAACTCGCATAGCAATATTATCATAAACCATACACTCTTACACTCGAGTCTCATTTTAAGACTTTCCCTTAAGTTTTAAACTTTTCCAAGCATCTTTATAACCAACTTACATTACCATTCCAGACGTATACATACGTGCGTTGATTTTTTTTTCACTCTATACTTATAAAAGATCCACAACAGAGCCACTTTAAACGTCGAGAGTATAAGGAAGTGCAATGAACTCCGAAGCATATTATAAGTGTGAAATGTATATAACCATCCAAAAAGTCAAATGAACCAAAAAATAAAGAAAGAAGAGGAGGAAGAAGATAATTCATTTCCGTGGGAATGGGAATCTAAATGGTGACATTCTTAATTTTCAAGGCTTTGACTCTTCTACTTTTTATATGTACATGTACATATTATCAAATAAATTCTTTTCAACTTTTTAAGAATTAATAGATTTTTTCTCTCTTTTTTTTTCTTGATCGGAAGAAGGGAAGTATCTTGTTTTTTTATATATAAATAATATGTCAAAGGATAGATCTTGAGAATTTGAAGACAGGCACGTCGTGTAATCGTCGCAGAAAGAGAAAGTCTTTTTGAATGGACGACTATAAGTTGAAAACATTTAATGTATCATGAAAAGAGAGCACGACGAGGTACTTTTATGTGCGATGCGTGTATTTACTGGAGCTCGTTTTGACTTTAACCAAAGCGATCTTTGTGGCTTTTCAAAAGGAAACAGCTCGAAATTAATTCAATAAGAAAAAAAAGAGAAGTAAAAGAAGAAAAAAGAAACAAAAATAATTCAGAGAACAAATCGACATGAATGACTGCTCGAAGAAATGTGTGTATAAATTGGGCTTTATTACGAAGATTTTTAAGATCAATGAACAAAGGACAAAATTGATGATGAAGAAAAAGAAGAAAAAAAAAAACGATTAGAAATTTTCGAGTTCAAGAGAGCTTTGTAATGTCGAATATTTTGAAGTGAGTTGTTGGTTGAAAGTTTGATGCATAGAATACAATTTAACGTTTTTATTGGTTGATTTGAAGAAAAAAACATTGTCATATAAAAACTTATATACAAAAGTATATTAATGTAAACTGTAATTAAAATTAAAAATATACGTAAAAAATCTTGAAATCTAATAAGGAATATATGTAGCTATATATAATAATATGTTTAGATTTAGCTTCTCTGACTCTTTCAATTACATAACGCACACGCACACACACACACGCGCACACATAGACACGCACGCACACACACACACACACGCACGCACACGCACGCACGTGTCTGTATTTAAGTGCTTTTAATGCATCCTCAACACCAAAACAGTGTGCGTGCTCGTGCGTGTGCGTGTTTACTAATAATTATTTTTATTATTTATGAATATATTCTATTTAAATTTAATTGTTTTTTCTTTAATATAGAGTGGAGTTGAATTAAAATTAGTCAATCCACATAAATTCTATTTTAATAATTAATATTTATGTATATATTATATTTAAATTTAGCTTCATCGACTCTTTCAATTACATAACGCACACGCACACGCACGCACGTGTCTGTATTTAAGTGCTTTTAATGTATCCTGAACACCAAAACAGAGTGCGTGTGCGTGTGTGTGCGCGTGCGTGCGTGTGTGTGTGCGTGCGTGTGCGTGTGTACTGATAATCATTTTTAATTATTAATATTTATGGATATATTATATTAAAATTAAATTCTTTTTTCTTTAATGTAGAGCGGAGTTGATTTGGAATTAGTTTATCCCCATCAATTTTATTTTAATAACTAATATTTATGTATATATTATAATTCAATTTAGCTTCTTTGACTCTTTCAATTACATAACGCACACGCACACACACGCACACGCACGCACGTGTCTGTATTTAAGTGCTTTTACTGTATCCTCAACGCCAAAACCGTGTGCGTGCGTGTGTGTGCGCGTGTGTGTGCGTGTATGTAGGTGTGTGTGTGTGTGCGTGCGTGTGTGTGCGCGTGCGTGTGCGTGGATGTAGGTGTGTGTGTGTGTGTGTGCGTGCGTGTGCGTGTATACTGATAATTATTCTTGATAATTAATATTTATGGATATATTATATTTAAATTTAATTCTTTTATCTTTAATGTAGAGCGGTGTTGAATTGGAATTAGTTGATTCCCATTAATTCTATTTTAATAATTAATATTTATGTATATATTATATTTAAATTTAGCAAGAAAAAGATAAAAGTTATTACACTGATAAAGAGGTTAATCCATATAAATTCTATATTAATAATTACTGTTTATGTATATATTATGTTTAAATTTAGCTTCTCTGACTCTTTTAATTACATAACGCACACGCACACACACGCACGAATGCGCACATACACACACACGCACTCGCACGCACACATGCACGTGCACACACAGACACGCACACACGCACGCGCACACAAACGCACACGCACACACGCATGGACGTGTCCGTATTTAAGTGCTTTTAATGTATCCTCAACACTAAAACAGTGTGCGTGTGCGTGTCTACTGATAATTATTTTCAATAATTAATATTTATGGATATATTATATTTAAATTTAATTCTTTTTTCTTTGATGTAGAGCGGAGTTGAACTGGAATTAGTTAATCCATATAAATTCTATTTTAATAATTAATATTTATGTATATATTATATTCAAATTTAGCAAGAAAAAGATAAAAGTTATTACACTGATAAAGAGGTTAATCCATATAAATTCTATATTAATAATTACTGTTTATGTATATATTATGTTTAAATTTAGCTTCTCTGACTCTTTTAATTACATAACGCACACGCACACACACGCACACGCACGCACGTGTCTGTATTTAAGTGCTTTTACTGTATCCTCAACGCCAAAACCGTGTGCGTGCGTGTGTGTGCGCGTGTGTGTGCGTGTATGTAGGTGTGTGTGTGTGTGCGTGCGTGTGTGTGCGCGTGCGTGTGCGTGGATGTAGGTGTGTGTGTGTGTGTGCGTGCGTGTGCGTGTATACTGATAATTATTCTTGATAATTAATATTTATGGATATATTATATTTAAATTTAATTCTTTTATCTTTAATGTAGAGCGGTGTTGAATTGGAATTAGTTGATTCCCATTAATTCTATTTTAATAATTAATATTTATGTATATATTATATTTAAATTTAGCAAGAAAAAGATAAAAGTTATTACACTGATAAAGAGGTTAATCCATATAAATTCTATATTAATAATTACTGTTTATGTATATATTATGTTTAAATTTAGCTTCTCTGACTCTTTTAATTACATAACGCACACGCACACACACACGCACGAATGCGCACATAACACGCACTCGCACGCACACATGCACGTGCACACACAGACACGCACACACGCACGCGCACACAAACGCACACGCACACACGCATGGACGTGTCCGTATTTAAGTGCTTTTAATGTATCCTCAACACTAAAACAGTGTGCGTGTGCGTGTCTACTGATAATTATTTTCAATAATTAATATTTATGGATATATTATATTTAAATTTAATTCTTTTTTCTTTGATGTAGAGCGGAGTTGAACTGGAATTAGTTAATCCATATAAATTCTATTTTAATAATTAATATTTATGTATATATTATATTCAAATTTAGCAAGAAAAAGATAAAAGTTATTACACTGATAAAGAGGTTAATCCATATAAATTCTATATTAATAATTAATGTTTATGTATATATTATGTTTAAATTTAGCTTCTCTGACTCTTTTAATTACATAACGCACACGCACACACACGCACACGCACGCACGTGTCTGTATTTAAGTGCTTTTACTGTATCCTCAACGCCAAAACCGTGTACGTGCGTGTGTGTGCGCGTGTGTGTGCGTGTATGTAGGTGTGTGTGTGTGTGCGTGCGTGTGTGTGCGCGTGCGTGTGCGTGGATGTAGGTGTGTGTGTGTGTGCGTGCGTGTGCGTGTATACTGATAATTATTCTTGATAATTAATATTTATGGATATATTATATTTAAATTTAATTCTTTTATCTTTAATGTAGAGCGGTGTTGAATTGGAATTAGTTGATTCCCATTAATTCTATTTTAATAATTAATATTTATGTATATATTATATTTAAATTTAGCAAGAAAAAGATAAAAGTTATTACACTGATAAAGAGGTTAATCCATATAAATTCTATATTAATAATTACTGTTTATGTATATATTATGTTTAAATTTAGCTTCTCTGACTCTTTTAATTACATAACGCACACGCACACACACGCACGAATGCGCACATACACACACACGCACTCGCACGCACACATGCACGTGCACACACAGACACGCACACACGCACGCGCACACAAACGCACACGCACACACGCACGGACGTGTCTGTATTTAAGTGCTTTTAATGTATCCTCAACACTAAAACAGTGTGCGTGTGCGTGTCTACTGATAATTATTTTCAATAATTAATATTTATGGATATATTATATTTAAATTTAATTCTTTTTTCTTTGATGTAGAGCGGAGTTGAACTGGAATTAGTTAATCCATATAAATTCTATTTTAATAATTAATATTTATGTATATATTATATTCAAATTTAGCAAGAAAAAGATAAAAGTTATTTCATTGATAAAGAGGTTAATCCATATAAATTCTATATTAATAATTGTTTATGTATATATTATGTTTAAATTTAGCTTCTCTGACTCTTTCAATTAAAAAACGCACACGCACACACACGCACGCATGCGCACGCACACACACACGCAAGCACGCGCACACAAACGCACACGCACACACGCACGCACGTGTCTGTATTTAAGTGCTTTTAATGTATCCTCAACACTAAAACAGTGTGCGTGTGCGTGTCTACTGATAATTATTTTCAATAATTAATATTTATGGATATATTATATTTAAATTTAATTCTTTTTTCTTTGATGTAGAGCGGAGTTGAACTGGAATTAGTTAATCCATATAAATTCTATTTTAATAATTAATATTTATGTATATATTATATTTAAATTTAGCTTCTTCGACTCTTTTAATTACATAACGCACACGCACACGCACGCACACGCACGCACGTGTCTGTATTTAAGTGCTTTTAATGTATCCTCAACACTAAAACAGTGTGCGTGTGTGTGCGCGTGCGTGTGCGTGCGTGTGTGTGTGCGGCCGTGCGTGTGTACGAATAATTATTTTTATTATTTATGAATATTTTATATTTAAATTTAATTGTTTTTTCTTTAATGTAGAGCGGAGTTGAATTGAAATTAGTTAATTCCCATCAATTCTATTTTAATAATTAATATTTATGTATATATCATATTTAAATTTAGCAAGAAAAAGATAAAAGTTATTTCACTGATAAAGAGGTTAATCCATATAAATTCTATATTAAGAATTACTGTTTATGTATATATTATGTTTAAATTTAGCTTCTCTGACTCTTTCAATTACATAACGCACATGCACACACACGCACGCGCACACACAGACACGCACGCACACACACACTCACGCACGCGCACACAAACGCACACGCACACACGCACGCACGTGTCTGTATTTAAGTGCTTTTAATGTATCCTCAACACCAAAACAGTGTGCGTGTGCGTGTGTACTGATAATTATTTTCAATAATTAATATTTATGGATATATTATATTTAAATTTAATTCTTTTTTCTTTGATGTAGAGCGGAGTTGAATTGGAATTAGTTAATCCATATAAATTCTATTTCAATAATTAATATTTATGTATATATTATATTTAAATTTAGCAAGAAAATGATAAAAGTTATTTCACTGATAAAGTGGTTAGTCCATATAAATTCTATATTAATAATTAATGTTTATGTATATATTATGTTTAAATTTAGCTTCTCTGACTCTTTCAATTACATAACGCACACACACGCACTCGCACGCACACACGCACGCGCACACACAGACACGCACGCACACACACACGCACGCACGCGCACACAAACGCACACGCACACACACACACACATGCACGTGCACGTACGTGTCTGTATTAAAGTGCTATCCTCAACACCAAAACAGCGTGCGTGTGCGTGCGTGTGCGTGTGAGTGCGTGTGTGCGTGCGTGTGCGTGTGTACTAATAATTATTTTTATTATTTATGAATATATTATATTTAAATTTAATTATTTTTTCTTTAATGTAGAGCGGAGTTGAATTGGAATTAGTTAATATAATATCTTGTGTTACCAGTTTTATACTTTTCAATTATTTTGATGTTATTGATTATTTAAAAAAAATAAGCAAAGATACGATATATTTTAATTCTCAGGATACTTGACAGTTATTTTAACGTCGCAATTATTACGCAATAATTGCAATGCTAATAAGCGACGAAGGTCTCTCAGCTTGTTCGTGAACAAAGCACATGTAATATTACACAGTGGTGCTTATATGAATCAACCGAGAGCGGGATTCGAACTCGGGCCCTCGAGTTACGAATCCATCGCTCTACCGAGTGAGCCACCGAGGACCTCGAATTCATCATCATTTCTAAAGCTAAAGTTTCTTTGAAACATCGCTAATATATATATATATATATATACAGAAATTATAATAAGTACTATTGGAAACAGGAAAAATTACCGTTTTACGAATAACCTTTAAAATATTTAATAAAAATTTAAAGAAATTTAATAGAAATTTTAAAGTATTTGATTGAATGTTTAGTTTTAAAGCAGCAATTTTTACTGTAATATTTCTCTTGATGCAATTAAAATTATGAATTTTGATGTGATTTTTTCGATCGGTGAAATTGATAAGATTCATAAATTTTAATCATTAAACGAAATCTTTCTCGATCATGTTATATTAGTTAAAAATTCAAATAATATAAAAACTTCCCCTCGATCAACACTAACGATACATCAAATTCATCTATATTGGCATTGAATGGCCAAACAAAAATTCTTAAGTATACACACCTACAATCGACATCAATACTAACGTAATAAAAACATACGATGTATAACGAAGCAATTATTATGTACAGCTGTCGTTTATAGTCTAACAGCTGACAGAGAAAGAGAAAGAAGCTGAAAAAAGGGGTTAAGGACCCAGTCTACTACTACTGAGCTGCTATACGAATAAAAAAGTACAAGAGACGGTCAAGTGTCAAGCTACAATGATCCTTTAGCGATTATAAACGTGAGAGTATATAGTTAAAAATAAAAAAAAAATATAAAAGTTCACCCTTTACCGATTTTCTGGATTTCCGGGCGTCTTTAGTAACCTGAGAACCGAAAACATTACGAAAAAAAAAGAAAGAGAGACAGGTAGAACGTTTGTTAACCCCTTTTCTCTCTTATAACCCTTTTCTTTTTTGATTCTATACATAAAACGAAAAAAGACTTTCAGTAAAAAGCAAAATTGCGTAAGATGACATCGTCGCCACTAGAGGGGTTTATACTATATATACTTTCTTTTCTCTCTTCTCTTTTTTTTGCTTTTTTTATTTTCTAGCGGATTTCTAAAGGTATACCCGCGTTATTTTTTTTATATATATATATACCCTATTCTTTCTTTGCTTGGATGGCTTCTGTGTAGCTCTCTCCCTCTCGTCCGTAAAATTGAAAAATCTTTTACCTGTACTGCTACATAGCACCCCCCAAGTCGGTACCAGCTGTGTTTTCTCAAAAGATTTTGGATTTTAGATTTTTATATATATTTTTTTTTATTCTCGTATATACCATTCGCGGATATGTGTAGATTTTTATTCTTTCTTTTTTTTACTTCTTTTCTTTAGTTGCAGTAATGCGAGAGATGCGCGAGATACGTATACGCCTTTAT
Organism: Anastatus disparis; assembly: GCA_017163975.1. Taxonomy (NCBI): domain Eukaryota; kingdom Metazoa; phylum Arthropoda; class Insecta; order Hymenoptera; family Eupelmidae; genus Anastatus; species Anastatus disparis. The sequence goes on from JAFFSR010000003.1 coordinate 1,138,425, forward strand.
GTCCATGCCTCCTTCGTATATATGATTTTGATCGTTTTGATGGGTTATTGTTTGAAGAATTGAGATTAGGACGTTTTCATATACGGGTTGTTTGGCTGATATAGTGTTAGATTGATCTTAAGAAAAAGGTTAAAGACTTTTGTTCCATTTCGACTTTATTTTAATCTTTTTGAATTTTTTTTAAATGTTAAATTGCATATTTTATAAAATATATTAAATTTTCAATATTTTTAAAGTATGTTAGTTATATAAATTACATCAATGTAATCGTAAATTAAAATTAAAAGTATACAATAATGACGTTGTTATATATTGTTATAAAAACTTGTGAAACGTCCTTTCCAATTACTCACGATATTTATTTAAAAAAAAAGAGAATATAATTAAAATGTAAATTTGTATATGTAAACATAAAATTTAATGAAAATATTCATAAATATCAAGGTAAAACTCATTGATAAATTTATTGATTTAAGTAGCCTGAATTTAATTACAATAAATTGCATAAACGAATTTCAATATTCTTGTTTAAAATATGCTTACGCCATGCCATACTGTCCAAACAACGGATAATTTTTATTCGAAATTAAAAACAAATTTTTTCAAGCTTGCAATAATTTCTATAAATTTTTATATAAGCTTACAAATATTAACCTTAATAACTCGTATGAGAAACTGTAAAAAAATTCAATTGTAATTGACAGATGACAAAGCTAAAAAAACGTCTTACTAGATTAAAATCTTGTTCATCTGTTTAATTCTAAAATTCAAACCCTAAAACCATCCATTTATAAATACTAAAAAATATGTCAAGCGCGTATAGTAAAAATGAAGCATAGAAAAATCTTACGGAGAAAGCGTGTACGTGTGCAATAGTGCAAAGTATACAGATGATTTTATAAGCAAAATTACATCACTGACAGGTCGCATCATTTGTAAAACAAGAGGAGAAAAGATTCATTTCATATATACCAAGTTTTTCGCACATTAATTATTTTTGATAATAAATGTATAATCTCTAGCCTTAATGTTTCTGATTCAAGCCAGGTAAAAGTAATAAGTATTTATTTTTAAATTTTATTTAACTTTTTTTTTTTCTTGTGCAATGGATCAGAAATTTAAAAAATGAAAAATGTATGTTCGTAGCTCTCTTGATATCTCATGGAATGTTTTATTATATATAAGGAGAGCCGACAAATGTATACAATAATATTAGATCCATACCGGGATAAAGTTTCTTGATGTAAGAAAACTGCATGGTCATGTAATTTCTATATGACTCCCGTGTAGGTGGTATATACAAGATCGAAATCCTTTTTCGTTTGAATTAAAAAAAAAAATGAAAGAAGGAAAAAAAAGAATCTTTCTCGAGATTGAGAGAAAAAGAAACGTAGCATTCCATTGCGTCTTGGAATCAACGAGATGACGAACATTTATTTTATTGATGATATTCAAAAAATATATGCTTGATGGGATTTCGACTTATAAGAGATCACCAACTTTCTAATTCGATTTACTTGATTTTTAATTTATTTAATTCATCTAGTCTTTCATAAGTTCCTTATTTCAAAACATATTATAAATAATAAATAGTTAAATATATTAAATTTATTATACTTATTTCGAAACAAAATTATTAAAAAGTATTTTAAATTTATTTTTATGCAATATAATAAATATTTTCATTATTATTATTGAACGTAATTAATCATGTTTAGTTCAATTAATCTTTATACAAAAATTTCCTTTATAAGGAATTCCTCCACTGTAAAGACAACAGTTTTTATAATAATATTTGCTAAGAAATTATACAAACGTAGTCTTTATATAAAAACCTAAAAAAACTGTATTTTTTCATTATAATTAGATAATCCAAATCCAAGACTTTTTGATTCTGAAAAAAAATGACAAAACCCAACCGGTCGTTTCGCCCTCCTATTTTTTTTTCCTTTTTTTCATTGACGGATTATTACACGGGCGTATGCGTTGCATTGAAACAAGTTTGACACTGCTTGTACGTATATAGAAATCCAGATATCATTTGGTGGATCCTCATGGACGATGACGGTGTCAGTTTGGTAGGACGCATTGTGTGCACCATTGCTTTTCAATAGCACGAAGACGAGGTGTGCCCTGTATCCATTCTAAATCCTGTGAAAACCCAAAAAAATAGATTTATTTTGATTTCAGCTTACAAATGGTTATATATGATACTGCTTTTTTAGGCCAAGATTTTGGATAAGATAGATTTTTGAATAAAAGTTAAATGTTTGAAAAAAGAAATTTTATCATTAATATTAATATAACTTTAATAAATACAAATTCAAAATTATAATGTTAACTAAACTTGACATGCGTATGATTTATTAATTATTAGAGGATTATATTTTTGTATGATTGAATCATTCAAACGCATTTACTAATTTTAATATTTTTTATTCATTTAATATTTAATATTTTTTATTTGAACTGTATTTGATAGAAAATTTTAAATGAATAGAATTACATTAAATAAAAAAAATCTTATTTTTATAACGAATTTAGTCGTACGACAGAATTTCTTGTTACTGCAATCTTTTTGATCGAGAACCAGATAGAGCGGATATAAGAAATTTCAAGCCCTTTATTAAAATCCATCTAGCTAGATTCGGTGTATCTCGTCGCAGCAAAATAAGACGGAAAAAGTTCCCAGATAGACTAGCTGAGAAGCAAAAAGAATACGATATATGATGTGTGTGTGCGTATGAGAGAAAGATAGAAATAGAGTTTAGAGACATGAGAAAAAAGGAGTTAAACGTAGAAAATGACTACCTCTGCAAAATCTTCCTTGCTACATAATGATACAGATGAAGTCGACGACGAAATTTCGCAGAGTAATCGAAATGATTTCGCGAGGAAATTTTTTTTAAGACGTGATCTAGGAAATATACACTTGTAATCGTTGCTTAGCTTTTTTAAAACTTCGCTCGTAAGTATTGTGAGAAGTAGTTTTGTACGAGTTTGTGGTAAATAAAACGTTAGAATGACATGTGATTTTATGTTCTTATGGCTTATTCTTAGAATTTCGTCTGTCAGGCAGACAGAAAAAATAAGTTTTTTTTTCACAAAATTGTTGCTTTATAAATTCTTTTTTTGTATTTTAATAAGCAACTTACTTCATAATCATATTTATCATCGGATATTTTAAATTATTATAGTAAAAAAATTATTGTCTTCTTTTAATTGTTCGTTTTAACAATTTAAAGTACATAAAGAAACTTACTGCGTGTAACATATGTCATACATCAAAGATATAATATTCAAAATCTCATATTTCAACGAAAGTTTTGAAAAACCGTTGAATAAAAAAGGTTTCCGAGATAAGTTTCAGAAAAAAATCATATTTAACTATTTTAAAATCCATCTAAATACTTTTTACCATGCATACCCCATCAGACGCGGAAAGAGTAAAAGCGGAAGCATCATCATCATCCACCGGTCCTGCGTATTAAAAAGAGAAAAAAAAAAACGAAATAGAAAAAAGGTGCGGTCTGTATGTTTTTCCCAGGATCTTTCTATATAAACGACGCAGGTATAACCCGTTATACACCAGCTTCTAAAAAAGACGGAAGAAATAAGGGAGAATAATATTGTTAAAAATAAAGAGAAGCAAGATAGATGATTCCCTTTATACGTCTTTTGCTCATCTTTATTTAAATCAGTATATATATATACATCGAATGCTTATCATTTTCTTTAATTCCTTCCTATATACACGCATATCGTTAAAAAATATTTCTAACCCCTAGAACGAATTGCTTTAGTAAAACGAAAAACTTGAAATCTAACGTTTAGGGTATATATATATATATACCAACGTGCGGAATTAGAATTTTTGTTATAGTTCACACCGGTCCCTTTAAAAATTGTTGATTTTCACTAAAGGGGTCCATGTATATATTTCTCTATATCCCTTCCTACTTTTTACAAGCGTATATAGCATTTTTTTATATTTTAACCCTTTTGTATGTTATATAAGAGAGTAGGAAACGTTAGATCTGTATTATCTATATGCAAATAAGATGGCAAGCTGCGCGAAAAATGTACATAATAGGGAGAACGGAAGATTTTTTTCCTCTCTTCTTTTCAAAGGATGTACAGTTGTTATAGTTATTGAAAAATCACGGAATCCCCGGGTTATGCGCACGTAATTAGCATAAACGTATTTATCGTAGAAACGAACATTGATAATCGGCTGTACTTTTAAATAAACTATAATCTTGCGTTATAATAGTAAAAGAGAGAGGAGAGAATTAAAAAAAGAAAAAAAGAATCATTTCCCATCGTAAGATTCTCTAGACAGTACAAGTGACAAATGGATTTTGGAATGTGTATAGAATGAATTCGTTTGGTACTTGTATTCTTCGAGCTGTCGGTTGATTTATTTGATGGATGACATTCTTCGTTCATGTGTGGAAAATTTGCTAAACCGCGATTTTAATACTTACAACTTAGCAGGACGCGAATTTTCACTTATTTTTAATCAATCAGTTGTACATGCATATACGTATGTATCGTACAGTATTCGCGGTCTCCGAAGCGCAATACCAGAAACTCTCATGCTAATGTGCATATGCATCTGTTTAGTAAATTTTAATAGCTTTTTCGGTACCCCTTTTTTAAAAATGAAGAGTGGGGAAGAATATTTCTCTCTTTTTTCATTTTATATGATGCTTTAAAAAACGAATGACAGATGATAGTGTGTTTCTAATTCTGCATGTGGGAAATATAAAAGAGGAGACGATTGTCAAATGTCACGGTTTGTAAGGCAAGATATTACAATTTTTTTGACATAAGTAATCGATTGTGAACAATGAAGTGTCAAAGGGGTGTTATAAACTATATTTTTTAAGGGAAAAATATTTTGATGGTTTGGATAAAAATTAGCTTTACTTTTTTGTTGTGAAATTCTAGCCATAGTTTTGTGCTCTTATATATTGACATGATCTTTTGTTAAAAACTGCTACATTCAATAAACTCTCTAATTTTGTAATGTGAATCTTTATTTTGTAGAAAATAATAGGATGGTAAAGTGATTTTTAAAAATTAATTAATTAAATTTCATGTTAAATTATTAATGAATTATTTATTAAATTATTACATAATATTGAAACATTGTTAAAAATTGAAATTCCCCTAATAAAAGACTCAAATAAAGGACACGAAACGATCCAAAATTTGTTTTACTTCCTAAATGGCCAATTCTCGAAGTCTCTCGTGTTAGGTTGTTCCGAGTGAAAAAAAAATTGAAAATTAATAGATCTCATTCGTCCATCATCAACAATTCACTCGAAACCGCAATAAAGCTTAAGAAAGTCAAATATTATTTTTCGGCATTGTATCATCTATACTTGTTTCATATAAAAGCTATATAACGTCACGCGATGCTGTATTACATTTTTTCTCTTTTTCTCTTCTTATACAAACCTTTATTAAGTGATTATTCTCATTAGCTTGCACGCGATATTCTCTCTTATGTGTTTGTACGTATGTATATATATATATATATATATACACTTTAAAAACGATCGATTTATTCTGGCTAACGTCGCGGTTGTTAATTGAAACTCGCGTGCGCGACGTACTTTTCTTGTTTTGTTCTTTTTTTATTCTTACAAAGAAAAATATCGGTAAATATCATAGTATTGATTTTAAAGTATCCATATATATACATGTAGACTCAATTACTTTTCTCTATTTAGCTCCTTGAAATAATGAAACGTTAGATTACAAATGTTCGAAGGTATATAAAAAATTTGTAGTTGATTAGCACATTAATCGAAAAAGAGTTGAAGAATGAAAAATTTTTTTAGTAGATAAAAAGTTAAATATTCAAACTCGTTGAAATTTACAATAGATCGTTAGAAAGATTTTAGTGCTAATCGTATAGACATATAGATCCTCTCATACTCATCTTTGGAATTGCTGTTTTGTTTCTTTGAAAGCTCGCGCGCGCAGAGAGTCGAGGGCAATAAATCACTCTGCTTCAATTAAGTAATATCGGCGTTTCCAAGCTGCAACAGCAACAGCAGCAGCAGCAGCTACAGCAGCGACCATTAAATTGTTCCTCTCTTTCTACACACACACACATACACATATATGTATGAATGAGAGAAGAGAAACTTAAAAGGACGACTCCATAGCATATATACACACATGAATACTTTTGCATTTTTCTTATGCGTATAATATAATTGGCAGTGCCTGCAGAATTCCATTCTTATAATATCCGTTGCATAGACGCACGAAGATCCATAAATCAATTAATTTTAACCCCCGCTGCATTGAGAGCTTTGCGCTAATTTAAATTCTTTTAGAAGGAAGAATTGTCGTCGCGTTTATACATCGATGACGTTTTGTTGAAACTTTTAGGAGTATAAGGAATATAAAGAAAAACAATAGGGACAGAGAGAAATGACAGACTACAGCTTATATGATGACGCGTGCGGAATGACGAGAAAGTATTTTTGCCATTGGATTCCCGAGTGCGGCGCTTGCGGCTCTGGAAGAATTTCAAATGTTATGTATATAGTAAGGATAGGGGAGAAAGATTCAATGGATTAGGAGAAAGGGGTAAAAGGTAAAAAAACACGGAGAAAATTTTATAATCCCTTTGAAAGATTGTTCTCAAATATTTTTATATTTTTTTCTTTTTTTTTAACGAAAATAATTACTTGACTTATATTTATTATCAAGGAAAATTTATATGAAATATATCGTTTTTAATAAATTTATTTATTATTTATTTAATAGTATTTTAATTAACAAAAATTATTATTATTCAATTCAGAATTGAACAAAAAAATTATTTTATAATACCATATAATATTTAAATTTTATTTTGCAATTAAAAAAATGAATTTATGAACTATATATTAAAAATACAATTATTGGGTTTAATTAAAAAATAATTTGAATAATGGTTGCGCCATCTGTCATTAACCTAGATAATTATGATTTCTTGAATTAAAATTTTTTTTTAAATTGATTGCATTGAAAAGAAAAGATTTTTAAATAATGGATATTTTGTATTAAAATTTTCATTTTTTCACGAACAAAGTTTTTTTTATCTAATCAGACAATATTTAAGTATTTGGTCAAAAATTGATTCATGATAACTCTTAAATACAATTATACTGTGTGTAGGTAACATGTCAATATCAACGATTGATAACTTACCGATCGAGGGCTATTCAACTTATTTACCATTATATAATAATACCTGGTTCGATGTATCATGCATCGGTAAAGTAGATTTAAAAAATTGGTAAGGTAGTTAATACCAACAAATGTAAATCCACCTAAAGGCAATCTTAAATGGATAATCGAAAATCAAAATCCAAGCCAAATTAAACCAAAATTAAGAAAACTTCTACCTCTCGACCACTTGGTGGCGCCACTGACTTTCATATATTTCTATATCTATATATAGTATATATATATATAGATATACCACAAATGTTTAAGGTGTTACCCAAGTTTTCTTCATCCGTATATTAACTCAACATTGCTCTTATGCTTCTATATTCGTTGGTAACACTATGGTTTTCTGTTTTATCCTATTGCTATACGATAACACATTGATATATTATACTTGCGCAATGTCGAGCACAAGGCGCTTGTGTCCGTGACATAGTTTAACGTATATTATTTTTTTTTTCAAATAATTAAGTATATTGATTGTATAATTATAGCGATAACGTATTTTTAATATTTTCATATAATAAAGTAACTTTACTTTTGATTCTTGTAATTTTGTTATAATATTGCGAATTACACGAGCAATTAAAATATTATTATAATTAAAGTGAAGTAATAGTGAATAATAGTTTTTCATATTAATTAAGAGATTGTTTTTGCACAATTTTTTGTAATATCTATTTGTAAAATATTTGAGTAATAAAATAAGTATTTTATCTATGGTTTGTTAAGAGTTTCTTATAAATTTAAAATAATATTGTTTATTTTCATAAAAATTCTCCTTGAAATATTTTTATAAAATTAGATAATTATTCGATTATATTGCAATTAGCAAACTAATAATGAAAATTATAATTAAAATGCTTTTGTTTTTACAATCATTGAAAAAAATAAAAGTTTTTAAAAAATTTTGAACTAATATAAAAAAAAAAAAAAACTTAAAATTTGAATGAAGTTATTTAAAATTTGCTTGTAAATAATAATTTGTAATGAAGGGTAATGGTGAAAAATAACAAAATATTTTTTTTATTGCTGGTCACATTTATTCCAGTTGACGCTTATAAATAATCAAATACAATATTTATAAATTATGACATTTTTTGCGGACACAAGTATCAAATTTAATTTTAATTATTTATTTTTTTATCTTCCATATCAATATCGCTGTGTAGATATGGTTTTGCAAAATTCATAATACGTGATTCTGATTTTGACTATTTTTAATATACGAAAACATAAACGCAGTTACACGCATGCTCTTAAAATCTGGATCTTTTTCTTTTATGTACAATATCTTGAGCAAACTATAATGTAAAAAAAAGAAGAAAACAAACGAAGGAAGGAATTAAATATATATTTTTTTTTAATATTTAATAATTACTTCCATTTTGCATAACACCGAATAATTATAAAAACAGTCTTGTGTTGGGCTTAGTAGGGCTGATCTTACTTCACCATCAACATTGAAAATTGGAAACCCTTACATATAGATTAAATCTGAACATAATATATAGTTTTTTTTTTGAGACGCTGAGCTTCCAATTTTCTCCGTTGATTTTTTTGTTTATTTAAAAATTGTTCGAAATGCTTAAACTTTTTTTTCAGACATCATTATACATATAAAAAAAAAAACAAAATCTAGCATTAGCAGACATTAATTTGAGATTAAAAAAAATCTACTTGATCATCCCTTACCGTCGACACAGACACTCTCTCCTATCTTAAAACATACACAATTAATATAATAAATAGTTTTTTTATTAGAACTATGCTGATTTAATTTTTTTTTAATAATAATAATTAATTAGTGGCTTTTCGATTAGCGATTACGATTACGATTTTACATAGGAGCGTTTAGAAACTTTACTTCGCGCCAATATCACATATATAATATATAACACACGTCGCCTCAGATAATTTTTTTTATAATTCACATGCAACAAAGTGTCTTTAATTTTTTTTATTTCAACTTTAACAACTTCCACTTTCGTTTTCAAAACTTTTTCTCTTTACTTTTCAAACAAAGCGCGATTGAGTTTCGCAATTCAGAAGACCTTCTTACAACATGTACAGGAAATTCAATTTTTTTTATTTGCCGTTCAAAAGATTTAGGCAAAAATTCCTTTATTTTATTATTTTTTTATTTTGAAGGCACCTGAATTTTTGCCAATATTAATAAACTTTCAAAAGCCTCTTTTTATCACCCTTTTAATATCTCTCCCGCGTAGTTATTACCTTGTGCAGTTTTCTTTTTTTATTTTGCGAAAATAAATTGCGTGCACGACAGTACGCCTTTGAAAAAATACGTTGAATAATCGATATATTTTCATTATTTCGATGAGAAAAAGGTTAATTTAATATTAAAATATTATTTACATATACATATACATATGTGTTACACAAACTATTATTTTTTTTTTTCTAGAGCACTCGATACATCTGATCACGTTAAATTCATTTCTATCGATTTTTCATAACTTATTCTTTATTTTATTATTTTTTTTTTCTTTTTATCAAAAGTCTGTTGAAACAATAGTGGACGCGTGACTAGACCGATAGAAATGAACAAAGCATTGATAAAAGCTTGCGAGTAGCTTCAGAAAAAAAAAGAGAAAAAGAATCGAGATTTGTAAACACACATGTACATATAAGTGTATCGCAATACACACACACCTGTAGGCTTCGCGTAATACTTGAATTTTTATTATGTTCATTTATATAAAAGGCTTTCTTCCTTTTTCCGCATTCATTCAAACAAATACAATATTTGTGTTATTTTTTTTTCTTTTTTTTTTATACATACACTGTTTTTTTTTCGCATTCGTTAATTTTAGCTTATAATCTTATCGATTGAAGATGAGGAAGACGCAGATGCGTGAAAGATAGACATGACTTGATTTGTTTTTAGTAAAAGAAATGTGATGCGTTAGAATAATTATAAATTACGAATAGTACATCGAATATCGTGAAAGTGATGCTAAGAAAGATGACGTGATAGAAAATATAGACGATAGAAGAATTTATATTTGTTTTTTTAATTTTAAAATTTATACATCATAAGAGCCTGATTTTTAAAAAATGTAAGCTAACGATCGAAATCGTTGAGCAAACTTTTTCTTTTTAAAAACCCTTAAGGGGATTATATATTTAAACGTGGCGGTGATGAGAGCCGGTTGCGCGACGAAAATGTTTTCCAGTTCAATGTTTTGACCGGCTTAACGTTCGCAAATTACTTCTCTACAAGATAATGTTTTTTACAATCTACAAAAAGAACATTTCCTTCGTTTCTTCTGCTTACTTTTTTTTTTATAAACAAACTTCTCGCGCGCGCGACACGAATTATTACAATAATATTATAATTGAATAATGAGTTTGAATAATGTCGTCGCTTCTCTTATTAAACTTATGACAATAATTAAATGATAGTAAATAAGAAAAGTATCCTAAAGCTTCTTATATTTGCGTATAATTTACTTAAAACTTAATTGTTTTTTTTTTCATATGATCGTCTTATAGTCGCGAAGTAAAAATGGGTTATGCATCCTTTGTTTATTTTTTTTTCTGTATCATGCGTGTGACGTTGTTTACTGAAAGATCTATTACTATTAATAACGATGTCGATTTTTTTTTAATTATAATGTGGTATGTGTGTGATATATACAAATACAATCGCAATTATGCACTTCATCGTATAAGCAAAGTCGGGACGTGATGCAAAAGAGATGTGTGAATTTTTTTTTTTTCAAACGTGTGTGTAACATCGCAATAATATACAAAAATACATGAATGTTTATTATTTCCTTATACATATATAAACGCACATATATGTAAATAGGCTTACAAGTAAGTTCAGTGATTATTACGATGCATGTATTTAGCGTATAGTAGAGAGGCGATTGTGAGTGTGTATGTGTGTATAAAAGATGTTTATCCATATGCAGGTGTGTGTATGTGTTTTTACTTCAAATAGTATTTAGAAGTAAGGACGGCGCTTAAAGACGTATAAGCTCGATTTAAAAAACGCTACTCTTGCCCAGTCCGACTTTGCGTCGTATAATATAATAATATAATAACATAATATAATAATATAATTTATACAAAAAAGTCTCGGGATGTGGCGAGGCGTTTGGAATCCTTATCACAGTAGTAATTCGTCGAAAAAAAATTCTCACTCTTCGTTTTATCATATCAATGGGTTCGAGAGGAAACACCGAATTCCATACAACCAACGCTCAAACATCCCATCTCGTTTAATCAGTTTTTTTTTTGTTTTAGGAAGGTGCATGTAGTATCATTATCATCAATCCTTCTGGAGTGTTTTTCACCAAAACGAAGCAGCGACTTCGTATGTAGAATCTCCGTCCGTTGTTCTCTCGTTATTTAAAAAGAAGGCCACAACTGCTTAAAGGCGAGCAATTAACTTCTTCTCTGGATCTCTTTGGATAGTCTTGTGCAAAACAAGAGGTTGTTTTAAGTTTTTAAATAGATGTATATGTATACAAGAGATAAATCTTGGGCCAACCCATTTACGTCAGTCACGACTCGGGTACCCGCTCCCGTTCAATCATCATCGGCAATAGTCAGTCGCTGAGAGTCGACGACGACGCTTTGGTTCTTCATGGGGTAGAAGTCACACCATTTGTAGTGCTATTGACTACCTGTGATGAAGGTGTTACCAAAGCTTCACTACTGGTTTTGCTCAGACGAAGAATATTTTGAAGTGAAGCAACTTCTGAAGCAAGGCGGTCCAATCTAGATTTGACTTCGATGTTATTTTCTGGGATGTTAGTGACGCTTGGTGCCGTCCATTCAGCACCTAAAGAAATGCCAGAGTCCCTTTCATCGCTGGAGCCTTCATTGTCCCATGGTGGTGAAGCTCTTGGACCTGGTTCTTGTTTAATACCCTGTAGAGCAAGTAAAGCGCTTGCTGCATCCTTGTCGCCTATTCTGGACTTATGCCTTAGCTTGTGTGGTAGGCTGTTACCGGCACTAACGCCATTTGGAATCAGCGTAGGTGATGAAGTCATTTGCACACTTTCGTCTCCACTTCCTGATGATAATTCAAATGGTGATTGGGCTCTGCGTCCTCTAGATAAATTCAAAGCACTTGAAGTATCAAAAGTATGCATGGGTGGGTGTGGGAACGGATATTGGAAACTTTCAGCTTCTGGATAAGCTGTCGTTTCTGGTACGTAAAGTTGAGCTGGTGATCTAGGTGAACGTGCACCACTAACAGGTTGATGTATAACTGATGTGTGAACTGGACTTGGTGTCCTAGCATATAAAAGAGCAGCAGAAGATTGTAATTTAGCGCGTTTGACGAGGGTTGGTTCAGATGGTAATGCAGCTAAAACATGTTCAGCGCTGATAACAGATTCTCCACAGATGCCGAATTTCTCACGAATGGCATCAAGTTGAGCTTTCAAAACATGATTTTCTTTGCTAAGTTCCATAACTCTTTGTTCCAGTACCATGTCATTGAAACGTCTCTTTTCACGAGAACGTTTGGCTGCTTCGTTATTTCTTCTACGTCTATCCCAGTAACTGTCATCTTTCTTGTTATCAGGAATAAATTCGCGCTGCTTGCGTTGAGAGAACAGTTCCTTCCTAAGATCATAATTATTATTGTTGTTGTAGTTATCTGGATGATGATCAGGATGTCCATGTTGTTGCTGTTCGTGCTGTTCGTGCTGTTGTTGATGCTGCATATGTTGTGGCTGTGGGTGATGTATCTGTTGTTGTTGTTGCTGTTGTTGAGATGAATGTTGTTGAATGGTTAAAGGACCACCATTGTGGTGTCCTGAATGAGTCATAGGAGGCAATGGACCATGAGCATCATGGGCTCCGTTATGGTTTCCACTGCCACCATTAGCATGGCCTGCGTGAGCCATTGTGTGAGAAGCCGGCATTGTGCTATTTAAACACGCGGTCTCACCATTGATAGGTGAACCACTTTGCCGGGCGATGAACTCTGCCACCATAATTTGTTTTCTTAGAACATCTGAAATCAGAAAAAAATTTCATAAATTAACATGTGTGGAATGATTTAAGTATTTATTTTTGATTTATTACTTTTAAACAAATGGTAGGAATGCACTTTAATTGGTCGCTAATTATAATTCACTTGGGTTTGTTTAGTAAATTACAGCTATCTATCATTGCGAGTTGTTACTTTATTATTCTAGTTATTATTTTGTGAGAAATTAGGAGGGACGACGCAAGAGAGAAGCGAGCCTATTTCAACTTAGACAAATAGATACGCTCGGACGTCAGCGGCTATTTATAAAATACGGAGCTACTGTCACGGAAGTTAAAGAAAGATTTAACGTCTAAGCATTTTACAAATTGTCTCTCAAATTTCATCATTATAATCACACCGAACGAGGAAAGTCTTATATTAATCTACACTACGTGTAATCTCATAATGATATTTTTCTGAGCATTCAGAGAAAAACAACAATCGGCAAATTCTGATAGAAAAACTCGAATAGCACGTTTCGCATCGTCATTTTATCGTAATAACAACGTTAAGTTATAGCACATGGAGGAAGTGATTATACACCCTGCGAGAGCTAACCGCGCGCACGTGGCACTTGAATAACGATGCCAAGAAGAAAATTATACCGCGTTTTTACGCGACGCGTGCGTTGCCCCCTTTTTTCCTCATATCTATATGCAATAATTGATAATACCAGCATGTGATGATGCAAACTATGTAGACTAGTTTGAATGGATTATTTTTTTTTTCTTTCCAGCTTTTGATTAATTTATTATGAATAAAATATTGAGATTCTGCGTTGCATAACGAGAGCTGTTTTTCGTAACGCCTCGAGTTTTAATGTCAATAAGATGTAATCTATTTACAGCGCGGCACAACAATGTTATTTACCAGTTGTCTAAGCACGCGACATTTAGAAATGCGAGATAAAAGCATCAATGCCGAATTGGGAAACGTTTATATGAGCGTACATTTGATAGGCTCGCTTTTGGTTCACTCAAGTTCAATTGAGCAACCACGCAGCTGTCTATTTTATGGGTATTTAAGAAACATGGAATTTTCCTATATAAATTGTAGTTCTGAAAAAATGTACGTAAACATAGTTAAATCAGATATAATCTTTAATATTATCTTCGTTAGAATCTCAAAGATCTTTGAGAAGTTTATAATTATACATATATTTTTTCTTCTTTTGGCGCCTTGTAATTTCAATGTGATTTTTATTGGAAAAATTAACACACAATGTTTGAACGTCAATTGATTACGAAATCGGACGGCTACCAGTACGATCTAAAAAAAGCAACTAAGATTGACTTGCGTATAGCGAATAAGCTTCGAGTTTTTCATCAGATACAAAACCGTACGAGGTAAACATCGTTCCATTGTTACGTCGGCGTTAATGTTTGTTCTTATCCGAGGTCGATTTTAAAAAATTTAAACGATAGCTTGCAACCGATTTACATGTACTCGTAGAGCTCGTAATAATGAATTAAAGAAATAGTTTGATTATACAGTCAACGTAGACATTACATCATTGCATAAATATGACTATTATTATTAAATAGATGAAGTAACTCATTAAAATTCTAATGACATAATAGTTGTACCCTTTTTTAAAAGGTATTTAAAAATCACATGAAAACTAATTGTGTTATTACATTACGCGATCACATAATAATGTAGGCAGAATTTTCAATTCAATTGGCCTTTGAATTGATTCTTTTTTATTCTTTCTTTCTTTCTGCTCGTAACAATACTCCCTACTCCTTCATAATTTCCGCGCCTACACACGCGGCGTATTACATATGCGCGCATGTGCTTGCTTAGCCACGTGCTTTATGCGCTTGACAGTGAAGCCTCCCTGTGGCGGTTGTTATATACCAAGCAACACACACAACACATATACATCATGCTGAGCACGTAGTTCACGTGCAACACGAGCTGGCCTCCTAAAAAAACAAGAAAGATATCGAGCTTGGAAGCACGTTTTTTTTTTTTTTACTTTTTTGATGGTTTAAAAAATTTTTGTTTTTAGGTCAACGTGAATTGATCAATAATTTTTTATATGGTCGTTTTTTGTGATTTCGAGGAAATGTAACAATTGAATATTGTTCGGACGAATGGGTTTGACTTAAGTTTAAAAAATAACTTCCTTAATCTCATTTTTTACATATTTTCAAACTATTTATATGAAAAATAAACCGATATATTTAGCAAATTACCGGAATTGATTTCTTAAAAATTTAAACGAAGTTTAAAAACAACGTGTCACTGATATTTTTCTTATTATTACTGAATACCTCAAATAATTAAAAGTTCTTAGAAACCGTAATGTTTTTATTAAATGCGGAACACGAGGAAAACGTGATCTAATTATAATTGATATTAAACTGAATCTTGCACTTCTTTTTGTATTTACGCATGAAAATTTCTCAACCAATTCATTAAATAAGAATAACAATTCGTTTTATTAATAAATCACATTTATGATGAAAAAAAGAAAACGTATATGGACACGTAACCTCATTATAAAACTAAAAATAACACGATAATTGTCGTGACTCATTAGAATTCCTCACGAGTAAACATTTGCGTTTTCCTTTACAACTTTGTGAAAATTCGTTATAATTAATGTTTAAAAACAAATTCTTCAATAAAAAAAATAAAGCAAACAAAAGTTCTTAATCGAATTCCTTTCGTACCCATATATAAATTCATGAAAATTTATTAAAAATTACGTTGATCCTAATCACTTTCAGCGAAGCGTTTCGATTTTTCGCTCGTTCATCAGCCTTCCGGGGAGCTTATATACGTGAGTCATATTTAGAAACTTCCAACACGCGAGCATGACGAGTGTCGCCTAAAATTATGTGCTTCTTGTTAATGTTCCTCTCTTCTGTAAAGTAACTTTGCTCAAAAGTTACCAAGACTTTGTTAATTTGTATTTAAGATATAATAAAACACATCATATTTAACGTTGAATAATCATCGGTTTAACGATTGATTCATCGATACCTGTACACATATACGTAGTTGCGTCATACTTACCGAGCACGCGATATTATAAAATTAGTCATACAGCTCATTCAACTGAGAATTATTTTTCTCAAAATATCAGATTACGTGATTTTTTGTTCTTTTACTGTGATTTTTTCATGTCGTTTGTGACGTTTAAGAAATCATTTCGTTAAGTTAATTAATAAAATGTCAACACGTATTTTTCAAACTAACTAATTGTCAAATATTTAAATATTTTTCGTTTATTTAATATTTTAATTTTTGTTGTGAAAAAATCAACAATTTCTTTAATATAAAAATTTGATTATAAATAGAAAATCAATTAATCTCGCGTTATTCAAAATAAAAGTTACGTTCTCAACGTTGAATAACCTATGACTGCATAGCATTATCATACTCGATAAGCCGTATGAGAATTGCGTTGCTGCTTGGGCAAAAAAAAAGGGAAAAAAAATAGATGCATTTTGTAATCTACTTGTTTATTTATCGCTCTCGCGGTTTTACAGCATTCACGTGTTAGAAAAGCGTGAGCGCATACTTGATCAACGATCAATCGCCTTAGTACGTTATATCCTCGCCTTAAAACCGGCGATTTTCCTCCTTTTTTTCTTCTTTCTTCTTTTTTTCAAAAGAATAAAGAAAGAGAGAAAAAAAAATTATCCATATATACATAGACACATTTATGTTATAGTGCATCAAATGATGACGCATAAGGAAGCGGCACTTGTCTCGTTGACTGGCCGCGTGACACAAGGCGCGTGTACACATAATAATGTACTGCACCGAGCATACTCGTGCGATGTATATTGCGGGTCTCGAGTTCTCCCGTCACGTTTTTCACGCTCTGTACTATATATATAAATAAAAACGTGTGTACGGTTTTGTATTAAACTCTGCATATCCCTCTCTTTTTTTTATTGAACACGTTTAATTGAGAACGGGCGTTTATGTTGATCGTACGATTGATTTTCAGTTCAATAATATTTACGATTTTCAGAGAAACGTTATTTTTTTTAGTATTAGTTTAGTATTGAATAAATATTGCTCTATTTTTAAAGCGTTACGTTGAGAAATCCATAGAAACACACGTTATTTACAAAAAATAAAATTACGTTTAAACTTTTGCCGGGTCCAATAATAAATCAATAAACACCGTTCGTTACGTACGATACATATATATTTTTTTAAAGTTCACGTTCACGTTATACTGATTGATGTGCCAAAGTCACGCTAGCTCATACGGAAGAGGGAAAAGAAGGAAAATAATAAAGCCTGGTGCACGTGCTGCGATAAAAAAAGTTTTTATGCTCGTTTTGAAAAATAATAAAAAAAATACGCGTAATACATGCATGCCGTAAGGGAGAAGAAGAAGAAGAAGAAGAAGAAGAACGGAGGTGTCATCGTTTTCATAACGCTCACGTTCACTTAGAGCCAACACGTGCATATACCTTTTTCGCTCTTTTATACGTTGCGCAATAGCCCGAGCGAGAGCACGTGGACACGGAAAAATAATTTTCTTGTATATCAGCTATAAATGCAATGTATTCAATAGAACCCGTAATGTTTAAAATAAGTACAAAAAGGACGTCAATAAAGTAATTAAAAATTTTGTCGCATCAATATCAGTATATATATATGTATAATTGTAAATGTAAAAGGCTCGCAAGAAGAGCTTTTTCTTGGAACCCTTGAGAGCTAAGCAAGTGACGATTAAATTGAAAAGCAATTTGCAATGAATGAAAAGTGTTGTGCAATAAATTCGGTTACAAAGGTAAAGTATATATCGTAATTGACGGAGACCGAAACAAAGATAAGACGTCGAATTATAATAATATTGACCCTCGCCTAGTTCTTTTTTTTTTCCTTTTGCAATTGCGAAACAAAGTTGCGACCAATTGATCGTATATGCATGTGTAAATGTAATGAAACGATTTCGTAATGTGTATTTAATGAAGGAAAAAACGTGATTATTGAAAGCAGTATAAAATATTGATTCGATATTATGCTGAAGTTTTAATTTCATAATTAAAGCTGATATTATTTTCTTCGATCTCTCACTGTTTACGTAAATAGAAAATCAATTTGATTAATCGAAATTATATTGATCATATTGAAAGAACAATAGAAAGAGAGGGAGAGGCGCAGTACACGTTTCAAGTGCGAGCTTACACGCACCAATTTAATAGCGATAAGATAAAGCTAGAATTTATTATTATAAAAGCGTTGATATAAAAGTATTTCGATATGTAAAAGCACAATTACGCGTGCGAGTGCCCAGTGATTTGCCGCTTACTATATACTTCGATTTTTCCAGACTCGATGACAGCTACTGATAACAGCTTAATATTGCATGTATACACAATCATAAATGGGGGGCGTGTACACACATATACGTACATATACATAAATGTGATGAATTGCCGATTATTATTCAATTCCGCAGCAGTCATGCCGGACAACGACCTCGACACATACTCTTTCTCTCTCTGTTTAACGAGAGACTCAGGGGTTATCGTGGCTTCTCTATGCTGTAACGCAAAAATAGAGGATGCGGAGTTTAAAATAAAAAAAACTTTAGATACTATTTTACTACTAGGTTACGATATTTTCTCTCGTATTGTTACAAAAACATAAACAGATAAGGGTACTTCCCATTCGATAAAAAGTTTATTTGAAATCTAAAAAGAGACGATAGTGCTTAATTTCCAATGATAGTGTTATTCAATTTATAATTATAAAAAAACTATCTCAACAAGTGTTTATTAATATTTTTAAAATTATCTAACGTCGCGTAATTTTGAACAAATTTTTTTCAAAGATATTATCTCCTGTACGTTTCATTAAATTTTTTGACGAACGGAATATTTTTAATCCGTTTGGACCCCCTTGAACTTAAAAAAAAGCGTTCAACAAGTCACCGATAACAAATCTCTCTCATATGACTCAAAAAGGAAAAAAAAATAATATAAGTAAAATAAAAGAATCGAGAACACGAGTTTCATAACACGGGAAATGAAATTGTTGTCCGATTTGGGTTTCCCCTTCCTATATATATATCGAGTCCACAGTTCGTTCATGTCTCTCTCTCTCTCTCCCACTACAAGAAACTTAACTATATACTCGATAACGGTATAACAGTTAGCTTTTTAAAGAACAAGTGTGTTACGCGACCGCGATTGCCTGCACACGTGTCTCACATACGCGCGCATCGTCTTTTTTTTTGTATACACATATACATGTGTACGCACACACGTATACTTTTTAATTTACGGTGTTTGTTTATTTAGGATTTCATCGTGATACACATTCGCATTTTTATTATCGGAAGGTGTGTACGACAATGAGATTAGATTGATATTTAAAATAAAATTTCTATATCGGAGCCGCGTACGTAAGCGTTGTTTATTTAGAAAAATTGTTTTGATCATCGGATGTGTAATACAAAAAGGGGGAATTTTTTTTTCATGCGTAAATAACATGAGTTATGTAAATTGATTCATAAGTTATTACGTGTTTACATGTATACTCTATTAACAAAACGAATAACATATCAATACTGAATTAATTTTACGACTGTAGTACATATAATATCTTCTTATTCCATTAGACGTATTTTTTACCATTCAAATTTTCAAATGTTTGCTTAGTTAATTGTTGTAGATTTTTTTATTATAAAACAAAATAATAAAACATGTTTCATAGAACAAAATCACTAATTTCAACGTAAATAAGATTAAGGTATTACAGTGTTTAAGAAGATTTCGAAATAAAATAAAACTGTTATGTAAATTGTTATGTATTTTTTTCATTGATTGCACACTTCACGTGCCTGATATAAATTGTTCCAATTACTTTATCGATTTCGGAACAAAACCCTGATAATGTAATCAAACGGATACATCGAATTGAGCATGAAATTAAAAAAAAAAGTTTTTACTAACATAAAAATCTTGAGTTTAATATATGTTCTTTTACTCGAGGCATTGAAATATTAATATTGGAAAATAAATAAACAAGTTCTCGTTTCACGTTACAAAATAAAAATGTGAAAGAAAAAAATAAATGAATGAGAAAAACGATTGGGTACGACAAGTTAAAAAAAGGTTTAATTAACCGTTGGACGAGAAAAGAATTTGGTTGTGCGAGTTTGCTTTTTCAGGATAATGGGCCGGCTAACGGAACGCAACGTGAAATAAAACAAAGAATATAAAAGAAAAAACGAAGCGCCGTGTCCGAGTTTTCATAACATTACGTAAGGTTGCGTCAACCGTACGGAAAGAACGTTAGAAGGTTCATCGTCACTAATAAAAATGAATAATACGTTTTTTTTTAAAATAATATTTCGAATAATGATATCATCATTGAAATTCCTGATCATTAATCCGAAGTTTTCTTTTCGCATTTCCTGCATACGTCAAAAATTATTGTTTTTTGGAATTTTACTGGTTAAATTCTATTTTTACCATTTTTGAATTGTCATTCTATAATATTGCCGTCATATGATTAATCCCGCGTAATATTACGAGCAAACATTTGAAATCTAAAGCTCTTGCTTTTTTGAAAACACGATTACAACATGCGTTAAATCATTTCGTTATTCTTAATAATTGTCCTATTAGGCATTATAAACCGAATAAATGAAAATGTTGAGTCATATTATGTCACTCATTGACGACATTAAATCTACAAGCAAAATATGGCTGAAAACAATGTTTCTAAATGGAATAATATTGATAAATTAAGTTTTAAATCTTACATAATTGCACAAATCTTGAGAAATCAAACGTTTAATTTTCTAAATGAACTTCAAAACATTGAAAAAGTCATTGTAAATAAAATTCTTTTACAATGCCTCGAGCTAAAGCAAATATTTAATTTTTCATTTGATATAAAAAAAAAGCAAAATATTATTTAAAAAACATACTTTTCAACCTTCAAAAGAAGAAGGAGAAGAAGAAGAAAAAAAAGCCTCAATGACCGATAAAAGTTAAGGATGCCACTACATAATATATATTTGCAGTCGAGCAATGTACAAAAGTGTCACGACTGATACACATATAAATGTACGTAGCCACACGTACACACACACGTACATATACGTATTTATTTATCCGTAATAGTATAGTGCGGCAGTGGCCGAGTTACGCGATTTCGCGGCCGCTCGCGTGTGCCCTCGTATTGCGCTTATACAGAACAAAAACACATTGCTTTCGTGTGCACGTATATGTACGTGTGTGTACCAATATAATAAAGGTTATAGCTTTATAGATTTTTTTTCTTTATAGCTTACGTGTATAACGATGCTGAGGAATTGTATTGATCAGTAATACGTGTAACCAAGAAAAATTCATGTAATATACGGGTGAATGGGAATGTCAGATTTTGATAAATTAAATTTATAATCTTGGTGCTTTTTTCCTTTTATATTTGTATAATTCGTCATGGGTATTGCAAAAAAAATTTTTTTTTGCATTTTTAAATTTTATCACGGTGCAATAAAATTTATATAAGATTCAATATTTATCTTGCTAATTGACATTTTACAACGTTTACAATGTAAAGCACATTAAACAATCACTGACCTGAGATAAACTTGAAAATCTAAAATATGTTGACATATTTTATTTAAATAAAAATTAAATTTCAAATAGAAATACAAGCGATGAAGGTCAATGGATGTACTTTTTTTTTAAGCATATAGATACATGAATATATTTAAAAGTCTATATATACACGTATAAACGTAAGCATACATGTCTTATACGGTTAAATCTTCCTCTCACTTCAGATAAACACCGTTAGTCCGCGATCTCTCTTCTAATGAAAAAAAAAAAGAAGAAAGAAAAAAAAAAAGAAACGGTAAAATTACAAACGTTAGATTTATAGTCATCTTAAAAGATAGCTGTAAAATCAAATATGCGTCCTTGAAAAGAAACGAAATGTAATGTTACGTAAAAAAAAAGAGGTACGCTTTTTGCATGTCTACTTAATTTTCTATATATACCTGTAATGCCATTTGAAATATAATAAAGAAAAAAAAAAGTTTGTAAGACATTGTCTATAGGTGGTTTCATTCAAGCTTTTTTTTTTCTCACTTGACTAGCATTGGCCCGGATTTCAAGAGGGTATCCTCATTCGAGGCTTTGTCATTGTTAAGTGCCAATATCGGCCACCTGCTGTGATTGAAATATAATTTTGTAATAGCCACTACTACGTTACTCTCGTTAATCTTTTCGTAATTAAATAGACTTGAAAATTGATTTTAATGTTAGAAAATTCGATCCATACAAAATCTTATCATTTATATAGAATTTCATGAAAGTTAATTTATGATCTAATTAAAATTGACTTAAGATATTGATTTATCACTACCTTAACAATTTACCTTGTAAACTAAACAAAAATATAAAGACAATAGAGAATCACCCTGAAATAACTAGAATCTAACGTGTAATTTGGCATTGTACATAACTATAATGTTCCACAATGCGTTTTATGCAGTTTACTCACGCGAAATGGATGGCGCCAAGTGCAACCCCTTTAAAAAAAGAAGAAAAAAACTGGGCCACGCTAACATACAACGCTTTGTCTTTTTTTCTCTGTTTTTCTCGTTTCTTCATTTATATAGTAACATGTACGTAAAGCTTATATCATCGCGTCATCCGTTTTATAATACACACAGTGTGAAAGAGCAAGAGAGAGAGAGAGAGAAAGGGAATGAAAGAAAAAGAGAGAAGAGGAGAACAGAATTTTCTACACGCAAATTAGGCCGTGGCCCACTTTTCTCGAACGCGCTCTCTCGCGTATATATATACGCTATATATACAAATCGGTCGCTTACTTGCTTACGGGGGAAAAGAGAGAGAGAGAGAAGAGAAAGAAAGAACGTGTAGCAGTAGTACCGTTCCAAGGATCACAAATCGATCCACCACGTGCTCTCGGACTCTTGTTATAAGTCAGATAAAGAAAGATAGAAAATTTTTCTTCGCTCAAATTTATAGAGTAGGAGAAAGACCGTTAATTTTATGATTTAAGAATTTTTATTTTATTTTTGACTTACTCCGACTAGGAAGTTTAACTCTTGGAATGTTGAATGAATAAAGAACAGGTGTAAGTGTGATTCAGAGATTGTAGTTTTTTTTTCAAAAGTGCTAATTAATTATTAAGTTGCGTCAATATTGATTGTTTATTTTTTTTTTAACTTTTTCGATGATTTTGATTGATTACATAGTTTACTTTAAGTATAGTAAATTTTGTAATATAAAATTTTTTTAGCACAAGAGTGATAAAATTAAAATATGTATCTAATATACCGTTACTGTTTAAATATTTAGCAATTCCTTAGCTCTGAATCACAACTTTAAACAGATTTTAGCTATGAAAATTAATGAATTTCTTATTAACTAATGCTGACTCAATACGACACTTATTACATATCTTTTTAAGGAATATTTAATCTCAAGTAGTAACAGACGATTTTTTAGCAACAATTTTTTTTCAAGTAGTAATAGTCAACATTAATCAAACCTTAACCCAATAATAATAATTTGTCATCATATAAATTCAAAACATTTGTAACAACATCTATTGTCCTTAAATCACTCGGCACAATGACGAATTGAGTCATCGATTATCGTTCAATCCTAACGATTAATTATCTTTCTTCTCTCTAACCAATAAATATAACAGTCTGACTCGTATACACACATTCTGTATACATTTTGCGAGTTTTATACAATGGGACAAGGTTACGTTTTAAATAGAGGAAGTATTCGCAAACTCATTTTGTTTTATTTTTTTCACTCTTTTTTTCTCGTTTTTTGATCTTGAAGAAACGCAAAACAATAGTCTTTTAAGTTTAAACTTTACGGATTTTGCAGATTTGGAGCAATGTCAGTTCCGCTCTCTTTAAAAGTATACAATATAAACCAAAAAAATATATGTGCATATGCATACTTTAATCTCCGTTGTTTAGCAAGATGTTTTGTGATTGAATAAATGTGAATCATTGTTTTATCAATACGTTTGGTAACGACGATGAGATATTTGATAAAGATTTTTTATTTTTATACATTTTCTTTATTTCTTTGTTTGATGAGCAATATTTTTCAACCTGATATAATAATTTATTTTATGAATTTTTAACGTATCAGTAATTAATTAACAGATATTTCATACTTGAATCATTTCAAACAAAAAGATTGCGAAAAATAATCTAAATTTAGAAGGTAATCATTCCATTAAAATGCAATAAGAAAAAATAATAAATAAATTACAGGCTTAAGGAGATGAAAAATAAAGAATAACGAAAGAAAGCATATAGTTTGCGTGACGATTGTCGCGTCGGATTTCGTCGGAGGCCAACGTAGTTAATAAAGTTGAAGCTCTCCTCTCCGATCGTTTTGCGCTTACGACCTCGCAACACAATGATGACGCAACACTTTAAACTCACGATACACAGAAAATTTTGCTTAAACTACTGTACGTATGTATGTAAGTTACATATGTCGCAAGCAATGGCTAAGACCTTCTAAGAGTCCTCGTTTTATCGAATTCTATAGTTTTTTTTTCTTTTGGTTTTACGCTTCATTATATTCAGATCTTATTAATTTTTTTTTTATTTCAAATTTTTTCATTCTAGGAATGATGAAACATTTTTTGGGGAAAATTTAACTTATGATTTTGGCTATTAGGATTGAGAAATATTTTTTCCACGTCATGTCAAGTGAAAAAAAAATACAACGATTCATCAGCCACTTGATGCTTGCGTCACATTAAAATAGTCAGAAGTTATATTTTCCTCGTGATACTCATGCCGCGTGCGCGTATCGATCGATGCCGGCTAACAGCACGCGGAATCTTATATGCGCTTTTAATATGACCACACACATTTCTTCCTCTTTTTTTTACAGAGCGATTAATATTACTTGGCGATTGCACAATGTGACTGTCGCGGGTAAAAAAATTTTTTATGATTTATTGGAATTTATGAATACGATGTAGTTTTTGAAAAGAGCGATTTTGATTTTTCTCTTTTTTTTTTAACTAAAGATTTTTAAGGAAAATTTGATTATTTTAGGTTTATTTATTTAAGGAAAATTTTAAAATAAAAATATGGGGCGTTTGTTTTGACCGCGTGCGTCAACAAACTCAACTTTGCGTCAGATAAATACATTAATATCTTATTTATTATAATTATAATTTATTAATAATTTGAATGAGTAATGTTATTCTTTTCAATTCATTTGTACTTCCCATTGAAATATCTGACTTTGAGATACTCTAAAGTTAATGTTATCTTGCTAAAATTGATAAAAGTTTTATCTTAATTTTTTCTGAATAAAAATAAATGAATCGATAAATTTCTATATTATATGATGTTAATCTGTTTCTGACTAATTTCCCTATATTTTTTCCTTTCCAAAGTGCATTCCTGATTGCATAAAAAAATTTTTATGATTGAAAAAAATCATTTATTTCACTAAAACTCACCAATTGTGAAAGGTTCCCTTATAAAGGAAGCCGGTGTAATCTTGCGATCCACTTTTGATGATCACTCTATCATACGCTCTTCGTTCCGAAGCTGCCTTCTTAACAGCTTCTCAAAAAAATTTTCAAAATCTTAAAGTTTTGTTTTGTTTTTTTTTTTAAAAGACGAGTTAAATAATCCTCGTCGATTGCACCAGCACAATCAATAAAACTCAAATAACTCAAAAAAAAATTTAAATTTCACAGTTTTCCTTCTTTAGTAAATATCCTCGAAGGAGATTAATTAAATTCACCACTGTCCTTAGGGACAATATATAATCTTGAACTTCAGTACGTCAAAGAAAAAAAAATTCAATATCACTTGACTGTAAGTAAAGATTATAGTAAAAATTCAATAATTCACTTAAACACTGAAATTGTACTATATTAACATAGTACAAACTTTCCAATAAGGTAATGAACTTGAAAGTTACTTTTTTCAAAGATCTTCCAAGATTGTAAGATCTTTCAAAGTTGTAGGTTGTTGTTTGAGAAATTGTAATATTTGTTTTAAACGTGCGCTCGGTAAGACGGCACGATGCCAACTAAACTGAAAACTTTGCGAGTTGACTCTTCTGATCGGTTGTTAGTAGCTGACTGTTACTACTGTATGGTGCGTGGCTGGCGGCCCCAATGTCGCTCTCCTTTTTTACCCCTACTACCATAGCTTTTTATATATATGTATATACACTATATAACCATTTATACTTGCTTATACACTGTCTGCTTTTCATCTCTCTCTCTCTCTCTCTCTCTCGCGCGCGCCTCTACATCTCTACTCTCTTATCCCCTCTGCTGTATTTTACTTACATTTAAATAAAATACATGTATATGTATCCCAAAGAGAATAAGAGAGAAAGAGAGAGAAAGATATACATTTACGTCCGTTATGTTCAAAGTGGGTATAATGTTGTAGGTGGGGAGGAGATTCGAGCGAGTGAGAGTTTTTTTTAAGGGGAGGGGGGAGGAGGAGAAAAAACGTTTATACATTATATTAGAGAAAGAGAAGAGAGATGAGTCGTTCCCCTCTACTTATGCTCCGAGTTACTTGTGTATTTAGTATTGTTTTTTTTTTTTTTTTTGTATTTCTCGCTTTAACATTCCTGTTTTTTGTTTATATACTAATTTTCAAAGGATGATTATTGGCTGATTAAATTGATTTAATGGTTTATTGACAAGACGGGCAGTGTGTATAGAGTGTTGTAAAATATTAGCGCGCCGATTGTATTTGATGCAACATTGATTTAGGAAATAGTTCTCCTGGAAGGCGTAGAGGTTGGCCGTAGACGATCTCTGCTGCCGTGGTTTCCAAGTCTTCGCGCCACGCCGCGCGGATACCGAGGAGAACTGTTGGTAGCACTTGCGTCCACTTTGCGTTCTCGTGGCATCGTATAGCTGCTTTCAGTTGTCGATGTAGACGTTCGACCAGTCCATTAGCTTGAGGATGGTATGATGTTGTTCGTAGGTGAGTCGTGCCTGTCAATCGATTGAGCGACTTGAATAGGTGTGACTCAAACTGGCGTCCTTGATCGGTTGTCACTCGAAGA
Organism: Anastatus disparis; assembly: GCA_017163975.1. Classification (NCBI taxonomy): domain Eukaryota; kingdom Metazoa; phylum Arthropoda; class Insecta; order Hymenoptera; family Eupelmidae; genus Anastatus; species Anastatus disparis. Next base: position 1,165,755 of record JAFFSR010000003.1, read on the forward strand.
GGCGTGCCAAAGCGGCATATCCAACCGTTGTAGAATGCGCGAGCGACCGTCTCTGCTTCCTGATCGGGCATCGGAAAGACTTCAGGCCAACGAGAGAATCTGTCTACACATGTTAAACAGTACCTGTTACCTTCTGAGTATGGCATAATTATTATGTCTATATGCACATGCTCGAAGCGCGATGAGGCTGGTGAAAAGCTCCCTAAAGGTGAATGCGTGTGCCTTGTAACCTTGGAACGCTGACATTGAGTGCAAGCTCGTGCCCAAGTATGAACGTCTGCACGAATGGAAGGCCAGATGAATCGCTTGACAGTAGCCTTGACAGTTGCCCTAATGCCAGGATGTGAAAGGTAGTGCACTGACTCGAAAGCTGCTCGTCTGAAAGTTGCTGGAAGATAAGGACGAGGAATTTCCGTAGATGTATCGCAATAGACACGAACGCCTGCACCTGGAATTTCCACTTCCTTAAGCTGGAGCGATGTTTCGGCAGTAAGTAGCCGTTGCAGCTCGTCGTCGTCCTGTTGCGCTTGGGCGATTGCTGCGTAGTCGAGAGTCGTTGATACTTCCTCGACGCGAGATAGAGCATCGGCGACGATGTTGTCCTTCCCAGCGATGTGTCGGATGTCTGTAGAAAACTGGCCGATGAAGTCCAAGTGCCTAGCTTGACGTGGCGAAGCTTTTTCGAGTTTTTGTTGAAAAGCGAAGGTGAGCGGCTTGTGATCTGTATAGATAACAAAGCTGCGTCCTTCGACCATGTGTCGGAACTGCTTGACTGCTAAGTAGACGGCGAGCAGTTCTCTATCGAAAGCACTGTACGAAACTTGCGCGGGGCTGAATTTCTTTGAGAAGAAGGCTAGCGGCTCCCATGTACCGTTTACTCGTTGTTGAAGAGCAGCGCCAGCACTATAATCTGAGGCGTCAGTGAATAACGCAAGAGGGGCTCCCGTTTTTGGATAAGCGAGCAAGGTAGCCTGTGCGATGTCCTCTTTGGCTTTTGAGAAAGCTGCATCTGCCTCGGGCGTCCAGTTGAGTTCCGTTTTGCCCTTGATGTTTCCGATGAGCAGATCGTTTAGCGGTGCTTGTGTCTTCGCGCAGTTAGGCATGCAGTTCCTGTAAAAATTGATGATACCGAGAAACTGCCTTAACTGCTTAGCGGTGTTCGGGCGAGGATAGCTTCGGACGGCTTCAACTTTCTCTGGCGGCGGGCGAACACCATCGCTGTTGACTAGATGGCCGAGGAATAAAACCTCGGGTACACCAAAGACGCATTTCGCTGGATTGATAACGATACCATAGTCGTTGAGGCGTTGAAATAAGACCCGTAGATGCTTCAGGTGTTCGTTTTCGTTGTCCGAAGCTATGAGGATGTCGTCCATGTATGGATGGCAGAAGTCCAGTCCTCTGGTAACCTCATCAAGAAGTCGCTGACACGTCTGTGCTGCGTTGCGTAGTCCGAATGTCATGAACGGTGACTCGAAGAGACCAAAGGGCGTCGTGATGGCTGTTTTCTTTATGTCCTCCGGTGCCACTGGGATCTGGTTGAACGCTCGCACTAAGTCCACTTTGGAGAATATTTTCCTGCCTCGTAGCGTTTGCGTGAAATCGGCAATGTGTCGCACGGGGTAACGGTCGGGGATTGTGCGCGCGTTAAGCGCTCTGTAATCTCCGCACGGTCGCCAGTCCCCGTTGTCCTTTGGCACCATGTGCAATGGAGCTGCCCAGCTGCTGGATGATGGGCGCATAGTGCCTAGCTGTACCATCGCCTCGAATTGTTTGCGCACTAAGATGAAACGGTCGGGTGCGAGGCGCCTGGGCTTGCTTGCGACTGGTGGGCCAGGTGTCGTCTCGATGTGATGCTGCGTGTCGTGCTTTATCACTGGAGCACGGCCGTCCGGACGCGTGATCTCAGGAAATTCGGCTAACAGCTGGTGATAGTCCGAGTTTCCCAAGACGATGACCTTGATGCTTGGGGTGTCGCAAGTGGTAACACGTCCACGTGTAGTTAATTTTGTTTCCCCGTCGATGAGCTGACTGTTTTTGAGGTCCACTAGGAGTCCGTAGTAGGCTAGAAAGTCCGCGCCGATGATGGGTCTAGTGACCTCGGCAACTACGAAACGCCAAGGAAAAGAGCGGCGAAGTCCGAGATTGAGACTTAACTCGGCTGTGCCATACGTTTGTATGACAGAGCCGTTAGCTGCGGAAAGCTGGTAGGCTGCCTTCTTTAGTATTTGACGGGTATGAGAGCGTGGAATAACACAAATGTCTGCGCCCGTGTCTACGAGAAAATCACGCCTCGATTCCTTGTCCATGATGAAGAGGCGGCAGGTCGGTTTGGCCGAGTCAGATGCCGCACTTACTTCCCGGCCGGTGCGTTTCCCGCAAACTTACACGCACCTCCCTTACAATTCCTTGCCTTTGATCCGAATATATGATGATACCAGCACGTGTCCGCTGGTGGCTCGTCCGTTGATCTTGGGCGAGAGCGGGATCTGGAACGGCTTCGTTGTCGGTCGTCATCACGTAGGTTACGAAGAGAACTGATTTCCTGGCGGATGACTTTAAGTTCGTCCTGCAGGCTGAGTGTTAACTGCGCTAGCTTTACCGCAAGCGCTGCTTCGTGCGCGCTGCTTGTGTGCACCTCGTTAACTTGCGGTCCGGTGCGCGTCGCCTCGATAATCGTATCGGCGAGTTCGGCCACTTTGTCTAATTCTACGTCCTTTTGCGTGGCTAAAATTGCTTGAACCGGTTGAGGAAGGCGACCGGTCCATAGGGTACGAAGAACTGAATCACTCACCGCTTCGTTAGAAAGATTTCGTAGGTGTCGTAAAAATTGAGAGGGCTTCCTATCTCCGATCTCCTCGCCTTCCAGCAGTTGACGCGTTTTTGATTCCTGTGATGTGCCCAATCGCTTGATCAATTGCTCCTTGAGAAGCGTAAACGGACTCACTGCTGGTGGATTCATTATGATATCCTTGACTTCTCTTGCGTATTGCGGGTCCAATACGCCGAGCACGTGGCCAAATTTTGTTGTCTCGGCCGTCACGTTAGCTGCATCGAAACTGCGCTCCACCATGGCGAACCACAGCGCCGGATCACCCGGGATGAAGGGTGGTATACGTACCGCCACTCGGTGAATTTCGGGCCCGTTTGCACCTACCGCTACTCCATCATTTTCGTTCACCATTTTTCACTTCACTTAATATCACGTCGGGGTCACCACTTTAGGAGTCGGCTTGGGTGAAGTTGGAATGGTTAAATAATGTAGACTTCTTTTTCGCTTGAATTCGTTTTATTTAATATAAGTACGAGAGTCGTTCGAATCCTCGAGCGCGTCGTTGCGAGGACGAGGCCGAGAAGTTGTCGCTTCGGCAGTCGAACAGATTGTGTCTGTCTCTGCATATCTTTTCCCTTCAGGAAAAGAATACACCGAGAGTAAGGAATGGAGCGTAGGTGGGGTATTAGGTAGTCGGAGCTATGTTAATACATTGAGGATTAAGGATAGGTCGGAATCATAAAAAGGAAAGAAGTAACGGGATATTTTATTGCTGGAAAAACCTTTAGACGTCTGAAGGATGGATTAGGAAAGTGTATACGTAATAAATGTTTATAACTATAATATGTATGTGGTTCATTGGTTTTTCCCGTAATGTATGTAAGAATACAGTTAAATATATTTGTGTACCTGACAGAGTGTATGTAGCATGGACGCTACACAAGTAATAATAAAATTGATTTTTCTTTTGGTAAAAAAACTATATCTATTAGTAATTATTTCGTCATCATTTAAAATACTTTTTTTGAAAATTAATTAATTTAAAAACTTGAATAAAATTAAAAAACATCTCTCATAATATGAAAATTTTAATTACTTTTATATAATTGAATAAACTAACAAAACAATAGAAAATAACTGATTATCCATTATACAAACGCTTTGACATCATTCGATATCATAAAAAAAATTTCACAAGTCTAGCAAAGAATGAGAAATAGAAGTACGAATGATAAAAAAATACGAAAAGAACGAAGGTTGCATGTTTAGCAATATCGATGTATTAAACGGTTAAAGTTATAAAAGAGGAGGTCAATGTATGCAAAAGTAGCGTTGAAAGAGGTAATTACAGTTAGAGCTTTTTTTCTAGAAGCTTATATGATATTCACTTTATATAAATATACATATACGTGCGTGTTATTTTATATAATCAACGCGAATATTTTGTTTTATGATTAGATAGAAAAGACGATGTACTTTGAGAAACATTAAAATAATTTAATGATACATAATATTACGTAAAAATATAGGAAGTAATGAAGTGCTATTTTTTGCGTGTAAATCAGCTTAGTATTTAGAAATTTTTAAATCATTCAAAAATAATCTTGTAAATAATCAATAAATTATTCAAAATATTATTCAAAGAAATTTTCAAAAATTTATACATCGTCATTTAATTTAAAAATAATTAATTTACGTGCATAATCATGTATTTAATCAGAAGAATAAATTCGTTTGATCAATTAACTTACGGCGCCATTTGATTTGCATCTATATATTATTTTTATTGACAATTTTTATTTAACATTCACATAAACATTTATTTAAATGATATTTTATTTATTATTGACATTGAATAAGCAGAAATGTACTTTATACCGTCTGGTGTAATCTTGGCATTTTTTAAGTCATTCAGTATATAAAACATACGTGTACCTAAAAAGTTTAATGCGAAGTTGAAAAATTTAAGCTCAAATAATTATGCAACAATTTGATTAATTGTCGTAAAAAAAAAGGTGTGCTGATTAAAAGTCTCGAGTGCGAAAAATAATTTCATAATTTTTGCATTGAAAACAATTTGAATATCAGATTAATTATCGAATAAAATTAATACGAAATTTTTTTCCTCCAAATATTTGACGATATCTCTTTTGCACCTGCATAAATTCTTTAAGCATCATTAATTTTTTTTTTTTTCGGTGTTCCATGCACGTCGCCGACTTAGTGGCGTTTCAGCCGAGAGAGAACATCGTTGACCTTGACATTCGCTTACTGCTCTATTTTTATCAAGCCTCGGTTCAACGTTTCTCGACCGCGCGACTTCTCTTCATTTCTCTCTCTCTCTCTCCTCTTCTTTCTTACCTCTTTTTCATTCTTCTATCCATCTCTATCTTTTTCATTCTCTTTTTTCCTATTCGTCTCTCTCTTTTTTTTGTTTCCTCATCGGCGGCAACAGTAATAACGGGCGTCGATTCGCCGAAATTTTTATTTTTCTCTCTTCTTTTTTTTCGTTTGCTTTTTTGTACGCTGCCTTCGCGTTATATTTTATCGCTGACGCGCGAAAGCATATTACAACTCGTATAAAATTTAAACGATAATTGGCGAAAAAAAATAATATGAAAAAAGAAGAGAATTAGAGAATGCGGAGAGATATATTGAATCATCGAGCCTTTTATCGCACATTAAATTTCACTGTGAAATCAGAATATTAGAATATTATGTAAGAACATTTAGATTTTTTTAAAAATTTTATTTAGTTTTTGGTTGGAAATCTAAGAATTGAGAAGAGATTTTTATAAATATTGAAATACATAATATGAATGTCATAGATATAATTTTGGGAGTAATTTACCATCTTGGAATGAAGTTGAAAATAACTTTTAATTAAATTAAATAGTATTTTTTAATCAATTTATAAAAAACAATTGTGTTTTTACAAAAGAATCTTCTAGAATAATTTAATTCCTATAACGTCGAATAAAAAAATTACAAAATTAAAGTCGATGTTATATAAACTCATACATAAATCTAAATATATCTAGAAAATAAGTTTTTTTACCTACACTTTAATTTCTTCTTTGCTCCCTCATACTTATAATTCGTCTAAATATCCCTAAAACCCATCTCTCCTATTTTTCCCTTATCCTACGCGTTGATTTTTTTCTTTTTTTTTCAATCCATCCTGGTACAACGTCCTCAATTCCGTAAAATAGTCTTGAAAACAAAGGAACGAAAAAGAGAGAGAGAGAAAAAAAAGCGAACGAACGAAGAGATAAAGCAATATATGTATATATGTGTAGCTGGTGCTCCGCCTTCTCCTACTACTCCTAAGCAAGTTTAATACGCCGAAAAGCAAAAGCGCCCAGACAACGAGGGCATCAGCCCCCATGAATCACCAGCCTTACACAGGTCACCTTCACTTTTTATGTAATTTTGCTTTAACTTCTCCTCACAACACACGCACGTACACTAATACATTTACAATCGCATTTATACGTTACGCACACCATTAAACGCGCTTGCGCCAAGCATCAAAACGAACTCTTCTTTATTTCTCCTCTTCTCCTTTTCATTTCTCTCTCTTTCTCCCACCATACATGCTTCTTCTTCTTTCTGTTTTTTCTTTCTTTCTTTTTTTTTTCAAGAGTCTTCCTCTCCTTTTTGTTGCGTTTATACGCACGGAAAGGCATTTATACTAACGCATATACATGTGTATAAAGAGAGAGAGAAGAACGAGCTTGGGAGATTTACAGCACCTGACGAACACTTGAGGGGGAGGATTTCTTTATTTTTTTTTTCTCTACTTTTTTTTTGTTTTTAAGGGAAGGTACTTTTGTTTGATTAGACGCAAGGATAGGAAGTTTATTCATTTTTCTTTTTTTTCTCTTAGTTTTGTGTATAAACGTAGTGGGTGGGTGCGTATAGGAATATTTCTACGAGAATTGTTTATATTAATATTTATTGGATTTTTTTTAAGAAAGAAAATTAATGTTTAAAGTTTCCGAACATATGAAAAGCTTTTAGTATTTAATTTTCTTATTTTCTGTTGAAAAAAAAATGAGATAAAAAATATCGTTAATGGATTTATTTTGTTAGTGTAGAAAGGATGTAAGCTCAAAAATATCTTTAAATTATTAAAGAACAAATGCTTTTTAAATAATTTAGTGCAAGTAAAAGGATCTTAAATTACTTATCGATATTAAATATTAATACACCAATGATATGACTTACAACACAATAAAAATTAAAGCCAATTTGAATATTGTATTTTACATAAGAAAAAGATAATTTAAGAGGAAAAAAAGAAGAAGTCTTTCCACATACACATTAACATTGTGCATAAATTGGAATTTTATTTGTAACGAATAATAACGTACGGCTGGCTAAAGATCCAAAAAAAATCTGACCGAAAGATAGAACAAAAAAATAAAAAAAAAAGATATTCTAAAAAGCTATTGAATGTGTTATACTAAACTGCAACATCTCGTTGATATCACGTAACATTACGTAATATTTTAAAATGAATTTTTAGCTCGAGAAAATCAATAAACTAAGATAAATAATGACTCATTAATTTATTATATTTAGTTACCCAAATAGTTAACCGACAAATTAATATATGCGTTATAAACATAACGCGGATGCGCATATCATTAAAAATAAAAATAAATAAAAAATAAAGCAACATTTCAGGATATGATGAGTTTTTACTTAAAATTTAGTAATTTTAAGCGCCAGACGGAATAAAAGAAACATACAATAGATAACAACAACGCAATTGACTATTTTCGACTGTTTCTACTGCGCACTTGAATTAACGTTGATTTTCATATATTGACAAATACACGCGTGTAGGTGCAGTTCGTTGCCTTGCCGTTTAGCTAATAATTTATTTTTAGGATGCACCATTAAATGACGTGCACGTTTTAAACTTTCTAACCGATATTTTTAGCTATTGTGCAATATTGCTTTTATTATTCTCTTTCGCGTATTTAAGTTGGAGTTTAATAAAGGCCCTGCGACAAATACAAAAAGGTTTTTTTTAAATTTTAACATTTTGTTTTCTATATAAAAAGATGAGCTTTGATAACTGCGCGTAATAAACGTAGGAAGATTTGGCTGAGTTTCAAATTTTATGCGTATTTATTTGCTTAGATGTAAACAAGTGCTTACGTATTACTCGTTAATAATTGATAGAATATGTAAATTTGAAATTTACTCATTTCTTTATAGAGTATTGCTTTGTATCTTTACACAAAAGCTTTTGTTTTCCTAATCATTTTTATGTATTTTTTCTCAATGTCTCTTAAATATTTTCTAAAATAATCAATAATTTATTTATCATGTAAATTATTTAATTTCAATAATTCTATAATCTTTTTATTTATTACAAATTTTTTTCATTTTTCTTCTAATGAATTCTGGAATGTACTTATATATTAATTTTTGTTAATAATTGTGGGATATATTTATTAATTCTTTGATAATTTTCAAACTTATTTACTTGTATAAAATGGTCTTGCAAGATTTAAAAGTAAATTTATAAATTTTATATCCAATAATGATATTACACATACAAGATGAATAAAAATAATATCACCAAACAAAAAAATAACATCTAAAAAAGAGATAAATAATTTTAAAGAAATTACTTGTATATCAATATACAACATCATTCATATTACGTATTAAAAAAAATGAATTACACCTCATCATTATTGCATCGAAGACCGAGGCTCTTACAATCCTTACCAAAGCATTACTTCCGCAATAATTATATATATTTCCGCGTCCGTTTTTATCTGTCTATTAAGCACCTTTAAAAAAAAAACAACAAGTCTAATATCTGTCAATTGTTTAGTGACAAACTGTAGATGCAATTCTCGTCGATCTTTTTTTATTTGACTTTTTTTTTGCTTTAGCGGCCAATCACCTTCGCTTATATGCGTATCAGAAAAGTCGAGGTTATATTACAGTGGCCTCGGCAATGCTAAATTCAGCGATTGCACATAATGTGTAAAGTATTATTTTATGCAGCTCGCGATGATCATGTTTCTTTTTTTGGATGTACATCCTACGCTTGTAGCGATTTTTTATTATTTTTTGTTCTTTTAAAGATCAATGCGTGATCTCGAAGCTTCGACAAAAGAAATTGTTATTTGTGATTTATATTGATCTTCGAAAGATATTGGCGAGTGTTTGTGAAAAAAATTTTCTGTTATTTTTTCTTTATTATATACTGTCATAAAAAAACAAAATTAATTTTATAAATAGTCTTCATTGTTATAGATTTTGGCAAGAATTTTAATGTGTAATCATGAATAAAAGTTTAATATTATACTTTTGACTTTGTGCCTCATAATTTATATATTTTCGTTTGTTAATGCAATGAATTTTCAAAGTTTACATCGACTTGATAAATAATTTACTTTTTTTAATTATAACATACTATTTTATAAATTATAATTTCATCATAGATATATTATAAATGAATTAATAGTATATTTAACAAAATAATATTTTAAATAAATATTATAAGATTTACGTTACGTAAATATTGATTTTGCAATTTTTCTTCTTCGAAAGTTTAAATAAACAAATTTAACAAAATTAAATATTTACTCTCGACTATGCTATGCTTTTGCAATATTGTTTTCTTGCAAAATATTATAATTAATTAAATTTTATATTTATTGAACAAACTCCTTACGTTGATAACATATTTATTTATTAAACATCACTGATAATATAAGAATACGCAAACAAAAATGAAGTTTAATGACTTTTGCACATAATCATACGAAGATATTAACTTTCTTTATCAACAAATTAAATCTAAAATTATATCATATTACTTTTGCAAGTACATTTGATCAAATCAGATAATAAGAATTTAAAATTTTTTATATTTACATCAATTGTATGTTTATAAGAATTGAATAATTTTTCATGAATCACTTGAGGAAATAAACTTTTAATTCTAAAAATTGCTAAAAGATTGCAAAAACATAATGAAAAAAAAAAAAAATAAAATTAGCTACTACAATATCATAATTTTTCCATTTCCAATTGCAGAAGCGAAAACTTCACGGTTATACCGCTCTCTCTTCTGTATTACCTCTGTTTAAAAAGAAGAAGAAAAAAAAAACCAGGAACGAGGTGAAAGAGGGGAGTTATACTTGCTTAGAAGACAAGTTTAGAGAGAAAGTGTAACTGTTAAAGTAATAGTGACGATGCAGGTGTAATCACAAAAGAGAAGAGGGATTATTGCGCTTAGTGTGCATGCTCATAATATATATAGCGCAAAAAAAAAAATAAAAAGAGAAAAATGATATATATATATATATATACATGTATACACGGCTTACCAACTGCAAATTGAGTTTCTAAACCGCATACTATGCACATACATATACAAAACGAACGTAATACGATTCACGTCTCGTGTCTTTCACTTTGATAATGGCATTATTATTTCTCGTTTATATACACATATAATATACATATAGGCAATAGGATTTGCGTCATTTAGAATTTTTTTTGTTTGACGCAAGATTAAAATTTAAGCGATGCACGAAATTTTTTTTTTTAATGGAATTTTTTTAACATTGAAAATGTTATTTTTATAACGAAATTGAAATTAACGTTTTCAAAAGTAATAAAATCAAATTTTTCAAAGCATTCTTTTCATTTATTTTTTTTAACAACGATTGTCTATTCTAGAAAATGTGAATAGTTATTTTATTATTTTATTAAAAAATGCTTATATTTTATAATATTTTTAATTTCATAAATTATAAATAATTGAGCAATTTAAAAAAATTTTAAGGGCATTAAAAAATACCTAAAAAAACAACATTCAATAAACAAAATTATTATGTTATTATCGAGGAAAAAAATAAAAAATTTTTGTTCCAGAAAGAAAAAGTTATTTTCCATAGGAAGCTTTTAGCATTTATCCTGATTACGCAGTCCTCCGACTCGTGCAACGTGAATTTTTTGAGGTCTTGGATCAAAACGAGGCGGTCAAGTTCACTGGCCTCGAAATTCCGAAATTCATTAAAAAAGAAATTCTCTCTTACAATCCAACATTAATTAAAATTCACTTATTTGCCTTACCTAAGAGAAATTTCATTTTTTTCATCTGTACCCTTCAAAAAATCTTCAAAAATTCTCCCAAAGGGAGTCGATAAAATAATATTCAAAAAAATGACTTTCGTACAAAAAAAAAGTAAAAGAAAAATAAAAAATTGGCGTCCGATTATAACGGTAAAACGATGACCGCGTTGTTGCACAGAGATTTTAAAAGCGCGCCTACTTGGACTCGCGCGCGCGCGCGCGTACTTTCATCGGGCAAAGTGAAAGCAATATGAAAGTGCTTGATTGCAAAGTAGAAAGGTGAAATGTACGATAAAAAGACGAGACTAAGACTCCTTCTACCGTAAATAAAGGAGAAAAAAAACAGAAGTAAGACAAGGATAGAACTCTATTACCGGTCGGCCCATTTTAGTTTTAAACGTAGTTTAAAAGCTTTAGAAAATAATCGAGAATGTATACGATGTAATGTTAAGTTTAAATTGTTTATGAGAAAAGGTTGTATCAAGAGGATTTTATTAGGTTAAATAATAAGGATACATGTATAGAATTGGTGTTGAGAAGATTATTGAATAAAGGATGATTGATGAACATTTAAATAAAATTATGTTTTTTATTTAATTTTTAATGAAAACAAAGAAAAAAATTTAATATTTTTATAATACTTTTTTTTTTGATGATTCAATGCATCTCTTATTTTTTCTCATTGAGAAATTTGTATGATGAATGAAATTAACGAAAGAATCTTAATGATATCATTGACTTGGGTTTAGAAAGAGGTCACGTCACTGGGGTCAATGAAAGTTAAAATTACTTGTAAATTAAATTTTCAAAAAAGATTTATTTTTTCCTTCCTTTCATTTAAAGTTAGTAAAAATCTGAGGTATTTGAAATTTTGATTAAAAAAACAATCACATCGTAAATAATTTTCTAGAATTACGTTTTCCAATTTAATTTAAATCTTAATTTATTTAATTTGTAATACGAGAAAAATAAATAATCTTCAGCGTTCATACATTATTCCGTGTATAAGACAGGCTTTAATGAAAAAGACATTATAAAATATTCGACTGTTTTAAAATTTCTTTATAATTATCAACGAGCAAGGATTGCAAGTTATCTTTATTTTAACTTTGCTCATCTTAATATTATAAATCTAAAAGCACTTAACTCAGAGTCATTGTCCAATCGGACATTTATTGCTTATTTTTCCAAGCGTCTTTACAGGCACATTTTAATAAAAATCTCTTTAACGACCTCGATGAATTTTCTGATTCCCTATAAGCTGTCAGGTATAAATAAACTTTTTATATAGGATTTCATTATTTTCTGCTGCCATAAAGCAATGCTCTTTTTGAATAAAATAATCATTAAATATCACTTTTATCCAAAATCAATTATTCAATATTGTTTTCTAAACTGATGCTATCAAGATGAAAATTTTCGAAAAAAAATAATTCAAAAGCTAATTAAAATAGTGGTCATTTAAAAAAAAAAAAGAAAAAGTAATTGCCATGACTGTTCTATTTTTATCATAAAAACAAGACAAACTCTTCCGAAAAACCCGTTACTAGAATAAGAAGAAGAAAAAACTGAACATTTATCAAGACACGATCTTTTCTCATATACACTCGGTGCGTATATACGACATTAACATATCGCATTGCACACATTACGGTACTTTTAAACGTAACACTTTCTCCACGCACACACAAACAAAAATAAAAAAAAAAAGAAAAGAACAGTGCTCTCTTACAATAATTTCTTTAAAAAAAAAAATAAAAAAAAAAATAACACATCTTCCTCGCTTCTTAAAAATAAAAATTCTCCACCACCCCAGCCTCGAATCGAAGAAATAAAAGAAGAAAGATATAATTATACTTCCGATTGTCGAATATAAAAAGAATAACATTATACGGTTACGTTGAGCCTATTACACATAATTTCTCCTTTAGTTTTTAATATATATATACGCAGATCGAAAATTCCGGTCATCGGCATTATATAGTATGCGTGTGTATATATATGAGAAACATTCGGAAGAAAGTTTTACGTATACGGAAGAAGTCATTGACGTTGAAAACACATATAAATGTCGAGCTGTTTGTATATACGCACCAATACAAAGTTGGACATTTAACTTTGGCTCTCGTATGATATATATGAAGAAAAAGGTCTTGTTTCTTCAATAGAACGTTAAAACTACTACTGCTAGTATAAAACCAACAAAACAGCCTATACAAGATGCCAAAAGAGAAGCGAGTGTAACAGGTGTCGATGAACTGGCAAAACTTTCTTTCTAACTACGTAATGCCTTCGGATCGGCCAGAAAACGCCGAGGTCGATGATTCTTTTGCTATATACATGTATATGCTATAAACAGGGGGAGTGTTACGAGACTGCTATATACGTTTCTGTATGTTTAAGTTGAAAAACGCTTCCAAAGTTACATCCGCCTTCCCGAATGTCAATGACGCTCGGGAATTACTGTAATTACCTCAGACTTTTAAAGGGGGAGAGTCGCACAGCTATCGCTAAATTTTCACGGCGAAAATCATTTTTAACAAAAAAAAATTTCTTTTTATGACTACTGCAGTTGGTTTCGAAGGGAATTTTTATGATTTTGAGGGAATTTTTTAAGAATAGCGGATTTTTTTGTATTATGAGATTATACTTTAGTTTCGTAACAAGTTATTTTTTCATAATGTTATGCCAGTATGATTTGCAGAGTATAAATGAATTAGTTTCATTTTACACTTTTATGGACAATTATATTGTAATGTAAAAAATTAAATTTTTATCTTTGATCTAAAATAAAATAATAAAAATAATTTTTAATAATATATAAAATTTTTCACTGATTGTACAATAATTTGTACTTTATTTATTTTATTTTTTTGGAATAAATTAAAATTTGATTAAACTATCAAGCTTGTTTTATTCAATCAAATTTTTTTACATGCGCAACAATTAAATTGTAATATTAAAAAATATGACATTATACAAATTAATTTTTATAAATTTTATTTATCTTAATTAATATTAAATTAATTGAAGTAAAATCAAACGACTTTTTAATTCTACTTATTTAATCAATGATCAAAGTATAATCATCTAATTATAAAATTCTATAACTATCTAATTCCAGAACTACATGGACTGAAAGTTCAACCATCCATAACATATCAGTTTTCAATAAAAAGAAATAATCAATTTACCAGCCAAGCTCAATATCTCTATTATCCGTGAAATTTCAAAAAAAAGAGGAACTAGAATTCGTATACTAACAACTGTTGTTTTTTTTTTTTCTTTTTTTAATGAACGATTACCGGATCTATTACAAGTTATAAACAGCAGCAAAAGGTTGCCTTAATGTCCTTTTGTGCAGTGCAGCGCGGAGCGTTTCTCTAATTTCACCAGGCACTAACAGCCAGTTACATTATCACTTTCTTCGACCTGCCATCATGAAAAACCAGTTTTTCTACCTTCTTCTCTTATTCACTGTATATACGCTTGTATATAATTACAAAGCAACTGAAAAGTAGAAAATTTTTTTTTTTTAATTTTACAATGTTGTCAATCATCAAAGTAATTATATACAGCCTTTGTTATGCTATCGATGCCTGATAAGATATTTTGGCTCAAGTGAAATTTTCACGGTCGTGTAGTTGCTTATTTATATGTTAATAATGCGATTTTTGCTTCGACGCATGTGATCAATCAAATATGCAATTGATAGTGTATTGTACATTACATTTATATAATTATTATTAACTATTAAAAATTAAATAATGATAAAATGAAAATGGAAAGTAACCAAGCGTAATTAATAAAGGAGAAAATTAGCAAATTTAACTTTCTAATCAAACAATTTGGATTTTTAATAAACAAATTTTACAATACGTCATAAATATGAATATTCTTCGTTCCATCAAAAAAATAATCCTGAAAATACGATTTTAATTTTACTTTCCAACGTGTTATACCAAACGGCCTAAACACATTTATGACAGGCAATAATTTTCAAATGTTTGAAGTACCGTTATAATATGTTTTGGTTTTATCTTTGTAGTCCGCGTACGTTTTGATATATCTTTCACACAAGTCGAGAAAATTCACGTAATACAAGTTTTATTTTGCTTTTTCTAAATAAAAAATAAAAGAAAATGGCTCTTTACCTGGTATTAATTTAAAACATAAACAAACTTTGCGGAAGAAAGTTATGCAGTAGGCTGAAAAAGGAAAGAAATTTTGAAGCTCAGTGAAAACTGTTTTCCTTCGTTGATCCTTTTTATTTTTTAAAAATCACCGCATAGTAACATCTTTGTTATAAATGCGGCATAAACACATATTAAAAAAAAAAAAAATAATTACTTCAACTTATAAAGTGACATGCACGCCTTGGTACGAAGTTTCATCAGAAAACAACTTTTCCAATGTCCCGTTATAAATGAATTTAATCGAAAACATAGAAAAAGAAAAGCAGAAGGATTTTTTTTTGATTATTACGTTATGTATCGCGGTAATTTATTGAAAAAATATTCAAAAGCGGAGTAAAAGTGAAATCTAATAAAGACAGCAAAGAAGCTTGGATATGTATTTTTAATACCAAAGTTCATCAGGTAACATGTTTAGAACTTCCTTGATGCTTTTCGATAAACATTCCATATCTCGTTTTTAATTGCTTTGAACGTGTGCTTTTATTTGCCTTATTTAGTTTCTATAAAATATATACTTCACTTTTAATGGGGTTTTGAAAATATCGTTGACGACTCTACTCTATTATTAATTAATCAAAGTATAGCTACTGAAATTATTATTATAGAGTATTTCAGAAATGTGTATACGAGCGATACATTTTTCATCATAATTATTAGAATTATCAAAGATTATATTACAATAAAATTAAATTTTTATAATTTTCAATTAAAAATAAAATGATGGATGGTTAATTTTCTTTAAACAGTTTTAATCCATAAAGCTTAACTTTCAATAAACTACAAAACTAACAATGAATTAATCAAGCACTTACAAGTACCTTAACAAAACCGCATTAACCACAAAATTTCTTTCATCTTTGTACAAAACCGCTTAATATCATCCAAAACAAAATACTTAAAGTACATAAAAATATAACTATCCATTTAAAAAGTTATCAACGAAAAATCCTATGTAAACTTTAAACCCAAGGTATAAAAAATAAGGGAAATAGCAGCTATGTTTTGAGTTTAAAACATCATATTATATACGTGCGCGTAAAGCGTAGCAAAGGCAACAAGATCGCGTGTCTTTCTCTCTTTCTCTTTCTCTGTCTCTTTCACTGGTTGAAGGAAAGTAAGCTCCAGGAAATGTATATAGCCTATCCTAGGCTAAGAGAAAGTAATTTTGCTTCTTTCTCTTTCTCTGTGTACATATATATATATAAGATCGCTATGGTGTGATAGTAATAAAAAAAAAGTTGATTTTTCCGGAAGCCATAAAGCTTTTCCATAGAAAATCGTTACGACGATGATGTAAGAAAGAAAGCACGTTATGCGAATGGCCTTATAATTGCGTCGATTGTCACGCGTTTCTCAAGTTAAAAAGACCGATTTCTTTTTAAATATAAATGAGAAAATTTGAATTTTTTTTCTTAATTTAGATTTTTTCAACTGCAAATATTTTTTTAAACTGCTAAACCAATAAGAAGAGATTTAAAGCATTTAAATCGACGTAAAGAGTCTATACCTTTTTTTTTCTTGCTTGTTGATTACATATACCATTTATACCGGAAACGATATTTCTGGCATTCTATGAAAAAATTACTATACCATTTTATTGCAAGATGAAGATTAATAATAATTGTTGTGAGAAAGATATGTTTGGATTTTCAAAAGATTATAGTTACAAGACTCTGTAATATTTTTAGAAACAATTCTAATATTAAAAAGCTAACAATGACAAAGTTGAATTTTTTACAAGAAAAATTGATTTTTTAAAATTACAAATAAGTTTTATTTAAATGAAGTTTAAATTTAAATAAATATAATATGAAAAGAATTAGGTTAGCAGACGAAGAAAATTGAATTATTAAAATTTATGATAGTAAAATAATTTAAAAAATTCAAAATAGTCTTTAAAACAGAAATTCATACATGTACTTTCTTCTAATATAATTTAATCGAATCAACAAAGGAATCAATTGGACCAAAAATTTTTGAAAATATCTATACTATCACGAGCAATATAAGTATTTACCGCATCATCCTTTTATATATATTTCTCGCATACCTGCTTTACCAAGTCATCCGCAATATTGTGCAGCAGCAGCAGCTCGCTCCAATTCTCCTTCTCTCTTTTCTACCTTGTTTCTTTTATATATGTTATATATATACACACATGATACTGTATATATATGTACAAAACACATATACTTTGAGGATGATATCCTGCATCGGAGAGACAAAAAAGACCTTGAAACTGAGAGCGAGAGCGTTCGCGATCAGGGTCGACAACGATAGGGCAAAGCCCTCAAGGCCATATACATGCATACATACACATTGGCTTTTATATATATATATATAATGTTGCTCTCTTGCAAAAAAAGAGAGAAAGAGAGACCCGGTGACATGCTAATAGCACCTTATACATAGTATATATATATCGCTAATAAAAAGAAAGAAAACAACGTGAATTCTGCATTCCTAAAGGGGAGGTTGTTATAGTAGCGGATGGTATATTTCTCAATGGAATTTCGATCTTGCCTATGGTAATTTGTTTATGAGAAATATTTATTCTGTATGAAAGGGGAATAAGATCATAATACTTTTTTTTTGCTAAACAATAGTTTTTTTTTCCACAAAAATACAATAAAAGATAAATAAAAATACATGTTCCTTTTTTTTCTTGGACACATTTTATTGTGCTATTATAAAGGAAGTATCATCGAATACAATAAAAATATTAACTTCTTCAGTACAATAAAAAAAACATTCAATTATTTTTTTTAATTCTTTGAAGATTTTAAAATGCTGCTGTCACCAATAATATATGAATAGCTAAAATTAGTAAGAAAGAAACTATTCAAAATATTTTAAATACAATTTTTTAAAGAGAATTTCAAGATAGTATAAAAAAAAAATATTTCTATGAAAACAGATGATACTTAACCACAAGAGTATTGTTAAAGTATAAATTTAATAATTATACGTTGATCACAAATTTTTCGCATGTTTATTTTACTACAAATAATATTAAATATCAATTATTAGTAATGTTTCGAGCACGATAACAATTTTCGATGATAATAAATTTTCTTTCGAAACAAAGTCAATTGATATTTTTCATCTAAAATATTTGATAGTTTGAAGCTCATCATGACAAATATAATCCATAGACGTATTTCGTTCTATTGATATGCTTATCGCTTTTTCTGTATAAATAAATTTAATTCATGTTTTACTTTGATTTTTGCGTCATTTACTTTAAAATTTCCAAGTTCGTTAAACTTTGAACTTACAAATATTTTGTTTTCCTTATCAATTCGATTGGTTATGATAAAATAATTCTATGATAGCTAATTCTATTAAACTAAAACTACGTTTAATTTTTACGAATATTCATTGTTTATTTTTTTTATTATTTGAAAGTTCTATACTTTTAAACAAATAAAAAAACATAACTTTATCATAATTTATCATTGTCATTGATAAACATAAATATATAACAATGAAATAACAAAAAAAAAGATTAAATAGAAATATGTAATCTTTAAATATTACAAACAGTGAAAAATAAAAACTTTTTAATTAACCGATAAATAAATCTGAGTCTATTAATAATTTATCATCAATGTATTTATTACAGAAATCAATAAAATTGCAATTTTTTTACGCCTCATAAAATAACTTATCCGAGAACATATCACACTTTTTTCTGTTAACACTCAAGTAATCATTATAATCTTGTTGAAGCTATTACTTCACATTAGCCAAACGTAATCGTCGAAGTGCGTTCTAGCACGTATACAATGGTTTACAACCGACGCGCAGAAGTAATATCATTCGTGTATTAAAAATAGTCAAGCCCTATAAAAAAAAGAAGAAGAATAACATAACGATACAAAAAAATGAGGAGGGGAATGATGTAACAATCACGATGGTATTTCTCACGCTTGTACTACTTGTAACATTATATATATACGCATAATAAGATGCGTAAACAAGGCGTTTAGGTTTTATTATCAAAACCACAGAGTACGCTCATATATAAATGTGTGTGTTGGTATTATCAGTGTAAAGTTGATAGAACAGTTAGTTTTATTTTTTCTCTCTTTTCTCTAAATATAACCGAGCGCTGTTTTACAACAATTGTTATCGCTATACCCGGAGGAGGAAATTCGTTTGACGTTTTTATTCACCTAAATAAATGGAATAATGTTTTTTGTTTTATACGTTTAAATTTCATTTAAAAACAATATTTTAATTTTTTTTTAATTTTAATGTTTTATACTTTATTATAAATATCAACTTAAATGTCTTTTTTCTTTGCTTAGTGTCATTCTAATTAACACTTGTTTACAAATTCGTTGAATTTCTATATCGAAGCTTAATACGTAATGAATTTAACAAGTTTATTTTATGTCTTATATAAGCCAGTCATTACAAATAAGATTAATAGAAAATGACGTTTAAAGTGTGTTTGCACATGAAATTATGATCTTACTAATATTAAGAGATAAGATCTCATTTAAATGAATGAAAAAAATATAATATTTTATGTACTTTAATAATTTACAATCTTTATTACGCTGAAAATGTAAATATTTATCACATCTTTTTACTATAGAGTAGCTTTTAAAATGTTAATTATATTTTGTTCTTCAAATGACGTCTATCATCAAGGAATTTAATATGTATATTTCATTTGAATAACATTTTTTTCAAAATAATATGCCCATAACGTTAAAAAAAGAACAAAAACGTATCGCGGTCTACTTCATATACGAGTTGAAAATTCATCTACTGCTTAAAGTACAATAAAAATCCAAATTCACGAAGCATAAAAGTTCGGATCGATCGGATTGATTTCAGCATCTTTAATAATACTTCATGCATATTGCATTGTACGAAAAGAGGCGTGTAATTGTATTTATCTATACTCTCGAATGTGCATAGAGAAAGTCTCGAAAAAAAAAAAAAATAAAAGTATAGAGAAAGAAAGAAAAGGATAAAGGCAAAAGGTGCTTCCTTCCGTTGCTCTCATTTCTCTGCATTATTACAATTCAATACTTTTTATGTGAATATAGAAGCAGATGCTATGATGAAAGCCAATGATTTCAGTACACTCAAACTGTACATTAAGATTTGATATACGAAAAATCCAAGTTCTTACCACAAATAATAATCATGGGTATATTAAAATGGAATAATATACTGATTTATTTTATTTTATTGAGATACATTCTTATCTACTGTTCTTTTAAAAGATAGGTAAGCATATTTATGATATTAATCATACAATTCATAACACATATTAAATAAATAATTTTAAATAAATGGTATTTACATTGCTGTGATTTAAATCCTATTAAATTCATTAAATTTACAATTATAATAAATATCCATAATTACGATTTTATTGTTCTGTCAATTTGACATGACTCGCGGTTATTACAATTAGCTGTTTTTAAAATGGTATATTATAAAGTAAATTATGAATTAATCATGTATAATTCATCAACACATTACTAATATTTAAACCTGAAGAATTAATTAATGCCCAATTTGCTATTAAATAAATAAATAATTAATTAACAAAATCATTTGTTGTATTATAATTAATGTATGTAATAATGAAATATATAAGTTAATATTATTCATGCCTATTGCAACCTGTGAACCTTTAATTAGAAAAAATTCAAAAACAAAGTATCTAATGTAGCAAGCTTTTCATTGTACGCTAATTAAGTTGCGACAATATTATTGTTAAATCGTTACACACTTTTCGATCATCGTTTAACATTTTCTTTTGTTATCACAGTCTGGTGGTCGAATATTTTTCTTTTTCCTTTAGTATCTATTCTCGTTGATAGCGCAATCGATGAATTTATATTTTCTTGTGTCAACTAGACAAGATAATAAAGTTAATCGATAAAGTTTTTTATTGTTATACGAGGTAAAATTATTACACCGATGTATACATAATTTTCCAACGAAATCGATATAAAATATTTTGTATGATTTGTTTACTTTATCTTTTATCACAATTTTTTATTTACTCTAATTTTAAGTAAAGAAATAAAAATAATATTATTTTAAAGTTTTAAACTAATCAGGGATAAATCAATATTTTGAAAAATTTAAAAATTTATATGTAATACCTAACCCAATAACCCGAACTGTATTTTTGAAGGAAAATTAAGGTCAGAAGAACAACCCATCCTCCATCCTTACAAGAAAAGAAAAAGGAAAAGAATAAATTGAAAAAGTAGTTCAACATAACCATGTGACGTACAACAACAACGCACTCAAAGACACATACAATAGACTTTTCTCTTAGTAATGCTTGTCAAAAGGAAGAAGCTGCTACTATATACACGAAGAGCAGACGTGCGTACTTACGAACGAAGCGTGTCATAACAACAGCCACGGCTGTTTCACAATAGGCCTTCTTCTGTATATGTATATGTATACAGTATATGCGCAAAGTAAAACTGTTATATATCGAGGGCGAGATACCGTTATGGGCTCTTCTTTCTCTTATATTCTCTTACGCGCGTATTATAATGCATACGCACAGCGGTTATTACGCGATATGCACCCTTTCTCTTATTTATTTATTTACTTTTTTTTCCTTTTCTTTTTCTTTATTTCAAAGCTCGATGATTTGGCGTGAGGTAATAGGTAAATAATTGAATATAACTGAGGATGAAAATGTTAATTAGAAATTGTTTAAATAGAATTTTTTATAAATTTATTTAAAAATTATACTAATTTAAATAATTTTAATTGAAATTATTAGAAAGTAGGATAATATTTTTGTAAAATATAAACTACTATTAAAGAATTGTAAAAGTATTTGATTACGAGAAAGTTTACTTTAAATACCAATAAATTACATTTGATAGCTTGATTAAATTTTTAATTTTAATGTTTGTTATTCACCTAATTTTCTCATTGTAAATTTCGGGTATGTGCATAAATATTTGAAAAATTCATGTTTGTATTTAATTGAAAATTTGAAATTTCATCCCATACGTAATGGTTGTATCATTGAATAATGGAATAACACACCCGCTGTCGATTGACCCAATTTTTATCAAAAAGATCCGTTCGAAAAGATTCGGGACTTCCGGTTGTATTATAATATGTAGGTCGATGTTCTTGAAGTACTTATTGTTTCTTTTCTTTTTAAAAATTTTTTTCCGTTTTTTTTTTTTTTCATTCTGATCAATACTTTTTTTTGCTGTACATAATATTATATTTTATAGTATTTCAGTTAGCGCTTAACCTAGTTATCTGATATTTTTTTTTTCTTCACTCTTTTATAGTCACGATTTTAATGTATGATGAAATTGACGCTCGCGTTATACGTACGTATACCTCGTAAATAAATCGAAATGTATAACGTGGCTACAAGTTTATATACTTACTTTCGATTTAAACTTTATTTGGTCCATTTATGAAGACCTACACTGATACTTGATATAGTTTATCTTTGTAAAATGTAATTTTAGAGTTGCAGTGGATGTTTCTCTTTTTTTTCTGTTAATAAAATGGTAGAAATAATTCTGACTTTTGAAAAAAATTTTAATGAACAGTTTAATCAGATTGAAAAATGAATTTTTTTTTTTTCATTTCAAATGTTTATCTTCTATGAAAGTCATTTCGTTGAGAGATGTAGAAAGTTTAATATAATATATATTACTGTAATTAACTTTATTTAACTTTTGGTCCGCACAAGTTATTTGAATTATTCAATTTGCAATATCATTAAATATTCAATCAAATTAATGTAAAGCATATTTTTATTTATTTTCCAATAAGTTAATCACTTAAAATCATATCGATATTATTAATAATTAAAACATTGACTTTGGAAATTTTGAATTATTATTATCGAATCTTAAAACTGTAATTATTTGTTTTTAATTAATAATTATCATTCTCCGATCTAATAAATTCATCCACCCCGGTGATTAATTTTTCACCCTACTAAATTTTATTCATGATTCAGCTTATAAATACTTTTATAATCTTACATGTGTCCGTTGACAAGAAAAATAGTATATATATACATATATACAGAATGTATAGGACAAACGGAAAGGCCGAAAGAGAAAGCGAGAAAGCGAGGTAAATGAGCTCTCTCGCGTACACACATATATATATATATATATATATATATATATATATGCGACGCGTGTGCGCTTATGTTATTTATACAGGACAAAGAGAGCATTATCGAGGAAAGAAGAGAAAGAAATAAAAAATGAAGAAAAAAAAGAGACGCGACACATCGGGTTAACGACATCTCATATATATGAGGCCCACTTTATAATATGATGTCGCGTAGACTTTCGTGAGTATAGATATATATACACACATATGAAACACACAGGATTTCCGTGCGAGACGATATAACGCCTTTTGCTTTGCTTCTCTTCCACCAACCATATCCTGATGATGCGTGTAAAAGTCTATAACGGCACTTCTTCTTCTCCTTTTTTTTTTTTGTTTAGTTATCTCTATTAGAGTGCACCGTATGCTTGATTTCTCATTTTAAATACTCGTTGTTATGTTTATAGCTGACAATTTTTTTTTTTTCTTTATTTTTTATTGCATGAGTTCACACTTGAAGTTGAATGAACGAGCAATGATGACATATCATTTATTAGTTTTCTCTTTCTTTTTTTTCGGTATTTAAGGATGAGTTGACAAAGTTGAGTCATAATTAAATTTAAGAATATTTTTCACACTTATGTGATAATTTAACATTTAAATGATGTTTCTATTCTGCCAATGCTACCATAAGTATATTAATAATTAATGATGTTAAAGTTTCACGTAGAAATAGCGAAGTTGTTAAATGTTTCGTTAATAAGTTTCTTATCTCATAAATTATTTAAAAATTCAACAAATTAAAATATCCAGCTGTTAATTTATATAGATAAACTGAAACTTATCATTATAAGTAATTAGTAATAAAATATTAAATACAATTTTTAATATTAATGTCTATAAAATTGTCATTTTGGAAGTATGATCATAAAATAAATAAATGTATCAATCATAAAATAAATAAGTTATAAAATTGAATTAGTTTTAGTATCGGAATACTAATTTCATCGTAATTAAAATTTTCAAAATAACCAACAAATCTAAACTTCTCAAGAAAATCTCCTGTTACAGAAGCTGCGATAGCTCAAATTCAATGATTCGGGAGATGAGAGCGGATGCATTTGCGGGATAAGACAACACGCGCCGGAAATTTATCGACACGTGTGACTAATTTTTCAAACGTACTTTTCACCCCCGCGTCAGCTGCTACATTTCAAATCCTTTAAAACACGAATAGCTATAGGGTATTGGTTTACTTTTTCTAACTAATTTATTTCTCGGTTAAAAGATACAGTGTGCCGGGAACGATCGGTGTTATGTTCGTAAAATATTTTATGGATTCTTTTAAATGTAATTAAAAATGTTTGAATATGTCTTATCTTCGTCAATAAAATAAATTTAATGTACGTTTCGAGATTATAAAAATAAAATTAAGAAATGTAAGTAATCTACAAATTATTTATAAAATAGATTTTTATTCACTACTTAAAATAATTGTATAATTGAGATTTTCATATCACGAATACTTTCCGAAGCTGAATAAAAATACCAAATTTGTACTGTGCAAGAGAAAAAACAAACATCGATATCTTAAGAATTCAGTCAGCGTATTTTCCCTTTACTGTATCTCCAAGGGGAGAAGTATAACTGCTAAATTAAAAAAAAAAAACTATATTATATATCTTAGTGATGTATCACCAGATCGTACAATATATGTTTAATACATAATTCAACTATTATCTGTAATTATATTTCTTCGTACGAAATCGGCTCGTAAATAACTGGCAACAAATTTTTTTTTTCTCAAAAACAATTATAATTTTTCGATTTTGAAATGAATTTTTTTAAAAAATAACAAAACATTTAAAAAAGAATAAATTCTCAAGGATAAAAAGGTTTAAATATTATTCTTTCTCGATTATTTGAAAAAAATATTGAAGAAATTTAAGCATCCACATTGCACAGTAGATAATACGTACACAAGTCCCTCTTCATCCTTGTACATGTCACTCTATAGTATCTATTTATGTCCATCGCACCCTCTTTTTCTTTTCTCCCCTTCATATCCTTTTTCCCCCTTTTTGCTTCTTCTTCTTCTTCTTCTTCTTTTCCGTTTCGTCTTTTCTCACTTACGTCACGTATATACACATTATACTACGCCAAGCGCGTCTATATAACTTTTTTTTTTTTTAACTTCTTTTAAAACGTGCACTTGCGCTTATAGATATTATGTATATCCCTTTTGCGCACTTGGAATACTACATAAGCGTAATCGTTACACGCATGCCGATCCTTCAAGGATATCACGTGTTGGAAAAATAAGCTAACATAAAGATAACGACTGAATTCTCATTCTCATTCTCTTTCTCTCTATATAGTACAGACGTTGACGTGAGAATGCAAGTGGTAGTTAGTTATTTATTTTTTTTTATTCCCTTTTTTCTTTTTCTTTTTAACTTTTTTTTTTATAGTGGAGGATAAGCACGAAGGCTTTCGAAGAGTCAAAGAGAAAATTGAATTTGTAGTGTGAGTGCTATATGGACTGTAATTGTGGATGAGAAAAGTTAAGGTTTGAGGTATTGGAAAGAATGTAGGATTTTATTTTAAAGAATTCCAGATATCTTTTGGGCTTTGTAATATGACTCGAGAGAGATGAAATTAAATCATGACATTGATATTCATCATTCACTTTTTTCAAGTTTTAAAGCATTAATTTCAGTATGTTACATACTTTATAATTGGCCAATAAAAAAATTCGCTGTCATTAATAAGTGACGCTTTAGCATCGAAATTAATTTTTCTTTTTGTTATTGTCACCTTAACGGAAGTTCGTCAAATATTCTGCATAATAATTATGATTTATGTGAATGTATATTAATTTTTAAAAACTTCAAAAAAAAATGCAATGTCATAAAACTTTCCGTTATGCACGCGTAAAGGTTATCAATTAATACGTCGATTGAAATAAATGCGTGTTGAAATTAACTTGAGGAAAGTTGTATTAATATTACGTGATAAACCTGGTGCTTTATAAATCATCGTGCTAATAATATTTAATTTTATCATATTTATATGTAAATTAGAAATATTAATTTAATCAAATCATAACAGACAAAAAATAAATTTTATGTCAATAGAAGTGAAGTAGTGACGAATCGATTCTCAAACTATACAAGTATTTTATGAATTTTGTTAAATATTTTTTTGTAATTTATTATTTAAAATATATTATACTCAAGATATTTGCAAAGTTAAAACTTCAATAATTTATCAAAAAATTTTAATAATTTAAAAATATTTATCTTTTTTTGATTAAAATTAATTTAATTTTGATTAAATAAATTTAAAATTCGTACAAACAATACACTAATTAATTTTTTTTAAATTAAAAAATCTCAAGATCTTCAATAAAGAATTGAAAAAAAAAATTCTTATAAAGTAAGCTCGACACCTTTCTTTTCTACATAACTCCCATTATACTCGCATGAATTGCAGTTGTAACGCCGTTGTGTCGACTCTCTCGCATAATCGAGCGCAAGAGCCGTTGTAAGCTTGTGTTTTATGTGTACGATATGTGCAGGTAATAGCTGTAGCATGCGATCGCGGAAGACGAGGTCGAAGGAGAAAGTTGACCACGACCCTCCTTTTTCTTTCTCTCTCTCTCTCTCTCTCTCTCTCTCACGTTTTCACGCACAATGCATTCGACGATAATGACATAGCGCTATATATGCGTTACACGTTTTATGTATATGTATTTATATATACGTACATATGACGTTCATTAACACCAGATTAAATTGCAATTGGGTTTTGCTTTTTCTTTTATATTTGGAAAATGGAACACACGCGAACTGGCGATGAAAGATTTTTTTTTTTAATTTAAATTAATTTAATACTTGTTTGGTGTTAAATGTTTCATATACTGTATTAACAAAAGTTTAAATAAAAAAAAAACACTAAATAAAATTTTAATGATATTTAAAAAAAAAATGTTTTATAAATTCATATGGATAAAGTGCATTTCTGCCATCAACCTTTAATTAATTAAAAAAAATGATTAATGCCCTCATAGTAACGATTAAATAGATATTTAAGAAACTTTTATTTTGTCATTTGATTCTCTCTCACTGATTTCTCTAAAGTACTGTGTCTTACTGGCCAGGTTACAAATGTTGAAGATGTAATAATTTTATACGTAAAAATATACATCAAATAGCATAGAAACATTTTTTATCATTTCCAGAGAAAGTCTTACGTTAATGACAAAAAATAATAAGATTTTTTTAATGCTGCATGTCTCAATTCATCATAAACTAATCCATAAATAAATTCGATTTCTAAAATGAAAAATCTAATATCATCAATAATTCTACATCAAATTATTTAAAAAGTACGTTTTCTTTTGTTCATTTTTATAATCGAAAAATGACATAATGAAAAGAACGAATGATATATTCTTCAAATAATAAATACAAAACTCACAATGAGATGATATGATTAAATGCAATTTTCGAGTAAAATAAGCATAATGTAATGATTCTATAATACATTTAACATATTTTTATAACCTTCATTGCGTGCTTTTTTATTAAAGGAAAGTAATATATTACTTAAATATAAACTTAACATTTCACGTAAAGTTATATAAAGTTCATTAAAGTTAGTGCAATATGAAAAAATATTGATACCGATAAAAGCCGAAACGTTACGTACATATTTTGATTAAAAACATTGAAATGAGCAGAAAAAAAATGAAGAAAAAATTAATTGTAACAAACAGTTGAACTTATGCATAAGGTGAATGACTAGATAAAAATAAGTTTATCGCACTCGTTTTAACTAATTATAAGTTTGAAATAATATTTGTAACTTGTTTTAATATAATTAAAATTACTATTGATTCAATTAATAATTCAATTAACATTGTTAATTGTAATTTGTATTTCCTTATTAATTATCTGTAGATTGTAATGCAAGTTATAAAATTTTCCTTATTTTCAAAAGTGCACTTAATAATATCCTCTTGGCATCCAAAATTTATGTTAACAATAATGCTAAAGTGCAAAGCTGTTTTATTAAATAAGTTCGTATACGAACGACCTAGAAATAGTAACAATATGAATAACAAATAATCGAATCAGATAATCATTAATCATTACATTACATGAAAATTACATTTATATCATAACTTTTTTGTACTACTTAGTCTTCTAAAAATTGTCAACAACGAAATAAAAATTTTCAAGTATCTTTTAATTAACAAAAAAATATAATCTCCAGTTATATTAAAATCACGTAATTTCAGTTAAAATTGTCGCACGCTATCACTCCAGTACAAACAGTTTGTAACACTTTTTTTTTTATTTTTATACGCATCAACGCGTATTTTCACTTTGGTTATATTATATGCAGCTAGAATCAATGTCAAGCGAAGTCAAGGGAAAGTTTTGCTAAAACTATATAACATAATTGGAATGAAAAAAAAAAGGATTTTAATACCTTTGAAAGGCAGTTTTACTTTGGTTCGTAGAATTTTTTTTTTTATTTTTATTATATCAGCTTAACGAGTGGATGACCGCGTTTTACGCACGTTGCGGATATAATAATGTCAATAAGATAGACAATGTTCTTTATAGTAAGATAATATAGATGACGTGAAAGCGCTTAGGGGGGCATGCATGTATAGTTGCAGCTGCAACTGAGTAATATATTTACGACGGCGCTATACTATTTTTACATACACGTTTGGTTTAGCTTTGCTTTCACCCAGTGGCTATTGATGTGTAGAGTTTTTGTAATGTTACAAGTATTTTTTTTTTCTATGTAAAAGGTAGAGAAAGATTTTTATAAGACTTGAAATTTTATCAAACATAAATCCTAATAGTACTGTCTCCTTCGGTAAAATTCTTCTAACACGTGGATCTATCAGACCCATTATTACCTTATAATATTGCAACATATAATTATTAGAGTTTATAATCTGTAATTTAGAAATAGAAGGAGTAAAATTGAACAGAATATTGGAGTATTACTACAAATTTATTATTCAATTTTGCAGAAGAAAGGAAAAAACTGATGTTTGACAAAAAGTGTCAAGATCTATTAAGCCTATATGTTAACCCATGTCATAGAGTTAACTATTTTGATCTTCAAAAGATTTTCAAGTACAAAATCTTTATCACCAATCAAATGACAAACCATAATTCAATTGTAAATTTATTAGTTACAATATTGCTCGAATGTGAAATAACAAGATAAAACTACAATTTCACTATGTTATGATACCTTCATGCAGGTATTTTAAAAGAACCAAAAAATATCTATGTTTTCAAACATTAATGACTAATATTAAAGTAATTAACCGTTACCTCAACACGCCATTAAATGTATATCTATTTTTTGTAATATTGAAAACGACAAATATTGGTTTATACGCTTATACAACAATGTCATTCGCTTTTCCGCTTATCATTATTTTCAAAACACAAGTAATACACCTTGAAATGTTTTAAATACACGGTACACGAGGAAATTAATTATATAAAATATAAAACTTCATTTTGCAAACCATGTATCAGTGACTATTTACATAAATACAAGTATTTATTGAAGTCGTCAGTGGCTCAATCGGTAGAGCGATGGATTCGTAATCTCGAGGTCCCGAGTTCGAATCCTGCTCTCGGCCGATTGATACAAGCACCCACTGTACGTTACATGTGCTGAAGTTCACAAACGCACCGATGACTTTCGTCGTTAATTAGCATCAAAATGATAGCATAAATACAGCGACGAAGAAAATAAAAAACAACTATTTATCGAGCAGGAATGTTTCTACTGTATTTCTTTTGAAAAAAGTAAGGAACGCTGAAGTAAAAGGCTATGTTTATAATATTTTTGCGTTCCTTACTTTTCTCAAAAACAATGCTGTAGAATTTTTTTTTCTTGAGCATAAATATTCGCAATAATAATATCTATTGCGCTCAAACTTCAATTTTCAGATACATTGATTAATACTTGAGTAAATGAAAAAAATTCAATCAGACAAGGACAGCGAATCCGGCATGCCCTTAAACGCTTTTATTTTTAAAGTTCTTTTTCTTTAAATCTAAAGCATAGTAAAATGCAGATTAAGGTTAAACATTGTCAGGGCGAAACATATCACGGGCTTAACAGGTTTTTTTTGTCTACGTGCTTATGCACATTAGCATAAACTAGGCAATTGGTAAGCAAAACTAAGCTATAATACCTGCTGTACCGTTCCGCTTTCTTAACCTTCCGGGACATTCCCTATGGATCATTCTGTTACAGTTTTCACCGCTGCCGTGCTATGATGCAGCTTAGTTAAAGAGAAACGCTTAGCTTACGGTAGCTTGTTGCAATTCTATTATTTGCTGTCTATTTCTAAGATCAAATAAAATAACAAAATTAAATTTCATTTATTTATTTTTTTTCCACGTCAAATTGTTTTTTAAGATTTTTCATCATTTTATTACAATAATGAAAATAAGATTCGAATATTATAATAGATGTACCAAGTAGTTTTTTTAGCTTAAAAAATAATGTGTTAACTCTCAAGTAATGAAAAGAATTTATATTAAATTATTCCTAAAGTATAAAAATTTACATAACATTCTTAAGTTTTAAAATTTCACTTTGACCAATTAAAAGGTCAAGCACACCGAAAGCATGAATCTTATCCACACATACTAAATAAACCTTTTTATAAATACCATACAAGTAAAAGTTCCCAAATCGCATATATAATCATTCGATGGTTATAAAGAAAAGAAAAAAAGTGCCGACCAAAGACTTAGAGTCGCGTAATTTAGGAAGAAGTCGTCGACATCACGTTCCAGTGAAAATATAATCAGCAGATCGCCAGTACACGCACGCATACACACGTACGCTTACATGTCCATGATACAAAATTTTATATAGTGTCACGCGGGTGCACGCGCGCGAGCGCGTAATCGGAGAAAGTCGTTGACCCTACTCCTTTTTCTTTTTCCCCTTTCTCTCTCTCTCTCTCTTCCTTTTTTTTCTGTCTTTTCTTTTTCGAGGTGTGAAATTTTCGTTAACGACCACGACGACCCAAGTCCAACTTGTTTACTTGACTTTTCTTCGATTGTATACGTATATGCTTTTCTGTCGCAATAAATCCAACGAAGAGTCGTACGTACAACGACCCTCGTTTTTTTTCGCTGACCGTTTTTTGCGTTGTTATGTTATTAAAAAAA
Organism: Anastatus disparis; assembly: GCA_017163975.1. NCBI lineage: Eukaryota > Metazoa > Arthropoda > Insecta > Hymenoptera > Eupelmidae > Anastatus > Anastatus disparis. The sequence goes on from JAFFSR010000003.1 coordinate 1,197,179, forward strand.
AAAACAAAAATGAAATGACTTCTGTGTTTTATTTTCTATTAATTCATATATTTATCAAACCTCGTGTCTCTTGGCTCCATTTATTATTATAATTATTACTCTCTCCATTGTGCTTCGATATAATATTTTGCAACTTGCATGAAAGCCATTATGTAAGCTTGTAATTAAAAAGAAAAAAAAAATAATTATATTGGATAAGGGATATTATTGAGTATTGAATAAACAAACATATTTCATTATCTAAAGTTCAAGTTACAAAGTTTATGTTTATTCAGACGAAATGTTAGATTTCATATATCTGTTTTAATGAAAACGTTGCAGAAAACATTGTTTCTCGGAATGCCTCTTGCACGTTCGGACGTCAATTGAATACGATCATTCGTAATTGATATATAAGACAATAGGAAGATGCGCATTATTTATGGATAATTAAGCATTGATTATTTAATATGCAATTAGCTAATGACGTTTCAAAGAGATAATATTGTTTGATTTTTGAAATTTTGGATCTAGTTTTTAGTATAATTTATTTTTAAAAATGAACTATTTTTTACGAAAAAATAAATGAATCTAGTTTTCTGAATAAATTTTTTTTCTTGAAAAAAGGATGTATATGGACGACTTTTGTGATTGATTACATTGTATAAAATAATCAGTTAAATTTATTCACGCACAACATGATAAAAATTCGTAATACATAAATTTCTAAAAAATTTGCAATATCGTACAGTATATAGTATTATTTAAGATTTAACGATTTCTAAAACCCGATCAAAAATAATTCAATGAATATTCAACCGGGTCTGCAAAGCTGATTAAATTAATTTAACATCGTGAAAAATTCCGAAAGAAAGTTTTGTTAAATTAAAAGTTTATAACTTGTCTTCTCGATCTATTTTAACAGGAGAATAAAAGAAAAGAAAACCGACGTATAGGTTAAATTGTGATATTTTATTTTCCGTTACAAATTAAATCATTGATATACATAAAGTGATAAAGCCAGCTGCTGCTTGCTTGGTTTATAAAAGGGATTATTTCTTCGCGTATATTCAGACCGGATACAACATTTCCTTTTTGCATGCTTAAATTATTCCAATAATGAAAATTAATTAATTGATCGAATATCTTTGAAATTTTCTGTATATTAATCATATTACTTTGAATTACATATATGCACGTTGTTTCAATTATATAAGCAAGATATTATTCATGTTCATATAAAATAAATCATTGATTAATTTATTAACTAAGAACTTTACATTATAATTTACAAAAAGAAAAATTCGAAAATTCTATAGACCAATGTCTCATCGTTATATGAATTTTTAAAATATATTGAGTATTGTAAATTTGTTAAATGTATGACAAAAATCAATGTGAAAAAATTAGTATTTTTAATGGACAAAAATAAAAGTATGATAGTCAATTACTAATTGTGAGAAATTTTTAAAATTTAAATTCACTATTCTTTTATCCAATTTACACACAACACAACCCATTTTTTTGACAATTTAAAAATGAATATTCAGTCGACTTTTTTTTTAAATACACACTAACTTTTATCTAGATTTTATTTTTAAATATTATACTTGTCAAATAAAGATTAATTTGTTTTTACAATTAAAAATAAATTTGTCACTTTATGATATTAGTTTTATGAAAAACTAAAAATTAAACTCAATTATTTTTAAACTCAAATTAAAGTTAGAAAAAAAGTATTTTCGATAAAGTAGAAATTTCAGTATAAATGAAAGTTAAAAAAAGAATAAAATAAAAGCTAACCTACAAGTTCAATTTACGATCAATAAAACAATCTTCTTTCTCCAATAAAATAACTTGAAAAAAAAGAAGAAAAACTCCCATCATAATCGTCTAAACGTCACTCAAATAATTCAACTGCAAAAAAAAAGTAGAGAAAAAAAATCTTAAATAGAACAGCGCAGAAAGCAACTACTTTCCCTTGTGCACAATCTCTATTTTACAAACACACACACAGCTCTAAACCTAAGGAAAGTCGATCATAGTATAAGTACTTTCTGCAAAAAAAAATTCTCTTTCTCTCTCCTTAAAACTTCACAGAGCTGTAACATTGAAGAGAGAAAGAAAGATAACAAAAAAAAAAAAATTGAAGAATCAGCAAACGCTGCACACACATACATACACACAATAAAACTGACAATCTCTTTTATTATATAGAATCGTGAAACGTCTTTTAACTCTATTGTGTTGTCTGTAGATGGATTAGACCTTAGCCTTTTCTAGGTCTCGGGCCTGTATTTTTTTCTTAACGCGAGCGTGCGCGTGAGCATGCAGCAAAAAGAGATTCTTTTTTTTTTCAATAGAATTACACATAACAACAACAAACAAACAACTTTCGAATGCACTTGTTACAAACTGCGAGATATATATATATATATGTATATACTATGCAACTTTGGTGTATATACATAGAAGAGAAAAACTTTCTTCGAGCAAGGAGAGAGGGCATCAAAAGTAACGAGAAAGCTAGAGGAGAGTCCTTATAAGCGCATTTCATAACTGCTTAACGTTCCGTAACGTGAGAATTTTAATGTGTCTTCCTTTTTTTTGCCATTTTCGTTCTTTCTTTATTTTAATTTTAAATTAAAGGTATTACTGCGGATGAGTAATATAGTAAACAACGTGTATCATGGTCGATGATGATTATTTAGTCATGGATGACTTGTGAATATAGTTATGTGATTTTTAGGCTGCTTTCTTAGCATTTTTTATTAAAATATACATCAATACACTTTTCTATTTGGTGCTTTTATTCGAAATTAATATTTTTTTTCATGTAAAAGTATATTTGAAAAATATTTTATATAAAAATATATATGATTTTCATTTTATATAAAATTATATGAAACAATAATTCAGAGGTCTCGGTGGCTCACTTGGTAGAGCGATGGATTCATAATCTCGAGGACTCGAGTTCGAATCCCACTCTCGGCGGTCGATTGATACAAGCACCACTGTATATACGATACATGTGCTATGTTTACAAACACACTGAGAAACCTCCGTCGCTAATTAGTATCGTAATGATAGCTGAAATACAGCGACGTTAAATAAAAAATCAGATTTACGATAAATAATCCAACCATGATGAATCCAATAACATTTTTATAATTTTTTTGTTTTAAAAATTTGTGTAATAAACAAAAAGTAAATTATGTCAAAGTTAATATTTGAATTAAATAAATGATCCTACAAAAATTTATTCATCGTAGAAGTAAATTTAATTATTATTTATTTTAAGTACGTATAAAAAGAAACACAAAGTCATCACGCCATTTTTCTTGAACAGCTATATTTTAAATACCTGAACAAATAAAATTTTTTTTCTTTCAGTCAATGAACTATGTAGTCCGTTGAACCTGCACTTTGTCATATTATTTCTTATATGTTTTTACAAATTGATAACTGGACTTTGAACAAAGAAAAAAGCGTTTATTCTTTAAAAAAAACGAATTAAACAAAAAATAATATTTTCTGTCAACACATTTCTTGAAAATTCACTCGCTCATCGATTAAAAAAAGCCTTTCTTGAAAAAATAAAATGAAAAATTTTTTAAAATAACATAAATTTATTGATCAATTTTTTTTTTGGATAATTACATTGCTCATATAATATGGCATTATATTATCACATCTTATTATTATATGACGTTAAGATCATTCATGTTATAATTTGAGTAAACATCAAAGTAATCCTTATTGTTGTTACAATGGAAACAATTCATTTTTTGCACTTTGTTATTTTTATGATTTATTCAAACTAAATGATGAACAAAAACATTCAGCTTTCTTGCCAAGTAAAAAATTTCTACAATAATAATCTATTTACAAATACAATTAAAATTTTTAAACTTTTACTGAATGAACGTACATTTAAATTTCTTATTCAACAAGTGTAATTTCCTATTTTAAAATTTATAGTTTATATGCATTTTTTAAAGATTAATAAAACAATCCTTATTATCTAGCAATTACTTTCACAACAGCTTTTAAATCTTTCTCCTTCTGGATATACATGATATTTTTTTTGACATAAAAAAAACTTTCTTCTTTTAAAATCTCCTATCATTTAAATAACCCTAAAACGTTATTCTCTAACAACTAAAAATAAAACGTCGCCTTAGTCACTCTAACATAATCGTCGAAAAAAAAAAAAATAACAATTCGACCAAACTGTTTCCTTTATTTCGTTTCCTCGTCAACCAGAAAACTATACTTGCAGATAAAGATAAAAAAAGCATAAAAATAATTTTCTTTCCTTTTTTTTCAAGAGAAATAAGCCTATATAATACATAATATCTTCGTGTTACAGGATGAGGAAGGCCAATGTGCAATAAAGTGCATATAACTTACGCAATGTTCTACCCGCGCACATCGTGTGTACGTGTATACATGTAGATGTTATGTGTGCAGCAAGTTGAACATAAAAGAAAATAAAAAAAAAAAGAAGTTTTTAGACGCGAAAATTTTCCGCGCCGAGGTCACCGACACCTGATTTCGTTGTGTATAGCTTTCTTGGCAAGGTGCGAACTTAAATTTTCTCTTTGTTTTTTTTTTAGTCATTTTGACTCTTTTTTATATCGTTCGATGTGACAATTTTTTAGAAATGTCAGTTTTATTTTTATTAAAAATTGTTCCACAAAAAAATGTATTGTCGGTTAAGTATTTGTTCGATCTCGCTTAAACTTTTATAAGATTTTTATAAACTTTTTTACATTCTAGAAAATTCTCGCGATTTCTGAATGAATTTTTTATCTAAAAAAATAAAATTCTGTAGCTACATGATGTAAATATTTAAACAAATTTAACGTGAATGAAGACGAATGAAATTTTCATTCGTTTTATTTACAAGAATATTTAATAAACTTTTTTTTGTATGCAAAAAATTCTATACTAGAAATAAATATTCGGAATGAATGAAACAATTAAATATTGCAAAGAATGAATAACATTTTTAATAAGGTGTCGAGACAGATAACAAAAAAATCTGAATTTCGAATAATTCAATTAAATTCAAATAACAAACAATAAAACATTTTATTTTTAAATTAATTAAATTGACCTAATGTAGAGGATTACTGGGTTATAAAAAAATTTTTTAATTATTAAAGGGTTTCTCTTAACAATAAAAATGAAATTAAAATTTTTTCGAAGCCATTATTAGAAAAGCAATAAAATAACAAATTTCCAGTATGAATCACACTGACTACTTCCTGATGAACGAGAAAATCTTCCTGTAGATATAAAAATCGAGGCTCTCTCTCTCTCTCCGTTTTAAAAAGTTATTGCGCAAGTTCTAGAATAATCCCGTCATAGCCTTTTCCTTTTAATTTCGTTAATAAGCCGTTGAAATGTTGACCGTCTCAGAAGCGAAATTCTCTCAGAAATTCTGGCACAGATTTCTCCTTGTGTATTTACCTATAGGCCGAATGGAATTAAAAAAAAAGAAATATAATAAAAAGGCATTCACCTTTGGAGCACATACGTCAGACGGTTTTTGACCCGAAAAGAAATAAATGTTCTCCCTTTTCTTTTCACGTGTATACATAAAATTCGGTTTTTTTTTTAAAGGAAAGAAATGTGGTACACATCGAAGTAGAGAGTTTGAATTTTGCGGTACACATCTCTGATTACTCATTTTCGTGTGGATGACGTTATTAAAGTTTCCGCGTTTTAATGAAAGTTATTTTGACGGTAAGGTAAATGTCATGGCTATTGTTAGGTATTACCGCGTTATAGTTATTGATGAAATCTCCGAAATATTACAGTAATATCCACTATTTGAATCACTTTATAACGAATTTTTCGATTTTTTTTTAATTCGCATTTATAAATTGACTTTTTCGTATTAATTTTAAAACTATCTAAAAATAATTTTCGATTTATTTCATCGAAACAAAACAGTAATTAAATTATACAACTGTCAAATAATTATCCTGGGTCAAAACTTGGTAGATAATGACAGAATTTTTAAAAGTGCAAATTCAGTTGATGTTTAACTAGAATGTTATGTTAGTTAAAACTTTACCGTACTACACAATAATTAGAATATAAATAGTTAAGAAAGTTTAACTTAATGATAAAAAAATTACATTGAACATTAAAAAACAAGGTTTAATATTTTATGAAACTACTTGGGCAAATTACTTTTTCTTTAAAATTTTTTTATTTAATACTTGATTATTTTATAAATATATAGTTTAATCAAAATATTTTTCATCTAAAAGAAAACATGATTAACAACTTAAAAAATTTTTAAAAATTTTCTAATAAATAAATTAATAGTAAAAAAGCATTGTACAGCACATAAAATTTATAAGTCAAAGTTGCTTCTTTAAAGGAAATTCAATGTGTATGCGAGAAAGTGGGTCGCAGAAAGCGGCAAGGCCACTGACACTGTCTCCCTATACTTGCAAGCCATGCCAAGCGAAAGAGAAAGAGTCTTTCAAACAAAACATTATATACAGCTTGTTTTCGCGCGTTTGTCTAATTTATTTTGATGTCGTTTTTTTTTCTTCTTCTTCCTTTCTTTCTTTGCTCTTTCTTTTCTTGCTTAAATATACGTACAGCACTAGCGTTATTTGCAAATTAACAAGATGATAAAAAGAATTTTTTCGCTAACCTATTTTCTGCACACGTAATCAGCGTGACTGGAGTTTGGATTAAAGATTTTTATTATTGGTTTAATTAATTAACTATTTGCAGAGTGTAAAATATTTTGTTTTGATTGGAAAAGAATAAATTAAAAATTTCTGGCGAAGAGAAAGTGTTTGTTTGTTTTCGTTGTTGAATGTAGGTTTGTTGAAAAAAATTTTTAAGCCATAGTCATTGGTTTAGTTAAAAAATATAAACTTTTATGAATTAAAGATTTTAATTTTTAAAAATTTTTCATTATAATTAAATAAAGTACACTCAATATATGTAAAAATACTGCATAGCTTCTTCCCTGTTTTTTAATAAAGATATGATTTGTTATGACACTTCTCGGATCTATTCGATAACACATTTTATGAATTTCTTCGAAAAGATAAAGAATTAAACAACAAAAAGAAAGTACACAATAATATTGAAGTAGTTTATAAACTCAAGTAGTTTCAGACACTTTCACAATTACATATGTCCAGTTATACTTGTACTTGTACGATAGAGTGTAATTATTTTATTACATAAATTTATAATATACATGGTTATTAAAAAAACATAATTTTCCGTGTATGTTTTGGTAAGTAAATTTATAAAAATATTAATTTTTTAATTGTAAACATAGTTTAAAACCATCATAAATAAATTGATAAAATTTTTATTAACAATCATGTACTCTTCTATGCCTACTTAATTCCATTGATCAAGCTATAACACTCTAAATTTCAATAATAAAAGTGCATCTGCCCTAACGATAACTCTTTACTAATAAAAAACAAATAGTATGGTAAAAATAATAATAAAGCACATACTCATATTTTGAGCTCCCGTAGCGCGGTTATGTCATGGACATGGTTCGTAGAACGAAACCGGAAACGCTTCCGACACTCTCGCTTGGGTATAGATATACGCTAATGTCTGTATGTTAAAACATGTGCGAAAGAAAATACATATCAGTTTTGTTGATAAATGCAAGCGTTTATCAATGGCTCGTCTCATATTTTCTGCTTTGGATTCTTTCATATAAACATTTTAATGATGCTCGAGTGCATATTGTTTTAATTATTTACTAAAATTTTGGATTTCATCTTTAAATACAATAATTTTAAGGCGCATTATTTTTTCTTTTACAAAAAAACTAATATTACCCTGGTAGAAATCGTCACCATTTTTTGGCCAACCGTGGACTATTAGTTAAAAACACAGCCATAACCTATAAAGGTAACAAACGAGTAGCAGATACAGCATTTTTATTGGTGAAATTTCTACCAGGGTAGTCGATAATATTATTATTACATTATTCAATGTTTTATATTTTCGATTATTTTCATATATTATTTAATATTAGACTTTATATATCAATTTATTTATGTGGAAATTTTCCAAATAATTCAGAATATGTTTTATTGAAATAGAAACCCTAATAAAAGTGTTTTCGACAAATAAAAACATGAAACTCTTGAATAATATATATATTGACATTTGTTAATTTTCCAGCTCAATAAATCCACATGAGTATTATTTCAAATATTTGCCGCAAACTGCAGAAACAATTCAATGACCTGTAATTTATCGATAAAACTAAGGAAAGTTCTTTGGTTATAAGAAAAAAAAGGAAGAAAAATTTAACACACTTGGTCGAATCTTCTTTTACGTGTGTATATAGTTGATCGTCTATATAACCGGCCAGTATACGTACAACTCTCACTTTAGCTTCCTTTATAACATCCCCGCGAGGCTCGTGATTCCCTTTCGCTCTCTGTTTCTTTCTCTTTCTTTATTTCAAAGTGAAAAGTTTTCAATACCTTTCTTGTAACGTAACCATATATACCAATGCATAAGGCTTGTTCCCTCATTGTCAATGTCGCATTCCATTGACCACTCTTTTATATATAGGGACTAATAAACCACTTTCAACTTGCATTTCTTTCTTTACAATTTCTTATTCATTTTTTATTTATTTAGAATAAAGGGAGAGTTGGTTTTTGCAATTTTAAAATAACCTGTTTTTAATGTAATCAGTAATTAATTATTGAACTCATTAAGTAAAAACGATTAGAAAATAAAATACTCAATTAAATGAATTAGCAGTTCGCAAATAAAAAAAGTGAGAAGTCTATTATTAAAAAAAGACCTAAATATTAATATATTTGTAAATGATATTAAACCAATCAAAAAACACGAAAAAAATCTCAACATCATTAATAATCAAAAAAATGTAATCAAGCGTAAAATGCATGTTAAGTAATTTGTTTGCGATGCAGTAACTGTCGAGTTATTTAAAACTATGCATACGCGTATCGACGTAACGAGAAAATATATCCGGACGCATAATGTGACAAAAAAAGAATCTCATAACCGGAAAGCCTTCGGAAGTTTACGGAATTCCGCTTGCTAATAAATTTGCCTGTAATAAATAATTTTAAAATTAAATAATACTAATAAAATTTTGTATTCGCTTTTTTATTAACTTTCGAAAAGTAGACAGAAAACAAAAAGCAACGAACTTGATGTGTGGAATGTAATCTCGTAATGTGCTTGGTTAAAAAAGGTTATCAATAATCTTGTTAAAAAATCTTATTTTGAAAATACGGGAAATAGATAAGACAAATATGGAAATCATTAAACTAACAAGGATAGTAAATGGGATTTGGATTTTGAAGTTTCGTCTGATTTTGGAATTTTTTTTATTAAGTAAAATCGTGAAAAAAGCCACACCCATTTGAACTAATATTGGATTTTTTCAAAGTTATAAGAAGTTTGGTTTGAATTGTCATAATTAAAAAAAAATGGAGCTCATAGTAATAAAACTTTTTTTTGATCAAATTGATTTTCAGTTCAGAATAAAATTTGTAATTTTAACTATGCATAAATAAATAAAACAATAATAATGTACAATATAACCAACCATTTAACTATTATTTGCAAGACTCTATTTAATTTGATATTCAATTAGACCACCGACACTACAACTTCAGCTATAAATTAAAAAGTTTGGCCAATGACCTCATTCATGAGTACCATCCGGATGTTTAATGTCGACATGTAAAACGTGCAAAACTACGTCATAGCTACCCTTACAAAATTTCCATTTTCTGCATATCTACGTTTGTTATAAAATACTCATCATTTTCTTGATCGATTATTTAAGTCTGCATTCATATAAATACGTGCATAAACGACGTTGACGTAAGTTTAAGAAATTTTTTTAAAAGGATATGCTCATTGCGTAGGTTGATTCCTTCTACGCACTTTATACCTTTTGTATTAATTAGCACGAAATTGAATGCTTTCATTCTTACTATTTTATCATTATATAATCAGAAAATTAAAATAATAAGGTATTTTTATTCTCGCATTAATTTTTATAAATTTTTTAAACATCCTCCTTTATTACTTTATTAATGCTTGAAACGAAATTTATTTATACTCAAAATCAATATGCTTACACTTATCTAACAGCAAGTCGCATTGTAGATTTTTTAAAATTGATACGCCAATAAAATTAGCATATTTGTGTAGAGAGGGGTAATTTTAAGATAATAACGAACGTTTTCACGTGTAATTACAATGTGACTTTGATTATTTAATAAATTTAAAATTTACTGAAAATAATTGTTACACGTTACGCTTATATAAGAACCGTTCTTAGCAGGACTATGAAATAAGCAATAATACTGATAACAATTGTTGAATGACAATAGTAATAGAAATTAGATCGAATATTTTATAACTGATTTTGTTATAATTTTACAGTGCATCCGCAATTTGTTAAAACTATATAATCAACGATTCATTCGTATAATGACTAACGTCGCATACGTCACATTCGGCATAACTATCATAAAATTTGAATCGGCAAGTTCTTACCTTAATAAACTAATAGAGGAAGAATGTCACTATGATTATTTTTAGCTAAATAATTAATTTTATTCTTTTTTTCATAATGCTGTAGTAGCAGCACGTGACGTTCGCCATATAATAATGACTCAACGATCTTTTCGAATCTCGTGCGAAATCCACGTGAATTTTAAATAATTTCAAAAGCAATATGCACGTGAACGTAGACGCAACACTTATAATGTACACTGCCATTCAAAAGTTTAAGCTTACCTTGCGAAAATAAAGGATACCTAAAAAGATTAATATATCTTAAATATACATTGCGAGGGATATCGTTGCCCCTCATTTTCGAAGGAGTGAACTTTAAAAATTTTTAGATGCAATTTTGACCACTTGTGTAACAGCCGAAAATTAGAGTTTTAAATTATAGGAGCCTTAAAATGAGTCCCAGAGCGTCATTTTCAGCTGATTTCTGATCGAGGTACAAGCGTTCTCATGAAAAATTAACATTTTTAAAAAATATGACATATTCTAAGTATTAAATAATATTTTAAAGCTCTTATAATTTATTTTTAAGTATAGTTGGTATTATTGAAAAACGATGAATCTCGGCTGCCACGGAAACGATGAAAGTTGTAGCTAAAAAATTTTTTTAATTTCACGACTTCAGGTTTACGCGGTAGAAGGTATCAATATATCGTTAAAAAAAAATTATCACTGTGCTTGAAAAGTGAATCATAAGAGCTTTCAAATAAAAGGTAAAAAAGTCTCCTACAATGCGCAATTTGAGAAATATTAAACTTTTTAGGCTTTTCTTCTGAGAGTTAAGCTTAAACTTTTGGACGGCAGTGTACTTCAAAGTAATTAAACGTCTTTCAACTTTATTCAAGCCATTCAAGATACTTTTCATCTCTCTCTTTCTATTGTTATATGAATTTATGGTTTTGAAAGAATTTCTTTCATTTCTGTTCTTTGAATAAACTATCAAGACAAATTAATCATTAATTGTGGATATTAATAACTTGATTGAGTTAATTGTACCATGTACAGTTGATTTTAGTAAATTTTAGAAAAAATGAGAGAAAATGAGATATAAATAAACCATTTTACTTTAATAACAATGTAAAAGATAAATTTAGTATTCTCAATAGATCAAAACTAATTGCATTAAAAATCAATAATAATATATACCGTTAACAAATTAACTCACATTATAAAAAAAAATAAATAAAAATGAAATAAGTTTATTTAATTAATAATAATACTTTAATATAAATCAATTTCCACATTTTTTTGTATCATTAAAATTGTTAACTATTAATAAATTTCCCGTATCAATCTCGAGAGAAATATCGTAAATGAAAAATCAACATGCTACTGTGCGCACATTAAACTAACAAGCATATTAACGACTTCTCGAAACATCATCATCTAATATGGCTCTAATTAATTTCTCTCGTCTCGCAGAGTATATGCGGAAAATTGTATAGCCATCCGTTACGATAATCTTTCCTTTTCAAAACTAGCATAATTTTCTCGCTAAGATTGTTATGCTCTTTCTTGATTAAATACGTCTTCTCTCGTCGACTCTCAGCGCGAATTGATAAGGACGCGTTAATTGTTATCGATCGCTTAACTTTCATTTAATTGACTGTTTACGTCGAGTTCTACAAGTTGTATTTTATATTCTGTCCTTGGTGAAGTTTAATATAAATTAATCATGAATTTTATGTTTGAGAAGAAAATCTTTTTTATTTTAATCAAATAAAATATAGTAATTTTAGATAATTTATATCAGTTGTTTCAAGTTTGTCATATCATATTTAAAATTTTATAGTTCAATAGTGAAATATGAAATTATACTTTGTAGGCGTAAAATTCCATTTAAATTTCAGTTTTTTTTCTTCAAAGTTTCATTTTAAAAAATAATAAAATTCAAACAAACGTAGCTCTTAACATGAAAAAGCTTACATAATTCATTAAATCTATTCTACGCTAAAGCTCTACCAGTGGTCTAGAAAGCTTGATTCACTAAATTTTCCCAATGAATCACCATTGTAAGCAACAACTTGGCGCAATGTTTCTTTAGCATATACGATTTAGGGAAAATTAAAATACACACAAACATAAAATCATTGTGTGCGCGTTCTAAAACCTTTAGCTTTCCGGCTACAATTTTGTAATTAATAATGGCAAGCTTTGTGTTCTTACAACGCCAGCTAGTTGCGTCATTTAAAAAGCAAGTTTCATACAGTTCTTCTTATTTTTTTATTATTTCACGACGGTATGGCTCTCTTGTACATAGAAGGAAAGTCATATGTCTCTTTGTCGCTTTTAAGCCGCAAGACACGCGATTCACAAGAAAAAGGAGACATATATATATATATATATATTCACTGCTATTTTTTACTTTATCCAATATCCCATACAGTTGTTGTTGTCTGTCTGCGTTATAAAAGTCCATAGCGCCAATGAACTTAAAAACTAAAGTACTCTTTTAATACTTCATTCTCAATGATCATCACTTAAGCGATGAGCTTTTTATTTTTTGCTCGTCTATCTCGCTTTTTTTGTCAGAGGGTTGTTTCAAGGGAGATATTTATGAAGGATAATGTTTATATTTGCGGATTTATATCGATAAAACGAGCAGTATATGAGTCATGTAATGTATTGGTACATGCAAGGGAACGATGACGCACAGGTATGAATAACCTTTAGCTCGTATAAAAGTATGATTTTACGAGCGCCTTTTTTTCTTCAGGATTTTAATAAAAATTATTATATTAAAACATGCCTGCTTTTATGATATCATGGAAGTCGGAGAGTTTTCCTTTATGCAAAACAACATGTTACATGCGACATTAAGATTTTTCAAATTAATAATTTATAAAAACATTAATTATTAAAGTTATTCAAAAATTATTCTAAAACATTAATAAAAACTCTAAAATTTCAATTTAATATTTATGTATTAACACTTTGAAAAAAAATGGCATGATTACACAATTGGCCGTCTAATCTTTAATTCCTTTGTGCCTGGAAACTACATTTGAATAAATAATCAGTTAGTCTAAGAATTAAAAAACTACTCGAAACAAAAAAAAAAAAAAAGAATCGTATTAGCATACTCGCAATCGTTATTGCTTTGGTAAAGTTTAAAATCACATCTGTACTTGGAAACATTGTAAATGAATAATCACCGCGCGATGATTATTTAGCTGTGTTAATTATTACAACAAAGATCACATACTGAGAAAACTATTGAGCAATATATTGTATGTGCCGATGATTAAATAATCATTGCTCTATAAAAAATATAAAGGTTTTTCATACTCATGAATAAGCATTGTGCTACTAGTAGATAAAATAATTATCATTTATAATGATTTTATAAAGATATAATGGCTATGGTTATGTAAATTTGATTTAATCTTCTGATTAAGAAGTAGATGAATTATACAAAAGATTTAAACTTTGATATTTAATTAGCAAATAATTATGAATATATATAATTTAGTTAGAAAATTAACGTATTGTGATTTGAATTATATTAAAAGTTATTCTTCATTGTCATTATATTTCCTATATGTTTCTCGCATAAAATATATACTGAAATAATCCCTATCGAATCCACTCATCACATATCCCAGCAGCAGTCTCCTCGCTTCCTCTCTCTCCCTTTTTCTCACCGAAAACGCGATCGCTATATAGATTCTTCTCTTTCTATAACATACATATATGTATATATATAAAAGAATAAAAAAAAAAGAAGATATTCTTCTACCGATCCCATATATGCTTTGGCTCTCTTACGTATACACATATAAAACTAAAGTACTATGGGCACCGGCGGCGGTGGCGGTGGCGGCGGCTAAGACAGGTCAGTGACAAAGCAAGGTCAAGCTTAAAGATCGGTTCTACTCTCTTTTATACACTCTCTTATGCGAGGCTTTTTAAGCGTTCTCCTTCTTCTTCTGTTTTTTTTTCTTTTTTTTCATTTTTATTTTTTTATTTTATTTTATTTTTTTTCTTGTTTCGCTCTCGCTCTCAACTGGCCGAGGACAGGTCAGTGACAATTCAAGGTCAGCCCCTTGAACCTGCAATTTTAAAGTTGGCAATAGCAGTGTGTGTTCTCTTTTATATACTAACCTCGTTTTTCGCAAATATTAACTATAGCTTCTTCGTTCTCAAAGAGAAAAAGAAAGATAGAAGAGATACGAAGCAATTATCAAGGGAGACTTAATTACTAAATCAATTTCATTGGTTGTACTATGTTTCGGGTTAACATTTTATTGATTGACTGATTAATTTTTTTTAAGCTTGAGATTATTGGGTGTTATATATTAAAACTGATTGTTCGAAATAACGATGATCAAATTAGTTAAGCGATAAAGTTTTAATTGTTAGCGTACGAGAGTATCATTGCGAAAACGGATGTGTTATTTATATTTTTTATCGAACATGTTTTTTTTTCTTCTTTTTTTTACAAATTGATAAGTATTATAAAATAAGTCGCGAAAGACCTTTGCGTGATACACGCCGCGATGTATTTATATACGTGTTAAGTTCTAATCGATGAATTATTTTAGATTAGTCAGAGGTTTTTCGTTATGAATATTTTATTTTTTAATGCCAACGGGATTTACGGTTTATCAAACAAATACTAAAGTTTCGTCAGCTTACATAATTCAGTGTGTATCATCAAATCGAGAAAATATTTTCTGAATTTTAAAGTTGTTAATCAGAATAAGGTTTTGACAACATATACTATTATGAAGTATTTATATAATATTTTGATGATTGATTCTTTTCTATATGTGTTTCAAAAGTTATGAAATTAATTGAAATTTTATTTAGCGTTTGAAAATATTTTTGAACCAATCTATTTTGACCAGAAAATATTTGCTCCTCAACATTATTTTAAATTCATGTAATAATTGTATTAAATTTTCTTTAAAAAAATCTAATATTAATAGATGATATTATAATAGAAAATAAATTTATAAATAAAAAATTTAATGTATCATATATATATATTCTTTAATATAAATGATGTAATGTTACGAATATGTGTGAATTCTAACAAATAGTTAAAGCGTTATTTAAAGAGTCTAGTCATGATTCCCTGATATACCTATACAAAATTTACAAAACGAGTTAAAACCGGTACATTACTCGCATATTAATGCTCGCGCTTCCAAGCTTTATAACATTACTATATATAAAGCCATTGAATTTGTCATTGATATAAACTAACACATCAAATGTTCAAGTGGATACAAGAGAAGTTACTCTTTTGAATAATTGATACTTTGTAGTTTCATGATAATAGATGTTATATAAACTACTTACTTAGAGTACGTAAAACAGTCGTTTATGAAGAATTTTAATTCTTATATCCTTTGAAATTTTTCAAGTACCTAAAATGTTATGTAAACATCAACATTTTTAGTATTTTCACTATTGTAATATTAATAAAATTCTAAAATAATAAGACGCAATGAGACAGAAAAGATAAAAAAAAGTAAAGGAAAAAATAAAAAAAATGATAAAACAAATGTAAAACGTGATCAGTTGCTAAGCTATAATAACGTTGTAAGCTTCTCTTAAACTGTCTGACGTAGTTTAACGAATATGAGGTCGTCGCACGTTCAGGAACGCATCGTCGGATTATTAGCGAGGCTCTTGCGCGTGCAGAAATAGCCTCGGCTTTTATATACATTACTAACTGCTTGTATGCTTGTTACTTTACAAGAGAGAAAGAGAGAGAGAGAGACGGAAAAAGAAGAAACATAGGTCATACGCGCGACTACTACTATACATCGAGTGCACACCAGTGTCGGCTTTGTTAAACAAGATGTTTCACAATGGAGCGCAAAAATTTTCGGCGCTTTATCAGAGACATTGAACAAGAAAAAAAAGGTCAAGAACAGAAACGAAATATTTTCTTTCATAACGATGATAATTTCAGAAGATTGATACGCAAATATTTAAAAATTCAATTTTAATCAGAAAAGTTAAATGGATTTTTTAATAGAGTGATTATTGTTAAATAATAGAAATTACGACAGTAAGCAAAATTTTATGACTTTATAATCGAAAAAAATTCAACCTTCAAAAACATAATTTATTATCAATCAAATTTTTATATAAGGACAGTTATTTAGCAACTGAACACACTAAACTTACTTCTGCAGAAAAAAAAAATAAGCTTTTTAATATTGAATAAAGTATTTTGAAAGAGCAATCAATAATTATTAAGATTCGATTTCATAACGGAAGAAACAATGTGCAAATCTACACGTGCACGCGTATCGACAATCTCAATGAGTAAATAATGAAAGAGAAAAGGAAGAAAAAATCTAACAATTGTAAAATAATCAAGCAAGTGAGTTGGCTCTTTTAATCCATACGTTTCTCTCTCTTTCTCGTTCTCCGCGAATCGATTGCAAGTCGCATTTCGTTTGACAGATAAAACTGCGGTGAAGCCCGATATATATAAAGATAAAATTGACTTATACGCGAATATTCAAGTCGAGGGGCAAATATATAAGAAATGTTTGCTTACGAAATTTCATATATGTGCGCGCGAAAGAGAGAGAAAACCAAATACAAAGCTCTAAAGTGTGTGTATATAAAACGATATGTTGCATCGCGTGACAACAAGGCGACGATCGAAAAATAAGAGATAGAAAAAGACAACTAAACGAGAAAGGACAAAAGCCGACTTGCTCGTGTGAGTTTCGCAATGGCTTTACATTTTATCCGGTATATATGCATTGCAGTCCAAGGAAATCAGTGGCGGACTTGTTTCTCTTGATTACTTAAGGTGGATGTCTTTGATAATTTATTGATAGGGGAATTAAATGTCTTATTTATATTTTGTAATAATTCACTTTTCTTTTTTATTGTCTATAGAAGTAAAAAATTTTATCGTTTTTCGTTTTTTAGTCATTTTGTAAAAAAAATTTTCGATAAATAAGTTTAAATTATGCAACGAAAAAAAATATATAAAAATATATATAAAACTTTTACATTTTTATTAATATAATGACAAAGAAAAAGGTTTTAATATTTACTATAGCTAAAAATTGTGTTGGATGTCAGTATAATAAGAAAAGTTTATTATTATCTTCTGAAAAACGAGAATAGTATGTAAAATATCAAAATTTAAATATTAAAATAATAAAAATGAAAAAATATAAATTTTATTCGAGTATTAATTTTCCAGAAAAGGAAATATTTATGTAACAAAAAATTTTCTTCTCTTATCTATTAATAAATTATATGTAAGCATTTGTGTCAGTGGACTTTTTTTATTGTTTCTTCTTTTTTCGTCATTTTTTGGAATGGATGATGTGCAGAAAAATTCAAACGCAGTACTTGTTCCACGAAAAGTAAGAAAAGACCAGACAAAAGTGGCCTTTCGCCAAATTAATATTATTTGTACGTATTAACCGCACTACACAAAAGTTTAAAAGTATGACTTTTAATCAGATGACTCAAATAAAAAAAGGAGACACGCATGACTAATTGTTTCCGGCGTTATTATATACACACAATGTTACAATTACTCGATACGGTAAAATCATCAACGCAACTTGTATCTCCGAGGTCTCGTTGCACTTTTTTTTTTCTTCTTTTATCAATGAAAAACTTCCTCATAACAGAGAAAGAATTTTCAAGGTATATACGCGCTTTAACGAGGAGAGAAAAAAAAAAAGAAGGAAAAGAGTTTGACCGTGTTATAATGTTTTTCCTCTTTGTGTAAAGTATTACCTTCGCTTATATGCATTTACGCAACTTTGATAAATCATACTATGTGTAATATATTTCATTTACTTTATTATTATTAGACTTTTTACTAACATTAAAATTATCTTTTGTTATAATCCTTCAGTTTTTTTTATGATTTTCGTTTTTTCTTATAAATTAATGTAATTACGGAATTTCTATTCTTAATTCACTATTATTTTCAGCAAAATAAAATTTAATTGATCATTTATATATTTGTGATTTTTTCTCATACTGATAAAGATCGGTGCATAAATCCCATGTCCTTATTTATGCAGTCGATTAATTGGAGCCGAAAATTTTTTTAAAATTCCTAATGTTTTTTCACGATGAAAATATTCATTTTTTCATTATAATATTTCGATCAATAACTTTTAGTCCACTGATTATGAGTCAAAATCAGGTTTTCAACACTGCTATGACATTGACATTTTTACATAAAACAGTTTTTTATTATTATTTTATTCTAAATTCACAAAAACAGTTCAAAATTCTCATTAAAAAAGGATGTTATCACAAAATAATGTACCTCGATGTATATATATATATATATATATACATTTCCAAGTTATATAAGAAAGTCTGGCAACGTGCTCTGATGACAATAACAACGACAAAAGAAGAAAGAAGAGTTTTTAAAAGAAAGTATTGGTTCAGATTTTATCTTCGTTTCCTTTTGTTTGTCATTAGATTTTTTTTTGCATTATATTGTGAAGATGACCCCTTACCCATATCCGTATTTTGTCAGGCGACAACAGAGAAGTTTTATTATTAAGTTTAAAAAAATGTTTTTTTTTTCTAGGATTTCTGGGTCATTTTAAATAAAAAAGGTTTTCTCTTATTTTTCTTTAAAATTTATAGTTTTTGAGCTATGAGCGATAATTTGTAAGAACAGACGCGATTTGACAAGTGTCAACTTCTAAAAACTATTAATTTCAATTTTTTGGACATTTGTATAAAATCCTAAAAATATATCTGAAAAAAAATTGCTTAAAAGTATACTTTGCATTTGTGCGAGGAATAAGACGTTCTCGGTGGAGAACGTTTAAAGATTATCAAAGAACTTGGGCAACATAATAAATTGGAATTTCCCATATAGTTTTTAGAAGTTGAAGATTATGAATTTTAAATGATAATAAAAAGAGACCTTTTTATTCAAATAGACTAAAAAAATATATTTGTCAGAAAAAAATTTATAATTTGTTTAAAAATTGTTTGAACAATTACCACTTGACAACTTGTGGATATAGACTAAGGATCATCTTCACAATAAGACACAAAAAAAATCTTACCGAGAAACATGTTTTGAGCGGGAACTAAGATATAACCCGGACTATATAGGAAATGATGGTATAAGCATCAGCAGCAACAGCAGCAGAAGCAACGTGATTCGTTTATTCACGGAGCTTCGTTGCATAACACGTCCGTTCTCGCTTCTCACTCTCTTTATTTCTTTCTTTACTCCCCTTTCGTTCTTTTCTCGTG